>CM037844.1:5446953-6646953 GCA_021234535.1 Stichopus chloronotus
TAAATATACAAGACTGAAAAAACAACAACGATGATAAAATAAACAAAAAAAAAAAAAAAAACAATTTGAAGGGAACAAGGTAAAACGAAAGCACTTAACACGACTAAAGTGTTACATAGGCGTGACAAGAACAATTAAAACGGTGATAAAAAATGTTTAAATTCTATTCTCGCTTAGAAACCGGGAATAAGTTTATTAAATGTAAACCTGGGAACTTCTTTATGAAAGAGGAACTTTAAGTGTTTGAGGATTTCTCTCCCAGACAACCCCACTCACACCCTGACCTCCAACACTGAAACATGCAAAGCTTTGCTTCTGTGATATGCGCAGAGATTTAAAACTCTACAGGGATTTACGTAAAGAAAGTTCTGGCAATAAAATTATTCTGTTGGATAATTCGCTCTCTCTTTGTACCAAATACCAGTTGTCTTTAATCCACCTGCCATTACCCCTTGTCAATACGTAATTTCCTCACTGCATTTCCCTCCTCCCGTGAAATATATCGATGGCTTCGGCATAAAACCGTAATTACTTTAAATAAATACATGATAAGCGAAAAAATTACACAGATTAATAGTGATGTGAATAATATGTGACTATCGCACAAAGGTCGATAACTGTTGCATACTCTCCAATCGAACAATTTGTCGTTAGGAAGGTTTTCATGTTATTTTTCTTTTTTCATAACTTGCAATCTGTAAAAACTTTCTGTCCTAAGTCACCCCTGATACCTTATCTACCCAAACAATAAAATTCACGGTTTCACCACCATATTAACGCATCAACATGCATTAAGTAGATAAATTAAATAAATCCTAAAAGAAACTTACCACAGAAGACTAAGGAAAAATTTTAAGTCCAAGCAAATCGAAAATCCTCGAGGTAGATTTATAAAAAAAAGTTTTCAAGTTATCTGGAATTATCCGGTAATAATAACGTGTGGATTTAAAATCCCCTTCTCTCTATAGCTATCTATCTATGGTGAGATATGTAGAGCAAATGACCAACTTGGCCTAATCCAATGTAGATTTATGATCAACAGAAAACCGGCATTATCGGGGGAAACTACCAACTTTAAAGAGATAGGAGGGGCGAAAGTCCCGTCAATTATGCTTAAACTTTGACTAGCTTTCCTACAGCGATTAACGTCAATCACTCCAAAGAGATACAAACAAACAGCTCATTCGGCTGCTCTGATTGGTCCTTTCCCGAGAGCAACGACCAATCAAAGTACCTGTTCGATTTGTCCAACCACCACGAAAAAAAGGTACGGTATACAACTACTTACTATTTTTTTTTTTTTTGGTGGGTTGGTGGTAGTATAAAGTAAACATATGCATGATCGCTCTTGTAAGAACTTTGTTAAAAAAGTGACAGGCAACACACACTCACGTACACGCATAGAAAGAAGCAAAAAAAAAAAAATGGAGGTGAATGGAAGCAGATCTATGGTGTGAAAATAGGGGAATATTGGCGACCCTGTATGATATGTAAATTGATTGACGTCTCGTGGGCAAAAATGACATGTGGAAAAAAAAAAGAAGGTGGAGATAGCTAAAGAAAAGAAAACGCTTTCTGTTAAACAGGTATTTACATCTTACCACGAGAGAAAAGGAATTTACAGAAGTTTGAAACTCGATAGCTACGTTTGGGAGAGTACTCTATCTAGAAGCCCGTGTATTACATAATCCAATCCTAGAGAAAATGTTAAATTTGGGGCGCTTTTCTGGGGGGTGGGGTAATTATTACGCGTTATGGCAAAAAGTGATTGACGTGAGCGATCAAGGAATTCGGAAAGGAGAGTGACAAAATGAAAAAAGAACGATTTTAACTGATGTCTCTTCTTTTCAGACTCGATGGAAAGGAAAACAATGGAAAAAAGAACAAAATAGATGGATTTATTTGCCAACTGAAATGGTCTTAAGGGGGGATTATTGGTTAGTCATGATTAACACAATGGGTGCCTTAAGTAAATTTTAAACAAATATTTACAAAACTTTGGTTTATGACTGGCATCCGTCTGAAGGCCAAAGAAACGAAAACATGTTGTGCATACTATCACACCAAGAATATAGGAGACTCGATTTCTGTGAGAACAGACGTTGACTGACTGTGCGGTTAATTTGTCAAGGTGATATGATGTTGAATAGTACAACGTTTTCTACGTACATGAGTACGTGAAGAATGTTTTATGTCGATTGAATATCAGTTGAAAATATTATCCTTTTTTCTCATTTTATGAAAACAGAATGCACACTACCAGGGTATACTTTTTTTTTTTTAAAAATTATCTTATTTGCCACTGTCACTATAAAATGCCAGGACATATGTCACTGAATCACTTTGGATCAGGGATACGATAGGGGGTGGGGTGGAGGGTGGCGGTAGAGAGAGGGATGGATTAACTCACAACTTCGTTTTAAAGTCTGGTCCGAACCGACTGGAGCAAATACGGGCCACTGTGTAAATCAAACCTTTGAGAAGATTCCCTGATTACTCTTTTGTTTCAGTTTCCATAGACGGTCGCGGCAATATCAGCTTCGTTTTGAGATAGAGAGGCAAACAGAGACAAACATGAACGTCCGTTCCAGACTGCTGGTCGGTCACACCGGTACTGTGCTGGCAATGACTAGGCTATATATATATAGATATAGATATAGATATAGATATATATATATATATATATATATATATATATATATATATATATATATATATATATATATATATATATATATATATATATATATATATATATATATATATATATATATATATATATATATGCGTGTGTGTAGGATAGGGATCAAGACTGATAAAAGACGTGGTTCTATGTCCGGGTTGATTAAAACAATGATTGTAAGAGAGTGACTATTGAAAACGCGTCCACCATTACCATTGTATCTATATGCAACCTAGGTTCTAAGGTACCTACGACTTGGTCGGCGTTATCAGTAATGACACTGAGGGTAGAGGAGGGGAAGGAGGGGGGGGGGGGGTTGATGAGCAAAAATCAATAAGTATTGTGTTGACTATGACGTGTAGCAGAGGAGACAATGGTGGGTTTGCCGTGCACAGCAATTTGGACTTGCCATCCAGTATGAAGTCATTGCTGTGGCTAATGTGTATTTCAGTCGCGAGAAATCATTGGTTTTCATTTTCTTGCAAGTATTTTTCAAAGATGTGTTGTTATACTTCACCATTTTCAACCTTTTTCATCCCTTAATTGGTTATTTATTGTTCACGTTTATTATGTCAGGCCAATACTTTCAAGGAATAATGATAAAAAATGAAAAAAAAAATTGCCATGATGCTAAACACACAAAAGAAATTAAAAATGTATAAACAACTAAGTTTAATCTTTTTCCAAGCTTTCAAATTAAAAGATTGTACTATTGCAACATTGGTGTCTTGCCACCGGGAATTTGTAAGTGATAGTCCCGTCACAAGATTATTTACCTGTTCCGTATGACGTCATAGTCCGTCGGTTCGCTATTCCTCTCACTCACAAGAACAAAGGAAATACAACTCAAGACAGAAATGGATTTAAATTATGATTAAAAATAAACAATGTGAACAAAATAACAATGGGGAAGACCATGTAGAAGGATAAAAAGGAAAGGAAGGGACATTAAAAGTTAAAAGACAGTGGTTCTAGGATCATTGTGGTAACGTGGACGATTGTCAGTTGAAAATATGGGAAATCAGTGACATTGACAAAACTTTTGGTTATGTCAAGGAGGGGAAACGTTTTGTTACGAATTATCGATGGAGAGGGAGGGGGTACGACAAATATTAATAAAGACATCATACCATTTTCAATTAATGAAATTGTATTTGCTATGTATTTCTTAGAGATATGTCCATATAAACCACCGTGTGAGAAATTACTCCTACCAGGTAACCTACAATAACCTGTCAATATTAGGAAGAAAACTAGTATGAGAGATCGTAAGAGAGTTTTTTATTCTAAATTTGCTCGTAAACTCCAATTATTACATTCACAACAGCTTCTGAACTTTTACAGGAATGATATTCCTGTTTTTTTCTTTTCTCATGGTTCCTCCTTTAATCCAGGTGAAGTGGTTCAAAACCCTTCCGCAACAGTCACTTGGAGCCAACTGCTTTCTCCTACATCATTCCACAAGGGCGGCCGTATGGCAAGCCGTTTTAACATTTACCCCCTATTTCCACTTAAGTGAAATACATTCCACTTAAGTGGAATTCAATTTCACTTAAGTGGAATGTATTTCACTTAAGTGGAATGTATTACACTTAAGTGGAATGCAGATGCGGTATTTTACTTAAGTGTAAATGTATTCCACTTAAGTAAAATCCAATTATACTTAAGTGGAATACAATTTTACTTAAGTGGAATTGAGTTCCACTTAAGTGGAATAGGCAAGCTATTCTACTTAAGTGAAATAAATTTTACTTAAGTGGAATATAATTTTACTTAAGTAGAAATGCAATACCACTTAAGTAAAATACATCACCTGTGGGCCCAATTCCACTTAAGTGGAATACAATTCCACTTAAGTGAAATTCCATTGCACTTAAGTGGAATACAATTTTACTTAAGTGAAATTGGATTCCACTTAAGTGGAATGTATTTCACTTAAGTGGAAATAGGGGGTAAATGTTAAAATGGCTTGCCATACGGCCGCGTGCGAAATCTATGCTGACCATAGCCTAATTGCAAAAAAAAAAAATGAATCCAACAGTGAGAAAAACTCATCAAAATTAACTTGGGAATTTCCCAAAGCCTGCTTACAAGTACCTTTGTCTTTTGTTATTTTTCATAATTTCTTTCTCTTTTCGCAACAGTTCATGGGCTGCTATTTTTCCCATCGTTGCATGCTGCCCTGTAGTGGGAAATGGCAGCTTGTTCTCAGTAGCAAACATTCCGAGGCACCCGTGTGACAGGAATTCCCCCCCATGAGCCCCCTCCCCCATAATATCTCCTTAAAAAATACCGCCGTGTGATGACTTCATGATTTTTTATTTGTCATAATAGCATGCCCTATCAAATTCTATTCAAGTTATGCTGTCCATGGCTACGGTACTAATGTGTGTACCATCTATGTAACATTTTGCACTCTAGCAATTGCTCCTCTTTGACTAGAATGTAACATATTTTTTTCTTCCTACAAAGGAACATTAATTGACGTTTTTTCTCAAGGTATAAAATGCATATTTTTGTTCTTAGCTTTTAGTCATACCTTTCGATTAGCAATCCCTTTTGTACTGGCATTCATCTCACCTATTTGAAATAAAGCATTGTTTTTTTCCCTGTTGTGAAATAAATATATTTTTTTGACAAAACATCTCTGACCGTCTACTTTTTTTTTTCTAGTATGAAGTAACAAGTACATTATCAATACTATGAAACGATGAATACGTTGCTTTATGAAATATCAAAGAGTAAATTGAAAATTTACGGTGAGGGAAAATATTCACCTAAGGAATATTTTCGGGACGGGGGTCCTGTTACACCGACACTAATGTCAACACACATCCTAAACTGGTGCAACTTTAGACTAAGCTGATCAGTCATATAGCTACCATGTGACCCTGCAGACCTGCACATTCAAAGTCTTTGATTAGCTAGATTCAACTATAGCTGGCTCGCAAGCGACCGATTTGAGCTTTTATCCAGGAATGAAAAACGCCACGGCACTACATGCCCAGCATTTTTTTCTTTATTGTTACGTCGACTGTGTGTAGCCTATATAACCCGTGGGAAAAAAACGAGGTTCACTCAAAACGCGACAGAAAACACCAAATGAAAACTTTATCGTTTGTGTTTGCGAAGCACCCTTTGTTCGAGAGTGAGGGAATTACAAGCTCGAACAGGTCTCCATCGATTATGTGGGGGTGAGCTTAACTTTATTGTGAACACGTAAAGAGTTAAAAAAGAATGATGAAAAAAAAGAACCCCCCAATGAGGATTATACTGTCTATTTTTTTTTTGTGTTCATCATCTTTTCTTTTTTTTCACCGTGATAGGATGAGTGGCCTAGTTCAACTTCGAGTTATTGTGCGTTTAGGATTCCGTTACATATGGTCTATTGATAATCTATTGTGGCTGCTCTACTTTGTAATAGATAGGTGATTGAATTAACACCTATTAAAGTGATCCCAATAAACTGTAACGTTTTAGTCTTTTCTCTCCGATTTTGTTCCTTTTTTTTCTGTCGGTCTTCCTTTGTCAGGGAAGGTTTGTTCGAGGTACCCTCGTGACGGTGAATTGTGAAAACAAAACGTCGTTTAACTGCATCAATATTTTCCAAGTTTCCAAGCTTTGGTTTATTCATGACGCCTTTCCTTTTTCTTCTATTCTTATTCTTCTTTCTTTTTTTTTTTTTGCTGTTCTGTTCTTTTGCTTTTTTGAAATTCTAAAGGACAATATAGGTGATCAAAAAATGAATAGAATAAGACAAGAGGATCCTATCGCGTAGTAAAGATAGACAAAGGAATGCATGGCGACATTTGAATCCAGATGTCTCGGACTTCTTCGTTAAGAAGTATTTCATGCATGGTGCAAAAGATCGGAACTTCGTGAAATTAAAAGGAAACTCACCCCCTCCCCTCTCTCTCCATTCAAAAGGAAAACATACACATGATTGTGCCCAAATCATGTGCCAGCCCGGGGCCTACTCACATTGCATAGATTGAAGAAAGAAGAAAATTTGTCAGTTCACAATTATCACCCTAGAATTAATTAAACATTTAAAACCACCTAGATGATTTTTCGTTTTGTTTTATTTTAATCGCACTGTTCTTCACAACTTTGGTCAAACTCCGCATCTGTCAGGGGATTTAAAAGTCTGGAGATAATCAAACGACTTTACATTTGTGCACTTTTTTATCAACCTTTTATTAGCGACTACGACCGTCGAGCTCAACAAGTACCGGTAAAACCTAAACGTACGTTACCGTCAGAACTCGGCATGAGATATTGTTTTTTAACTTATCAAGTCCAAATTTTGATTATTTAAAAAGTGTGTAAACGTTAAGATTTGTTTTTACAGTTTCTCTTATACACATCAAACAAGGAAAGAAATTACAATCATTACATCATTTCAAAGCAATTTTAAATGTAGTGATAGGCCTATTTACCGTGTTGCAAAGCATACCGTATGATGATCTTCCTCAAATTGAATTTTTGTGGGGTGTGGTGAAGATGAGGACTTCCAGGCTGTGCTAAGCTATTTTTGTTATCTGAAATTAACATATTCATTTACTTGGTTACTCACCCTTTTCTGGTCCTACTTTCCCAGCTTTGGCTCGCTTTTTAGAGGAACCCCTGAATTACATTTTACACATTCATTATGTTACTGTATTTCGTAGCCTACGTAATTCCCCGCTTTTGTTGTGGTTCAAAATGATAAAGTTTTCCGAAATGAGATATTCCCAGATCTATATGTCAAACAGTTAGCTAAAAATTTTATCTAAGGACCTGTAATGATCGATTAGCTTCATACCGTATTCATCATACAGGACATCACGTGACCTCACAGGTTTCGTGGGAAGTCCAGACAGCGTTAAAATTCGTACAAATTTAGGTTTGAATTCACCAATCACTTTGGAAGTCGCTCTTGACCTCGTCGTCCGCGCAAGCTTGCGATCTTCTCGAATGACAACGCGCCATCGAAGACAACAAAATCAATTTCTCTCTTTCTTTCTTTTTTTGAGTGGTAGGGGGACTAACTGACCGATAAAAAAAATCTTGGCTTTTATTTCACAGTTCACAGGCTTAACATACTTTGATGAGATGTATGGCTCGCCGGCCGTCTCGTGGATACGGGACACTGTCGTATTTTTCATTTTTGTTTCGTTTTGTATAATTCAGTGGAAAAAAATTCCTGTTCCTGGAAGTTCCTGGACAAGACTGACTTGTCTGACAATAATTGAAGTTATAGCCATGTGTGTGTGTTTGTGTGTAGTATAGCACTAGTGTGTTCATACAGTGATTCCAATTAATCCATGAAAGGACTGAAGGAACTTCATTTTCGCTAAATTTGAGAGGAGGGCATGGCAGAAACTTCTCTCTTATCTTTTGGTTCCTCTGACCCTTAAAAATGTGGGAGTGATGATTTGAGATTTTTATTCCATGGCTGGTTAAATTAGGTTCTGAAAACGTGCACCTTTGTCATCATACCACGTGTGTCGGACTGCTTGGCATCTGGCCACTGAATATTCATTTTCAGTTTGTGAGTGTAATTCTATCTGCCACACAGTAACCGCCTTAAGTCATGGTCACGTTTGGTAGTATCCTCTTTGAGCTCACTAATTACGTAATGTACATTTCAAAGTCATCCAAACTGATGACGTTGACAAAATCAACAGTTGTGACTTCTGCATACAACTGTCGAGTTTTTAGCGAAAAGATCAAATATTCAAAATATGGCGTCCCTGCATGTTCGAGCTGTAGGGCTAAAACCAACAGAAAGTGCATTATTGTATACCGGTGCTTAGGTGCTTCAAATATGTGTCTTTAAGTATGGGAGGGGGGGGGGGGGAGGGACCTTGAAGTCGTGTCCCGGACCGACCTAAACTTTATGAGCACAATGGAAATATCCTGCCGACCTCGAGTAAGAGTGGGTGAGGTATAGGCTACATTCCCCATAGGCCTACTTTTCGTGGGTTATGTATTGATTTACAAAATAACACGTTGCAAAACGATCCGATCAAAAACAATAAGTTCTGGGCTGGGTTGCGAGCTGCCTACTTTTCTCTGCCTACATTTCGCAATAACAATACTTTAGCTGCATACCTAACGTATTCAAAAATAAGTTTTCAAAAACACTGTTTTGCGTAATGCGTAATATACCCATATACCTAGATGCGTAATATAACAATACTGAAGTTGCATTCCTAACATATTCACGCGATTTAGGGGTAAAGGTTTCTCCTTTTTTGCGACTCCCTACATTTTTTTTTACTTTGACCCCGACGTGCTGCTCCTCCTGTAACTTATATACCATAAGTGGCACTAAAGATAATCTTTCTATCCATTACGAAAGTTATGTAAAGAGGTCTACTTAATCGATTGGTCGTTAACATGCATTGTCTTGGTGAATTTCAAAGTGACCAATCATGCGCTACCTTAAAAAACCGCTGTTTGAAAAAAGCTGCTATACTGTGTCATGTTCTTTTTAAAATTGTGAAACGCTTGTTATGCTTCCGTTGAAATACACGTGATTGCAAAAAAAAAATAATAATAAAATAATAATAAAATGATCTCTCGCCACCCAGGCGCACCTCGTTTCTGTCCGTCAAGTTTTGATAGAGGATCAGCTTGTCACCTTAATTCTCCCACGGTCCTGAATACATCGCCAGTTTGCTATATCATCGAACTTCTTTTTTCTTTTCTCCTTGCTTGTGAATACAAAGTAAATCTTCACATTTTTTTTCTGTGTTTAATATTATACATAATCATGAAATTGTGACCATACTTGGTTTTGTCTCACCACAGTTTTTTTGTTTCTCAGCTGTTTATCTATATATAGATATATATATATATGTACATATATTTCTTTCTGGTTTTACCTTCCTGTCCCGAAGTTAACAGATTGACGGTGACTCGATCCGCTACCTTAGAATTCCCATAACCTTGTTTAACACGAGATGCATCGATTTCCATTGTATCTATTACACTATTACTGTCGGGGGTGACTGAGCCAACGGCTCAGTGTCAAATTGCTCACCACTTAGTCGCCGTAAACCCTTCACGTTGGACAATATACCCGCAGTGGATAAAAACCACTCCCCGTTCATTCTGCCACGGTCCAGTGTTTAAGTTAACACTAACCGCTAATACCGTCCTACGAAAGATTGAAAGGTGTAAGGCAAACATGTTAAAAGGAAACTTACACTATGCCAAAAACAACCAACGAGAACAGGAACCTCCCATTTTTATCATCGAATTTTTCCCTTTTTTTTTTTTGTTAGTATCGAACTTGATTAATCGGAGCAAGAATAGCATTAGATCATAATTTAACGGATGATTTAGGCAAACACGTGGAAATTACGGATATCGATATAAATTTTTACTATTCATTGAATTTTTTTTTTTTTTGCTTTTTCTGTTATCATGTTTTGATTTTTCCTCCCTTAGTTGCTGTTTATTACTGATGTGTGTGGTTCGCACCTGTTTCAAGGTCGTTGGTTGTATTTCCTCCTATATTTCTTAGCCGTAATGAGTTGACCAGTAATGTTTGTTGTTTCATATTTTTCACGGGATTTTTCAGTTTTTGGCTTGTACGTGCCATCATCTACTAATCCACGTCGGAGAACGTCTCGGGAGAGAGAGACGGATGGGAAGAGGGAGCTTGGTGAAGATGTGGAGATAAAACGGAAGAGCTAAATCATCCGAAGTTGAAATTATCTGTCGTTCATCAGTTGTTTAATGGAGGGGGTGCGGCAGAGACGTTAATGCTGCAATGCAATAACGTACAACGGAATATAGAAAATGAATCACCAACATCAGAAAAATCCATGTCAGGACCGGTTGCGTCATTTCTGCGACTTCGAATGGTGACATCAGGATTTAAACTCCAGATCCGTCTATGATGTTGGTTGGATGTATTAATGGTCCATGTACAGTTTGCCACTCGGATCCATTAATGCATTAATAATCCAGAATTTAGGCCATTCCTCAAGCAAAACAATGAGCTGACGTGTGGGATGACAAACAGATAGAATAGAAAATAACAGCAAAAAAGGAAATTAATATATATATATGTATATATATATATATATTTATTATGTATATTTACATATATGGCTGGTGAGAAATTATTCCCTAGCGATATTATGTACTTATACTAGCAGTTTATTGAATCTGTCCGTAAGTAACATGATACGAACTGCAGTGCATTGTCTCTTTTCTGATGGTTTTCCAATTGTTAAAAAATAATACGTAAGACCAGAAGCTAGGCTTATCCTTCCGGTAGGGTGATAAGTAATGATAATTTACAGTGAGCTCATCATCACCTTGCGATACCATGTAACAATACCAGTAAACCGACTGTTGTCAGCTTGCCTTTTTCTTTTTTCCTTTTCTATTTGTATCATATTATCCTCGGCTATACATTTACATTAGTTAGACTTGAATGAAGCTTTTTACTTCATTATTTTAGTTTACCCATCATTCTGAAACCGGCGTTAAAAGACATCGCTCACTTCGACAAAATTTCTGTTTTTTTTTTTAACATCATCCACAAGGTTTCTAATGTTTAGAAAAGTCAATGCAAAGTTGTTTAGTTTTAAGCCATCCATTCCCACTCCGCTGTTTTTCTTTCTTTTTGGTCTCGTAACCTACTCTCTTTTTAACTTGTCCTTTCTCCTAAATAGATTGCATTAAGCTTAACTTTTTAAGCTCCTGTTTTTTTGAGCAAGCATATTTGATTAAGCTACCAAGCAACCCGTGTTTTGTCACTATACTTAACGTAATCTACAGGTGTTAAGACACTTTTAATGACCAGTAACCCTTTCTGAGCAGTCAGCGCCAGAAGTTTGGGTAGCTAAGGGTGCCTCGGGTACTTCGTTGATATTCCACGACAGCGCTAGTTTGATTGGCATTATTTAAAGGCCGACCCACTCCTCTTTAGACTTTGCAGCCCGCGATCACTTTTCAAAAAGTTTACACCGGGTTTTAAAAAAAAAAATCACAGGTTAATAACCCTGTTTCCGTATTTTTGTTATTATCATTCTTCATTGGTATTTATCTTAACTGGAATTTGCAGTGGTGAAGAATCCAACGAAGGAAAGAATTGTGGATGATACTGTGATATTATTGATTTATGTTATTCATGTTAGAACCGTTACTGTTTGTTTATGTTATTCCTGGCTGAAGTGTCGTCATCAAGGGTCGGGTTTTACCATCAGGAGTGTGATAGTAATTTGTTGTAGTTTATCCAGTTTGCCAGTTTGGTGACCGAATGTGGTAAACGTAACTTTAGTTGAGGGTATATACTGTACAATAACCTTTACTTTTGGAGCAACAGGTTATGGAGAGTGGGGAAGCGGGATTGAGGTGGATTTGAGTGTGTGTTGGTTGGGGGGTCGGGTAGGGGGCTGGGAATCGAGGCAGGAAGGGAGGGCAGTTGCGGATAATGAATGGGCTCAAGTGCCTTGATGCTTTAAATCCAAATGTATCTCAACAACGTTTGATAGCCCCTCATCAATTGAACTGGCGGTGTATCCATGTAACCTGTCAGTTGCGTAACATAAAAAACCAACAAACAAAACAAAAGAACATGAAAATATTATCAAGCAAGCTTCCATTTCTCTTTCACCAGATTCTCATCCACTTACTTATCAACCCTACCTACCACAACCCCCCCCCCCCCCCTCCACTCCAATAACACATCCTTGGCCTATACCTTCTTCGTCGAGATTGCAAAGGTTTAACAGTTACTGTTATGCTTAACTCTTTAAAATGTAAAAGATGAAATCAGTACAGCGAAGATTCTTTTTAGACATCACTCTTCTCCTCCGACGAAAGTCATAGATTACGGTACCTTTAAGGTTCCATGTCCGTTGTTTGATTAGGGGATTAGGAGGACTTGAGACGGAGACTTAATCTGATGGGCTATTATACTATCATTACCGTCACTCAACTGCGAAGAGAGGGGCTTTCTTTCCCTCAAATATTTGCAGAACCTCCAGGGGTAACTTTCTTACCCTTAAACAACCCAAAATCCGGATCCACGACCGTCAAGGAGAGAACATATATATGAGGGCTTTCATTAGGTCCCTTCTTTTTTATTTTATCCCCCTTCCATTCAGGCATTCTAATTCTCTTTCTCGGATAAATTGATCCCCCTTTGAACAGAAGCTGACATTTTTCAGTTGGTTCTTCGGCTCACGGTGATCAGTAGTTGAATAGGGGTGTTGGGATGTTCTGTTTTCTTACCTCGGGGCCCTAACGGCTTAGCAAGGAGATTAGAGTGCATTTTGCCTGCCTGGCACAAAAGGAACCCATTAAACACTCGGAAACTTAAGAAAATCAAACTGAGCAAAAAAAAATTAAAAGAAGAAAAGAAAAGAAGAAGTTGAAAAAAAAAATGCCCTGTCAAGCTCGTCTGAAGTCGTTTACTGTGACGCTTTGAAGCGTTGTACATGTTACACGTAATTATGAAGGTTGAGAAGTGTTATCTATATTCACTCACCGATACCTGCAAGCCAAGGTTTCATAAAATGTAACATGTACTACATACTAATGAGAGGCACTCACAGCTTACGTTAGAGGTGTAGGCTACCTTTACGTCAAATCACATTACGTATGCAATGTCTTTAAAATGCCTATCTATCATAAAGAATTTTTCAAACTAATAGGGATAGACCTAAATAATCAGGACGTCATACAGGCCAGGAGCCTCTTGTTCCAGGATTAGTTTGATTTCTTGTTTATTTTATTTTACATTTTGTTGTCATAAACTGACCATCTAAACGTAACTATGAATGTGTAAACCTCTGTAATTGTAAGGTTACTCATAAAGTGTACAGCAGATCGCAAACAGATAACTTTGTTCTCTTTGTCACAGCTGCAACATCACCGTCACTGGTTCTTACTTTTGTGGAGGCAATTATCGACCGAGCTGAGGCGGTGACTTGCGTTGCTTAAATTGTGAGTATAACGTCAGAAATATGTTAAATAGCTCTATTTCAGGTTTGCCTATAGTCTGTATAACTGAACACTGTGTGATGTAACTCTGTGTGGCATAGCGAGTATTCCATACATCAAAGACACACTCGACCTCTAAGTGAGGGCGTCCTTATTTTGAAGAACTCCCAGGCTGAGACCGAGATCTGTTTTTACTTTTCTGGCGAATGTTAAAGCTGGAATATGAGTTGGAATATTTTACCACTGAAAGTCAAATATGTCATGACCACCACAAACGCATTGACTAAGCCCTATTTTTGCATACATGAATATTCATATAAATTTTCATTTGTCTATCTGATTATAAGGAACAGTGATTGGCGGCTAGGGTTTCTTGTAGATTCTAAATTTTGATGGGCCAACAAAAACGTCCAGACAATTTTCATATTTAAATATCTGGAATATGAAACGCATAGTTCTCTTTCAGTTTCGGATTTTGTGACATGCGATCTTTCCTCCTACTTTCTCCCCCCCCCCCCCCGAAACACTGACAAAAAACAAAGATAGATGACCAGGCGATTGCCATTATAACTCATATTCCAGTCTTAAGTATGATTTAATTGTTGTCACATCTCTATATTTGTAAATATCACTGACACTAAGTCATTTTTCGTATGCTTTGTGCATAACTGGTTGTACATTACAAGATCACATCGTATAGTTAGAACAAATCATCTACTTAAACTTATCACAATGTATAAAAAGTCCAAACATAGGACCGAAAGGCGAAAGCTTTTTTAAATTTTGTGCATTTTTGGCATTAAACGTCCCTTTTTGTGAACCGTTGGAATGTGTCGGGAACCTGTAACTATGCTCTGACACAAAACTTCAGAATCTGAAAAGAGTGACCCACTTGCGGTACGTACATGGGCAACAGTATAGGTTGTGTAGCCTAACGTGTTATAGATGCTTGTCCGCAAAAAGAGGAACTCTATATTTTGCAAGACAACGCCCCGCCCCCTCCTCCACCTTAAAAAATAAATAAAACATACGTCACTTGTGGATCTTGCATACTATTCAGAAGGAATATAAAATATTGAGAAAAACTTAACATATTTATCATTGTGGTCGTTCCTCAAATGATCAGGAATTTGTATTATCAAACAGGTGGACATGGTGGACAAAGTCTTGGCTACCCGATAGTCCAGGGTCACCCAACAAAATGAGAAAAAAAAATCTTAAAAAAACCCCGTAACTCTGTATACCGTCTGAACACTTAAAGACCCGAAATTCATTATCATACGTGGAAACGAAAATCTAGTTTTTGTAACTAAATAAATTTGCAAAGAGTTCATTATAAACAGAAAGAAATTATAATGTCTTGCTTTGGTGACCTTGGAGTATCTTGTCCATGGATCACCGAGGGGCTTTTGCATTTTTCATAATGAACAGTAATTGCCCCTCCATGTTTCAGCAGAATGTGGTTGCCACAGGCCGCAGGCAGTTATTGGCAGAGTGGGACCATGGAAAAAAATACGATGGTCAAGGTGGGGGATTGTAGAACGGAACAATTCGTACACATTTTTGACCACTGTGTTAAAAATTTACCGGCAAAGATAAGAAAATTTACAATTGAGGGAGTTCTAGTCAATAAGTTCCAGTTACTTTTCATTGCATGTTCTGAAGAAGTCTTGCTGATATCGGTGTCGGTAAAAAAAAAAACGACAGGTTCTTAAGTTTTGAGTTCTATTTTAATAGGATACATGCAATTACCGGATATAGTAAATGTTCAAATATTTACCACCACAAAATACGAGGGGAAAATTTTAATAAAACACACCAGTTTCTACGACTTTTCTTTTGGTTTCTTTTATTTTTATTTTCGACATTTATGTCTCGTTTCGGATATGTAAAACACGTCAAAATAAAAGACAAGATAAAGAAACGAAAGAGCTACGATTTATAAATAGCTTTTCTTCAAACCTCATCAATTACTTCAGAATATGATCAAACCCCCTAGACAATTGAGACATGTAATTTAAAAAAAAACAAAAAATGCCAGAAAAAGAAAAACGGCACAGAGAGATAACGTGGATTAAAAAATAAGCGCGCGCGCGAGAGAGAGAGAGAGAGGGGGTGGGGAGCTTTGTCGCTTATAACATTAACTTACTGTATATCGCTCGACTTTAACTAACTGTCCACTCTCTACAAAGACCACAGATTCTCGCAAGCCGATTAAATATGCCAAAATGCCGCATATTAAAAAAAAACCGGTCAAAAATGCCCTCTTTATACAAAGATGAATACAATGTACTTTTTTTTTTCATCTCATACAGTCCTTCCCTATTCTCCCTCAGACTGCCTCCCTCAAAATTAATCTTCAGTTTTCTTCCTTTAACATTGAAAGACTAATGGTAAGATTTATAAAAAAAAAAAAATCAGAACTGACTTTGACGAAAAAATATAGAAGGTCTCGCATACTGGGAATGTACTTTGTGATTTAACGAGTGACGCAAATTTAAAAAAAAGAAGAACGCCCTGATATTAAGCACTTATTATACCCAGGAGAGATATCGCCACAGTTTTGACGGTCTTCGAATCACTTACCCGACGAATTCATAACAGTGCAAACCATTCATGATATCTTTTAAATCCTCCCCAAGCTTCTTTCTATTCTACCGTTTCTTTCTTTTCTGTTCTTTATCTCATATTTTCCCCCCTTTATCTTCTGACTTTCAGTCTTTTTCGTATTTTTTCTGCTTTTTTTTTCCTTTTCATTTCTTAAAATGTCTTTTAATCAGTTTAGCGTTAAATGGGGAAATTGAAAGTACAGATTTTTGTCTTTTTCTTTTACGGTATTGATCATAAAATACAAGTAAAAAAAAGTGAAATGGTGAATGAAAATAAATAAGAAAACAAAAATATGATTCATTTTAATGCAAAGATTCCAGAGCTCAAGGTCGAATTCGATAGACAATAAATCGTACTTCAGTTTTTTTTTTATTTTCTCTCATATATTTTTCTTTTTCGAGTAATTTTATTTTTTAATTACACAATGTACATGTACAAGGGGGGAATAAGAGTGTTGAAATAAATAAGTTAATAATTCCATCAGAATACTTTTTTTGCCGTTTCTGTGTTACCATTTAGGTTATTTTTTTGATGCTGTTTTACAGGATAGGGTTAAAGTAACTACTTCCGTTAATATTTTAATATTTTGTAATACGTCTGAAATGAAGTAATATCGTCTAGGAGATGCAATGGGAAAATAGTGCTTTGAATATTATGATACGTTTTTGCTTAATAAAACAATGTTTTTTTCTTTAAGCAATTTCTTTTATTCAAATAATTTGGGCAAAAATAAAGTTTGATTGCAAGGAAAGGATGTATTCGCCATATTCGAGCTAACGTTCTATGGAAAACTGACAAATATTTAACCATTCATGGCTCTTTTATTTATTTTATTTTTTGCACCCTATTGGTCAACACACATATCGACGTTTTCCAAAGTGAGAGAAAAGGCATCACGCATTTCCCCCCTCCTACAGTAAAATATCATGATATCGTCAAGATTATTTCCTCTATATTAACACTATGTACACTTCAGCTCTTTTTTTTAATTCACAAAGAAACTCAACTTTGGTAAAATTTGGTAAAATATCGATAAAGGATAAACTTTCAGGGATTTAAACCGATATTGATTTAAGACACTATAGGCCAATTCGATAGTCAAGAACCATTCAAAAAAAAAAAGAAAAAGAGAGAGAATTATACTTAGTTTGTGCATGGAAGATGTTTCTAGAAAAGGGGGGGGGGTAGGGGGATGCTGCAGAGGACTTTTACTACCCACCATTTTTGTGTCTACGGTGACGGTGCCGTTTTGATAATAAATGCCCTCGTTAAAAGAATTTTTTTTTTTCAGTGCCATTTTTAGACACTTATCTTATACTGTTTTTTTTTAGAGTGCCTGTTAGACAATTATTACTATCCCCCCTATTTCCTTGTAAGGGAGTTGTGCTGGCCCTGTTGTAAGAAATACTATCAATGCAGATGGTCATTCGGCAAAATTTATTTTGCAAATGTTTTGGCGAGATAATATTTTAATTATCATTTAGATACACGAAATATCGAGCAACGTTAGAAATCGTGGGAAAACACTGCTAACACTTGGGCTACTGAGTTTATGTCGATAAGTTTTCTATAGGATTTTAAAGGGTTCAACTTAGATATGACAATGCATACAATTAGCGTAGTTAGTCACGTTACATATCAAATAGCTATAAAAAAATCTGTCATTTCTCTTATTTTTGACCATTGACATGTACTGTCTTCGTGCACATGAATTGCTACTGACGTGAAGTGTTTGGTCATTGATTTCAAAAGAATTAAATCGTTAATTACTCACGCGATAGTGTTCCTTTGTGTGTGACACATTCGGATCCTTTTAGTTTGACCATTTGTCACGTGTGAGGGAAACTTGACAAGTGTAGGCAACTTTACATGAATTTCATGAAACAAGTCCATGGTGCCTCGTTGATATTGTCCCTTAAAAGTGGGGGCATAAACTTATAAATAAAGCCTAATGAAAAATAAACGAAAGAAAGTTTCTGCACAAAATCGCCAAGCCGTTGAGTTTGCTAATTATCTTGATCTTAAAGGGAAATAAGGTGTTTGTTTTACAGAAAACAACCATATTTTTAAAACCAATGTTTGTGGACATAGAATGATAGATTATTCAAAATAAAAACGGACTGTGGCCTTCTGTTCAAGAAATAATTTTCTCACAGGTGGAAATTCAATTATTTGTTACTCAGCAATCATTTGTTCACCCAAACTTTTCAAAATTGAAATGATGCATCATCTTTTGTTACCTCATCACATGCATGACATTTTGAGGAAATGAAGGTTTTACAGATGTTTATTGATGAGAGTGAATGGTGTAAAAGCTATTAAAGCTATTTTCTTTGTATGCCATGTGGGTACATTCTAAACGCCCTATTTCCCTTTAATTATCTCAGTGGAACTTTGGTCGGTCAAAGGTCATCAATGTTTGGCAACCGAGTTCCGGTAATCCTCGATGATCTTTGACTAAACATCACTCATGTTTAAAGCTGTGGGAGAAAATTAAAATCACACACGCATGAATTAAGCGTGTGACGTCAACATAAAATATATAAAGTAACATTTTTTTCCTGTCTACTGGGACACTCTTTCGTTATTTATCGATTTTTTAACACAAATTGTTCAGGAGTTATACTTTTAACTGATCTGGAAGAAGGCAGTGCAAACAAAAATAAAGTTATGTAAAATATATGTCATAACTATCTATCCTCCTTTAAAATGAAATTCTGGTGTAAAAGTTCGTCTATTTACTTGCTATACCATGGGTTTAAAGACCGAGACACGGACCCATATCGGTCTGATTTTCGTGAATAGCTTTAAGACTTTCATTTAAAAAGAGAAACAACCCTAAGAAACCTACCCGTCTGGAATAATCGATATGAACTAAGTCAACGTGACAGACAATTAACCTTTCTAATATACCTCAATCAGACGAAAACCTCACCATTGTTTCAGAAACAAAGCGCTAAAGAAATGGACAGAACAAAAACATTGTTGACACAAACGAGTTTCTCGTTCATTGTTACTCCCTGGTAATTGCTGGACACTTGGAAGGTAAGAAGCTCTAGATGTTAATAGCCGATCGGAAATTCACGCTAGCAAAGTAAATTTGATTAAAAAAAGAAGTGAAGTTTAAAAATTCTTTCGTCATAGATGGGATTGGTGATAAACAGGTAGAGAGGAGATTTAGACCGTAGGGGCGGGGTAGCTTTAAGGCTTATGAAATAACAGTTATTTAGTGATTTTTGGTTTGTTTCTACAATGTTTATTATCAACTGGATTTGTATTGCAGGTCGAACAAAAACACACAGTACATGAGTAAAAAAAAAAAAAAAACGGGAAGAGGTAAGAACAGAAACTCTGGATCCAAAGTCGCATCCAGGCATTTAGAAGAAGTCAAAATGGAAGGAGTAGGTGAAATTAATCGAACAAAGAACAACGTCAGTTAAATGCAATCTTAAGAAAGAACAGTTATTTGAAATGTGGAAATGTGGAACTATCCAGCACTTAGATAAAGATATGTATATATATATATATAGATAAAGATATATAGATATATATGTACGTGTGTGTGTGTGCGTGTGTGTGTGTACGCATGATGACTCACATACTTGTATATTGATTGATAGGAGAGTTATTGTCAGACAGTGTATCAAAAATAGAGAAAATGCCTATACAACAAGAGAAAAGATGCTTATTGCTTGTAATTACCATTGCTTCCTGTTTCAGGTCAATTCGAAGTTTTGATGCACGTCAGACCGTTTGTTTAATATTTTAATAATCCTAGGATTTCAATCCACCAGTAGAAAACTTTTTTTTTTTCTTAAATACTGTCGCCCGTGATTTATCGACAGCCGATCTCAACGGCATATCATCGAAAATTCAATTTTCAATTTATCTCCCTTTGAAATCATATCCAAAACACTTGAAGCCTAAATCCATAGCAGCCACGATATAATGTAAAACAGCCTTACGGCAAACCGAAGAGCCGTTAAAGGGACTGTTCATTTTGAGCGAGTGTGAGTAGAGGATGTGTCAGCATACATCATAGCGAGAGTTAACAATCGTGTATAGGCTCTACTTATATAGGTTCAAGACGCGAAAGCTTTATTTAGCCTATCCTACATGTTTAGGTTACTGTTATGTGAAGATACGTGCATTTCTGGGCCGGAGTTAGGGTTATAACGGAACGAATTTGATCAATGGTCCGAAACACTGCCCGTATAGATGACTTAGGTTTATGTGATAAGGTGCAATAGAACTGTCTGGATAATTTAGACGTTCGGACTCCCACAAGGGCCGTATTTGTCTATACATTTGTGTTCGAAGAGGCCATCTTTCTTAAGTTTAAGTTTGAGTCTATGCTCATGCGGCCACATTCATACAGTTATCTCTGTGCCAAATACAAGGTGAATAGTGAGGTATAGAAAGGTAATTCCTTATTCAACCACAGACAGGTATTCCATGTAGGAGTTTATGTTCCTGATAACACACCGCGATGCTTCGATGAATCACTGTTATTACAACTACGTGATTCTTTCTCCTTACACGATCGCGACATTCTTTTACGAGACAAACATTAACATCGTAGTGCAAACATTACCAGGTTTGAGTTACTACACGCTCAACACATTAAACGCTTCCTTATCGAGTTTTGTTTTCAATGGCCATGTTTGACTTAGGAATTTCATGAATAGAATTATAAATGGTGGGTACCAACAGGTCGTGAAATAATATGGGAAGCAATGGGTGCAAATGAAAAGGACCTGTAAAAGTACTTTCTTGTCCCTCAGCCGGTCGACACGGTATTGTGTTTACATTTAACCTATATCGATGATGAATAACTATTTCACCATTATATAATTTGGTCGAATCCTACGCCTGACAATTTCATTTTTTGTTCCAACTTATTCTTGTATTTAGGCTTTCATAAAGAAAAACGAGTGGGTGGGTATGATAGGAAGTTTGGAGCGGGAGGGGGGGGGGTCTTGGAAAGAGGCCAATGGTCCTTTGCAATTACAAAGACGTGATATCATGTGAAAACGTGCGCGCAGATTTGTCACACGACTATCGTCCCGACGACCCTTCCACCTACAGATGATCACACACGCTCTTGTGGTATTCACGAAAAATCCTCATTAAATGTCCACTGATGAATTATCAACATATCTTTCCATTTTTTTTTTGTCTTCTGCGACATAATCACGCAATAGATGCAACCAGATGATCTTGTGTTGTGCTCAAATGGACACTATATACGACTGTATGATTGGCACTACCTTTACACGCAGAGGTGACTACCTTAGATGTCCCACTACACTGATATCTGGTGACAGCTCGGGCAGTCACATCTTACGTTACGAAAGCTGAAAGGAAACCAACTGGCGGAGTCAACTGCTGTCAAATTTCTTTAACATCTTGTGAGACTGGTCTTAAAGATTCTCGTCTTCTTTAGGACACACCACTTTTTCTCCATTATGTTGAACATTTCCACAAACTATGCGTCTCCAGCACGCATGACGTCACTTTGTTGTTGATGATGTTTGTTTCTTTTCTTTTGTTCTCTTTTTTATTTACATTTTGCTGGTTGCATTGCTGCGAAACGAAAAAAGAAAAAATTCAGTTTGTCGACAGACTATGAAAAATGATGTTAATACCTAGCAGTCATATTTGAATTTCATTTCATATTAATTTTGACCTTTCGCTGATCATTATTGTCAAGAAAAAGGCTACAAAGGAATATTTTGGAAAATTTATCCACAGAAGACAAATCACAACCTACAAAACACCCCGCTTCCAGTTTTTTTTTTCCAGAAAACAGGAACACGCATTTCTATGGGAAAAAAGCATCCTTTTGAGTCACTCATAACTGACTTCGTAAACTAGAAGCTATGGACTACCGGCTTTAATTATTCACTTACATCACAATTATATATCGATTAAATTTATTATTTTTTTTGTACTTTTCTCTTCCGCGACCATCCCTTTAACAACGGATTTAAGTCCCACCACTTCACGAACGAAATCACTGAGGAGAACTTATCCCTTAATATTCAACGATTTTGTTGAAAACAAAATCTCCCGTATAGCCGAAAAACTCTAAAAATATGGTCCCTCTTCAAGTGCATTTTGCCGTGCTTACGGGAGATGAATTCTGGTGCTTCAAGACAGCCAGCAAATCTTTCTTTCTTCGTCTCTCCCCCTCTTGACTTTCCAAGGGTGCTGGCATCATGCGCTGATGAGTTTTAAATAACCACTCAAGAAAGTGATCCACATGGGCCCACGGCGCGGCATCGCAGGGAAAACGGAAATGCTAATGGCTGTTTGAGAGGGTGGCGTACGAGGGCGATTCCCGTCGCTAACGAATGATCGTACAACCATAAATCTTGCTAAAACCAGCAAAAGAAGATGGGTTCAAGGAGCCGCATTGTGGTTTTGCCTCTCGGATTCAGATAAATAAACTAGATGGGGAGAAAAAAAAATGAGAATGGAAAAGAAACTCTCCGGTTATCAAAAAACAGAAAAAAAGTATAAGTGTAAAGAGAAAAAAAAAGGATATAAGAAGAGAGAGAAAGATGGAAGACTTAAAAAGAAGAGAGAGAGAGAGAAAGAGATGATGGAAAAAAAGATGAAGAGAGAACTAAAAGGAGAGAATGAAAGAGGAAAATCGGAAGAAAACTGACAACGACAAGTAGAATATGCCCAAGGTTGTGTGGCACTCTGACAGGCGAGAAATCAAGAGGAGTGCATTACAACGAAATGAGAGAGAGAGTGGTAAAGACCAAGTAAGATTGTTAGCTAACAGCTACACATGAAGAAGAAAATCATACTACAGAAATAGGGGGGAAATAGTAGTTTTAGTGTCTGTGCATTTTTATTTCATTCTTCTTCAAACATTTTTCTCCATCTTTCTCTTTATCTCCTCGTCTATCAAGCAAGAATGATCAATTCCAAGGAAAATAATTAGGCCTATAGGATATTGCGCGGAATTAAAATAGTTCTGGCGATGTATTCAAGTAGGATTTTTTTTTTATCTGCGCTTGTCTGCCGTGAATTTGAGTAGATGTTGATAAAATCACAGTTAAACACATGCAAGAAAAATAAAACAAAAAGGTGACGACTTCATTTTCTTTAGGGGGGTATACTTTTTAAAGAGATTTTTGGCGAATTTGATTTACTTTGCAAATCGTGTCAAAGGTCATGTCTGTCGATTAACTTGGCATCTGCTGCTTTGTCGATGGAATTGCTGTGTGATGTACCAAAGAGGCTTTGCCGTATAATAAAATCATTGCGGCGACATATCCTATCATGCAAAATTAGTTCCCTCCTATCTTATTGGACCGACTGTCCGTGTAACATTTAAGTGTCGTTCATTGGTTAAAAGACACAATACTTTTAAAGGCGATCCATCGTCTAATTAAATCTCACGTCTCTCACTATGACTCTATGCCAACGTTAACTAATTTATGGTTACTTTTTTAACCTATACCGGTGTGCAGTAAATAATACCGCCACTATAGTACTGTATATACACACGATCTATCGACGTTTCATTGCTACTTGCAAAGAGTGACCCTAAACTAGTGACGTTTGCAGTGACTTATCAGTAAGATCCTGACGTCACATTTAATTTTGAATCAGTGACAGGAAGAACTACTATTTTTTTCCTCTTACAGTGTCCTTACAATTGAATCAAAATATTTTAAATTATTGGATAAATTTGTTTCATCTTTTGTTTCTGCTTCCGTTCGACTTGGTTTTGCAAATTAACTCAAGATTGTCAAAATTAAACTTGGACGGTTAAATGGTTGTATGTGCTCATCTTAGTTCACGGCGTATGTGTCCTTATTAATTTCTCCTAAAACTCCTAAATAACATCGAATATGGGGTAGCTTGATAATACTTGCTTATAACCTAAAGAGGCTCACTGGGTTGTTTCGTGAAACTCACTAAATATTCCTAAACCTGTTGAGTTTCCTTCAAATACTAATTTATAAAACTAAGAGAGCCCCCATACATGTGTCCCATACAGAGGAACCTTAATAAGTGAGCCTAAAACGATTTAATTTGGTTTTTGAAAATTTGTGACCAGACACTTTTTCAGTGTCAACTTCATATACACACAGCCAGTACAAGTCAAAGGTCAAAAATTTAAAAATATGTCTGTTTTCATAACTATTGGCTGCATGTGAAACTTGCCTAATTGTTGAAAATTTTTATCATTATTAGATGTGAAACGTGACTTATTATGCTAATTATAAGCAATGCCACGTGGTTGTTCCCTGAGGAAACCTCGCAAACTGATCAACATTACTCGATGAGCCCCTTTAATAATTTGTTTCAGAAAAATAAAAACTTGGCTTCATAACCCTTATCATTTTTCCACTTCTATAGAAATACTGCTCTTCCACTTTGTTCCATTTACTTTTGTACATATGTTGTTACTTTATGTTGTTATCATTGTCATATCTGTGAATAATGTTCATTGAAAACTTTCTAATAATACAATACAAAAGATCTCAATAGAAAGATGGGAAAAAATAAATAATTTGTTTCATGTTGGGGTAGTTTCACACTTTCTTATTTTCTTCCTTTGCTCCTTCTACTGTGCTACCATTCTCTTTCTCATTGCATTGAATTTCTTGTTTTGTTATGTGTCAATGAACGAACTTTATACTTTACTTTTCTCTAACATATGAATGGCAAAAGAGTGTGCAATACAATATGACAGCAACCATTGACCGTTGCGTTTTACTTCCTCGTGTATATCTATTTTGTAATTAAAAATATATATAAATAGTTATTTTAAAAAGCTCATTGAGTTGATGTGGTTTATTTTGTGGCAATTTGGAAGGACCCATTCCATGACAATACTTCCAATTAGCCTCATTATTCATGTATCTATTCCTACAGTCACTGAAAATGTGAGGAATGTTACTGTTTTTATGAACAGGAATTGTCTATGGTTAATACATTACTTACTGTAGAAAGTGTCGGGTCATAGATTTGCAGTAAGTGGTTTTAATCGGTAATTACCTTTTCATTGTTGCTTCAGTTGTGTGTCAGATCTTCAGTTATCTCTTAGTTTGGCCATTTACCATCAACATATGAGTGATACAGGCTCAACAGGTGTAACAAAATATCTTGAAATTTGTGAACCAAAGTCAATGTTATTTTTAAAATCATACATAAAAAAATACAACACATTACACTTAAAACGACGATAAAAAAGAAGCATTACACGGACGTTGACATGGTCAAGTACTGTTAGCGACAGAAGCATCCAGAACCAGGAGAGAGGTGAGCTGGACGGGGGGGGAGGGGTCTCTGGTCCAGTTTTGGTGTGTCTTGAATACATCAAAGAGTTCTGCAATTACTTCAAAGAATGCACATGTACCGAAGGTTAATTTAGAAAGCAAGAGATTGTTAGAAAGTCACACCCTTACCCCATCATATTTCAGTTCTAACAATACATGAAAATATTTTCGTCTACGTTTTACATTCACTTTTTCAATTTGGTTAACAAATATAAAGAAGAAGAAGAAAAAACGGTTTTCAAAGTAACAATAGCAAACAAACAAAAGCTTTCTGGCAATATTCAATTTCAGAGAGAAATGGTGGCGAATGGTGGGAAGGGGGGGGGGGGGGAGGGGTTATAGCTTTATAGGTTTTGACGAGGGCAGCAGACAAGTAAATGCACGGAAATGACAATGTCAGTTGATTATTGGTTCCTCTTGGTTGGATTGCTTCATTAATTCTACACCCCGTTTGTTGGCCTTCGGGTCATGTGATGTGTGACAATCAAGAAACAATGGAAAGCAAATATTAAAATCCTAAATGATGTAACAACGATGGTTTTAAATCGGGTTTTTTTTTAAGAGGATCTGCACCAACACTACTTCCATTTACAATTTTTACCATTCTGAAGAAAAAAAAAAGAAAAAACAGTACCCTTCTTCAAAGAAAATGGCTCGCTCGCAAATATATGAAACCAAAATGACGTAAACTAAAAACAATCAACGACCGATCGAAATGTTTCAGTGAGCCCTGCAGCAAAAGCAATAAAAATAATAACAATAATGAAAAAAAAATAATTAAGAGCTCATTACCATTCCAAAGACCGGCTTATCTGCCACGCAGTTGTACAGATACGAGAGTGTATCAGTCAAAACTTAGCACAACCCTTGCAAAACAAGATCCCTTACCAATAAACAAGAAACGCAAGTTGGAAAAAAAAAGCTGAGAGAGCGAGAGAGTAATGGAGAAAGGAGACTCTGCTAAGGTAATTGAAAACTAAGCCAGCGTTAACTTAACACTTTTGAACCTGCCAGTGACGCCTCTAAGTACCAGGGAGCAATTGTCTTGATTATTCCAGCAGCCGTGTACACCCGTTACTCTTTCCAACGCGTTAGCCAATTAAAATGCGTATTAGACACAAAGCCCGCGAGAAAACCGAAACTTCAAGTACTTTTTCGTACGTTCGTCTCTGAACGAGAGAGGTATATGAACGTGAATTGTCAGACTCGGCGGAGAAGAGCTTGTCAAAAGGGGCCTTGGATGGGTGGGGTCCGTTTGGGTTTTCCGAATAATGCGTCACAAATTTACGTCAGATATCATCAAAGGACAATAAAAAAAAAAAATAGGTACCAAAAAAAAGGAGATGTCACAGGACGTCAAAAATATAGATATCTACTTGAAGTAAAGCACTTTAATAAAGGGAAAAAAATGGGGAAGAAGAACAGCAAATTGAAAATGAAGTAAGCCGCAAAAGTTAGGGGGTAATGTCTTTAAACGTTTTTTTTTTCCCTTCAATATTAAATTACGTTAATATATTATTACCTAAAAAGGGTTACATCCATGAAACGTGGATCATGGGGTGCATTTGGGAATTCTGTCACGGTCACCAAAATCATCATCATCATCATTGTAACAATCGCTATATTTTCTTCGTCCGCATCACCACAATTATGAAAATCTCAAGTAATGTGTAATTGCAACATTTGTGTCATA
This sequence comes from Stichopus chloronotus, assembly GCA_021234535.1. Lineage (NCBI taxonomy): Eukaryota > Metazoa > Echinodermata > Holothuroidea > Aspidochirotida > Stichopodidae > Stichopus > Stichopus chloronotus. The sequence goes on from CM037844.1 coordinate 5,474,201, forward strand.
TTCTTCTTATAGGCAGGATCATTATATATGTATATATATATATATATATATATATATATATATATATAGATATATATATATATATATATATATATATATATATATATATATATATATATATATATATATATATATATATATATATATATATATATATATATATATATATATATATATATATATATATATATATATATATATATATATATATATATATATACATGTACGCGTGTGCGTGACGCTTGCACCTACGTCATGAGGCTATAACCAAATCCGATGGACGTGTCCGTTAATACAATATGGAGCTGGGCAAGCCTTTTTAACGGCTTCCCAAGTTACCCCCACTCGATAGGACCTTTCGTGCATAAAATCTGCGTAGCCAGTGAACTTGAGACGGCCACTGATTATGACACAAAATAAAAAAAAAAGATAAAAAAGGTCTCAATCAAATACACATTATATGCACATGTAAATCCAATATCTACGGTCTATACACACCCCATATTCTCAAAACACTTAAGGGCAACAACCAACTCGTTAAAACGCAATAGGTTCCGTTTTCTATTATAACCTTTCCTCTTCTATTCCTCTTCCTCTTTTATTCCACATTTTTTTTTTCCTTTCTTCTTTAGCCCTCGGGTAAAAATATTTCAAACATAATGGGAACGGGAATATGATCGGATTACTCGAACCCACCTGCAAGTAGAATTAGGCCTATTTATCCTCCCAGTAAAATAGGAAGGGAACAAAAGAGAAATAATAAAAAATCAAGTCAAAAGATATATTGTAATAGGGATTAAGGGATATATGATGAAGAAAACAGGAATATTTTCACCTCTTTTGCGGAATTAAAGGACACAGAGGTGTGGGGGTGATGAAAAGGAGCTCGTGTTGTATAGAATGAAGCATGTATGTTTGAAAGAGTCTAACGCGGTATTCAACAAAAATTGAAGGGAGCTTGTCAGATAGAGCGACTCACGGGATATTGACCCGTCAGGGTTGCATCAAAATGGCTGTTCACGATCTCATATAAAAGGCTGTTTTTTTTTCTAGTTTATTTTATTTTATTTATACTTTATTTTATGGTGTTTTACTGACATTATAACATGCGTCAGTTAATTTAGTTACTTTTTTGTACTGTTGTATTTTAAAAACTTTAGTCTCATTTTCTCTTTCCGTTTGAAGGTTTATTACCATACACCGGTGGACAGTGAACTTGACAAGTTTGTTTTAACATTTGAAACCTTATTTGTTTATTATTATTATTATTATGATGACAATCGTGGGTCGTGGCAATTAAAGATTTTACAAAGATAAAGAGATAAATTTCGGAAGGAAAATTAATAGGCAAAAGTAAGTTTAAAAGAACGACCTGGATTATTGCTGGAAGAAGTATTGTTTACTGCTGTGTCAGGATTCGATTCAAACGAAAATGTGAAACCCAGCGCCGTCAGTGCAACCAAGGGGCCTTCGCTCTGTTTTATTGTGTGGCGAAATATGTCACGAATATCGATACTTAAATACGTAAATATATCAAGTCCCAACTTGAAAGATTCCAAGATTTTTGAGCATTTCCTACGGCCCATGCGCAAAGCATGAAATTGATTGGGACCGTTTCTGTTTGATCAAGTGTCATTGGTACCATAGAGTTAGTCTAACTCCTCGCTTCCTATCCGCTTCCGTTTTCCAAGAGAGGACAGAAAACTCACGCGAGAAGAAAAATGTACATGTTTTTTTCACTATAAGCGTACAGTTCTTTATTATCTAAACAGTGTCCCCCCCCCCCGGCATATGGCTTCTAGAGATCTACGAGTGATCCTTATATTTAAGAAGGGGGGCGGGCATGATCTTTATTAGAATCCATCCTCAATTCAAATTCTGGCTATATACGAATCTGTATTTCAGATAACATGGTGTATGTTAGCGTGACAAGTCTTGTACGTTTTTCAAAACGACCGGATTCCGCGGCAAAAGTTATCGTTTGGCTTAAAAATAAAACGAAGGACTATTCAAAACTGCTAGAGGATAGGTAATATTAGGATCACGGGTGGTGGGGGGGCGGGCTGTGAATAGGCATTCAAAGACCATGTAACGCTCTTCACTCTGTTGCAAGTAGAGCCTACCGTTATATAAAGCTCATATGATCGATTTGTTTAAAGTCCTGTCAAATTATTTCTCTCTCATTTTTTCTTCTTCTTTTTTTTGGGGGGGGGGGTTCGTTTCCTTGTTAGTGGCGAATCGAAAGTCACCGACGATTCAACATCTTTCCACAGACAAACTTGTGATTTATTTATTTATTTATTTTTTTGCAGAACTAGTATCTGCTAGGTTTCGTCTAAAGAAAAGAAAAATATCTGCTTGATATTTGTTTTCATCTGTTTTTTTAGAGAATGTCGGAAAAATTGATGAAGATGGTCAGTTCCCTGTTCGAACGATGGCAATTTGGTCACATCCACCGACTGTAAGGAAGAAGATTAACATATGGCCTAAAACTTGATGGATATTAAGAAAACTATGATGGCTGTCTATTGCCGAGGAGTTTGACGGTGGTATAGAATGTTAGCGCAGGCCTTTTATACGGTATACCTTCCACACGGTATATTCAATAGTATATACGTACGTTGTCATATCAACACAAAAGTGTCCTTTATTGAAGCATCGTTGTGATTGGCTAACTCCTAACATTCTTTTACAAACGATGAATTGATTGGCCACAGTTGGAGTACATCAAGCGAAGACAAAAAAAAAAAAAAACGTGAGGGCGCTTCGGTTGTTCAGCAAACAGTCAAATCGGTTTCGTCCTCACAGCGAGCATTCAACTTTGAATTGATTTCAGAAATTTCCCGGCGACCTCATTTGTGTTCCACTATGATATTATGTAAAATGACCGTCTTCTTGCCACACTTTTTGGGGAAATTTTGAGAGACAAGTGCAGCGAGAAATATTACCATTTCGACTGTAAGCGAATGACCGTAGAGCACGAATTATTTAAAGTCACTAAGTCCAGGTCTGCCGTCGTAAAAAAAACAGCTAGATGCGGGGCTTTGTTGTAAGTCGCATGAAGTCACTTTCTGTATTTTTTTCTGTATTTTTTTTTTTTTATATTTCTTTGGGTCTTATTCAGTGTGACGTCATATATATCACTTTAATTAGGTGTCATCTTAACATACTTTAGGATCCCCCTAAAACGCTTATTTATATTTTAAAACCCACACTGAGAGTTTTTTTCATGTTTATAATCTTACTATACCTGTCTTGCAACTAATCATTTTCGACAATCCGCCGTGTATTATTTTCATTCATAGAAACGACTGGGGGAGAATCAACACAGTTTACATAACTGCGCCTTGCATTAAAACCCTACAACAAATACTATGCATACCAAATTTCTCATACCAGAACTGTACGTTTCAATTGTTTAAAAATACCATTTTGGTTGTTCGTCATCCTTTGTGTATTGTTTATTGGATTAATTGAGGTAATGTAGAGCTTTTTGTCTGAAATTTTCAAGAAAACGAACCTTTGGAACTGTAACTGAAACAGAATATAATAAGAAAAAAAAAACGAAAAGATTGCAAAGCTCGCAGATGCATCATGCCAAAAGTATGCCAAATTTACCCATTAAATAAAAGAAGAGAAATTACTCGTATTTATGGTTTTATTCTAATTTTTTACTCCCTGTTATTCCGAGGGAGAAAAAGAAAACACAGAAAAGGAGAAAGATTTTGAGGCGAAAGGTGTGTATGGAATGAGAGGAAATAGTGCGTTACGGACAATGTAAACAATTCCAAACGAATCGAATCCACTTTTTTTTTTGTTCACAGTTTCCATTACTTTAGAAGTCACGAATCCAATCATAGGCTGTTGACTCAATCCCCAGTCGTTTCTTTATTATGCTTACCTTTACGAGCAGTTGACCGAACGTGACTGTATTGGGCCTGTCGTGTAGAAACGGGGGATTGAAGGCATAAAGGACAATAGCCACTTTGTGTACACAGCAGATCAAGAGAGAATATGGCAGTTCTAATTCTTCTTTGCCAAATAGCCCGTTTATTAGTATTTGTTGATAAAGAAAAAAAAAAAGAATTGGAGAAAAAAATGAGATTTTTTTCCCCACTCTTTCTTTTCTTTCATCAAATATATATATATAAACTTGGAGAATTAAAAGAAGCTTCCTAAGAATAGAAAGTGGATATTTCGTGACCTGGAAACATGAGATAGTGAACCGCCTTCCAGGTTTTTTTCTTTCTTTCTTTTTTAAACTTATGGATGGAACACAATGCACTTTTAAGTAGGTTTGGTTAGCGCTTTATACCTTTAATGAAATATGTACACAATTTGATTCAATTTCAGAGAAAGAAAAAAAAAGGACGGTAAAAAATCTTCTAAAGGTAACGGTGATTGGGGACTTTGAAGGGTATTAGGTAAAATTTTCACACCTGGGATAATTTGTAGGTTAAAGGGTATACTTGTTTCCTCTTTTATTTCTTCATTCCTATCTGTTTGCGTTTCATTTTTTCTTTTTTCTTTCCTTAGTTTTGAGTTCACGAAAGTGCATCAACGAGAACTTATAGTCATGGGGAACAGAGAGAAGGAGAGATAAAAAGAAAGTTTTGGACGTCCATTTTTAATTTGTGTGTCTGTGTATGTTAGTGTGTGTGTGCGTGTGTGTGGCTGTGGTCATTCTTTTGTCAAAAATATTCTTTGACTTTGCAAAAGTCTATTTTTTTTATTTTTATGAACTGAAAGGTGGGAACAAAGAAAATAAGACATGGGTTGAGGGTGAAGGAAAATGACGATAATGAGGGTCACGGTATTTGTATAGGCTATATTGTTTAAAATTCAAAATGCTTCAAAATATTACGACTTTTCTTTCCTTTGCTTTGTCTTTTTCTTCATGTCTTGAAATGCAAATTTCAATTTCACAATTAAAATGACAGTAAATACGGGAGATTTAAATTTAAAAAAAAAATAAAATTCTGGTAGGAGAAAAAACATAATAATAAGAAAACATACTTTTGTTTATTGATTGCGTTTTTTTTCTTTTCAGTGCTTCTCTTTTTTGTGATATAGCATTGTTGGAATTCATTGCCTTTGTGTTGCTCTATGTTTTCATATGGTCTGACTTCTGAAGATGTCACCGGGGTTACATCAAAACAATCATTCAAGGGAAATGACTAATTTGCATCAAATCTCAAGGAAATGACCATGAATGAGACGTAAGGTAAGACGTGTAAAGACCACGTGACATCTATATTAAAAAGAGCTGGCTTCCATTAGAAGTTGCAGAGTGAAACCCTGAATGAAAATCTGTTAGAATTTTGTTGCTATATTTCACTCTCTTTGAGATTTGACTTTTCAAATCTTGAAGAACATGCGCATATGGCTATGTGGAGTATTGTCATTGGCTACAGAGCCGGTCTTTCCTCTGTTAATCCTTTATACATTGTCTCCTAACTACTCACCATCTGGCTTTAACATTGGTAAGTGATATCAATATTTTCAAAGGAGACAATCTATGCTTCCAAAATAAAACCCATGAGAAATGAAAAATAAAAAATTATGAAATTTTCATTTGAAATGACGGGATAAGTAAGCAAAGAATAAGTTGAGTTGAGTTGAGTTTATTCATTCACGTATGTATACATATACAAATGATTTAATTATATAGGTAATTTGTTTCGTAATTATTAAGTACTATATACACATACATGAAAGGGACGTCATAAGCTCTGAGAGAGCTTGAGGTGACGTCCAACAGAAAATAAACAAAGTTATACTAATTGGGAATGAAGATCAGGTGACTTAAGAACAACAAAACTTTACAATAGTTATTTACAACGAAAATTGTAAATGAAAGAAATAAATGAAAAGAATAAGAAAAAACGGTAGAAGTAGGAAGAAGAAAAAAAAAAGGGGGGGGGGAGGGAGGGAGGTGGGTGGACATAAAGCATATCGTGGGAGTCCCTCCCCTGACGTCACAAATTTGCATATTGTGACAATGTTTACTCGTGATGCAATCGTAAAAGAGAAATTTGTTCGTAAAATGGTTAATATTTGATAGATTTTGATGGACATTGTTTGTACTTTCAACATTTTTAATAATTAATTCAGTCAATACTCCAAAAAAAAATGTGATTTTCATGTCACATGTCCTTTAAACGAGTAAACGGAAACTGACAGCTGGTGTCATGTGAGAGAACCCCTTCCCGATATAGGGTCATCTGTAGATATGTACGTATGTAAAGTTCGCCACTTTACTGGCATTGGAGGTTAATTCTCTTGGAGTCATGGTTGCTTGTAAAATAAATTTCGGGAGTGTCTGACTCTTGTGACTGACCGTAGAAAAGTACCTAACCAGAGGATTAACGCTGATGAAATAGTAGGAAGCTCTTTTAATAAAATTTATCGAATTAGAATAGGTGCACTGCAGGGTCGAATTTAAGCATGTTTCAGAGAGGAACGTACCCCGTCCACCCCCCCCCCCTTCTCCCACAAAAAGGAGTGCCATGGGATTTTATTCTATTTTTTGGGGTGGAGTATTTTAGAAATGTGGATCACTAAAATCAGTGTGATGATGCAATTAATGTTGGAATTTGTGACGTTCATCTGCTAATTTTCTTTTTGTAGGCTTATATGTACGTAAGAAGGAAACCTGGTGTTTATTTCGCAAAAGAAAGGGAGGGGGGGGGGGCATTGATTGACCACCCTTTGCCAGCTTCGTGACTAGATCCAAGGTAGTTTTGTGGAGAATTGTAGTCGACGGGTGGCTCCCACATTAGTCTGTGCCCAGCCCCTCCCCGAAGGCACATCCTGCTCTGTTTGCACTGCAGGGGTCCTATTAAAAGGAGACGTCTTTATAAACGGCCGTTATACAATTGGTTTTCCGGATACTGACCGTCCCCCCCCCCCCCTTGGTCGCATAGCCCGACCTCGATCCCAGACTTCTGGTGGTGCTAAAAATCAAAGTTATTTCGGATGGGGTTTATAGCCGCTTTCAGGTTCTTTAGTTTTCGATCGACACTTTCCGCAAAGCTCCAGGAAGGATTTCGAATAGCAAAGGATTAATAGTAGGGGTAGTGTTGTCTGAAGAGTGCCTTTCGTTGTGACAAATAAAAAGATGAAAAAATGAAAGAAAGATGAAAAAATTAAAATCTTGTAATTTTAAACTCCTCATAAACTGTTTGGTGCCAAAGCATAAGCTGCTTCCAGTCTGAAAGGGAGGAACCTTTCAGGATGAAGAATTAATTTCTTCGCTTTTGGAAGAAGTGTGTGCTCTTATTAATATTTCCAAAAAAAATGTTGCTTTTTTCTTGTTTCTCGGTTGTTGTTCATCTGTATTTCATTTTTCAGATTTGTTCATACTCTTAAGTTCTTTTTTTCTTTGTAATGGAGTATCAATCAACTGCAAATAAAATTTTATAGTTTCTTGCCATTTCTCAATCCCCTTAATTTTGTTTACTAGTCTAGGCAGTCTTATTCACCTTCAAAAGTGAGGCTGGACTAACGGTAAAATGAATTAATGAAAGAATGAATGAATGAAAGAATGAATGGATGAATGAAGGAGATTTTCCCATTTCGTCTTTCTTACTCTTACAACTCTTTTCTTCATCTGCAAGGCCTCCCCACCCCCCTCACACCTTTGGGGCGTGATCATTTATCAAATCGGTTTTGATACTTCAACTCTACGAAGACAAAAGCTTCGATCCTGCAACCAAAACTACTGCAGATTCTGCCAAGATATACCACTAACACGTGAATTCATATTTAAAAAAAAAATGACCAAAGATAAAAGTCTCAAGTATGGGCATGAAACGCACACCCGGCACCGCACCAACACTGATCACATTTTCGGGCTCCTGTCCCCCTTGCAACATATGGTGCAACCATGGAGTGGATAGTCGTCACACCCGTGTCGCCACCAGCCAAGTGGATAAAGATGGTGACATTTGGAGCAAGGAAGCTATAACGACTTGGAGCTTCGAGATTCGATCACTGGCTTGGTCACCTTCAGATGGGGTTTTAGTTCATCAGATCTAAAGAAAATTTGATAAAAAAAAATGTTACTAGTAGGTAATCTCCCTACACGAGGTAATAAGCCACAGGCACTCCTGTGGTGAAAAAGTAACCTCGCTTCAAGGGGTGAATTACAATTTATTTTGAGAAGAAATTATAACAAACAGCCTGAGCAAACTTGTATCTCTTTGAGCCATGTAAACTACATAACTGATGGCGTCGTACCGTATCATCTGCACTACTCGGTTCGACGTCACGGGCTCACACAGAAGCGTATGTATCATTCTGTTAGGGAAGTGTCATAAATAACTCTAGACCGTTTATATCGGGTGTAACAGGCTTGGTCCGAACAATAGAGGAATCACAAAACTTGGCTTGCAGAGATCAAAAATGCATGCTGAGAAACTTTTGTATATTTTGACAATGACTCCGCCTTTTCCATTGAGAAAATCCTGAGGAAATCCTTCTCACTTGAGAAAGGAAGAAAAAAGAGGTGGTTAAAAAAAAATGGAAAAGCCTCCTTTTACCTAACGCACTCATTTGGAAACGACGTCTTTTCCAAATCGGTGGTGGCAAGTTTTAGAGGTGTCGCATGGGGTTCTTCTCGAGACTGTTAATTCTGACAACCACACTCAAATATTCGCGGAGGACTGTGGACACTTGTGAAAGCCTCCCAACTCTTCGTGACGGCATGGATCGTCACTTTAAATGTAAACCCAGGAAGGAGTAATGAACAACCCCCCCCCCCCCATGTAAAACATAAATAAAATACAAAAATTAAAACATTGTAATTCATATGCGCAAATTTCGCTTCAAGTTGCAATATGAATTGTGCTGGTAATCACATGGTCATCTACCTTTGTTCTTCGTCAGTGTTTCGGGAGAGAGAAAGTAGGGGAAAGATCACATGTCACAAAACCTGAAAGAGAACTATGCACCAATCTTCCCTATATTTGAATATGAAAATTGTCTGGACATTTTTGTTGGCCCTACAAAATTCAGACTCTCCAAGAAAGCATATCAGCGAATCACCGTTACTTGAAGTTAAACAGACCAATTGCAAATGGATATGAATATTCATCTAAGCAAAAATAGTGCTGAAACAATGTTATGTTTTATTGGTTATGGCATATTCCAAAGGATTTTACTTTCACTGACAAATTTCCAACTCATATTCCAACTTAAAAAAAAGTTTCTACATGCAACTTATTATTCTTTGTTGACATATAAAGTACTAAAATTTGTTTCAACGAGATTTATTACAATTGAATTTCTTCTGTATGTTTATTTTTTATTGTTATCATTGTATAGTAAAATTGACGACAAATCTTTTAATTCATACGTGAGATCGCTTTTGATGAGGGACGTAACAAAAGTTACTTATCCCTAAAAATAGACGGTACCATTTCTTCAACAGGTCGAACATGGTTTAATACCCTTTCAAACAGAGGCAACACCTTGACTATTCTTGAATAGAGAACTGGTGATTACGAGGTGTTTCTGACAAGTTTATCTGTTTAAAATGTTGGCATAGACCTGCAGACTCCGAGTAAGTGGCAACTCCCGTCCCATTGACACTTGTAATACATGGGACGCATCATACACCTCAGGCTCGCGGTTGTAAGGTTAGTGTGGGAATCACTCTTTTTACCTCTATTGTCGTGGTCGATATTATATTCACCTTGCAAGACTGATAAAATAAATTTTTCAAGAGACAGAAGTAGCCGTGGGAAAAGAAATACTGCATTCAGAAACAAACCTTCCTTAAATGGCAACACGCCCATTTTCTTTGAATATTGGAATATGAATCACAAATCGAGCGTGTGAAGTTGCCATGGTAACGAAGTGGGTACGTGAGCTGTCGCCGATGAGGACTTGACAATGGGAACAAGTCAGTGACACCAAAGTGGAAGGCTTTGTTCAACTTTCGTTTGATTGTAATTGCTATCGTTCTTCTTCTTATTATTATTAATAACTCAACAGCTCTTTTCAGTTGAGTAAGAATGGGAAAACGGTTTTCGACCAATCTCTTGTATCAGATTTGAAGCCAGATAGTAGAATAGGCCAACAAAACAAAAGTTGAAGAAAAAAATAAGAAAAGAAGAAAATCGGAGAAAATATTGATTTAATACTACCTCCCCTCCCTCCTCAAATAAAAAAAAGAAACATCTTTAGGGTTACGCAGGAAAAGAAACTGGTGTTTGAAATATTTAAAAGAAAGAAGACACAAATATAGAGAAAAACTATGACCGGGTGAAAGGATAACTTGTTTATTACTTTACACGTGACGGTTACTGACTTTGGGAGTCATGTATATTTAACTTCTTACTTCTTAAGGCTGAACAAATATGCCTTTTTTGTATTTGGTTGTCGTCTTCAAATAACCAATATGTACCAATGTGAATGAAAAGGGATTGTTTACAACTCGATGCGTGACAAAACAGTAACATAACTGGCTAACTTTTAAATGGGACTACATCATGCGTTACAATCTCATGTGAATTGTGCATTAATTTCGGGTTTTCTTTCTGTTTTATTATCAAACTGATGAGACACTGAAGAGGAGGGGGTTGCCACTGGCGTAGTGGGGTCCAAACTTGAACTAGTAGAAGAAATTTTACGGGGGATAAAAACTACTTGATTAACACAATAGATGTCTAATTTAAATATTCTAATTTTCGCTTTACGAAATAGTCCCCTATAGTCAAGGGTAATTCGATTGTAACAACTAGGGTCTACCATACCAAAATGTTCTCCGTTTCCAGTATGTGCCTGCTGATTGGGCTTCAGTTATCTTCCATGTAACCGGTTATACACTTGGTCGTTTACACGTGGAGATAAGCAATTTAAGTAGCAATGAAAACTGTCCGCATATTTATTGTGGTATTTCCCTTAAAGTATCTCTGAGTTTTGTGTCACCTTGTTGCGTTAGATAGTATTTAATCGCCTCATCCACCATTTTCGATTTGTTCATGAATGTAGTCCTGCGTGATTATCTGTGCACCACTAGGTTGGCAGGACGTAGGCATGACAATATGTATAGCGCCATGGGACCAGTCTGGGCTCTCTTATAGGAATAATGCAGATACCTTCCTTTGCCTTCCTATGGGGAAGAGTTACAGGCCGGATCTGGTACCAGTAGCAATTGCTTCCGGCAATCATAAAGCATTGGGTATTGCATTCTACTTTTTTTTTTTTACTTTTTCTCTATTTTTCTTTCATTTTTGTTTATTTTTTAGAGAATGAACAGGGGGTTGGACATGGTCCCCTGTGCTCCCCCGTTATCACAAGTGGGGGTTCTTTTTTATTTCATTGAGACTTAAGAGCTTTCATTAAGGGACTGCCACCATGCTACTTTTATCTGAAAAAAAAATTACCCTTGTGTTAAGAACTGGAACTTACATCTTCATATCTTCTAAAGAAAATGTCATCAGCTTTTCGAAATTTTTAATCCGATAGACAATACCTCTAAAGCAAATTACACTTTTCCGGACAGACCTGTGTCCCAGAGTCAGTGTGATTTTTATTTTTACCATGAATTACCATTTCTTATAGAATATTCCAATATTGTAACCAACTGTTTTTCCGATGCCAAATATCGTTACGCATTTTATCTTCTTTTCTCTTTAAGGATCGTTAAAGATTTCCGATATTTACAAAATGGTGACTTGCAAATATATCAGCATGTTTTGTTTAGTGTAAATGATATTAAGCGATCCATTTTCAAAGGACTTTAATTGCCAAATGTTTATGAGTCACTGTAAACTGCATGATGGGTAATATTTTCAAAACTTCGAGCAAAATGAAGTAAAAGCTATGAATTCCGGACATCACAAAAATATTTTTCTCTTCGCTACATTTGCAAAATTATGGACCAATTAAGTGTCATAAGTTGCCATGAATAGTCCCATTCAAAGCAAATTTAAATTTGTACATGAACTACCACATTTTTAAAGATACATCTTGACCCAGAAAACTTTCCGTTTTAGTGAATCGATTCGTTCTGACCAAAAATAGTACAAAGGTGAGAACGTTACGACTAAATATACGACTAAAACATACAAACAGTTCTCCAGTACTAGCAGCGTAGCCACAACATATACCCTAAAAAAAAAGAAGAATAAAGTGATAAAGGACAAGCCCGGCCTCCACAAAAATGAAACCATAGCAACAGAGTAACAGTTTTGTGGATTGGAAACATTTCGGCACGTGGCACCTGGTCGCGGAGAGGCGGTTTGTCGGTATATACTGCTAGAAAAGGACGTGTAAGAGATGGGTGGAGAGAGAGAAAAAGAAAGTAAAGAGTATAAATTACAATAAACAAATATCTAAATAAGAGTAAAAAAAATAAATTCTTTAATCGATCGAGTGTCTTTCAGCTTGTGGGAACTTGGAAAGAGACCTGTTCTCGAGAAATCGTCGAATGTCACAAGGAGTCAGAAGTGATGTAAATTTGTCATAAAGCTATTTCTCACGCATGTATCGTCGGGAATTCCCACCACAAAATTATCGACGGAAGTCAAGAAAAAAAAAGGAAGAAGAAAAAGGAAAGCTGACGGAGTTATTATTAAGGACAACTTATTCCTTCGAAACCGGAGAAACATGGTGGGAATTACTTAAATTATAGATGAGTATGTTTCTTTATATTTATAGAAACATTCACACATCTTACCTAAAGCAACTTGGTAATCGCCTAAATACTATAAGTGTGACCAAAGCATACACTGCTTATGATTGACTGACGATTAAACTTAGCTGGTCACATTTTGGACCGTGAGAAATCCTTGACCCAATATATATATATATTTGCTTGAATTTGCTTGTGTTTCTATAGGAAACGAGTCCAAATTGAGTCAAATTGCTATGATCTTTTGAGGTTTTGTTCATTGGAGAAAATACATAATTTAACATGGAAGCAAACATGACTCTTCCGAATTTAAAGACAACCTTTTGAACACATATTCATTAGCTTATGCAAAAAGAAACTGACTCCTCCTAATTGAATCTTTTCTCCTTAGTCTTTGTCTATTTATATTTTGCTTACCAATCCTTTTTTTGTGAGGAGAGAAAAAATCTTAAAATATTGAATTCAAAAATTCATTAAAATTATGACCGCAAACAAAAGTCCATCTTAACTAATCAAGAAGCTTTTTCTCCATCTTCAAATTTGACCCATCGATATTTTATTATTTTTTTTTCATTTAATGTCTGCTATTAAATAGAGGCATATGAAAGAAATCAACCAAATCTTTAGTTTTCCTATCTGAAAAATGACAAAACTTTCCAGAATCAGAATAGTTTGACTGAAAGAAATAAAACATGGTCTGTGGTGGCAAAGAATTTAGGAACCGCCTTGGAAATTCCCACCAACCGACCGACTCTTTGATGGCGCTGGACACAGCGTGCACGCGCGCCACACTTCTCACTTTAACAAGAAAGTGCAACTTCCATATAGAATTCGATGACAGTTCGAGGTGCGTATGCGCTAAATGTTTAGTTCGATTTTAAGCATGCGTTTAAATACATTCACATTTATTTATTGTTTTGATTGGAAAATGACAATTTTATTAGTTTTTTTATTCTCTCCATCAGTTTTCTGCTCGATGAAACTTTTGGAAAATTTCATCGATCAAAGGTGTTTCACGGTGATGCCGACATCAACGTTACAAATCGATATATTTTCATATTTTGTATTATTTCTTTCTTTAATGATATGCGTTTCGATGATTTTTTGTTGTTGTTAATGAGCGCAGTTAAATGTAGACAAGCAGAGAATAGGACTACGTTCACGTTTGATAAAAATATGTCTGAATAAAGCAGAGAGACAACTTTGGTAATTATATTTTGAGTGTAGATGTCTGTCCTTTCTCCACAAACAGATCGGTGAAGCCATTTTTAACCTCCAAAGGGATGTGGGGACCTTGATGTTCCATCCTCAATCATTGGTCTTGGTGAAAGTGTGATTGGATGGCGTGTTTTGTTTTATTTGTTCTAGGAAAGGGGGGGTATGTAAGAATTGTTAAAAAAAACATTGCCGGAGTTCTCATGTCTTCATTTATAGGCATTTTTTTTTTTTATACATTTGGGGAAATTGACTAATTCCGGTTAGTTGAATTGACACTAAGATCATTTAGACATTGCATACTACATGAGATTTCGGTACAGTAGGACCTGTTGCGATATTTAACAGCATTCTGAGTTTCATCAAATCCATTTTTTTGGAAGTCTTTCATATACCTTCTACGGTACGATAGCCAAATTTTCAGCAGTACCGTATGAAAGCGTTAGTACCGGTACCACTAAGATAGCTATCTGACTGTGGTTGTCCTGAATCCACCGATGTTCAGCGGTAATACATTCCCTGGTGCCTGCCAGATCACCAGCAAGTCTATAGGGGTATTTGCAGTTACGTCACGTTCCCCATGGAAACGCCTTGTTGGATGGAAAACAAAATAACGTACTTACATCATGGCTTACATACTTGCACGCCGTGCCGTACGGTGCTGTATACGGTGATGTAATACTGCTTATTAATGGACATGATAGCATGTCCATTATTGTGGTTGGTCGCATTTTCTGATGATCACGTGACCACATATCTTTCGTTCAGTTTATTGGACGACTAACATCAAGAAACAAACCGATCTTTTGGGAAAAGATTTTTACAGCAAAGGAGACGGGTATGTGACAAGATTGTGTGAGAAATGTCGCTAATTACGAAATGCGGTACATTTTTCCTTCAATGCTCTAAATTTAAATATTAAGTAGGCTAATTACAATATTAAGTAGGCTAATACGCCTAGGCCTGGTACTTTACACATGACGCAGTCATGAACGAAAGATGCTGTCCTATTTGGACTGGGTTTTTTACTCTGTTTCCAGATCGTTGGTGTTTGCTACCGTTTTATATATATTTTCAAAGTCAATTTTCTTTAGAACCGTCTGGTTACCAAATTAATTTTATAATCGATTTATGAAATGATTATGAAGACATCTGTATAAATGTGAAAAAATAAGTATAATTCTTTCTGGCACTTCCCTGGAATTTCGGCCTAGCGGTCTGCTACGATGTCTCCGTTCGACGTTTGAACTACATACAGTTTACGAATGTACAATATGTGTACAGGAGTAGCTTGGCCGCGGGTGCGGATCAGCGATCAGTAGAAAGCCAGTATGTATGCGGTCTATTGCAATCACTGTAAAAAACGATGTGACCAATTGCACGAATTAGTTTTCTAACGTGTTTAAGGTAAATGTTCGTAATAAACAAAAGGAATTTCTAACGTCCTACGGAAGGCAAGTGCAATCAAACCTCAAGTCCGAATTTTCGATGCAAATCTCGTATTTTACCATATGTATAAATTTGAGCTGAAGTCAAAACGTAAAACGGAGTACATTAACTGTACGTATATTTGCAGGTTCACTTCATTTCAGGCACTCTTATTCTGAATATGAGAGCCAGGGGCGTGCTGCAATCCGGGATGGGGGCAGGTGGGCAGTTGTCAGCCCATTGGAAATACTCGGGGGAACAATCATACTGCTTTGTCCAGGCTTCAATAATTCAGGCAGATTTAAAATAAAAAACAACAAACAAAATAAACAAAATACAATAACATTTTACGATTTTACGGTTCCAGAACTCGTCACTTTGAGTGTACTTATGTGCTTGCCAATGACAGAGTGTGTGTATGGGTGGTTGCGTGTGTGTACTAAGGTGGATTGCTTATAGATGACTCCGGTCCTGGAAACGATCCAGGGTTCGACAGGATGTTGGATTTTTGAAAATATTTACTCCCGCCCCCGTCCACATACCAGTTCTACGTCCCTGTTGTCGGATTACCCAAGTAGTCTATCCTCACCCTACTGTACATAGGCAACCAGAGACTTCTACATGGTCATGTCCATTGTGGTTACGGTACGTAACTGCATTTTCTAGTTACCGACGCGTCTGCTTCTTTCTTCATTTGCAGGAAATCGGTGGAACGTCATCCCGGGCTTCTTGCCTCTCAGATTCGTGCAGCCTACGGTTTTCAATTAGGTTAAAGACATATTTTAACTGACAATTGACACGTATGCGGGTACGTAAGTGACAAAAATCGCCCACATTGAGTTTCAACGCATCTGATGC
Organism: Stichopus chloronotus; assembly: GCA_021234535.1. Lineage (NCBI taxonomy): Eukaryota > Metazoa > Echinodermata > Holothuroidea > Aspidochirotida > Stichopodidae > Stichopus > Stichopus chloronotus. The sequence continues at coordinate 5,490,345 of CM037844.1, forward strand.
CGTCAGTGCGGATTCGCTTTCCGATCCGGGGACACACGCGGTAAAATTGATCGCTACATGTATCGACACCTCACGTGGATCAGTGTTATCCGCATCTGATGATATAGTTCCTATCATATCATTACATCCACGAGTGCTTGTTTACGCCATGGCCACTCAATATTTGGGTGTTTTCTAGGTTTTAGAAATAAAAAAAACTAATAGAACAGGTAAGACAACATTCAGCATATATGATACACGGCTTTCGTAGCATAGGAAGGCGAAACTAACTCAAGGCTATCTGGTAAAGCATCGTAAATGTGATAGAGAGACGTGAGATTAACGGTAGTACGGTACTCTTGAAGCCTAACGTAATTTTGGGTATTGATGTATGCCACCCAATTCCCCTGGCCTAATCAGTTCTTACCGTAAATGGCAGATGACCGTTGACAGTTCTTACCGTTAATGGTCGATAGTCAACCCCCCCCCCCAAAAAAAAATAACCTTCAGGAGAAAAAGATAGGGAAACACAGCAGACTAACACTAAAAAGTGGCTTTATCCACCTTTTAGTGCCCCATTGACCATGCCCCATTTTTCTAGGCTTACCCAATCAAAAAGAACGCATTCTTTTCTTGCCTGACAGAGAAACTGGCTGTGTTACAAATTACTAACTCAGAGGAGTTTTTACTATGTAATGATGTTAATTTATTATAGCGGTTAATACTGTACATGCTAAATTGGCTGATGTTACTCGTTCGTGCAAATTTCCGCAAACCGGACAACGCAGTTTCACCCGTTCCCCTCATTCCGTTTCCGTAACCGTACTTATGAAACTCTATAGCTTAACGTGTTCCCCTTCAGGCATTTCAGACCCCATGGACGTCAACATGATGTTCATAATGCAAGGTATTGCCGTTTGAAGAAAGACTTCTCTGGTCAAGAAAGATATCCAGTTGAATCAAGGTTACCAAAACGCCATCTACCAGTGGCAAATTATTGCAAGACCGTCTTTATATATTTTTTTATATTCCTCCTGATACGAGGGGAGAGGGTTTTCCAAGTTTTTATCTCCCTCCAACCCCCCGGAGTTCTTTTATTACTCACATTGCAGTTTCCATCTTCAAGTAAATATTTCCAAAGCGGTGTATCAATAGAAATGACCCTTTTTTCCGGTCGGATGGAAAGTCAATAAAAACGACCTGATTTATGTTAACACAACATTACAAAAGTCACTAACCTACAGCTCATTTCCTCTCTTGTCCCCTCTTCTTCATCTAAATCTCCCCCTCCATTCTTCCCTATACACCTCCTCTTTTCCGGTCTCTGGTCCCCATCTCCCCTCCCTCATCTCTCCCTCTCTCTCTTCTTTCCTCCTATACTTTTTTCATCTCGACTGATTCCCTTTCTTTCCTCCTTTCACTTTTCTCTCCTGTTTTTTTTTTCATTTCCTCTCTCCCTCCTTCCCTACCTCCATTCCCTCCCTTCCTCTGCTCCCTCCCCTCACATTTCCTCCTCAATCTCTCCTCTTCTCTCTTCCCTACTCCTCTTTCTTTCCTCTCCTCCAGTTCTCTTTCACTATACTAAAAACTGTCTCTCTCAGGATTCACCCGAAGAAAAGTCTTTCGTTTTCAAGTTAGCCTCTCAACTTAGCCAAATCAAATTTTCAGAGGATGATTATTATTCAACGATTTACAGAACCAATCAGCGTCATCGATAAATCTATCAATTGTCTGATATATATTTTTTTTCTCTCCCTCTACGTAGTCACCGAGCTCAAAAACCCCCTTATGTCTCTTCCACTTATTTTTCTGGAGAAAAGTCACTTTAAATTAATGTAAACCTGCAAGCTAACCCTAAACAGGTTTGTCCTTAATTTGATTGCCTACCCTCTTTGATCAAATTTGTTTCTTCGGCATGACTGCACTCGTTTGAGTTACAACGTGTGGCATACATAAAGTGCTCTTTCCTTTTAAATATCGGAATCGATTTTGTCTCTATTTTTACTCTTTTTTTTTCTCTCTAATCTTCCTTTCACTTAAACGTATAAACTTGTTTCAACCCCCTCTTCCAACCCTCAAGGATTCCAGCCTTTTTTGCCCTTATCGTACATCTCCTCTTGGATATTAGCTTCTTGGGATGAGAACCATTAAATCAATTTTCTGTCCTTCTTTGTTGAATAACCTTAATCAACATATTTTCACTGTTTTTTTTTTTTTCATTTTACTTTTGGCATTTTATTTTTTTTTTCTCCCCTCCCACCATTTCCCATTATCTTTTTAACTAGTCCCTTTTTTTAATTCTTTGTCGCTTAGAAGCACACCCAATAGGCTTTAATATATTTTTTTTTACTTGGTGCGTTTTCTTATTCTTTTGGCTACGTTCAAAAATTTTGTGGCATCAAACATTCATTTAATTTGATACAAGTTATAAGGTTGACTGCCGATAATGGGGACATAATTCGCCGATTGTGATACACAGTAAAAAAAGAAGCAGAAGTGAAAGACGCCAGGCAAGAAATTAAATAAAACCCCAAATTAAAAGAAAAAAAATATAAGCAAAATTTGATAGAAAACATAAGAATAAGATTCACGGCCTTGTGAAATCGTGAAAAGAAAAATTTTGTCTGACTGGTTACTTACAAATTGTAGTCCTTTGCAATTTATGATAATTAAGAGGTTTTTATTTTCTTCTTTCAAATTTCAAGCCACTGAGCCGTCTCTTTTACTCGTAACAATTGTCTGTCGGTAATTGAGTAAACCTGATATCGATTTATTGATGACTTAATTTAATTTTGTCAAAAACTTCCAGAGAAATAATTTCTAGTCTCAGGCTGTAGCACCTATAAGTGGATGCGTGTAAGAGGTTCCTTCAATTTTTCTCCTGAATCACTTTTTTCCTTCTCCAATTAAGCCCTCTTCTACCCTTGCTCGACCTACGCCACACCTAGCTTATCACCCATGTACTCCCTTCTTCTTCTTGGTGGTGGTGGAGGAATTCATCTTTCCGTTGATTTGGTAAGAGTTAAGTCATTAATATTCACGTTTGTCATTGGCACTTTGTCCCACGTCTTTCTTAAAAGTTTATCCTTTTAACTTTCATATGGGGGGGGGGGGGCTGTGAGAAGGGGCAATGGTCTACCCATAGGTAGGTCAAAATGTTGTTTACAGAATTTATACCCAGAAAAACGAAATTTTTTGACAGGAAATTAAGCTGACTCTTTCGTTGCAACATCCGAGGACATTCAGTTATAGAAAAATTTCCAAAGTGGGCCCCCGTAACCTAGGACGCATTCCCCCATACCACCGTACCACCAGTTTGGCCATTCCCAAACAAAGAACCTGAATTTTTCTGTGATCCATGTCACCTACGGCTATATGGCGTTACGGTCACCTTGCCAACTCCTCCCTACCAACAAGATATGTTGATCTCTGAAGGAGCACCAGCAAACAAGCAAGCAAGCAAAAACAAAAAAAAAAAGGACGCAGGAGTTTAACTTGTGTCTAAATATATACATATATATATATATATTGAATAAAAAAAGCCTCTGGTGGGTTGGTACTGTTACGCCACAGACAAACATAAACGGAGACAACAAAATTCAAATAAAAAGAAGAAAAAAATAGAAGAAAAACCTAACGATCGCCAGTTTATTACGTGACCTCACGTAAGGTCAAATATTTTAAACTAAAAACGAAAGACACCCCCCCCCGCCCCGAAAAAAGAGAAAAAAATACAAGAAGGAACCAGCATGGGAAGAAAAGAAGAGGGAGTGAATGAAGGTATTGAACAATCTATAAACGCTTAGATCACAATATTCCCGAAGCCTTTTTAGTACTTTAATTTCCGTACTGCTCCCGACAAATCAATACCTCTTTATGTTATATCACCGTCAGATCTTCCTAGCCGATCCTGAGGGGCCGTTAATATAAATTACGTTAGCGGTTTGCTGGTCGATGTTAAGCGAGGGAAAATCGTTTACCAGTGACAATGAATACCTCTTCCTTTCATGAAATTTGACAGCGGAATCGCCCACGATGTAAAAAACGAAAAAGGAAAATTACAATTTGATTGCAGATGAAACAAATCTAATTAGTGATTTTTTCCCTCTTCTTCTTTTCAAGTTAAATTTACTCGTGTGCCTTGCGCAAGGATAAAAGAAGGAATTTTAAAGAAAGTTGAAGCAGAAAAGAGAAAAAAACATAAAAGAAGGCAGAAGAGGTGATAAATGAAATAGGAACTGTATAATGCTTCGTAAGCAGGGGACTCTTTTCCAAACCCTCGGATGAATAACATTGTGATTGAATTATAACGTCAAAAAGCATTAATGTTACACCGGAATGTTTATTACTTCGTTCTGTCGGTTGTGTATAATGACATGAGTGTAATCTGTGTACGTGCGTGTGCACATGTATGAAAGTATGTTTGTAGCATATATGTGGTTATGCGTATGGGGGTGTGAGTCGGTGAGGCTGTATGGGAACAGGAAGGCAGACCGTGCAACACACTTGTACAGACTGTGCTGCATTCCCCCCACAACATCCTAAAAATTTACATATGGTCAACTTTTGCCACATTTTCACTCTTCTTTCCTGCTACAAGGCTGATTCTCACAGAGGCACCTAGTTGAGTGATAAGACCTTGGCCAGACTAGTGACCAGAATTAAATTCAGAGCTATGGTAAGAACCTCAGAGATATGGCAAGTTTTAATTTCTCTAGCAAATTCTAGCATGCTATAATATGGTGGACTCATGCAGTTGCTTAAATTACAAGTATGAAGATCTATGGTTTTGTCCTTTGCTAGATATGTATTGAATTTGACATGGCGTTAAGTTAGTAGCACAATATATTTAAGAATTCCAAACCACTAGAGTTGGGTAGCCAAAAAAAAAAAAAAAGCAGAAAAAGCAGAAAAAATAAGAAAAGAAGAAAAGCAGGTATGAAAATGAGGGCAGCATCTACGCAGAGCCATTTTTGTAAATAGATGGCTGTGATAATATGCTACCGCAACCCATATACATATCTGTATGCTACAGACCCGGTAGCCGCGGTGGGGAGGGGAGGGGGGTAAACGAAATGCTCGTAAACCAGCGATCTTCTGTCCCGTTTGTCAAAAACATGTGGAAGGGACATTTCAAAAGGAGGGGGGGGGGGGTACTCCAAGAAATAACGATTTCATCCTGATGCCGTACTTACTAATAAATGTCGCGATTCTAACAAAATACTAAATAAATCAAGACTCACTTTTTCCGTTGACGAAGATTGAGGCCTATTCATGGGAAAACGTGGAATTCGTGGGAAAACCAAGTAGAACAGCGCCATCTGTTACATTTTGGCACTGCGTGACTAATGGTTCAATGTTTGGGAACTACCATTTATCAGGGGGATGTCACAAAATGTTAACGATGAGAACGTTAATTCTCGAAGTATCCCCCTCACTTCATTTTGATTTCTCCTTTCACATGTTTTCCAAAATCGGGACAGGAAAATCGATGGTTTACAAGAATGTCGATTACTCCATCCCACCGCACCTCTCGGCTTCCGTAGTATATAGCACCACGCTTGAAGGCAGTGAAGGCCGATTATTTTCAATAATGCGTAAGTTGCACGGTTGGTTTGTTTTGTGTTTGAGTACATGGTACACGGATGAAACGTATCGTTTATATTCAAAGTCACTGTGATCGAAAATCTGAAATCCACATTTCTCGTGGACAGCTCCGATTGGCCTTGACCTTCTGCGCAGTCGTTGTGGAATATTTCTAAACTGTTCGTTTCTTCTGTTTCATTTTTTGCAATATCTGTCCTTCGTCTACGTCAGGACTGTGTCAATGGAAGTCGACGGAGAACGTATTTAATGACACTAGGGTCTGTCATCATGGGTTACTGACACCATATTTCTCTAGAGTATCTGTTTCCACCTTTCATGGCGGAGAACTTTGTTTCCCTATGAACACTGGTTCGACTACGTCAATATGCTCGACATGGAGAAAGAGGCAGGCACATGAATACAATGTACTTGAGCTTGGAAGAAGAGAGAGAGACATAATTCCAGTCAATTTTTTTTCATTTGAAGTTGTACTCTGTCTTATTTAATCCTCTTTCATTCAATCTTTTCCTTAATTTTGCCATTTCGTCCATTTCCAATCTTAATCTTTCCGTCTCCTTATCACCTCCTTCCACCATTGACCTTGCATTTCTACGGTCTTCCATTTGAGCTTGACTACCATGGTCAAAACCGTCAATAGGGGTCAGAGAAGTGTGGGGTGGAGGTATTGCGCCTCTCATTTCCCCAGCCTCTCATCTCCAGCTAGTCTCTTTGTGTAATGTTGAGATTTAATTTTGTAATGACGTATTATAGTTGCGAAAAAGTTTTTGTTGACGTAGTGTAGTGTAGTGTAACATCTTTTGCACGGCCACACCCTCCTTTTTTTCTTTTATTCATTCACTTGGGGAATTTCTGCCAGGGTTGGCTTAACTGTTTGCTGAAGAGATCAAAATAATAGACCTTCTGCAGGAGAGGACACTGTTTAAAAAAAGAGATGACCTACATTTGGACTGAATTGACACAATTTCGAGGTTTGTACTCTCTAACACCCGAAGAAGCAACGTGCACTGGAACAGCTTCGTGTAGATGGCGCTTGACAGAAATAAAGTTAGGGTAGAAACATCCATACACTGAGAACCACGACCAACCTAACCTTCGAAGCACGTTGTTGGTATACATCGTTTTCTACGGCGGACATAAACTGACATGCGAGATGTAAGGTTATCCTGCTGGAATATCTTGTTATTTTGGAAATTGTCGAGTTACCGACTTACGCTAGCTGGACACCTCGGAAAAATTTTGAAACTTGTCGAAATCCCGAGTTGCAAATAAATTCTTATCTCGACGAAATGTTGCAAATTGTCACTTAGACCAAGTCGGAGATGTCGACTCAGCATAAGGCGGTAACTCAACAATTTGCAAAATTTTGTCGAGATCACAAGTTATTCCAACACGATAACTTTACATCTCGCATGTCACCTTTTGTCCGCCGTAGTTTTCTGAATACGTATGACGTTATGAATGCAGTCAGAGCTGGTAATACACATCCGTTGTGTGCGCAACGTTCGAGACGCTTCCTTATTGGATCTATTCCAACAGCGCAAAGTTGACTAAGTTGAACCATATTACGACGCCAACCACAGTCAAACTGATTGAGCTGTATTCAATGCTTTTAACATGTCTCCAAAAATTATTGACATCATGCATTTTGACAAGTCTCAAGACTTGTATCCCCTAGTGACCTTTCCTAACGTCTCTGACCATGCATTACCTAGTCTTGTCATGTCTATCAGGTATGATATACATGTCTCGGAACACTGTGATGTGAAAAGGTTTCACATTCACAACAATGTGAAACCTACCAAAACAAAACTGTGGCTTAAGTCGGTGAATGCATCACTAATGTAGAGGAATTGACTATGAGAATGGAAAAATTTGCTGATACGATGTATTCCAGTTAATTGGTGTTAAGTTGTATCTAATTCACCTACAAATGAATCACCCTAGTTTTAGTTGTGATGTCAGTTGGTGTTGAGCTTGACGTATTTCTTTTGGTTGTTATCGTTGATGAATCTTATCGTAGAAAATAAAGTAGGAAAATGAAATATTTATTTATTTTACTTATTTTGTTTAATCGAGGGTGACTCTGTAAGCAGAAGCTTATCTTCCCCTAGTGAAATAACATAGCTATACGGCACTTTTTTTTTGACAAACACATGTTCCTGGTCTCGAATAGTTCTATGTTACTATAAATAGAGCTTATTGTTGATAGAGTAAAAGTACTAATTGTTAAAATGGCTCCTCCCCTGTTCAGACCTTTGGCACCTTTATCCAACGAGTATTGCTGTAAAGCATGGCGCTCTTCACAAACTAACAGTAGTAACTTGGATAAAGTACAAAGACGGTAGGATTATTCCAGGCGGACTCGTGGAATTTCTGTTACGGACTGCAGGAGTGGGTCTTGAGAACTGATCTCTTCTTCTCTGGAAATATGCAGATTACTTGCTGATCCAACTTGTCGAAGTTTATAAAGTCACCGAAAGGGTTGGGAAATTTCAATCATTTCTATCAGCTCAGTCTCAAAGGTTATGAGCCGAATTGTAAACATTAGGGGGAAAAATCCATTGCGTAGAATACAGTTTAGTTGCGTGTCAACCGAAGCTGTCATTGCCACATCCGTAAAACGATAAGCTTCATTAGCAAGACTGAATGATGAGGAAATATGAGGCCGAAAAAATGTAGGCACGTGTACATTCATTTACAAAATTATACTTATAGAAACATTATCATAAACCAGTTTCTTCTGTGTTGAATGTTGTCTTTTTGTAATACATATTTTGTTCTTGAATCGGTTCATATTTTGCCTGGGGAATGGGTGCATTTCTATAAGCCCGAGATCTAATTTAAAAATTTCAGATCATTCTCCCAAAGTTAATAATGTGCCTCACTCAGTCCCAGTCAAGGCCTAATCCGACTGGAGCCCAGGCTGTTCTTATGGTACATGTGACATGGAAAACGCATTTTAGAATATTGACAGAATTTATCATTAAAAACGTTGAAAATAGTCACAAGTTTTTATGGAAATCCTCAAATATTGACCATTTTACAAACAAATTTCTTTTTTAGGCTGCAATTGCATCATGAATAAACGCAGGCCAAATATGCAAATTTGTGACGTCCGGGGAGGGACTCATCTGATATGCCTTATGTTATCCTTTGTTTACTTCACCTTTATTTCAAGGACAACTGAGAATTTTACATGCCCTGAGGGTTTTATATTGGAAGCACGTAATGCCTTCTTCAGACGTGTTGGTATCACTTACCACAGTGAAACGCAGCTTCATGAACCCTGTAAGTAATTAATTTGAGAGATGAAATATAAAGACCTAACAAAAGAAATAGGAGACCTATTGGCACTGCGCAACACCCTACATCATCTGTTTTGAATTCTCGTCAAACTTTGAAAATTCATATCTAAAAAGCGGTCATAGATAGAAACACAATTCCAACGGTTTATCACACAGGATTTCAATCTGCAACTTCTGAATGAAACTAACTCTTCTCTAAATGCATATCACTTGGTTTTTAGTAGTTTCCCGTACTGTGTGGGAGTTACACGACGGATAGTCAGAAACAGCAGGTTTCATGAAGTTCTTGTATACCGCCGCCACTATCTTTGCCACGTTGGTTTACATGATATTTCAATTCCTCCATATACCATCAGTACAGTGACGTGAACACATTGGAACAGCTGCCGGTAGTAATGTACAGTGGTCGCTGGAATTCTTTCATCGAATGCTTTTGGTCTCGTAAACTTGAAATAAGTTTCTTGTTTAAAAGAGAAGTAAAAAATAACGTACGTTAATGAAACAGAGTATCAACCTTTATTTCATGCTCGTAAATTCTGCTTTACCGAGAGGGTTATAACATTTTCTGTCTAGGCCTAAGCTTGCTCTAATACTCGCTGACTAGGCACCCGTTAGGCTAACGTAGGGCGGCCGACCTGTTACTGGTCTAGCCTATTTCAGTAACTGTATTTTAACTGTGATCCGTAGGCGTTAGGCCATACAGTGGAACATGGGGAACTCGAGTGAATGCATGGTGTGCTGTACCGTGTATGTGAGACGATGATTCAAATTTTGGAGTATTTTCAAAACAGTAAAGTAGACTTAACTGATGATATTATAACTACTAAACTAGTGTAATTCCCTTTCAGTTGACCCCAAATCATGTCACGGTTGTGTGCCAACTAGGCCTAGTTCCAATTATGTAGGCCTAGGCTGCAAAATGTTACCGTTAGATCACTAAGCCTAGGCTACCTGGCAGTATGTCCCCAGACCAAATCTTCCCCAAACCAAAATGCCCCTCCTATTGGTCAAAGCGTCTTTGTGCCAAAACGTCCCTGCTTTAATTAAAAAAGCAAATTGTCCCTGGGTTAATAGTAACGGTAATATACTGGAAGTATCAGATATCCATCACTTAACCAACATCATGACATGAGTACTTCTGCAGTTTCTGAAATTAATAAAACTTTGCAGTAATAATTTGCCATGTGTCTTTCTCATCCTGGGCCCTAATCAGGCTCAGTCATGTCAATGTGATGATTACTTACTTGCATTAATCCGTAACAGGTAAGACTAGGCTACATACGTGTAATAAATACTAGGTAGCCTAGCCTCACTGGTTAAGGTATGTGGTAGTTTTGGGTCTAACCCACAATTTCCTCCGTATCATTTCAGCTGTGTTTCAGTTTGAACGTTGATCTTCATACAGTTTCCACTATCTGCATTTTCATGTGCAATACACTTATCTCTCAACTTACTGCTTACAAAGAACTCTTCTTGATTTGTCAATCCAGCATACCCAGGAATGTGGTACGTCTGCCACCTGGCATTATTTCATATTGCCAAAATGTTCCACTAAAATCGATCAATCCTTTGTTTCTTAGCAGTAGTTCCAGCAGTTAAATTTTCATATGTGAACGCACTTAATGCAGACAGGAGTGTGGAAGCGAATTCACCCAGATTGGAAATTTTGCTATTTGCAGGGGAGAAAAACCCTGGTCGAAATAAGAACAAAGAATTTTCCACACAACAGAAAAAATTGTGGCCATACGTGCAAGTTTACCAAAATCTGATGTTATTAATTGGCACAGCCTACAATTAGGCCTAATTAATATTTCTATGATTAAGTAGGCCTACTAATGATACTGATGTACCCGACAATATTCTACCTGTGCAGTTTTGCCGAAGGGATGTTGGCCACACCCACTTGAACTGCCCAAAAAATGTCCCTAGTGCAGTTTGTCAAAATTCCAATCTGAAAACTAACAAGATCTTAAAGTGTTTTCAAATCTGGGGTTTCATAGTACTTCCCAAACATGATCCCAAAAAGGTATGTTTGGTGTTGCACAAGAAGCAAAAAGCAAGTACCCCTTTTGCTGGCAGATGTACCATAGGATACTTACAACATTGGTAACAGGTTTATATTGTTTAGTGGTAGGGTTGGTGTATGATATTGCGAGTGGAAGTACTGTAGCTACTTCTGCTCCTGCTGAAATTACTCTGAAGGACTGCACAGTCCTGAGTGATATGTAGACAGAACCTACTTAAAAATGGCAGTGAGGCATATTCTAGTGCGCAACACTACAATGACAGGAGACCAGTAGTGACAGTATTGTGAACTGCCAAATCCTGTGACTGTTGTGATTCAAAATTTCAGACCAACTTAGTATTTATCTAGTCCTAGCAATGCTTCTGTGATGAGTAGGCCTATCAGAACTGGTGACATGTGAACACAGAAAAAGTCAAAAGGGCCAACAAGTGCATTATTCAGAGATCAGACTCCACCCCTATAAAGAAAAACATAATTAAGAGCTTTTCTGTTTCCCAAAGTTTTGTTAGGATTTGATTATGTCATCAAGGAAGGGGATAGTTCGCTGAGAGCAAAAAGTACTATTGTGGGATTCTCTAGAGATATTTCACAGTGAGGGGACAAAAAAAAACGTAAACAAAAAAGAAAAATTGTCACCATATTTCAACTCTTGAAAAATTTTGTAGTTGGGAAAAAGTATAGGAGAGAGAAACAAGTCAATCCTAACTATTGATTAATTTGTTTGGGAGGAACATAGCAGAGGAAAACACAAGTTCTAAATTTTTCTGGTTTTGTCTCAATTAGACTACGTCAAGATGAAGGTGAAGGAGGTGGAATGCACGGCCAACATCGCGTGGAGCCCGGCAGAGCAGCACCCGATTTATATCGCTGCAGGCACAGCTGCCCAACAGTTGGATGCCACGTTCAGCACCACGGCCTCCCTGGACATCTACGCACTCAACATGGAACAACCGGGATTAGAAATGGAGAGAAAAGCAACCCTCAGTACCCAACACAGGTAGGCTAAATTCAAGCACAATGCACATTTAAAGGTAGTGTCTGCTGTCGTGATATTCATCTAATATACGTGTAACTTTTGCGCTTTCTTCTTTAAAAAAATCCTGTGTAAACAAATTTAAGTAAGGGATTTGTGGTGAAAAAGTGATCTGCCAGTGGTGAATTTAGTCAGAAAATGCCCCAGTAATCAGTAAAGAACATTGTTTTTTTTTAATGTTCCTGATGGTGATGTACCACACATGTAATGTTCATGCACCACTGGAATGTTGTTTGGTCAATGGTCAACACGCCATTTTCAAATTTAGGGAACAACACAAAACACGTGCTCATGAATGTTCATGAGGGGATTATCAAGGTAAGAAAAAAGTAAAAAAAAATATAAAAAAATGACCAGACTGCAGATTCCATAGGTGTCAAGGTCATATAGTGGGGTCATTGCCTGTTTTGTGATGCACAAAGGCCCCTGTAAATCCTGCACAGACCATCGCTGAAATTGACGAACCTGCCACTTTTAAGATCAGGTCACTGGTACAGATATTGTTCTTTTTACAAGGTTTGTACGGGGCCTTGAAAACCTGGAAAGTACTTCAATTTGTCATTTTAAAGACCATGCAAATGCTTGAATTTTTTTTTTCTCTTTTGTATTGTAATGATCAAAGTTGTCAAAAAGAGTTCAAATGTTAGGACTTAGAATATTACTATACAATTTTACTTACTTATTGTCTGCAATAATTGCTTTACTAGGACCAGTTTTGTTCCCTCCTGCCTGACTTAAATGTGCACAAGATGTTCTGAACATGTTTTAGAGAGAGTTTTAAAGTGGTTTTATGTTTTTGACAAACAAAACTTCCATATTGGAAAGGCGTTGCAAAGTGCTTGATTTTTATCCTTAGAAAAGCTTACAAGCCCTGTATTTAATCTACATTTAAGTAATTACGTGTGTACTGAAAAACCAGAAAAATAAGATAATGTTTGATCTTAACTTTTTCTTTATTTTTAAATGTACACGGGAGATTGATTATAGACGAACTACTGCTTTCAATGAAGGAAAATGACAGGAACTACTTTGCAAAGAAACCAGATTGGCATAAAAACAGTAAAAAACAGAAATCATATTTGAAAAATAACGGTTCTTACTATAAGCGCCGACATAATGAATATGCAACAGTACAGGTCTCACTGGTGTATCAAAAGATACTTCTCAAGTCGTTGCTCCTTGGCCTGTATTGAGAATTGCAGTATTTGGTGAAAGGAAGCATGGTATTTACAAATAACCAACGAACAAATCACAACATTGCGACCTCAGTTATCCTGAGTTGGGTCGACTAACTGAATATTCAACATTAGTATACTTCCAATTGTTCAAAGAAGCACATCGTTGATTTGAATGAAAACTGTCAACCACTACATTATCGTATTCCACAGTGATTATCGTTATGTTAGAAGAATTTGAAATCATATGGCAGAGATAACCGACTGAAACCTATTTATTTTCCCAAATTGTCTCAATGGCGCAATTAAAAGCCTTACCAAACTTTTGGAGATGAAATTTACATGTTTTTACTTTTTGCCTATGCAGGCAATCACCTTAAACATTTACTGATGTTGGGAGGGTTTGGTCAATCTTAGTCTGAATCTCTCACAGGGATCTGTAAAGATTTTGAAATTTTATTTACTCTCAAACAGATTCTACAAGGTGCTGTGGGGAAAGCATGGAATGTCTGACAAATCTCTGGCCAATGGACTCATCGTCGGTGGGACGGATAATGGTTCTGTCTACCTGTACGATGCATCGAAGCTGCTGGCCAATGAAGATGCTTTGATCACCAAAACAGAACAGGTAAACCCCCATCATTCAGTTTACAGCATGCCTTGATCAAATGATGAAATAATTGGGCTCTTATCACAATTTTGGGTCCATAAAAATCCAGTTGGGATTCAATATCATGTAACCTTTGCAATAAATGTGAAACAGTATTTTCTCTGGTCTAACTTGAAAATGAATTTTCCTTGTGAGTTGTTTGAAGCCTAAGCCACAACTTCGACATGTAACTTCCCCACATGGGGTAGTTGCATGGAGGCAGCAGTGTTGCAGCAGGTGTCAAAAAGTAGATTGAAAGGTTTTCATATGCAGATGTACATTAGCATCCCTGCAATGTTTGTTAAACCTCTGCTGATCAAAATGGGTTGACTGCCAAGCAATGGTAACAGAGCTGTTTTTCAGATACTCCGCCTACGTAACCCTTGAAAGGAGGAAAACGGCACCACACCAATTAATATTCCCAACATTCACTACCATAAATAACATTTGTCTGATGTTAAATACTGAAAATTGAATCCAACCCTGCCCCCCCGCCTTTGAAGAAGCGTTAATGCAGTTAAGATATTCGCAGAGGATACTGTGTTATTAAAACAGATTGATTAGGTTTTGGCATTTTTGTATGAAACTGTACCGTATAAAACAGACCAGTCAACATAAACTAGGTTGACTTTTTAAAGAAACACTCTCCCACATAATGTTACAATCCTCCAAGTGGTATTTACTCCATTACATCTTGGTCGCAGATTCAATGTACGATACAGCTCTAGCAAGCATTGGTAGATGTTTAAGGTGGCTAGTCTATCAATACAGGGAAGTGAAAAATGTTTCGGTAGATAAGGGCAGGTTGGAACCTAAGCATAGGAAGTTAGGGTGCTGTAACATTACCATTGCACCGAGTAAAAACAGCGAGACGAAACCAAATATTTATGGGTGGTGAATGGATGAGAGAAATGAAAAAAAAAAAAGAGAAAAAGAAAGTATGATAGTTCCAATGCAAATATTGTTTTGCTGATGTGACTGTGTGAAGTGGCATTTGTTGAAACAGCTGCTCCTCTTCGAGGATGGGATGGTGTTGTTCAGCAGTGCGCAGGTGCGATGGTAAAGCTTGCATCACATCCACATTACAGATCGATACCACGTCACTTGAATTCGTCTGTCAGTCACCCAGTCTGTCAGTCAGCCAGTCTGCACACCAGCAGATGCTTTTGGTACTGAGAGAGCCTGGGGATTGGTACTGAGGTGGTAAAGTGGCAATTGTCAATTCTTTGGGTTTTTATGCCCCTCCTTGATGGCATCTACGCTACTGGCAGAGAACCAGAACAGAATTTGGCTCACCAAATTTAGAGAATATCACCTTGTTTACATGAGGTGAAAAAAAAAAATTGTTTTTCAGTCTGTTTCTGTAAACCTAGAATGATGTTCCATATGTGATGCAGTAATTATTCTAACGTCATGTAGCAAGCATTGTGATGGGGCCAAGTTTGTCACATTGTACGATCAATTTACCAAGCATGCTACAGCACATATGGAGAGAAAAAAATAGAAGGGAACCCATCGGCAAGTGGAGGGGGGGGGGGGAGAGAGGAAGGGGAAGGTGGATACATTCACCTTATCAACTAAGATGAAAGTTTTCCATAATAGTTCCATTTCCTTTTGTATGGAAAATACTTGCTTCTGTCAATTTCCGTGTAGTTACATTTGTCCAAATTTTGAGAACTAATCTCAACTTTGAGATTTTATAAATTTCATGGAAATGAAGCTAATAATGAAGAGGGGGGGTTATTGATATTGTTGATGGATTTTTGCTCTATTTTCTTAAGATGCAGTTTTTTTTATGCATAGCAGCTGCCAGTAAATGATGATTTTCATCTTATCTTATTTCTGTGAAGAAATTGATAAGCAAAAATTCTGATCACCTTGGAGATCTGATCTGGCTTCGCTTTAAGATACATACAACTTTCAGTTTTCGGATTGCCTTTTTGTTCTGTTTGCCAAGTTGCTAGGACAATGTTAAGTGTGTACAGTAGGCTACAACACATTGCACAAATTAAATTGCAGTAGACGTTTAGTGATGCTTAAACACTGTTACTTACTGTTTTCAGTAAATGTTTAAGAACCAAACTTAGTTAAAGGGAAATAAGGTGTTTGTTTCACGGAAAACAAACATTTTTTCAAAACCAATGTTTGTGGACACAGAATCGTAGGTTATTCAAAATAAGGAAGGACAGTAGCCTTCTTTTCAAGAAATAAGTTTCCCACAGATAGAAATTCAGTTGTTCGTTGCTCAACAATAATTTGTTCACCCAAACTTTTCAAAATTCAAATGATGCATCTTCAGTGACTCAATGAATGCATAATGTTTTGAGGAGATGAAGCGTTTGCATATCTTTATTGATGAGACTGAATGTCTTCAAAATGATTAAAGCCATTTTCTTTGTATGCCATGTTGGTATATTATAAACGCCCTATTTCCCTTTAAGTGTCCATATTTCAGCTATACACCTTCAAACTGTTAAGAGCACCGGGTGTTCCCTCATGGGACAGAAATCAGTATAGTTTATTCATTCATTAAGATGAAGAAGCTCAGCAATATTGACATTGTGTAAAATGTAATGCAAACTTTATCCTCAGACATTGCCGAATTCCACTCAGTAGTTGCATTATATTTCAAAGCCACCCTTTTCTTCTGCCTTTATTTCCCCTTGACACATCCTGCCTTGTTTCATAGATCGTATTTGGCTAGACTTTCACTGATTTTTCCAGAGCTCTCAACTCTCACCTAAACCCGATTCCATTTTTTTTTACTTCCCCGAATTATAGCACACAGGATCGGTGAAGGCTCTCGATCTCAATCCATTCCAAGGCAACCTCTTGGCATCCGGAGCGAGTGACTCGGAGATCTTCATCTGGGATTTGAACAATCCTTCAAACCCCATGACACCAGGAGCTAAATCGCAGGTGAGACATACACGGTTTGTAATGAGTCTAACGCAAGTCAATGAGCCTTAAGCGTTTAATTTTGAGTCTGTAATGCTGTCGACTGACTTGAAATCTACGAGAAACAAGATGAGAGGTGAAAACATGGTGAAAAAGTGGTCGAATGGATTCTCGCATAGACCTGTAAAACAAGTTTGGATGGCTTCCCGTAACATTTATCAGGACTGTCTCTCCTCTTGCAGCATTCTGGCTTCTGTTTGAGGGCCTGGAAAATTGTTATCAATTATTGAATCACTCACTGATAATCGGAGTCATGAGGGTCACTACACATATTCATGCCAGGTATTCTGTCAAAATGTCAGCATATTAGAGGGAGAAGATTTGAATGAAATCACTAAATCATCGCAGCAGCGGCCAGCTTCATTCTCTTCGGACCGGTTGTTTGTCCGTGTCGCCCTGGCGTGATGATTCTCTACGATCAGAGGTTTTCTTTGATGACACGGATTAAACAAAAACATTTGATCACCTTGGAGATCTGATCAGGGCGAGGCGAAAACGACTGTGTGGCTGTTACAAATTTCCACTTTCCTACTCCCTCCTTGATGTAAATGTGCAAAGGAGGACCCAGTGCCCCTCGCAGAAATGATACCGAAAAGTGAAATCACATCAATTTCAACTTGAAAACTGTTGCTCCCTAATTTCTCAACTTTGGGGAAAACTATGGGGAAATCTTAGTGTAGATGTATGTTATTACCAACCTGACAACCGTTACATTGACATTTATTCAGAACGGATTCTTGCGACATCTCAACGGTCTGAAGTGTTTTTCTCCTCTGTGAATCATGCATCATGAACATCGTATTTGCACCTACCAGAGCCATGAAAGTAAAGTGTTCCCTACAGTATCACAACATTTGCAATCATTGCAACCATGTGGGATTAAAAACCCTTTCCAAACAGTCAATCAAGGTAAAGGATATCTGAGATTAACCATGGCAAAGGTCGTTAAATTTTTTTGATTTGTCATTAACTGGCAGACGAGCCCATCATTGTGGCAGCATCTCATCCGATATATGCAGTGAATTTTATGCCTCACTTTGCAGCCGCCAGACGAGATCAGCTGCGTCGCCTGGAACCGACAAGTCCAGCACATCCTGGCCTCCACCAGCCCCGGGGGACGATGCATCGTCTGGGACCTCAAGAAAAACGAACCCATCATCAAAGTCACAGATCACAGTTCAAGGGTCAGTTATGAAGGAAACACATCTCTTGAGTTTCATTTTACTGTTGAGAGGTCTACTCGGCTTCGAAGGAAGTTAGGAGGAAGGGGGGGGGGGTGGTGGAGTGCACTTTGAAGAAGAATTGAAGTAGGACAGGAGAATTGTAAGGGAGGATAACATGCATCATGTAAAAAATGCCAAGAAGTGATGATTTTCATCAATTCTCATTCTTCTGTGATGAAATTCTTGAACTTTTTGATCACCTTGGAGATCTGATCTGGCAATGAACATGAGTTAATGCATGTCCTCTTTTGCAAAGTGTACTTATTGTTTAAGTGGTGAAACATACTTTTGTCATAGGCAGCTCTTGCACAGTAAGTTAAAATCTGAGGTAGTATACTCCTCCTAGCTCATAGACGTCTGTACTGTGAATGGGAAGGAACTACTTTTTAGACTACAACCAAGAGGGCAGAAAGAAAAGTAATGATGCACCCTTATGCTGTATTTTGCAATTGTTCAAAATGTTGATGAGGTGGCTGAGAACATGTAGATCAAATATTTTTATCATGACAGTTGTCATTGGGTGTGGTCCGTGACTCGTATCTCTGTGGAAACCTAGGCACACTGCCTTTGCATTTACTCAAAGCTACTCTATCTAATTTTGCCTCATTCTGGTGCATTCAGCATTGCAAGCTTTTGACAGGAGTGAAAGGACCTTTGGGAATGTTTGAAAAGTTGATACAGATTTTATCTCGTCAGAAGACTTTTGTACGACAGTGGTTTTAACTCTTATAATACAGGTCTCTTGTTTATGATCTCATGATATATTTCTCTAATCTTTATGTGACAGATACGGTGTAAGGCAGTGGCCTGGCATCCTGACATTGCAACTCAGATGTTATTGGCATCGGAGGACGACCACCTGCCGGTCATTCAGGTCTGGGATCTGAGGTTTGCAACCTCTCCTCTCAAAGTCTTGGAGAACCACCAGAGGTATGTCTTCGGGCTTTGTGTCAGCATAACAATCAATCGAAGAATGTCTCTGGAAACATGACACAGTAGGGTTAGAATGGTTCTTAGATTAAGTAGGCTTGACTTCAGCTAGCACTTCGCCTTATCCTACAGTACATCTTCCTCCCACTATGCTCTTGCTGCCGTACTGAAATGGAAACTCCCTGCTTTGTTTTCCTGATTTGGTCTCCACGACAGTGTCAGCCAAATCTGGTCGCTTGGATATGATGATGCTCCTTTTAGTCATACTTTTGCTGATGAAAGTTTGAAGTTTTTGATCACCTTGGAGATCTGATCCAGCTAGGGAAAGGCAATTTCCATTTCATTAGGGGTGTGAAACAAGAAATGAGCTGTTTCTCATTACATAGCCTCAATATGAAATCTTAGAAGGTGGAGTAGAGATTGTTATCAGTCTGATCATCAGTAATATTTCCCGTCATGCCTCTTGGTCTGATCATCCCAGATGTGTCTGATCATCCTTGATGTGTCCAAAAAGTAGTGATATGTCTGATCATCAGCAGTGTGTCTGATGCGTTCTTGATGTGTTTGATCATCAGTGACATGTTCAATTGTCCCTGATAGTCTTATCATCCCAGATTGTCTGATCATCCGTGATGTGTCAGAACATCACTGATTTTCTGATCATCAGTGATGTGTCTCATTATCCATGATGTATCTAAACATCAGTGCTATGTGTGATCATTGATATGTCTGCTCATCCCTGATGTGTCTGATCATCCATGATGTGTCTGATCATCTGTGACGTGTCTGATAACCTGCGACATTTCTTATCATGCTTGTTGTGTCTGATCATCAGTGATTTGTCTGATCATCGCTTACGTTCATCTGAACATCAGTAAGATGACTGATCATCAATCCATCTGTCTGTTCATCCCTGATGTGCCTGATCATTGCTGACATGTCTGATTACCAGAGATGTTTCTTATCATTTTCCACTTTGTCTTGGATAATGTGTCACATGTCTGATCATCTTGGATGTGATAGTCCCTGATATGTCTGATCATCTCTGATGTGTGGTGATCCTCACTGACAAAAGTTTCGTACTCCTGGCTGGAGGTTGGCCCCCATGCTGTTACCTGTTGGTTTGCTTCTCTGCACTTCTACCATTTCTTCCCAGTAGCTTGAGACTAGTTGTTAGATCAGGAGGGTCAGAACTTTTACTCATGGCTATACCAAAGACTTATCTCTTGATCATAAACATAAGACAGAAAAGACAACAAAAAAGGCAAAGTCTCCTTCCTAGGAGCCTTCTTCGTTACATACTCAGCATTTCTAAACTCCTGTAGAAGTACAACAGACTGCAACGATCAAAGTGAAGGTAGATTGAGAAAGAACTTCATATATGTCTCCGAGCAGCCTGTCAGTTTTGTGTTTGTTTGTTACCCCAATCGTCATTTCTTTTTCTCCTCATCCATAGAGGTGTCCTCTCCATGGACTGGTGCCAGCAGGATCCGGATCTACTCCTCAGCTGTGGCAAGGACAACCGCATCCTGGTGTGGAACCCAAACAGCGCCGTCCAAGGTGGCGAGGTACTCTACGAGCTCCCCACCACCACCCAGTGGAGCTTTGACGTCCAGTGGTGCCCCAGGAACCCCTGCCTGATCGCCAACTCTTCCTTCGACGGTCACATCAGCATTTACTCCCTGATGGGGGGAGGCAGTCCCGTTCAGGCTCAGCAGGATCAGCACGTCAACCAGGTGGGGCGTGGCGAATGATGGAGTAGATTAGATGGGAATGGATAAAATGGGATGATGAAAATTTGTGTGAAAACAGTGGAGCGGTGAAAAAGAGCGTAAACATAGAGAAAACAAATTGGAAGAAGGGCAATGTAAAAGTTCAAACGATGACAGTCCCACTTTATGGACAGTAGGAAGAATTGAATAGTTAAATTGATACAGGAATACTGAAGAGTTAGTGCAGTAACAACAAATGTAAAAAATAGGTGAAAGAGTCACAGAGGTGGAATAGGAGGGTGGCGCAATTACAAAGGAGAACCAGAAGAATATTATGGAACAGTTACAAACACAAGAAGAGAAACAAAAAATGAATAGCAAAGAAAGAAAAACGTGAAAGAAGAACCAAACAGATGGAGAGACCTCACATCTGGTTTGGAGATTTACTGTTAGGCTTTTAAATGCAAATAGCCCCACAGTAATTTCTAGGTCAACTGGTATCTGTGGAAGGGGTGAGAGCGCGCTGATGCTATTTACCGTATTTATAGAGAGCAACGAACTGAATCATCGTCAATGCATGGTTACATTATAAACACAAGTTTATTTGCTTCTCAAAGAAATCCTTGCATTATGTTTCGAGGGAAACATTGACTTATTGATCTGTCCTTTTTCCTCTTCAGCTTGCATCTTCATTCCCCGGTATGGAACCGGTCGTGCCGGTCCCTCAACAGCAAGGGGATGCTCAGACCCATGCCAAGCCGGTGTTGTTGAAGAAACCACCAAAGTGGTTGAAAAGACCAGTTGGGGCATCATTCGGGGTGAGTCTGACTGTTTCCTTGATGGCAGAAAGTCGAATACTTGTCAAACTGTTCTATGATTCTCCCCCCCCTTTCTTGGTTCCGTCGACTGCAGGTGACTCATCAGGAATTTTGATGGTCCAGGTCAGCTGTAAGACTGTCATATTGCTAGTTATTGTTTGGTTTCCTAAGACCTTGAAAGAGTAGGATCGTCGCTATTTCGAAGACCTTGCTGTGTAGAGCCACGATTTTTTTCTTTTCCAGTACCCATAATTGGACAGATCAGTGAAAATTTTCTCCTAGTATGTTTGATGTATTGAAGGACAGATCTTGAGTTCGGCCCTGCAAAATCACTTGTCTTCAAAGAAACGGAAATGGTGCCATTTGTCTGCCTCTCTTCAGTCCTCCCTGAATCTTTTCCCCAAAATAAATTCTGCCACTAACGGCAAAATTCGATCAGAAACCTGGCCACATGATAGGATTTTGCTCAAAGTTGTTTTTACTTACGGTCCTGCATCTCCGTAAGCTGTCGTTGCTCTTCTCTTCCTCCACAGTTTGGTGGTAAGCTGGTATCATTCCAAAACAACAAAGTTCCACCCAGCCAGCAGCAACAGCAGGGTCATGGTTCGTCGTCGGTCTCCCTCAGCCAGGTCGTCACGGAGCCGGAGCTGGTCGATCGATCCAAGTCTTTGGAGGAGGCCCTCTCTCAGGGTAAATTCTGCGAATTTTGCGACAGCAAGGTCGCTCAGGCGGTGAATGAAGAAGAGGCAGAGATGTGGAAATTCTTGAAGGTGAGACACAATCGACTGTTTGGAGAGCTTGTACCATGACATCAGTCGTAATCTTCATCCGTGACAGTTGGTGTTTTCGTTGACTGGTGGAGCAGATTGGTGAATGAGTTGGGGGGGGGGGGTTGGTGCAGGTGGGGAGGGTGGTATTGGCAGAAAATTTACATATTTGAGTTGTGTGAAATTGTCATCAAGTGAATGAGTTTAAGCAAGGATGAAGAGAAAATCGTCAGTAAGTTTTGGTGGTGGACATCACCAGTTTTGCAAAACTTAGCAAGCAACACATTTGCAAAGGATAGCAGTTTCATGATAGATGAAGGTATGGTGTACTATTGACAACATACTTTTCAGTCTCAGGTCTGATTTTGAAACCCTGTCCAAGGTATTTTGAATTAGCCATCCAAAGTTCTTATTGGGAATACTGTCTTTGGCAGGTGAACTTTGAACAAGAACCTCGCAAGCACGTCATCAGTCTCCTCGGCTACGACACGCATGACCTGGCCAGGAAGGTTGCCACGGCAACTGGGGCTTCCATGGGACTGACGAACGGCGTCGGTGACGAGGGTGGCGTAGATGCGACAGAACTGGCGGAGAGAATGCAGCAATTGTCATCCGGCACCACAGAACCAGAAGCAGACCTTGGCAGTGGCTCAAAGGTAGGAACCCTCACAAATGTCAAGAGGAATGGGTGGGAAGAGGTGGGCCCTGCTATGTGACAGACAAACAGTTGAGAGGAACGGCGACTTGCAAAGTTGGAAGAGACTATAAAGTTTTATTCCAAAGTTGGTCTTCAGTGACTTCAAATGTATCTGCCCTATTGGCAAACCATGGTGTCCCCTCTTTGGAATACGTAACGATAGATGAGCTGTACAAAGCGGGAGAAGCTGTTAGTTGGTTGACTAATTACTTTTTGTCATGTTACTATGTATTGTTGTAGGGTATATTGTACTTTGAACACAATCTCTTCCTCCCCCCTCCCCCGGTGATGAACTACCAAGATGAAGTATTGCACCAACTCTTATGTACTGAAAATGACAGTATTAACAGCTATGTGATTTAGTTTTCTCGATCATCTTGCTCTTTTCTCTTGGAAATTTCTCAAGTTAAAACTGCCCTACTTCATAGTGGAAGAACTTAGAGATTACTACAGTGTCACAACTGTTTCTGGTATGTTAATTGTAGGGGGGGGGGGGTTTCACTAAGCAAAAGTTAATCAAAAGTTTATCTCATCAACGTGCATTGCATTCCACCAATTTTGTGAGAGCATGAAGTATTCCTGATTGTGCCGTTTGCTCTCTATGGAACTATTACACAGTAGTTACAATGTGTATCCTTGTGAGATCTAAACTGCTGCACATATCGTTATTCAACTGTGTCTTCCCACCTGTAGTCCTTGTCTGCTCTCACGGTATTCTGCTCTCATCATTAATCCAGGGTGGTTGAATTTCTTGTCACTGAAATTGAAAGGATATGTCGCTGAAGTTTCCAGAGGAGGATTAAAAGCAGCACAATCTCATGTAACCCCTTTCATGCATGCATGTGGTTTGATTGAATCCCAATGGAACTTCAGTTGAAAATTCATTTAATTTTAAGAACAATAGGACAAAGCTGTAAAGTCTAAAACAACAACTAACCAGGGAAGTCTCAACCACTGCTAATTGCTTTTCTTTCCTTCCATAATCTCCAATTTTTCTCAAAACAGTAAAAGTAAACAGATAATCCTTTTGGGAAACAATTGTTTCTTTTGGTTTTTTTCTTAGGGGTGGTGGCAGCTGAAAGTGGTCACAGCATTCAGAATCATCATATTATTGTTGATTAGCAAAGAAGGGATATTAACAATTTATGGAGTTAGCAAGTAGTAGCTTTCCCTGAATCCCACAATATTCCATTTGGGATTCAAAGAATTTTGGATAGCATGAGCAACTGTCATGAGCTCTCTTCCTTTTCACACGGAGAGGTTAATACTGCAGATACATGGGTCAATAAATCAGTGAACCAACCAGTCAGTTTACCAATGCAGTGATCAATCAATCGATCAATCAAGTAATCAGTATCATAACCTGTAGGCAATGTAATTTAATTGTGGTGCTTTTTATGGGATGACTTCTTCTTTTGAGGAGTTGTTTTTAAAGAATCAGAAAATAGCAGACAGCTCTCAGTCTCCGATTTATCCTCGTTTTTCGTATCTATCTTTTTTTTTTCAGACACCCAATGATGACGGGGAGACCGATGGGGCGGCGGCCTTCGATGCCATCGCTGCAGCGGGTGTCGTGGAGGTTGAAAACCAGGCTGAAGAGGAGGATGACGAGCCAGATTCTGGGATGACTTCTCCCCTCATTATTTCCAGAGAAGCAGGTAACCAGAAAATACCGACCTTGCTGTCACTGGTCAACAAGGGCATTGATGCTGATTTCATGAGCTTTTCATGTTTGGGTTTCTGGCACCTGAACGTAGTGGCACAAGTGGTTACTGTGTGTGTTATTGTGTGTGTGTAGTCAGTCTGTACGGTTATGCTGTTTTTATTTTCCTTCTAATGTATTTGCTGTTAATCAAACAGCACAACCAGTTGAGAATTTTGCTATCCCCAAGCCAAAAATATAGCTCGAGGTGATGAGTGACTGTCTTTAAGATGTGGTGTCCGTCCTCTTTTTCACTCTTATTGTGTAGCCTTTGTTGCACGGCAGGCCGTATTTCCCTTCCAGGCAATGCTTAGATCATTGTTCATATGCGCACCACCTTAAAGAAATAGAAAAGATAAAAGATTTTCAAGACTTGCAAATGGATGGATGGTCATAAGCTCGTTGGGGTGATAAGATCAACCTCGTCATTAATTGAGTCCAATTTATGTATTTGTCTTTGAATCCTATCATGTTTTCTTACCTCTCCTGGTGTGTTAAATTTGTGAACCTCTTTCAAGCGTTTAAGAGCAGAATTTTTAGTCTGAACAGTAGTCTGTGTATGTTTCAAGATTATGCTGGTTGCAATACTCTCTTGTAACTTTTGAGACTCAGAAGCTCACATTTTTATTTTTTTTTTCTTGTGAATCATCACAAATTTCAACAATAATGCCAAATTTACTTGTGGCTTTGCCCTGCTCACTCATACAAGACTACTTCATCCCCTGCCATCTTTGTTTTCTGATCAGACACCGACGGCCTGATAAGCCAGTCGCTGCTTACTGGTAACTTCGAAGCCGCGGTGGAGATGTGCCTCCACGACAACAGGCTAGCCGATGCCATCCTGTTAGCTATAGCAGGGGGCCCAGAGCTGTTAGCCAAAACCCAAAGAAAGTACTTTAAGAAGACAAAGAGTAATGTATCTAGGGTAAGCACTTCCACATTTAATCCATCTTAATTTATACTTCTGTCAGGTATGAATGCCCTCACACTTGTTGCCCTCTTTTCTCTTTTTACTTCTGTTGTTCTTTTTTGACTATTTTTGAAAGTGAATTTGTGGAAACAAGTGTTGCGTGAAGGAACCTCATCATTGCATGAACAAATGTTTGGGCAGCTGATGATGTCATAGTTCATTTAGAAGTGAAATCCAGACTTGTGGTAAACTTCGATAACTAAAGTGTCGAAGTGTTTGTTTTGTCGCAGTAGTTTTAAAAATCTCATAAAATGGGCGATTGTTGAACAGCAAGCAAAGTTTCTTCAAAACCAAACCTCCTTTTGCTTCACTTGATGGCCTTCTTCGGCAGCATTTAGTCTTTGGTTTGAAACTATCTAGGAATTTTCCAAGTTTCGCCCGTCTTCCTTGTTACTTCAAAATTATTTGAAATAAAAGCAGCTTCATACATAGATGAAGGCAAATAATCATTTACTAAGTGAGAATCAACCATTCTACTTTATGCATTTACAAGTAAAAAATCACCAGACTTATAGATTTCCATGTTTTTCCTGTGACTATGGACAAAGTCAATGCAAAACTGATTAAGTACAGTCATGGATAAACGGTGGAAGCCCACTGCGTACATATAACAAACTTTGACCGAAAAATGAAAACTTGCTAAGTAAGAAGTTGCTGCCAGGAAATGATGATTTTCATTTTATCTTATTTCAATGATGAAATAGAGAAAAACTTTTGATCACCTTGGAGATCTGATCCGACAAGCAACTTGGGATCTTAGATACCCTGAAAAAAGATGCTCATACGTAGCATCTTCTCTCAGGAAGGTGAAGAAAGTACAGAGTTACTTTCTTTGTAGAACTCCGTTCTTTGACAAAACATTTTTTTTCACACTTTGTCGTAATATTCGTGAATCTCAGTTCCAAGGATGGCATGAAACCCGTCCCCTTCTTAGATGTTGGCCAAATAAAGTGACTGTACCAAAGTCTATGAATGGAAATATCCGTAGCCAACATTGAAAGGAGGATCAGGGGTGTCATAAAGAGCTTTGTCCAAGATTGAAGATCCACAGACAAAAGACATAGATAGAAATTGTCGTGCCTCGTTTTGTGCTGCTCCTTCAAAACATTACCAAAGAAAAAAAAATCGAATACACAGAACAGATTGGCAAAATCCAGGCCATCATTTGACTTCTATGTGTCTTACTCTCTTCTGCATTTTGGGGCATTCTCCTAGGTCATCCTACTTTTTTGACTTGACTCATCTATCAGAAGGACAAAAGAAGAATAATTGTATATTATGTTCTTCAGATAGCATGTTACTGTCAATTATAGGTGTTGGGTAGGGGTAGTGGTCAAGTTTCTAAATGTAGAAAAATTGGAAATTGTGCCTGTCATCAGCACTGGTGGTAGGTTTTGATTTAGAGCTACTCCCGTAAGCCTGAATAAGAAATACTCTTGTCCTGCTTGGGATCTGCTTAATCCTAACTGTCTCCTATTTTATTGAGAATTATCATGCTATGTTTACCCTACTTTTTTTCCTCGGTCCACATAGTCTCGCATAGTCACCAGATATATGGGTTTCAGAGAGACCTCCAGCCATTAATATCTGGTCTGCTCTCATTTTCTGGTCTGCAGCTTATATCTTCAGTCGTGACCAAAGACCTCGGAGACATCGTCAAGAGCTGCGAAATTGAAAACTGGAAGGAAGCCCTGACGGCTCTGTTGACATACAGCTCCGCCAAGGAATTCTGCACGCTGTGCGGTGAGTGATTGTTAAGTGTGTGCGAGAGCCGTGCAATGTCAGAAGTAACTAGAATGAAGCGATTTCGACCTACATGGAAACCACTGATGTCACCGTTGGTTCGGCAAGAGATTTAAAGTCATGATGTCTCTTCTGTACCGTCCTGAATTGTGTAAAATGGTTACCCTGTGGGCCAAACATGTGTTTCAAAGTTTGCTCAGAAATGTAGCGAGTTGATGATAGATAGTTGACCGGGGAGGAGGGCCAGTGGGAAGAAACGGCTTCTGAATATTATTTGGAAGGAATGATATTAGTTGTGTTCTGATGATGGTCGAGGAGAGACGGAAAATTTAATGATATTAGGGTTTTCACAAAATACACCAATGAAGAGCATGTCACAGGTTGCTAGCAAGTAAATAAAGGTATTTTGTACTTTGTCTCAGTATGTATGAAGACAGTACTATCTCTACCACGGTACGGTAGAGAGTACTTAAGCTCACTTTTCTGAGAAAAAAAAATCTGTAATAGAAAGAGTAACGTACCGTACCACCGCCGTAAATTTAGGTCAGCTGAATCTTCCCAGTTTGACATCCGAGGACTGTCAAAGACCGTCCAAAATGAGGCTGTACAGTGAAAAAAATACTTTCTGTTTTTGGCCAAATGTACGTCTTAGAATCCCTAAGATCCAGGAGCTTCTGGGCCCCTCTGCCCTCACAAACCCCTACTGGAACAGTTTAAATGGGTCCCTGGACCCCATACCTTATCTCTAGCACTACTTGCTCATATTGCTTCTAGTTCCAACACCTTGGAATACCTCCACCTTGTTCACCCTGGCCTTGGCCCTTGAGTATTATGTAGAAGAGTAACCATTCGTCTATCCCACGCCTCATCAAGGAAAGCAACTACGAATTTATTTTCTGTTGTCACATTTCACATATATTTGCAACTGTAATAATCTTTTAAAGGAAAATCAAAAAGGGGGAGGGGGAGAAGGGGAGTTAGAAAAGAGAGAATGTGACCAATTTGGTATTTCTTGATTTGGTCAACAGATATGCTAGCCCAAAGGTTGGAAACGGAGAAGGAGGGAGTGCTCGCCAGGGAGGCATGCCTGTGTTATATATGTTCTGGCAATGTGGACCGTCTTGTGGCCTGCTGGTCAAAACTGAATAAAGCAGATATATCACCGCTATCACTACAGGTAACCCATCCCAAGTTCTTGGTATGATTTTCTCTGGGTACGTCATCTCTATCTCTCTGTTTTGACAGTTCGGCGTGAGCGGCCTGGCCAGCACCTTTCGGGCCCAGATCCCCCGTTCCTTTTTGCAATAATGGTAATTGGTGCGACTTGAGAGCCGAAGGATAAATGAGTTGTAGCAACAATCCCAATAGCTTTTGCTTTGTGTTTTTTGTGTATGTCAGTCGCAAACTGTAAGTCAAAATTCCCAAAACATTTGAGGAGAACGTAGCAGAGGACAGTATGTTTGATGTACCTTTATGTGTCAGCCAGTAACACGGAGCCTCTTTGACAATCCCAATCATTACTGGAGAAATGATTTCAAGAAAGCCACCAAAAATAAACAACCACCTTCACCATGATGTCATACTTGCTCAGGTAAAACTTGAAATCCAAAGGTATAAAAAAATTAATGAAGTCATGGTAATCAGGGGATTTTAGACAGCATTTTCCACTCAGATGGTTATCTCCTAAGAGTGTAAAGTGGTGTAAACCTTGACATTTTTTGTCTTTCGACAGGACATTGTCGAGAAGGTGATGATCCTGAAGAAGTCTGTGGAAATGAAGAAGGGAGAAATGTCCGAGGGCCCATCCCCTAATCTTGCCAAGAAGATGAGCGACTACGCCCAACTTTTAGCGGCCCAAGGGAGTCTCACCACGGCCGTCAGTTACCTGAATAATTCCCAAGATGTGAGTCGATTTTTGTCTCCCAAACCTGATTCATCCGGTAGGAGTGGCTGATCCTTTCCCCCCCATAACATGCACCCCATTATTCTTCTGGAGTCCGTTCATGATCACAAATCGTCAGAGCAGTTGCCCATCCGCAGAGTTGTGTCCTGATTACGAACAGCTTTGTTTGCGTATTCGAATTACTGAGACCACCCAGCACAACTTATTTAAAAGTGCTTGTGAACAGTGGCTGTTCCTTGTTCGTTCGAGGAATTCATCAAGCACCAGGTGTGTTTCCTCGTCAAGGAGGGACGCCAAGGATTGACGGAGACCGATGGAATATCCCAGTTCTTGGGGGGGGGAAGATATTTTCAATGCCACTGAATCATGAAGAGTGCCCCTGTTGACGAGAGCAACCTTGATGCGTAACATACTGATACAATCTCACCACAAAATGTGCTGTTTAGCCATCGAGTATCTTCCAATTAAATCTGTGTATAGTACTTTGGTTCATATCTTGAAATCGCTACACTTAGTGCTCTTCTTCTCGCGAGGCCTCTGAAAAAAGACTGTCGATCAAGCATTGGAGATTGGTTGCTAGTCTCCACAAATAGACAAAGACAGCGCTCTTGAAATGGCGATGATGTGTGTAATTTGCGTCTGACGAAAGGAGACTCTGGGACAGTTTGCCGACTGTTATCAAACCGGCTCCTGGAATTGACGACATAAATTCCTGAGCCATTTCACTCACACAGTGTAAGGTTTCCTGGTGGGCTGGTTAGCCTTCTGCTGTGGTAGACCAATAGTGGGGACGGTTCCTGCTATTTAGACAAATATTGGGGTAGGTGTCTGTCATGGTAGTTGGAAATTGTAGATAGAGGGATAAGTTCTAGGTGTGCTAGTCTCCTTATGGATAGGTTGCAATTGCAAAATGGAAGGGATAGGTTCCTGATGGGATAGATTCCCAGTGAAGTAGGTTCATGATGGATTGGTTTCCTAATGCAGTAGCTTTCTGATGAGGTAGGCTCCTAATAATGTAGGTTTCTGGTGGGGTAGGCTGCTAATAGAGTAAGTTCCCTATGGGATAGCCTCCTGTTGGAGTAGGTTCCTCATGGGATCTGATTGTTGTACCTCTTTCATCATATAAGCTCACGTTTCCTATTGCGATGTGGTTAAGCTATTTAATTTCCAAGATCCCCTACAGTTTCATTCTCATGGCAACATATTTGATTTTATCACGTTGACCTTGCAATCTCCTTTTCTCCTGTTACGACAACAGCAACAAATTTTAGAGCTCAAAGATCGACTGCAGAGAGCCCTCTATGGGACAAGCAGTCACATGGCCCAACGACGACAACAACAACAACAGCAGCAGCAGCATCAACAACAACAACAACAAGCCAAACAGTCATTTCAACAGCGAAGGGTCGTTGATCAGCAACAACATCAGCAGCAGGTAAACATGTTGTTTTTTTTCCGTGTCACATCATGACAGAGTCTCTGCCCTGATCAGCTATTGAATTCCAGATGTCACCCAGCGAGTCACAAGAAGTATAAAAACACATTGTGAAGTCACACACATGTTAGCTAGGGACTTTGCTGTACAATCCAACTGATAAGAGTCTTACTCTCTGCAATCTGACATGTTGTCTGCTGATAAACTGGAACACACCTGGACACTCTGTGACCGGGGGGGGACACCAGGAAAGCCTATGAGACAATTTAAAAGAAGTGCTATATCATAATCAGATTTGCATGTGAGTGAGGGGCGTCTTTTTTGATAAGTCTCGTTTACGAGTGGGTAAAATTGTACCAGACGATAGCATTTTCAAATTATGGGTGTGGGGAGTCCAAAAGGTTGGAACCACTGTTCTATTAAAGTACACAATGCCAAAAGAAACAATACTTTTTATGGAAAAAGAAATGCCTACCCAAGAAATAGAAAATTTCCTCGTCACAGGAGACATTGCCTTCACTATGATAGACATGCTCTAAGTTTTATCATGTTTTTTTTTTTTTTTAGCAGCAGGTCATGTATACAGTTTCACCTATGTCTTAAGTGATTTTGTCTTTGCAGATGCACGGAGGACGTCCCTTCACCACCCAGACTGTCTCCAGCAGTCAGTACTTCCAACCACAAATGTCTCACAAGCCCCACGTTGCCAGCCCCTACATTGACCAAGCAGGTCCCCAACAGACCAATGAGCCCCCCTCACAGCAGAACATCTCCAGGAGCAAACCCATGCAGGGGAGATACCCATCTTACCCCTCCCAGGGGATGAACCAGTATTACAATCCAGGTTTTCACAGTCAGACCACCCCTCAGGAACAGTATTCACAGACCCCAACAAGTTACCCACAGGCTGATGCAGGAGGGGTTTCTTCCGCTCCCTCTTTTTACAACCCCGGAGCTTACACCCCTCACAACACTGCTTCAGTACCACAACCTGCCCCTCCAGAGAGCCAGCCACCACCACCCTCATCAAGTGGCTATACCCAGCCTCCCCCGACTGGACCAGCTTTTTTTAGGAAAGAAGGCAAAGGCTGGAATGAACCACCGATGTTGAAACAGAAAGAGGTGAGTAGACATCTGAGGCTCTTGTCTAAGGCCTTTGTCATGTCATATATCGATAGATCTCAGAGGGTTGGTTGTGGAGATAGTGTACAGAAGGTGCACATGCAGTTACCTCAACACACAATCGGCACAGAGATGTTGCTGTAGCATGCAGGTAGTGTCCAGAAAAACTTTCACTCTTGTCATTTGAACTTTGCATGTACTTTTTGAATATAAACAGAAAACTTTAATTATTTAGATTTTGCTGTTTGAAAAGTTGTTGAGCAATGCTCTTTAGTAGTGGATGTTGGTACTTACACTAGGTTTGGACGATACATTAGTTAGAAACTTTTGCTCGTAATAACACACTTTTTCTTTCAACAGTTAATCCATTAAAATATATATCATTTTGTGTCATTTTAGGCTCAGTCCAAATATGTTGCCCCTGCGCCGATCACCGCACCCATCATTGGTGCACCTGTGGAGGAGTACCCTGCTCAGGAACCTGTCCAAGGATACCAAGGCAGCCAGCAGGTACCCCAGGCGTACAATGCAGGGGCAGAGCATCAACCAACAGCACAGGTACCCCCATCCCCATATACAGGTGCTGCCCTCACTAACCCCATTGGTTTCAATGCCGCTTCGACTAACATTTTGTCTGGAAATTCCGCACCTGTCACTGCCAAAGCTGAGGTAAACCATTGTCGACTCACCCACAATTTTTTTAAGTTTTTGCTCTCCTATTTCATCAGCTTCTTTCTGTCTCATTTTAGGATGGTGGAATGTTAGGGAAAATCAATTTAAAAAAATGTTAAGTATGTTTGTCCTTACAACATTTTGTGCAAAAGAGGCAGTGAAAAGCAAACGTTCAAAAACTTGTTTTAGTGCAAGTTTCGCTATCTTTTGGCTACTTGCTTCTTTCTCGTCTGCCAGCCAGCTTTTCTGTTGTGTTAAAATTCTTGCTTGCGTTAATTCCTGCCTCGAATTCATTCTCTGCATGCTTCCTTCTTTGCAAAAACTGTGTTACTTTCTGTTTGTAGATACTTTTCCATTCCATCGAAGTATGCGAATTGTAAAAAAAAAGAGCTCAAAATATGAGAAAAAAGAAAGCGGTCATTGTATCTAAACAAAAAAGCAGAGTTGTAGGGACATGAAAGATTATTTATCATTCAGATCAGTGGAATAATATTTAGGATGCAATCAAGATCAGGGTACCGAAAGTGGCTTTGGCTGTCAAAAACAGTAGAAAACGATTTTTCCTCGTCACTGCTAAGGTTTCAAATTCGCTTGCCACTTTGTTAGGCACAACTAGGCCCCACAAATTTGGGATTTGACATCACAAATACAGATGACCGATTTTTTTGATCTTGCACAGCCATGGTGGTGGCACAAGCATGTGTGGCACAAAATGCAACAAATTTCTGACAAAAGACTTCCCCCCCCCCAAAAAAAAAAGGTTTTTCTTGTTTTCGACATTTTGTTGCAGTTATTACAATAGAAACATGAGCAAGCGCATTGTATTTCATAGAAACAGAAAAGAAATTAGGAAATGCTGACACAGATTTGAATAGCTTTCCTTGATCTTCCGTCTCTTGTCGTTCATCGAAGAAAAGAAGGTGTTAAAATAGTTAGCACACTTGACTTCTCAATTTGCACGCTTTTTGCCTATTAGTTTTGCAACTAACATCCCATTCCATGACAGCTTACATTACAAGAACATCGCAATTGATTGTGTTATTGTTTGATACCTGGGTGGAGGGATAGAATCACTCGGAGGCGATGAAAATGACCTGAGTTGGAGTCTGGTAACAACGTATAAAAAAATATAATATGTAATAGAAAGATGAGGTTTGAAATACAATCATTTTAGCAGCTTTAATTCATCATTTGCACTTTTCCTGCCATCCTCTTCTCGGCTCATTTTTTCGCTCCTTCGTACTTCCCTTCCTCTGTCTCAGGAGTTTTTTTTCTTTGTTTACTTTTGACATCTGTGATTGCTGCACAGTGAAAGGTGGCCGACACATCTTGCTACCTTCGGAGTGAGTAGCTTGTGTGGCCTATGAAACCTGTCAGTGTCAATCGTTCTGAAAGCATATGTCATTAAAGTTGATTGATTTGTCAGGAAGAGATTTCAATCTTCATTACTCTATTATTTAGTAGTCTCCCTGCTCTCACTATAAATACATAGTGTCAAGTATCACTGTATAAATTTTTTTTTTTGGGTGCAGTTGTGAAGCAATTTCCCACCGTAGGTTGTCATAGCGATGTAACTGTGGGCTCACCACTGCTGTAAGGAGTTGTTTTTATTATGTTAGTTACTTGTTGTCTCATGCATCAAAATCTTTCAGGATTAAGGTGTACCTTCTGCTGCTGTACCTTTGCTGGATTGTTTCATACAATAACGGTTGAAGTTGCTGATGATCAAATTTGGGTATCAATCATACATGGTCACATTTGAATCTGAGCTTATGTCTGGCTAAAATTTTAACAAAAGTTTGGTTTCAATTGACTGACCAAGCATGCACCTTGCCTTTTAAAACTTAACACGTAAAAGCTAAGACTTGGTCAACTGTGTGCCAGTTAATGGTCTTGATTTTAAAAGAAAGAAAAGTAACTCTGATCGCATTTGCCATTTCCATCTAAAATGTTCTCTGTATCATTTGGTTTGATTTGCAATGATGTTTGTAATTTGCGTCTGATCCGAAGAGACTGATGGTTTGCCTACCGTCGTGCAAGCTCTTACGGCATATGACGAAATTTGTCCCCTGAGCAAATCGGTCATCTCAGTTGTAAGGGTATTAGTTTCTTCTGTTGGCCCTAAATCGAGTCTGGACGCTTTTTGAATTGGCGTGCAAAAGCTAACCTCCGAACCTTTCCATTTTATTGTGACTGTCTTTGCCACTGGTGAGATTTGTACAGACATTCAGTTGATCACTTGGCCATAGCAACCAGGCCTCTTCACAAATTCTTATATCAAGTATTCTGCAATTATCTGGTGAACATTCAATTCTTGGAGGCTGCTAAAAAGTCGTTTGGATTCTTGGATAATACAAGTTTCAATGGCCACCCATTGACCACTTGAATACTATTTTATGTACTCGGTTTGTAGGGCATTTTCTCATGTTTTTCCTCCCAAGCTTTTTGATTCCTTGCCGAAGGCAGGCAAGGAATCTGTGCGATGGTGATGGCTTGTGTGTATGTGATGCCCTGGCTTGTAAACAGTATCACAAGAAGGGGAAAGTCCTCGAACTTCAAAGTTGGTAGTCCATTGTGAGTAGACGGTCCCTATTGTTTTCATGGAGGTCAAAGGTCATTTGAGGTCACCAGAGCTTAAAGTATGAAAAGCTTTTAAGAGAGATCTCAGCAACTGAGTGTAGCTGGAACTTCAAACTCTTATCATTGGTAGCACCTAAGGAGTAGATGATGTCTGTCATTTTTTATTGAGATCAAAAGTCATGTGAGGTCAATAGAGGACATAGTGTGAAAACCTTGTATGCATAGTATCTCGAGAAGGGACAGATGCTCAACCTTCAAAGTTGGTGTGTTGGTAGTTCATTGTGAGTAGATGATTCCTATTGTTTTCATGGAGGTCAAAGATAATTTGAGGTCACCAGAGCATAAGGGAGATGTCACAGCAACAGAATGCTGTTGGAACTTCAACCTCTTATTAGTGGTAGCACCTGATGATTGATGTCTGGGACTTTGTATGGAGGTCAAAGGTCATGTGAGGTCAATAGAGGTCATAATTTGAAAACCTTGTAAACTTGTAAACTACTTTGTATGAGTTGCTCAAACTTTATCTGCAGTAGCAAGACCTTCTGAAGAGACTGTTTGCTATGTCAAAGGTATGGTTGTACACTAGCAGATGGTAGTGGGAAAGGTTATAAGTAATCAAACTAAACCAAAGTGACCATACTTAAAGGGAAATAGGGCGTTTGTTTTAGAGAAAACATCCATATTTTTGAAACCAATGTTTGTAGATGTAGAATGATAGATTATTCAAAATAAGGAAGGACAGTATCCTTCTTTTCAAGAAATAAGCTCCTCACTGATAGAAATTCAATTGTTTGTTACTCAACACTAATTTGTTCACCCAAACTTTTCAAAATTCAAATGATGCATCTTCTGTTACTCATCACATGCATAATGTTTTGAGAAGATGAAGCTTTGGTAGATGTTTATTGATGAGACTGAATGGTTTAGCAGTGATTATCGCAATTTTCTTTTGCATGTCTTGTCGGTGTACTCTAAACGCCCTATTTCCTTTTAAAACTCATCTGGACAAAACCGATTTAGAATGAACCTGTGTGGAATTGGCAACACAGATGGTAAATTTCACCATTAGTTAGGGAAAAGTCAAAATTTCTGTCGCTGATGCAGCATAATTAGGTGTAATTTTGACTCCTCTGGTTTCAGCCTGCAAGTCAGCCTACTCCTGAACCGGAGAAACCCAAAGCACCCATTCCACCGGAACACCAGATCCTGTGTGAAGTCTTCGATGGACTTTCCAAACGCTGCATGGACCGAGGGGGAAGCAATCCGGTATGCCATTATATCTTATAAATATATACATTTATACACTTTATAAATTTCTCATGATTTTTTTTGCATTATTTTACATGAATGGGTTGGTTTTATCTATTTTAATGAGAGGGTTTGTTTTCATGCTGAACAGTTTCTGATGATATCCCATGAAAGACCTCTTGGAGGCATTCACAAGTTAAGAATCTTTCAGAATGGTTGAGACCAAAAACAGCGAGGATCTTAGTCCTATATCCCTTTTTTCATGATTCATGTGAAAATCCATTTCTCCGGTAGTGGAGCTCATTCATTGGACCATTTTGAGCAGACATTGTTAGGCTTCATGATGTTTTTCAAGAAACACTTTTATTGCTTAATGTATTTTAGCGTTACGTACCATGTTAGCTCAACAGAGGTCAAAATCTGTAAATCTTGTAATGTAAAGAGTCTACCTTGAGAAGTGAGTATTTGCTGGACCCCAAACCTGAATGGTAGTAGCCATTGGTGAGGAGTGCCATTTTCTGATAAATGATACCTCTAAAGGCAGATGTCCTCATGTGAATGTAAACCTCGATACAAGCAGGCTAGTTTCATGCCGGTCACATTTTGCGTGCAATTCCAAAAGAACGTTAAATCCTTGATGCCAGATTTTGACCGCCAAATCAATGAAAGAGTGATTTGTAAAAATAGGGCAGACGCATCCATCAGTCAAGCTGCACCTGTTCATTTTGGGCCATCTCCTGTCAGTATAGTAGATTGCTGGAAAATCGTGAGTTCACCCCTGAAGTCGTATGCCATACCTGCAAGAAATCACGTAGATGATTTTTCGCACTCTGTTTTGTCCTCGTTTTTTTTTTGACAGCAAATGAAGAGGAAGCTGGATGACGTCAATCGCAAACTGGGAATACTCTACGACCGTCTGAGGGAAGGGAGGGTAAGATCCTAATCAGCAGTTTATTCTGCTGAAGTATTTAATGTTTTCTTTTGCCTCTGTATTTTATGTCGCATGCGGTCTTGTCGCGGAGAAACAAGAAAAAAGAAAAGGCAAGTAGTGATTCCTCTTAGTGGTGTCACCATGGAGGATCTCGCCTAATATCTCAAAGTGTGGTTGGGAAAACCTTTCCTGCCTGGTTTCCCCGAAATTTGTGATGCTAATGTGAAGTCTAGGGGCTGGAAAAAGAGAAAAAGAAAGTAATGAATGAAAAGTGAAAGAAAGTAATGTAACACTGGACCCTTTTCTCTCCCTCTAAGCTTATCAGAGTAAATTGTATTTAGATATTTACCAACGCTTTTGGTTCCCGAATGCAGATAGAGAACTGGTCTTCTTGTTCCATCGTGTTATCTTTTAAGTACCTTGGGACTTCACATATGTAGTCAATTTAGTCGTAGTGTAAAGCAAGGGAAGAGCCAAAGAACTTCTTGACACCCAGAAATATTGGTGACCGTCAGCCGTAGTATGCAGTGGTAGTATCGGCGGCGTAGACACAATATTCTAAACGCAGGGTATATGTCATTTGAGTAAGATGTCAAGTGTTCGTGTACCCTTTTATGGCTACCAGAACAGAAATGTTAAAATGGTCCTGATTTTCCCAGTTAACTTATGAGCAGGGTGCATCTCATGTTTAGTATGGGGGGGGGGGGTGAACTGCATTCATTAAGAATACCCCGTAGGAATTTCGAGATGGGTTACCCCCGAAACTTTCAAGAAGTTTTGGTATTCGTTTTGCTACGTTTTGCTAAAGAGGAAAAGCACTTTGACACTAGATGTCAGGGAGGACTTCCAGAGGTTTCTTTCACAGTCATGCTGCTTTGTTTGTTTCTAGGTCTCGAACATGATATGCCAAGGACTACACCAGATCGTGGCAGCTGTCCAAGGGTACGATTACCACGAGGGCATCAGGATATACACACAGCTGGTCTCGTCGGGGAACTTCTCTGAAATCAGCGCCTTCATGCCAGGTCTCAAAGTGTTACTGCAGGTTGCCAACCAGTTGAAAGTATAGGACATGTGCAAATATATCTCTATTTCATTAAAAAAATAAATACATCCTATTATAGTAACTGTCTTATTTTAGTACATTGACTTTTAAGAGAAATAAAAGAATTTGTCTATCCATATAAGATGGGTGGCTATTTCCAAAGTTCTTCCTGCCTTTGAAGATACTGAAATGATGAGGTCAGGATCCGGAAGGTAAGAGGTGAGGTTGTGACCCTCCAGGGCCCATCTACTTTACCCAATTGAAGACCAGTTTTGTCCAGTTTGTTACATTGGACCTGTACAGAAGGCTTCTGCAAAGACAAATGCTCACTGGTTAGAAACGTGTCTACTGCTGCAGTCCTAAGCGGACAATTACCTGTTCATACTAGGATTTGACTGGACGGCCGCAACTAATGTTTGTTCTTCAAGCTATTTCAGCCAGTTTTTTTTTTTTAGTTGAAAGTTTTACAAATTGTCATGTCTAATTTCATTTCAACCAACCTTCTGTCATCACTGTGTGAAACTGAAGAAAGCATTTTCAGTTCAAAGCCCAGAGCGCCAGTTTCCAACAAACCGCTTTGGCTATGCATGGACCCACGAGAGGCGACAAAGAACCCAAGTGAAACTGTCATCGTGGGGGTCATCTTTTTGCCTAACTGGAAATTGTCTGGTCGCCTTTTCCATGAAACATGCCACTAAAGTTATTTGTATAAATTAAAGACTTATTCCTTATGATATATGCTTCAAACTTGAAGTTTGTTCGTTTTTTTCATAGTATATTTCTTTTCATAGAAGCTCCCTCTCTCTGTATCCTGTGACAATCCTGTGTCGACACTGTGCACTGAAAATGATCTTACGATCTAATTGTTAGCACCAATGTTAATTACATTTTTTTCACAATTAGCAGGGGAGAGCACTGCAAAGCATGTTTGACAGCTCGTGCTAAAGTTCCACGTTTCTGACTCTAAAACTTATCAGTGACAAAGACAAAAATAAAAAGCAAAACTAACCATGGACGAAGTGTTAGGACTTGAAGTTGGATTAGACAGTATGTGAGTTTTGTTAATGCTAGAAATTAGCCTCTGTCTCTTAAAATGTTAGAATAACTGCCATTACCATCAAAGTGACAGGGTATAAGTACTGATTTGCACGGTTTTGCCGGGTCACCTGCAGTACCAGTCACCATAGAAGCGAGAACAGTTGTGCTCTCTGTTCGCTGGAACGTCTTAGAATTTTGTATATCATACATGCTGTTGCTGAGTCGGAAACTAAACATTTCATGAATGTCAGGAGTGACAGGTCCTCCTGAAATTTTCCAGTTAGAAGTTCATAGAAGTAGCCTTTCTTGTAGGATGGTAAAACAAACAATGTTTTGTAATAGTCGTGTAAATAATGAAAAATTAGTCATTTAAAAAAAAAAACAACAACACAAGATGTATACGTTGAATCTTCAAAATACTTGTCATCATTTTGTATGACCAGCGAATTGAGGAGGCTTTTACACCCTTGAGGAAGAGACATCACCGGCTTAAGGTGACTTTAGTGAAACCTCTCCATTGATCCAAGAGGTGCATGAAAATTACCCTCTTAAAAAGTGGAATAATCCTACTTAATGATGCCGTCTGGAGTTTTCAATGTGTCAGATGAGACATGGTTTAGTTTTCTCGTTTTTTTTTGTGTGCATATTTAACAGATGGTGTGACTTCTCCACCGGGTCACACTTGAATTAACTTATTTTACATATATAGAAATGCCTACTACCATTTCAGTTCTTATTTTTCACTGTCTTTGAACACCATTGTTTTTGTTATTTGCAGATCCTTTACTTCTGGTTCCCTACACTCATATTGTTTGTTTTCCCTTGGTTTTGTTTTGCCTCTTTTTTTTTGGTTATATGTTCCTAAATTCTATG
Organism: Stichopus chloronotus; assembly: GCA_021234535.1. Lineage (NCBI taxonomy): Eukaryota > Metazoa > Echinodermata > Holothuroidea > Aspidochirotida > Stichopodidae > Stichopus > Stichopus chloronotus. The sequence continues at coordinate 5,530,486 of CM037844.1, forward strand.
CATAGAATATTCTGTCCCTATATTTCCTTCTATGCCAGATTGCCCTCAGGGCATTAAAATTAGGCCTGACCTGATTCTCAAACTGTGCACATGCGTGGAAGTTTCTCTAAAGTAATTAAACTAATTTGTGAAATTGATTAATGTTATCCATTCTTCTTATTGTCAGAGTTATAAAATTATTTTAAAAAGGTGACTGCATTTACTTTACCGTGACTACTATTGATAATACTGATTAATACAGTATCTTCTAATTTCAATGAAACAATGTTTTGATTTCAAAATTCTGTATCCTGAAGAAAAGTTTGACAATAACTCTCTCCAGCCTAACCCCTAACTTACCCTTGCAACCATAACACAATCACGAGAGTTTGTGCTGGATTTAGTGTGATCAATTGTACTCATCAAGTGCAATGATTGTCGATAGTGTTTGCACCGGGTATCCGGGTACCCGGCTGATGACGTCAGGACCCAGAAATATGCTTACCCGACGTCAGCGTTTCACTGACGTGCATTGCACACGTGACGAAATATTTAAAGTGTCACTTTTTCGTTACTAAGAACACTTTGTTTCCATGGCCGTAGGCATGGTACATGGTGTTACATTAACGTTCACAGCTAATATGTCCTATTATCATCACAACGAATTCATGGCCTTACGGAAGTTAATCTTCGGGTAATCGGGATAACTGGATCCGAATGTTGGACCCGGGTTCAAACACTTAAGTGTTGAATACTTCCAAAACTTGTCAGATTAGGGAGCTGTCATTTGGAAGGAGATGAAATTTATTTGATGTAAAGGAGGAGACCGCCAACGTCACACAGTAACCTGTCTTTTGTATCATTCTTGGCAATTCTATAAACACGATCTGGTATTTGTTTTCTGCAACAGGTCGCAGAAAAAATTTGCTGTGAGTGGGGTTCAGGGGGTCAAACGAACCCCCCCCCCCAAAAAAAACAGAGTGTTCCACTTAGCCTACGTTAACAACGTATAGAATGAGTTTTTATTTGTTGGTCATAATTGTCGGGTAAAATGTTCCACTTATGGTAAAATCAACCACCCCCCAACTGAAAGCTGCATACGGGACTGTATGTTAAAACATGAAAAAGAATTTGGATGTGGCTATTTCAGGACATTTCGAGAAACGTCTCATTTATTTGTCAAAAAATTTGACTTCTGCCTTTTCAACTTCGTACCTCCATCCAACAACAGCCGAATGATCTGACACACCATTTAGCGTCTTGATTTCGAAGAGAGGACCAACCATTCGTTTCGATATATGAGCCAGTTGTTCTTACTTGAACATCGGCAATCTCCTCAGCACAAAGCATTAGTTTTACGTAATCCTACTCGTATAAGCATGTGCGTGAATAACGGTGTTCGATACTAAGTAGGATTGAATGTAGCACACTAAAGAGAAAGGTTGTCTATGCCCTACCAGTCGATACGCACTTATAAATTGAATTCTATCGCCGGGAAAGGGCCAAGTTTCAGTTGCTTCTCCGCCTAAATGACAGCTTCCAGGTCAAATCATAGAATGAACATGTGTTCAGGCATTTTGGGAAGTAACGCGATATCACAAAACGCGATAAAGTAACGCGATATCAAAAAACCTAATCTGCTTGAACACGGAATGACGAGATTTGATTTACAGTTACCAAGTCCTATCACTGATGGATTATTACAAGTAAATTAATCGTAGTCCTTGGAAGGGTTCGACTTATCTTTCCATCAGAGAACATGACTGTTACCGGGACGATTCTATATTAGTCTAGCATACTTTTAAAAGAAAAAACAAGTAGCCTTACCAACTAAAATGAATCCTCTCATGTGTAAATACCGTTTGAACTTTCTATTACCCCAATATCTTTTTTTTTTTTTGGGGGGGGGAGGGTGTTTTGTCAACACTGTTTTACATTTCCTTATTAAAATGACACATTTCTAGTGTTGAAGTTTACGTCCAGTACCCCACATCTCCACTGAGAAACGTAGGCCCATGTTTAAAAAAAAAAAGGTGGTCTGCCAAATAGTTTGAAGATTTATAGATTCTCAAAGCAACATTCAAACCCCCAAAACATCCCCTCCCTGCCTCCTCCTGTGCAACAGAATATGCACCCCCCCCCCCAAGCCAATTCTTTACCATGAGAAGCTTGAGGATCGTTAAATAAGGTGTTCGAAATACCCCACCTGGAAAGATTGTTGGGATATTTCAGTTGGGGAAGTAATATGTCCCCATTTCTCATTTTTTTTCTTTTAGTATAACAGATTCTGAGACATTTACATGCATAATTCGCATTTTAATGCTTGACATTTTTCCAGATTTCATGTGTCACTGTGGCATAGAGCATACCAGAGTCGTGTTCCACAGAAATGTCCCCTTTATGTCTCTGATTTTTTTTTTTTTTTTTGCGGTGTCGGACTAATTATCGGTGTGTCGGCCAATACTTGTAGTGTGCTTACCAAGCGCGGCTAATTACCTGGAAATACTGGTCGACGAGGACCTTGGGCCGACATTGCTTTTGGGGTGACAGAGGAAACAGAATTGGGGGATGGCCTGCCGATATTTCCAAAGTGTAATCACAATATCATTCCGTGTATAGGGAAATAAGGTGTTAATTTGTAAGAAACATTTTACAACCAATATTTGTGGATGCAGAATAATACATTCAAAACAAGGAATGGTAGTGGCCTTCTTTTCAAGAAATAAATAGAGAATAGAGATAGGAATAAACAGATAAGGAATAAACTGATAGAAATTCAGTTATTTGGTGCTGAAGAATAACTTTGAATTTGTTCACCCTTACTTCCAAAAATGCAAATGATGCATCTCTTGTAACCCATGTAATGTTAAGATGAAACTGAGGTAGATGTTTGTTGATGAGTTTGAATGGTATAACAATGGTTTAAGCGTCTCTCTTTCTAAGGTATGCGTGGGCATTGCATACGTGTTTAAAAAAAAAAGGAATTCCTGGAGATATATTCAGTTCAGATCTAGTATCAAATATAGCACCATTTTGCATGTAGTCCACGGCCTACATAACCAAAACATTTTCCCCTTCCCCGAGGATGTCAATCAGTCATTGGAGCCTCCATACCACAACTGCACACTTACAGGCTCACTGAGACCAGCTAATGCCCCTTCATGTCACCTCTACTACTTTCACGGTCAAGCCAGACCCATGGAGAATTTAAAAAAGGAATTGGGAAAATTTAACCTCTTTGCCCCGGGGTCCTGGAGAAATTCCCAGCTACCGCTGCATTCCACATCAAAACGAGTATGGGCAATCAACAATGGAGTTGCAAATCTCATCCCTATTGTTTTCCATAGCCTGTTCGAACTACCACTCTGTACTAGCTTCCTTTCTTGAGGTCATGTCTATAAGGTTTTCTCAATCTGATCCTTGCTGACATCGAATGACCTTTGACCCTCATTAAAGACCAAATGGTTTTCGCATTCAATGAAATACAACTACTTACTGAATATGCCATCTGTCGAAGCAAAGCTTCCGTTCTTGAGATATGATGTACAAGAATTCCGTAATGTGGGCCCGTTGACCTCAAACATCCTTTGACCTTCACCAAAGACAATGGAATTCTTCACAGTGTACTCAATGAGATGCACCTCTATTCTAAATAGGAGATCTGCTGAATTGTTCCTTCGTGAGATACCGTGTTTACAACATTTTCACACTTTGACCCATTTTGACCTCAAATGACCTTCGACCTCCATTCAAAACAAGAGAGTATTTGTACTCTATAAGATACACCAATATACATAAAATGACATCTTTCCAAGCTTCCCTTTTTGAGATATTGTGTTTACAAGGTTTTCACAAGTTGACCCTGTTGACCTCAAATGACCTTTGACCTCAAACAAAATTAAAACGGACGTTGTACTCAATGTGGTACATCAACACACCAAATATGATATTTATCCAAGTTTTCCTTCTTGAGATATCGTGTTTACAATGTTCTTAAAATTTGACCCCTCTCGACCCCAAATGACCTTTGAACTCCATTAAAAACACTAGAGTTCTTGTACTCTTTAAGATACACCTACATACTTTAAATGACATCTATTCAAGCTTCGCTTCTTGAGATGTCGTTTTTACAAGGTAGGCGTCAAAAAACACATAAACAGACACACACATGCACCGCCACGTGATTATTTCATCGGAACCCCCTGCCCCCTCCCCCCTAAAAATAGCTAGTGTTCGTACCTGGATCAAAATTCGGACCCAGATACCCGTCGTGCATAGTCTGTGGGGTCCTCGGATACCCAAAAGCATAACTTTTGTTAGGCCCCGAGTTCGTTGGGAAGTCATAATGTGATAATTTGCGAGAAGTTAATATAACACCATATGTCTTGCCTATGGGTAGGACCGGTGTCCATACAAGCCTGAACAGTACAATGGACTGAAGTTCATAATACTTTGGATCCGGGTCCCAATTTCAGAACCGAGTCCTGATATCGTGTCCGGGTACTCGATGCGATACTAGAATAGAAAAAAAAAGAAAGTCATTACAAGTAGTATGACTATTTATAGTATGACCGATTTATCACCGGGTTGATGCGCCTTAAAGTACCCATCGTTTTATGTACTCCCATACCTCGCTGAGGGGTATCATTCGTCGATCACCTGGCAAACAATTTTATCTTAAAAATATGAAAGCTTCACTAAAATATTTGTAACGTTACAGCAATGTTTATCAATTTGCCTTTATCATTCTTCAACATTTTGTTTGTGTTAAAAACGAGAACTAGTTAGACATAGGTTTTGAATTTAAGGAGGCCGTACATAACACAAGACTAATCACTTCGGAGTAGGATCCATCAAAACTTTTTTAAATGAAATCAATACATAACAATGTCCAAAAAAAAAAAAAACGATTAAAACATTTTCTCTACTATCCAAATTGTTATGATAGTTTGATCCAATACAGTCTGGTTAATATATTGGTACGATTTGAAACATGGTACATAGCAAAAATGTTGAAACTTTAAAGTTTGGCTGTGAGCAAAATGTTTCCATGAAAAAAAGAACAAAAACAACCAGAAATATCTATACATGTACGTAGATTCCTGCGCAGCTTCCGAGGAGAAAAAACGAAAACGTCAACTAACATAACCGAGATGGGCTCTGTGGTTCCGTGCATGGAGATAATTTTAACTGTAGTCCTTTAGACTTAACGAAAGGTACTCCAAAATGTATCACATCCCAAAAATGTTTGGACCCCATTTTGTTCTTGGCAATGCTGATCAGTCACATGTACAGTGGCCCACTACCATAGTACCTATCTGAGCTAGAAGGCAGCATGCAAATATCCATTGTCATAATGCTGGCTATAAGAAGCAAGGCGAAATGTTAATGAATATCAATTGAGACCTGTCTCCCCCCCCCCTCTGTTGACCTACATCATGCCGTTATTCGTACGTTAAAATGGGATTGACTTCAACCTCAGTCTTCTTTTGTTCTACTGAGGTTCAACTTCTTGCAAATTGTCATGGCCTGAGGTCATTTTTATCACCCCATGCTGTGATAATCCACATGGTCAATTAAACATCGTTCTCCTAAAGTAATTCAGGCGTGTCAATCCAATGTCTAGACTTTCTTGAGCTGCCTGGCACGGGGTATTAAAGAGGCTCATTGAGTTGTTTTGCGAAATTCACTCAGTTTTTCTAAACCGGTCAAGTTTCCTTCACATACTAATGACAAACAGTCAAACTAAAAGGATCCCAAAGTTTTACATACGTTGCAACATTAATGAGTGAGTAACCAACGATTAAATTTGGTTTTTGAAACTTTGTGACCAGACATTTTCACATTAGTACATTCACATGCACACAATCAGAGCAAGTAACGGTCAAAAATTCGAAAAAATTGACAGTTTTCATATAACTATTGGATGTGAAACTTGATTACTTATGCTAATTGTGAGTATTGTCGTGTCTTTGCATACTTCAAAATCACCGCAATCTTTACTGATATAAACTCAATGAGCCCCTTTAAGTGTCATGCCCATCCTAATACATGTGTAATCAGGCATGAAAGAGGGTCTGTTGAAAGCTTTAGAATGGTTTTAGCTGAACGCTTTAGCATGGTTTTAGCACGACTACAACGTCATGTTATGTAATAGAGGGTTAAAAATTAATGTCTTAAATAGCAGGCTGCCCAACACTCTCTGACCTGAGTGACCCCAGAGGTCAGTGATTTATACAGCACAGGTGGCTTGCTTATTGCAATGTTAATAATATGTGGCAGATTGGGAGGCGAATTACCTCCTTTAATCAGCATGCTGTAATGAATGGCAGTATAGCCCCATTTGTCCCCACTGCAGTACTAATAAGAAAAGCCACAAAAATACATTGTAACATATAATGTGTAGAAAAACAATCGCTTTGCATAATTTAATAGTTTATGGACCATATGGCCCATTCTGAAGTTGGACCCACAAAGATTGGACACTGCGAAGGGTTCCACTACCACAATGCGAATTACAACCCTTTTACATTGTAAAGCAAAATATGCAGAAAAGCATGATTTCATAAAATGGTCCATGTGGCCTCATATGGGACCAATAACCCTAGACAACCTGAAGGAACCACTACCATAGTAGTAATAAGACACAATTTCAACTGAATACTACACAATCGGTAGCAAAAGGAGCATTTTTTCAGGATTTCATAAAAGGGCCCATATGACCCTTTTGGACCTAAGACTCCAAAATCCTGAACACCCGGAGTTCCACTACCACAATGCTAATTTGACAAACCTTCCACACTTGTAAAGCAAAATATGCAGAAAGCAAACATTTTGCATGATTTTATAAAATGGTCCATGTGGCCCATTTTCCGGACCATAAGTCGGGGACAACCCGAAGAACCTCTGCCACAGCAGTAATGTCATATAAGTTCAATTTAACACCATACAATCTGTAGGAGAAGGAGCATTTTCCAGGATTTAATAAAAGGGCCCATTTGGACCAAAGTCCCCAAAAATCCTGAATACCCCGGATCCACTACCACAATGCTAATTTGACAAACATTTCACACTGTAATGCAGAATATGCAGAAAAGAAACGTATTGCATGATTTAATAAAATGGCCCATATGGGACCAATAGTCATGGACAACCTGACAGTGCCTATTAATGTGACACAATTTCAGCTGAATGTCATACAATCTGTAGGAGAAAGAGGACACTCACTCCCCTTAGGCCTCTCTATTGTGTTGTAGCAAGTAGCCGAGACAGGAATAACACAATATACAGTAAAGCAAGTATAGTGAAGTGATGTTTATTGCTCTCTGTCTAAAACGCCTCTGAAGCAGGCTCTTTGTTCTTACATTCGACACAAGGTGCTGTACCTACATGACTCATTACAATTACTCATATTTCTCAGAAAAGGCATGTATCAGAGAAGAGGTTAGAAAACTGGATATAACAGTTAACGGTTAACAAAGAGTTACTTTATAAAACACAACATTTCCCCCTCTGTAAAAAAGTTAATTCCCTTGGTGAGTGTCAACGGTTTAAGCTCTAAATCCAACAAGTAAACAGATTGGATTTAAGAGTAAACATGAGTGATTAAATCGTTGGTACAAAGAAACAGCTTAGCCGTAAAATACATAGTCTTTTCCCCACAGTGGCATTCGTCTCTGTCTCTGTGGTCGATTAGTGGTGTCAGTAGTGAAGTCAATGGCCTCATTGTTTCGTCGAGTGAGTTCGTTTTCTGCTGGTGGTGGTCCTGTGTATTTGGCAAGTCGTTCAACGTTCCATTGTTTCCCATCAACAGTTTCATAAGTGTTTTGGGCAATTTTCCTTGAAATTTGTATGGGTTCACTAAACTTTGAATAACCCTTTTGCACATTTCCTGGTTTCTTTATACGGACCCACTCACCTTTTGTGAACTCTCGGTACTGTACTCCTTTTCGTTTATCGAAGTATTCCTTGCTCTCTGCCTGTTTACGTTGGACTCGAAGACGTAATTCATGCAGAGGTGCAGGAGAAGGGTCTTTGGTGACTCCTGTAATGTCTAATTTTGTCCTAAGGTGTCGGCCGTGCAGTAAAATGGATGGTTCTACACCCGTCGTCGCATGTGGTGTAGACCTGTAAATTGCTAGAAATTCTCTGGTAGAAAGTTTTATGTCCCGTCCAGTCAACTTGGTAGTCTGTACACTGTCATTAAGTACTCGATTGAATCTTTCAATCTCACTATTACCTTGGGGGTGATAGATGGCAGAAAACCGATGTTTAATATTACGTTCCTGCAAGTACATCTTAAAATCATTACAAGTGAATTGTGGTCCATTGTCAGTCACAATCTCTTCTGGGAATCCTTCCCTTGAAAAAATAGTTGTAAGTGTATCAATTACAGTAGAAGCAGTCACATTGCCAGCAAATGCCACTTCTGGCCATTTACTGTAGTAGTCGATAACCGTAATAGCAAAACGACAATCTCTTGGTGCAGTATTATCAGGACCAACAATATCAATCGCTAGTTTCTTCCAACCGGAAGTGGGTAAAGGAACGGGTTGCATAGGACCAGTTCGTACACGCGCTGATTTGTCATGGTTTTGACAAATTGCACAATCTTTAACCATCTGCATTACAGTATCATCCATCTTAGGCCACCAATATAGCTGACGCAATCTTTGTTTGGTGCGAACTATACCCTGATGACCTTCGTGGGCAAAATTGACAATCTTAGAAATAAAAGTAAATGGAATAACAACTCTCTCCTCTTTAAAAATTATGTTATCATGCATTGACAAACTATCACGGACTCTGTAAAATGGCAACAAGTCGTCAGCTAAACCTTTAGCAGAAATAGGCCAGCTGGAAGAGAGGAATTTGACAACTTCAGTTAACACTGGATCAGACTTTGTAGCCTGTTGTAAGGAACTCTTGGTAAGGCACATATCCTTAAGCAGTATTTCACATACAGCATAGATATCATCGTGATCAGTACTAGAATGAATATTATGATCATTAAGCGGCAACCTTGATAGAGCATCAGACACTTTGTTCTGATCTCCTGGTTTATATTCAACCGCAAAATTATAATGTAATAAGCGCGCTCCCCAGCGAGCAATTCTCATGGGTCTATGACCTGTACCTGAAGTAGCTAACAGAGTAACTAGGGCTTGATGATCAGTGCGCAGAGTAAACTTTCGACCCCACAAGCATGTATGCCAGCGCTCTATAGCCCACACACAAGCTAATGCTTCACGCTCCCCTGTGGAGTACTTTTTCTCAGCCTCAGTGAGTTTCCGAGAGATGCATGCAACAAGTTTCTCCTGACTTTGGATCAGCTGAGTCATTGTAGCACCAATACCGTAGCCCGATGCATCAGTGGTTACAATTACATCTAAGTTAGGGTCAAACAGGGACAAAGCTGCACTATTCGAAATAGTGTACTTAAGTTCTTTAAACGCTGCATCAGCTTCCGCATTCCAAGCAAACTCATGAGCGGTCTGAAGGTCCCGGATTGGCTGAACTTTGGTAGCAAAGTTAGGTACAAATTTTGCGTAATAGCCGGCAAGTCCTAAGAAAGAACGAACTTGTTCCCTAGAAGTAGGAATTCGGGCGTCTCTAATAGCAGCAACTAAATCGGGGTTAGGGTGAAGTCCCGCATGATCAATTACATGGCCCAATACCTGAATTGATTGTACATTAAATACACACTTCTCATTGAGAGTCATTCCCGATTCTTGTAAACGAGACAAAACATTACGTAAAGTAGTAGCGTGCTCTTCTGGAGTAGAACCGTAAACAATAATATCATCGATAAAACACATTACACCTTTAATACCTGTCAGAATACGTGACATAACCTTCTGAAAGCATGCAGGTGCTGACGCTAGGCCAAAGCAAACACGTTTGTATCTGTAAAGTCCCTCGTGAGTAATAAATGTAGTAATATCTCTACTCTCGGGGTGCAAATCAAGTTGGTGGTAAGCAGACTTCAGATCAAGTTTAGAAAAATACTTAGATCCTCTTAATTCATGAAACATCTCATCAATATTTGGTAGCGGGTGTTTATCCACCACAACATTCTCATTGACCTTACGTAAATCTACACAAATACGAACATTTCCAGACTTTTTGTAAGCTACGACAATAGGAGAAACCCATTCGGTAGCATTGGGGCCTTTCTCGATAACACCTTCCCATTCTAGTCGGGCAAGTTCCTGTGATACTTTTTCCCTAGCAGAAAACGGTAGGGGACGTAATTTCTGTTGCACAGGGCGTGATTCCGATTTCAGTTTAATTCGGTGTTGATAGCCTTTGATTAAACCCAAATTATTCGAAAAAAGTGAAGGAAACTCCGAAGGTACATTAGAAGAAGGCGTACTAGGTGACTCAACCTCTGTATTAGAATAGCAAGATAGGGAAGCACCGTCAATCTGCAAATTTAACAGTTGAATTGCATCTTTCCCAATAAGTGTAGTGCCTTCCCGAACAACATGTATAACGATATTTGCACATCGACCTTGAAATGAAATTTTAGCATCAAAGTAACCTACAACAGCTATTTCGGTATTAGTGTAGGATTTAACAGAACTCTCACAAGGCTTAAGAGTCTCGTCTAGAAAATGCTTCTTAAATGTACCTAAGTTCATTAAAGTAACATCACTTGCTGTATCAACAACAACTGAAATACATACATTGTTAATCAACACATCACAAGTAACATTAGGTCTATGTCTAGCATTTACATGGTAAACATTTTCAGTTTGTAGTACTTGCGGTTGTTGCGGCGTAGTGGTAGTAGCAGAAGGTGAAGGAAGGGCAGCAGCGGTAGTAGGAATGAGATGAGAAGAAGCAGTAGTATCTGAAGTAGACGCAACTGAACGTACCTTATTACGGCCTAAGCACATTTTCTCAAAACGTCCTTTCTTCTTACAAGTTCTGCATGTAGCGTGAACAGCCTTACACTCCGTAGAATTTGCAAGGTGCTTTTTGGATCCGCAGCGATAGCATTTCGTAGAATTGCGTGTCTTGCTGTCGCGGACTTGTGAAGTAGAAAACGGACTTGGCTTCGATGACATCGACCGCGCTTCACGTTGTGCTTGTTCGAAGTTCCTTGAGACTTCCAAAGCTTTCGACAGGGTCAACTTTGGCTCAAGAAGAAGTCGTTCTCGTAGTTTGGGGGAAGTGATCTTCTCGACGAGCTGGTCTCGTAACATCTCATCCAGAAATGTGTCAAATTCACACGTTGACGCAAGTTCCCGCAATGATGAAATATAGACGTCAATCGATTCACCTGGCAACTGCGCTCGTTGTCGAAACCTGTAGCGCTCGGCAACCACGTGGACGGTTGGCAGAAAATGCTCCTCCAACGTCTTGACGGCCTTCTTGTAAACGTCTAGACCTGACGTGGAACATACAGGCAAGGTGTAGAAAATCCTCTGGCCCTCTGTACCCAGGCAGTGAAGTAAAATAGCTTTCTTGCGAGCCGCACTCGCGTCAAAAGCAGCAGCAACAAGGTAGTTCTCAAAGAGACGGTACCATTGTGTCCACGGGCGTGAAGGGTCTCCAGGAGAAGGTAAAAACTGGGGCGGAGGCAATAACCCAGACATCGTAGTAAAATAGAGTAAATACCGACCGTTGAAGAAGTAAATGCGAAAGATCCAAAATCTTCGTCGCCAAATTTATTGTGTTGTAGCAAGTAGCCGAGACAGGAATAACACAATATACAGTAAAGCAAGTATAGTGAAGTGATGTTTATTGCTCTCTGTCTAAAACGCCTCTGAAGCAGGCTCTTTGTTCTTACATTCAACACAAGGTGCTGTACCTACATGACTCATTACAATTACTCATATTTCTCAGAAAAGGCATGTATCAGAGAAGAGGTTAGAAAACCGGATATAACAGTTAACGGTTAACAAAGAGTTACTTTATAAAACACAACACTCTCCCCCACCCCCAGGACGGCGGTACAGTGGGGTGTCCCAGTTTTAAGAATATCAAAAGTTGGCAGGCATGTGCAGGTCGCATAAGGGACTATCCAAAGCCGTGTGCACCTCTTCCTAGAAATAGCGTAACCCGCGGGGACGTCAAAGTATTCCCATAAATCGCGTTCACTTCAAAGAATTCCTCAGGTCGTCCTCCCTGGGTGTTTTTGTAATGCCGTCTGAAAAAAACTGCATCATGCGTGACACAATTTTTACCCCATATAAGAATGTCAGCTCTTTCTCTTGTATCTCGGGGATACTATCATCGTATGGAAAATGACGTTGTCACATACGGTTCGTTAAGACGCTTCCGGTCACAAACAACATTTGATATTTGTTAAAACATAGATAAGGTCACAAAATGTCAAGCCATAATCCTGAAAACAAAGTGAACAGTTTCATTTCACTTTGATATAATTTTAAAATTCTCTTAAACAAAGCCTCATAAACACGTCATATAACATAAACTTTAAGCAAACTATGTAACTCAAGTACAACTGACTTTAATAGCTGCGCCTTCAGCAGGAGCCACGGGTGCAGTTAAACTTAATTTATATCATTGTAACTCGTAAAGCGCAAATTCCCTACTGAACACATGCAAGTCTATAGTCTACATAACATTTCAGAATCATTCACTCATTCGAACCTATTCATTCGTCCATGTTACATACATATGTGGAAAAGAGTTTCGCAAACGTTGAGATTGTCAAAACACTGCAAAGGTGATGTAAGAGGGATTCATTTACCAACTGGATTATCACTGCGATAGTAACATAAAAGACAACTGCCAGGGAGAATTATCATTAGAATGGTCGAGTACACGGACAAAAAATATGATGAAATACATGAAACAAACATAATCAACTTTGTGTTATTTCATATATACTCAACATATTAATAATTAAGGAATTTGTTGCGAAAGGTGAGTTCTTTGTCCTTGGTTACCGAGTTTATTTATTTTACTGTCTTTCTCTATTCACATGTTTAGGCGATTACGTTACAAGCGCAAAAATGTGATTTCGTTGAGTTATCGTCAGTGCTAAATCCTTTGACTATTAACAAATTCAAACCCATGGTGATGTTTATAAAATCAACATTACTGACGATATTGCATATTTGGCGTGGTTGGATTCTGTAAACAAGCTATTCTACCTTTCAAATCACTCGAAACGAATGGTGAGATTCATTAAAATGTCAGAATAAAGCATCAACTGTAAAACCAAATAAACAAGCAATACAGACATTTTGAAATGCGAACGTTTTCGAAGATGTCGCATCTTTCTCTTCAGGCAATATAAAAGTTTGAATCATACAAAATATACAATAATACAGAACGACTCGACTTTAGACAGTGGTATTCCTCGGTGGACTGTTACAAATAGAGTCAGAGAACAGATAAATTATGCGATGAACAATGCTGTAGTAACTGAGTGTTAAGTGTAGGTCTGTATTCCTTGATTAACAACGCTTCTTTGATCTTGATTTCGAAGTTAGAGTTGCCAGATGGTAAAATGGTGAACAAATCACTGGTGCAACCTCTATACCCTCCTTTCAGCTGAGAATGGGGTCATGGATGGGTGATGTGCCGTTCAAGTGCTGCTTAATCCTCACAGACAAATGTCTTTTGATTTTACCAATCATTGTAAGAGACATTCTCATCTAATGTGTATGGTTAGACATTATCTTATCGATTGGAAGTACGTCATTCGCTGTATTTCGGCGTTTATACCAGGGTCTTCGATGGAAGACCCAGCAAGTTCTTCGGTCTTCCGTCTTCGTTTTTAAGGTCTTCGTTTTTAACATCGCTGTGTGGGTGTGTTAAAAACGAAGACTCGAAAAACGTGGACCCTCGGCTAGCGTTCATCGGTATAGACGAAATCAATAGAAAATAGCGCTATGCATTTGCTGAGTATGTTTACATATTATATTATCGACTGGAAGTGCGTCATTTGCTGTATTTCGGCATTTATACTAGGGACTTCTTTTTTAACATGGCCGTGTTGGTGTGTTTAAAACGAAGATGTTTAAAGCGAAGATGGAAGACCCAGAAAAGTCTTCGGTTTTCGTTTTTAAGGTCTTCGTTTTTTAACACACCCATTAAGCTGCCAGGGGTACACTGGAACGTTCCAAAATAACCAGGCAAAGAAACAATCGTGGACAGCAAGTGGTTGCAATTTTTGTTATCACATTTTCTATTGACTCACGTATCAGCTCTGACTGCATTCGTAACATCAACATCCCTAAACTATCGTGTGGATTCCGTCTATATTTACGTATAGATTGTAAGCTATTAAAATTCATGTATGCCGAAGAAATCAATTAAACTCAGGAGTGCTCAATAATTTTCCTAAGGTTATAAATATTCATTCTCGTTTAGGCCAATCAAACGTTAAGAAAGACATTGGATCTTAGATGAGACAAATCTCTAATTGTTTGCAGGTGTTTCGGCTGTACGTTAAAAGAACGGTACATACTAACCCCTAACGTCCAAGTTTGAAATTGATCCGAATTACCGTCTGCAATTACACTTTTTGTACACACACATTTGGACGCCCCATTTTGCCCCTCTTTGGCTGGAGAGTTAGCTTGGTGGTTAAACGAAATCCCGACGGAACCACTTGGAAGATTTCTGGGGATTCAAATTTGGCTTGTTCAGTAAAGCTGTTTACTGCTTGGTGATGCGGGGAGGGGTGGGGGTATTTGAGTTCCTGTTGTTTGATTTGGGTCTTGTCGTCGTCAGACTGCTTGGTACAGCTGATGGGCTGCTGAACTCTATTGACTAAACACAGATCTAAAACTAAATTTGGATAACTTCAACTAAATGAGATTTTACATTTTACAAAACTACATCAGTTATCTTAACACTGACCATCAATACCAGAATACCAAAAGTATGGTTTGTAGTGAGCGGATACCGTTATCAATATCAATTTACATGTTCTGTTGTGGATATAAGTGGCCTATCGTAATAAACTTAATGAACATGTCGCAAAGAAAACAACACAATGTACACACTGGGACGGGACGTCATGAGCAAAACTTACATTAACGACAATTGTTAGTTTCACTCATGCAATTTAATATTTGTAAATATCAATGGAAACAACTGAGGCTGTTTGCGAGCACTCGTTCGTTTACAGTACCCCACTTGCCCAAGAAGGCTGAAAAACAAAAATTAAGAAGCATTATAAAACCACAGAAAAATCTGCACAAGTACATGTACTATCAAGTAAGGGAATTTTGATAGGACGGATTTGTTTTGAAACGGATTATCTTCATCACATAATGTGCCACAAAACACTAAAAAAAAATAAAAAATTCGTAACTATGGCCTTTGTTATGTTTCGATAACTGATTTCGATAACTAACATAGCTGACGATTTTGTGGCTTGTTGCGGTTAATTGTGGCGTGAAATTGTTGCCACTATGGCAGGGGAAATCAGGGTTTATTTTCACAATTTATTTCACTACAATTCCCCACCGGTATCGCACAATAAGTTATAACTAACAAATATGATCAAGATTATCTCAAAACATGTAAACAATTTCGAGAAACGAGTCAAATTCGCAAAAAATCGGTGAAGAACTCCGAAAGTCTGTAACATCCATATTCATCGAATCAAATATGAATATTCAATACTATCGCCTTTTCAAGGTATGAGGAGGTGTGGCTGAACAGTTCCATACTTAGCCTATACGTGTGCTGTATGTATCATCAACTATCACTAAAGTCTTGTTTACTTAGCATTGCTCAATGCACGAACAGCATGGGAACCGTAAACATTCGGTTATGTTTATTCATATAACGTCATCTCAGTCTTACGCTGTGATTGGTCATCGTATAGAGGAGGCTGTCTTGTTTCGTACAGGACCGTTTATTTTTTGTACCCGAAAAATATTAAGAGTTCTCATTCAACGGTAATTAACGCAATAATTAGAGTTTCTTCTACCTTCAAACACCTCCCCAACGTCTCTATATTTCGGTGAACAATCAGTTTAGAATGAAAAATCATCTAAAGGTGAATTTCTCAGTCGAACCGTGATTTCCCCTTTAAGCTTCTGCTGCCCTAAAATAATCGGTAACTTTCTAACCATTCCCTGCTCCGAAAGTAATATGCATTATTCCTGCATTTTCAAAAGAACACTAATGAACTGGTTATACATCTTATAGGCCTATATCTATATTACCATGTTTTTCCAAAATTATTGAGAAGTTAATGTTTGATAGATTGTATAATCTTTTAGTTAAGTGTGACATGTTGTATGATTTTCAGTTTGGCTTTCTTCCAGGTCGCTCAACTACACATGCTCTTTTACATTTAACCGATTTGTTGATCAATGCTTTTCAAAAGAAACAGTTTGTCTCTAGAACATTTCTAGACCTCTCCAAGGCATTTGATTGTCTACATCATAAAACACTACTCAGTAAATTAGCCTACTACGGTGTCCGAGGTGTTCTATTTAATTGGTTTAGGAGCTATTTAAGTGACAGAAAACAATTTGCAGTTATTCGTAATGAACATTCAAATTACCTACCTATTGATTGTGGTGTCCCTCAGGGCTCCATTCTTGGGCCTCTTTTCTTTATTATATACATTAATGATCTTTGTAAGGCCAGTGACAAGTTACACTTTATCTTGTAAGCTGATGATACTAATATTTTCTGTTCCCATGAAGATTCTAAGACTTTAATGCATATTGTTAACAATGAATTATTCAAAGTACCTACATGGTTTTTTGCAAATAAGTTATTATTGAATGCAAACAAAACTGCATCAATTCTTTGAATGCAAACAAAACTGCATCAATTCTTTTCAGTACTCCTGATAAGCTGCCAGACCCTCCCATTCGTAGCATTGACTTCTGTGACACTGAAGTCCCCCTTTGTAAATAGTTTAAGTTTCTTGGTGTTTATATTGACAGCTACCTCACTTGGAATGACCACATTCAGGCCATGTCTAAAACCATCTCTAAGAACGTTGGAATTATAGCCCGGTTGCGCCATCATCTTCCTCGTAAGATCCTTCTCACGCTGTATAATAGTCTGATTCAGCCACATCTTTCCTATTGTGCTCTTCTTTGGGGTGGCACTTATTGTTCCAGGCTTTATCCCCTCTTAGTTCTTCAGAAGAGAGCTACCCGCCTTATAGCTATATTATCATCCTTATAGCTATATTATCATCCGTCTCAAACCACCTGTGATCTGTTTTCAAAATTCGACATTCTCCATGTCTATGATATTTATCGCCACCAGATTGGTATTTTTGTATAATCCTGGTATAACAATATTCTGCCAAATATTTTCAAACTTTCGACATGAGACACACACACACTTCACACGTATCATCAATGCTCTTTTTATTCCCTCATTTATAGGCTAACATTCTCGCAACAAACTATTCGTTTTACTGGACCCACTCTTTGGAATTCCCTCCCACTAAGCATTCAATGGTGTCACTCTTTAAAACTATTTATGAAATCGTTGAAAATTTTTCTCATGAGTCAACGTTCGTAGCGGTACGTCATTTCTTCTCTGCTTTTCTTCTCTGATTTTTCCTGTTGTTTTTTTTTTTTCTGTGATCTCTTTTCCTTTGTTAACCTTGTCTTTGTTATTATATTTTTCTTCTACGGAGGGCTCTTATACAAGCTCTATGGAGCTTTTCGGAGTTTCCTCCTGAGTCCTAATCAGTGCAAGTTCCATTAACATACGCACTGTATTGTTGATCAGTGGGATTGTGAGTGCGTGTTTCCTGTTCATTTATAGTAGGGGGTATTTTCAATCATTTTCTTTCTGATACGCTGCTTGCTAACCGATGGTTACACCCCGCCCCCTTACTGAGAGGCCTTCTCAGGCCTTAACAGGCAACCTTTAACTCAGTTTGCCGGGCCACAAAAACAAGAACACTTCTGCAGGGGTGGGGGATGTGGCCCTGGTTCCCGAGGCACGCCGTCACTGTTGTTGAGCGTATTGTCTACTTATGTCCCCTTGCTATCTCTCAGAAAAGTCTAACCCTTGTGAATAGAGGACCACGAGTGGTAAATATTAAATTTTTTGGTTACAACTAGAGGGAAACAGAGAGACAAAAAGGAGCAAACAAACAATGGTGCAGGGACCGTAAAGAGAAATAATATGCCGAAATGAGAGAGAGAGGTGCCATGTGCCGGATGGATGAAGATGCATGGTGGTATTTGAAGCAGTGAAGCTTAGCGCCTTAATTGAAGTTTTTATCTTCCATCCCTGGCCTGGTCACAGTAAGACAAGATGGCTTTTTTTTTTTTTTTTATCCAAGATCAATCTAATGTTTTTTCTCCTGTACTGACCTTGTAAAAAATGCCATTTGATCAAAAAATTATTGTTGTTGAATCGTTAAGATTGTATATGACAATCTGTAGGAGGACATGAGGGCATTTTGCCAAATTTCATAAAATGAGCCATAGGGTCCACTTGGGACCTTGGGCCTTAGGTCTCACGTGGAACCATGAACTGAAAAAAAAAAAAAAAAAACCTGAGCACCCTGAATGATGGCCCACTACCAAAGAAACTGTGGAAGTTTCACAACGCCAATAACAGTATCTATTTCATGTAATGCATGTGTAAAATCATTTAGAATAATTATTGTACAGGTTGTTCTGGCACAGATGGGTTTCTTTTTATGATTTCATAATATGCGTTGCAGGCATTTTTTTTTTTTTTCAAAGGGGAGCTCCCATCTGTGAAACTTAAAACTTATTGCATACGGTAAGTTATTGCATGACAATGAATCACCTCAAATGGAGGCAGCTATACGGATATCAATTGTCCAAATAGGCCTATGTAGGAAAAAAGTTTCCATGGCGTTTAAGTCTCATCTCATGAGCTATATAAATAAAGAAAATGGGTAGGGGTCAGGGGTCACTTCGTTACGTCGGATCTACACTCAAACTTTTGGTCATGCATGCTTTAGGTATATACACGGAGGAACCATTGACGGCCTGCGTGTTTATCCGCACACCGCGCAGTGCAGGCCGGTGTAACGTTACGAGAAAACCCCCAGTACAAAAAGTCCACCCGGACCTTTTGTACTCCGTCGTGGTATTAAGCAGAGCAACACAGGCTATACAAAAAAATATGACACGTATGTGTATATACGGAACACCCACTATACGTTATAAGGTATAAAAAGAATTTGTAGACGTGTATAGGTCAACTACCTTACTAAGTGCCTAGGAATATGTTGCATAATAAGGGCCGGGGGGGGGGGGTGGCTCCCTGAGCATTACCAGCATTAGCAGCAAGTTCAATAGTTTAAGGCAGCATGTTGTGTAAAATGTTCTGTAAAAGCACCACACAAATACATATGAAAATATGGTCTCCCAGTTTCGTAGTGGTAATGGAAAATTAAATGAAGAGGTAGCTTTGTCTAACGTTCACAGGTGATTTTTTACGAATTTTTTCTTGTGGTTTGTTTTTGTTGTTGTTGGGTTTTTTTTTTTTTGACGGCGACAAAATGTTTTGGTCGTAACCTTGGACAGCGAGTTGAAATTAAATAAAATCGTTTCAAGTACAATTTTAAATTTGTATGCGGATGTCGATACAGGCATATTGTTTCCTGCTTATTTCGTTGGTTTATCATTCTCCTTCGGTGGTCTATAACCCCAAGGGGTATTCGTTCTGTCACGAAGATATAAGTCACGTGATATAGATTTGGTACAGATGAATTTATAAAATTATTCAAAACTTTCTATTGTCTGTTAACTTTAATAGCAGGGTCCTGAGCCCCTGCTGTCACTTAATTAGTAACTTTCCAGTGAATCCCGCTCGGAAATCAATGGGCTCTGCTGTTCCTGCATTTTCAAAGTGGACGAAAGGACTGGTAAAGTCTTAAATGTACGGCGGACATAAGGGGACATGCTACATGTCGAGTTACCGACTTAGGCTAAGTCGACAATTTGCAAAATTTTGTTAGTTATTCAAGTTATATCAACCAGTTATTCTAGCGCGATAACTTAACATCCCGCATGTCTCCTTATGACCTCCGTACAAATGCGGCAGGAGCAATTCATTTTGTTACTCTCAAGACAGCGTAAAAGCACTGGATGTCGGAGACGGGGGAATACCCGAAATTTACACATGTCCGCCGATAAAATCTTATTCTGGACATTAGCATTCTGTCATAGGGTGCGTGCTTGATGAGCCCATATCGACTTCCTGAGTTCCGCAATCTTCCAAAATTATAAATGCGTTATAAAATGCAGAGTTATGCCCATTTCGATACTGGGTTCGATTGTGCTGATTTCACTTACGAAGATTATCAACGACATCTGACGAAGGGCAACAGCCACTGACATCTGTTGAAGGGGCTGTCAATTCTTGGTGAGTAGACCCATTCCTCTGTCTTTGCTGTATTATCTATATTTGTCGTTTCTCCTTAAGGCCACTCACCTGTTTTTAACATTTCCTTCAGTGCCTGGATCGTGCCTTTCCAGGTGATCTGAAAGTTATTAAATTTTACTTTGCTAAAAAAAAAATAAACTTATCTAATTCATCCACGAAAATTTTTGTTCTATATCCCCTGTTACAAGTTTTCCAGGTCACCGGTTGAGTGTTCAATGTTTCATCGTGTTCACAATTTCCTCAAGCTATTAAAACATACTATTTTAGGCAAAGGCCAATACGGCTTTCGACTGTACGACTGTCACATCTTTCTGAATTAGCGCTTTATTCTGGGATTGAGAAATTATTTTCAATTGATAGATTAGTTTCAAACCCTTAAAATGAGAAAATTAATTATTGTGAACGTTTAAAGATTCATCCCTCTCAGACCACCTAGCTATGATTTGTTCACTAAATTTAACATCCTCCGTGTTTTCCATGTTCATCGCCATCAAACTGATATTTTCATGTACTCTAGACTTCCATTTAAAGTGATTGCCTGGGTAGGCAAAAAGTAAAAACTTTGAAATTTCATCTCCAAAAGTTTGGTAAGGCTTTTAAGTACATCATTTAGACAATCTGGGAAAATAAATAGGTTTCAGTTGGTTAATTCTGCCATTTTGATTTTAAATTCTTCTAATATAACAGCAAAAAGTGTAGAATACGATAATGTAGTGGTTGACAGTTTTCATTCAAATCAATGGTGTGCTTTTTTGAGCAAGCCACTGGGAAGTATACTAGTATTGAATATTCAGTTAACAACTCAGGATCACTGACGCCGAGGGCAAGGTTGTGTTCAGTTCGTAGGCTATACGTAAATACAGTGTTTCCTTTCTCCAAATACTACAATTCCGGATACCTACCAAGGAGCGACGACTTGAGTAGTATATTTTTGATACACTAGTGAGATCTGTACTGTTGCATATTCATTATGTAGGCGGTTATAGTAAGAACTGTTAATTTTCAAATATGATTTCTGTTTTTTACTGTTTTGATGCCAATCCCGTTGCTTTTCGAAGTAGTTACTATCATTTTCCTTCCTTGAAAGACGTAGTCCGTTCATGTACAACCTCGCGTGTACATTTAAGAATAAAGAAAAAGTTAAGATCAAACATAATCCTATCTTTTTGGTTTTTCAGTACACACGCAATCACTTTAACGCTATATTGGTACCAATTGATGTTGACGTGACTTCTGCATTATTCTGTTGATGATGGGTACTCATCATCTGATGAAGGTGTGAAGGTTGGCACATGTACGGGATGAAGTCAGTTGAGTGATGCACACTCATCATTTGATGGCGGTGTAAAGTTTCTGTGTGTATGTGCGATATATTCAAGTCATTTGACGATGCACACCCATTTGATGAAGATATGAATTAAGTTGCAGCTGCAATTATTGTTATCATTGGCGTTCCAAAGTGATTACGTCTCAGCTCGTTTGATGGTGCGGTGCGTGATTCTTTGTATGTGAAAGCGCAAATTTGATGAAGGTAATCGAAGTATTCCATTTCTTTTCATTGACTGATTCATCGAAAAGCGACACGGGGGGGGGGGGGGGGCAAATATAAACGAAAATGATCCGCTTAGCCTAGTATTGCACATTTCAAGTTCAAATAGTCGCACAATCTCGTTTTCTATGGGGGGGGGGGGGGGTTACCGGGCTCTGCTGCCCCTGCCGTGAGTTACAACCATTAGGCCCTGGGTCTTGTACC
Organism: Stichopus chloronotus; assembly: GCA_021234535.1. Taxonomy (NCBI): domain Eukaryota; kingdom Metazoa; phylum Echinodermata; class Holothuroidea; order Aspidochirotida; family Stichopodidae; genus Stichopus; species Stichopus chloronotus. The sequence continues at coordinate 5,552,570 of CM037844.1, forward strand.
CTAATGTTACTAGGCCTAAGCTAGGTAATCAGATTATTGAGTTGGGTAAGGTCTACGGCTGGACACGTGGTTGAACACGTTGGCAACATTCACCCACTCTTTTCGATCGGTGTTTAGAGGGTCACGAGGCAGTGGTGAACCAACAATCCCATACGAACCCAAACCTGCTCCCGGGGCCGCCATTTAACCTCCCCATCTGACGGACAAGTGTATCCCCAGACTTTTGTCACTTTCGCAAAAGCTGGGCGGGGTGGACGGGGCGGACGAAACCTAAATCAGACAGCAGGAACCCAAATTGAAAGCACCAAATAACCCCCTCAGCACCGCTGCAAACAGATTTAGTGAACAAGTAATTTTGAGTTCCCAGAAAATTTCCAAGTGGTTCCACCGGGATTTGATCGTGGGACCTAGTAATTGCAAGACGAACACTATAACCACCAAGCTAACCATCTGTAAAAAATAACAGTCAGCCACCTAACGGCCTGTAGGGGTCTAAAGTTAGTATTATTTATGATACAATGGTAGTAGGGCTAAGTTAGGTTCCCTTTAAGCCTAACTTAGCTTAGTCTAACGTTAAAACTGCGCAGTCCTAAAAGTCCATAAGAAGGGCGATAGGGTCCATGGGGGAAATTGGACAACATGTTTTGTAATATCCCAAATGACGCACCAGCACACCACCCAAGGACCATTGTGTCCATGTTGCAAACAAATCCGTGGCCGCATGTGGGAGGAGTTGCGTTTTCGATAATTCTTTTGATTCAGCAAAACAGTGCTTCTTAATGATTTAAATTCGAACAAAATATTTATTCACAGTATCAGGCTGTTGCAAACGCCGTACAAGTGTTCTCTGTAGGCCTCCAATTGTCCTCAAATACACGGGTACCGAAAATAAATTTATTTTGAAGCTTATTGTCTCTGTTTGTCATTCCGCCTTACAGCAAGGCCACTCACCATGCTTGTAAAATTTTGTTCAATACAGATGCATTTCCAGATAGTTGCTAAATTATACTTTTTTTAAAGGAAAAAGGTATATAATCCATCATAAAGTTATTGTTCTACATCCCTGCTTTCATATTTCTTCAGAGTATCAAAACGTAATATTTTATTCAAAAACTGACAATACCGCTTTGAAACTGAAAATAAAAATTGGGGGTGGGCGGTTGAACATTATCTAACGCAAGCAACGAATGACTCTAGAAGACATGACTCTAATGACTCTAGAAAACATGAGCTTGTTGCATCCCAAGTGGTGAAACATTTTCAACATTTAAAATGTTGACGTACTCTTAAGTGGTAAAAAAACGTACTTTCAAATAGTAATATGACAGAGTAGTGGTTCTTATGACCAACTAACTTCGACATCCTTCTGAATTAGCTTCTGATGAATGTAATTGAGAAAATATATTTTCGAACCTTTGAAATAAAATTTATAACTGTAAAGGTTCAAAGCTTTTTTTTTATCCATCCCATATCACCTGTGATTTGTTTATACTAAATTCAACATCCTACCTTTTGTTTTCGACATTTATCGTCATCAAACTGGTATTTTTATGTACTACGTCATGTAACGACATTCTTCTCAACATCATCAGATCCGTGTTCCAATGAGACAGCTTAACCTAGCATAAATTATTTCTTTACTCCCTTGTTTAGGTTAACATCTTTCTCAACAAACAATCCGTGTCACTGAACCAACTGTTTATTCCTCTTTATATTCAACGTCGTCATTCCTCGAAGTCGTTAAAAAAAAACCCCAAGCTTTTCTGGTGAGTAAAAATAGTTGACACTTTTTGTTTTGCTTTGTTTTTATTTACTTTCTGGTTTCTTCTTGTTAACTTTGTCTTTTTGTGATCGTAAATCCTATTTCGGAGAGCTCTTTCAACAAGCTGCTTATTTTTTTTTTTTTAAGTCTCCTACTGAGTCTCTTCCAACTTTAATCAGAGCTGTATTCCAGAAAAAAAACCAGAAAGCCAAAAGGCTTTGTGATTCCTTGCTACATGGTTATATTACAACAAACATGAATTATTCACGTGACAAGTTTAAGATCAACTGCAGTTGTTTTTCTTGATACACCACAAGCCTTTACCCAAAATGACCTTTATTTTGATGACCTAAAATGACCGCGACATTTGACGTCCACCAAAAGCAATAGGGATCACCTACCCAGGCCATACAACCCACACATCAAGTACAGTATGAGTATGACATCAGTCAACATTATCTCTGAGCTCCAAGAAACACACAGTAATCAATGCTGCTTCTAGTCTTGCCTGTTGTTAGTTTAATCAAATAACTCAACCTTACCTCATCTGAACTCAGCTTGTCTGCCATATTTACCTCAAAATTCTTCGTAAACGACCAGAATGTTCTTGGGTCTCCATCGTATGGTGGAATTTCTGCCTTAGGTAATTCCAACGCTACTTTGAAACTCAATTTCCTCCTTTAACTTTTTCAATGCTTCCTCCCTCTCCTCAGTATAATGCTTTTGGCATTCCAACATCCAGCTTGCTCAAATGCTTCATCAGACAACAGCCCAGCCAGATCAGCATGAACCTCTTCCATTGCCTCAAACTGGTGCTCTGCCTTTTGCAAATTTTCCTTTATGGAACTTTGCGATAATTTCTTCCTTGTTACAAGTAGCTGTTAACACACTCAAAGTCCTCGTAAGTTGACCCTAAGTTATGATTCCTCCTCAATATTTTTGCTTCCTCCATCTTTTCCGACATTGTGAAATATGATTGAAAGCACTCCAATTTGATTGTTAAGAAACCTTGTTCTGCTACCGGCTGTTCCTCTGGATATTAATATTATCCAAATAAATGACAGAACAGATGGTTTTTTTTATTTTCTTCATTTTTTTCATAAACCCATTAACATTCCAATGCATGTTTGTCTATCTGACCCCATGACCTCCCATACCAAGACTATCTCTCTGGACAACTTATTGGAGCCCCTTACACTAGAAGTTACTCACTAAGTTAGAAATACAGTACTGTAGCCTTAAATCCCATTGAGTTAACTGTGTGCGACGGAATCAACAACTGCCAATAGTAATTTTGCACAATTTACCCCATATGCATTTGTACGGTAGTTTATAATAACCACAATAATGGTGTTTAGGCTATTATTATTGTTTTATAGTGAAAAATTATCCCTTCCTCTTTATTGATAAGCATTAAATTTCATTGGTCATCGTATAGAGGAAGCTGTCTTGTCTTGTACATCATCCGTTTATTTTTTGTACCCGACAAATATTAAAAGTTCTCATTCAACAGTAATTGACGCAATAATTACCGTTTCTTCTACCTTCAGACACCTCCCCAACGTCTCTATATCTCGGTGAACAATCAGTTTAGAAAGAAAAATCATCAAAGGTGAACGTTTCAGGCAAACCCTGATTTCCCCTTTAAGTTTGGATAAATATGTAGACATGGGGTTTGAAATTTTTGCTGTGGAAAATTGTTCTCTTCCATTGAAGAATCCCTTCAATTGTTACTTGAATATGTCTTTAAGACTGGTAGAATATTGAGGAAGAGAAGGGAGAAGAAATTTTATTTCATTACTAGCATATGTTGATACTGAGACTATTGTCAAACCTACTACATACATTCTGAGTAATAAATTGCACTTTTGACTGTCTGTTAAGCTTACCTCTTTCCTAGAAATGTGTGTAAAGTCAAAGACACATATCTTTTAATCGATTGCCTGCCCCAGCCCATATATTTTAATTCAATAATTTAAGATATACATGTAACAAAGCAAACGCTAAAGACCAGCACTATTGCCTAAACTGTTTAAATGAACAAAGGAAGAAAAAGAAAGAAATTCCTTGAACCAAGAAAGAAAAGAGTGCAGAAAGTTCATTTCGATTTTGATATGTGCTTAATGTGTTAGAGCTGTTCCGATCTATAGATTTTTTTCCTTTTTAATGAGTCGATTTCAAAAAGTGAAAAAAGTGGGTGTATTCAACTCTATATCACCTATCCACCAAAGATCAATCTTTCTGTAATAAAATAATCTAACAAACGCTCAATTTAGAAGCAATCAAAATATGGTAAACATTATCAATCTCCTTCCCCCTTCCACAAAATGTTTTGTTCGCAATTAGTGTCGGTCTACTTTCAATTGTGAAGACATGGTTCCAAATTCTTGCACTTGGCTATTACTGTATTTCAGGTCAGCTGTAGTGCAGCTATGTGGTGCTCTAAGTGATGATCAACTACTGAAACTTCTGAGAGAATCAAGGTGTTTTTTTTTTCTGTTTCTTCCTTGGGTGTTACTGATTGATAAGTGTCATTGTAATTGTCATCCCTATTGTAATACGCATCTGCTATAGATGTAGTAAAAAGAGAAACAAGCAAATTATTGCAGAAACCTGACAGCACTTTGCCTGCATATCCATGCAAATGGATTATCCAAATATCCTTCTATACATGTTAAATTACGACATGTTGCAGTTTTCCTGTCAGGGGATTGTACCCTAGACTAGTGATGAACTTCCTACAAAGCTAAACAGCACAAGTTAGGCAACAATATAAGCGTCGTTTAAATGTGTGTCTCAAGAGTCAATGGTAATTGGCCACTACTCTTTTAGTCATAGTTCCACACGTCAATCAGCAACATAGGGATATGTGCCGTATCTATAGGACACAGACATCAGTAATGTGAGCAAACTGAGTTCAATATTAAAAAGGAATTGTGGCAGTGCCACACAGGTTGATTCCAGGTTCATTCATGTTTTTGTATAAATTTAATACAAGTTTAACTGTACTGCAATTTGATACAAAAATATTTTTACATCTTTTCCGGGTGCATGATGCTATTAATCCTCTCCCGGCTCCTACTCCTCCCACTCCACACCAGCTCCACCTTTGCAGCCAACATACAGTATATGTATGCCCCTTCCCTGCCGACCTAAGAAAATGATTAAATTTTACCTTTCGATATCACACACTATGATCCTGCTGTCGCTAGTGTGGCAGTACAGAGAACACACATGCAGTTGAAGTTGAAAACTGAAAACGGGGATAAATCCTTATTATTTCACAGGGAACTGGGGATTTGTTATCTTGACACAGACAACAGTGGCGTGAGCAAATAGCTGTCACTATGGTACTGTGGCAGTGCTAAAATTTGATGCCAGCTCTACATTTGCAGCAAATGTATTTGTTCCCCCTTCCCTACCGACCTACAAAAATGGTTAAATTTCCCCTTTTGATATCACAAAACGATGATGCTGTCTCCCATATCTAGTGTAGCAGTACAGAGAACACAGCACACACAGTTGAAGTTGTACACTGAAAACGGGGACAATTCCTTATTATTTCACAGGGACATGGGGATTTGTTATCTTAACACAGACAATAGTGATGTGAGCAAACATCTGTCACTGTGGTACGGTGGAAGTGCTACAATTTGACGCCAGCTCCACATTTGCAGCAAATGTATGTATGCCCCCTTCCCTACCGACCTGCAAAAACCTTTTGATATCACAAAATTATCATGATTTTTCTTATCTCTTGTATCTAGTGTAGCAGTACAGAGAACACAGAACACACAGTTGAAGTAATACACAGAAAACGGGAATAAATCCTTATTATATCACAGGGAACTGGGGATTTGTTATACCGTCCATGTGACATGTACGCACATAACAGTGATGTGAGCAAACCAGCTGTCATTGCCAGACTGTGGCACCGTGGCAGTGCTACAGTTTGACGCCAGCCTCATATTCATATTTCCTTGTACTAAGTTTGCATTTTGTTGCATAATGAGTACCTTATTTGATGTAAGAGATGACAAATATACAATACAAATGATCTTGTTATTTTTAATCATGCATCATTGTAATGTACTCATCTCGTATAGTTGTAAACAGTAAACGAGTGGGCAGAACATGTGTAAAATGAAAACAGGGATTCTAATTATTCAACAGGGAAGTGCTGCATCATCTTTAATTGAAGACATCAAAAATTTTGAGAGAATTCCCTTTTATCCACAACCAGGGTTGTGTTCCTGGATTCCAGGAATTCTTATTATTCAACAGAGAAGTGCTGCATCATTTTTAATTGAAAGACATCAAAACTTTTGAGAGAATTTCCTTGTATAAAACAACCAGGGTTAGGGGCCTAAGCTCAACCTTTACCCTTCATTAATAGTGAGGTTTTTAGTACTTTCACAGTCTTTAATTAAGATAACCTCTGGCCGCCTAGTCACCCATCATCCCCTGCAATTTTACAGCTTTAATACACATGCACAACAGTTTGTCTCCCCCTTCCACCACCATTTGCTTGGCTTAATTCCTTTCAACTTTTGAAATATTTGCTCAGCTCTAGTCTACTCAGCCTATGAGAGGCGTATTTAAAAAGATACTGTGAGAAGAGGTTAATGGTTCATAAGAAATTATTGTCATATGTAAGGGCTCTAATACCATTTATTGTCCCAACTGAGTTATGTGGAACATATTGCAACATTTATTGCTCTGCCGCTAAATTGCTCAATTGCAGGATTTTAAAACCTACCATGTACACAAATTAACAACCAAGTTAGACATGCAGTCTAAGATAAACTATAATCAGGCCCGTAGCCAGAGGGGATCGGAGCGTTCGAAAGACCCACCCCAACTTGAAGGAGGTCCATTTTTCCAGCCCTGTGTCTGAAGGGTCAGCTATGATGTATTTTTTATCTTTACATATTGAGGCCGAATTTCCGTTCACTTTTGGCAGGAAGATAAAACCTTTCCACTTATGTCATATAAACAGGCCCAAACTGACCACAATATCTCATCCCCACATGTACTAAGTGGGGTGATGTGATAATAAGTTCAAAAACGTGCATGCATGGTTATGTCATTGTGGCTGTGGATATTTGAACTATAGATACAATACAAAGCCCGGGACACACTGCCACAACAACCTGCGACACGACGGCGACCACCCATTGCGTCTGCTGTGGTCGTGTGACCGGTTCCACGACTAGAGTTCAGTTGTGTCGTAAGCCGTTGTCGGGCCCGATTAAATATGTTCAATTGAGTCGGGTGCAGTCGGTACATTTTAAGCCCTGCCCAAGCGGCTACGATCACCAAAGAGTGTCTACTCAGGCCCGTAGCCAAGGAGGGGGCGAAAGAGGCGACCGTCCCTCCCCCCTCACCTTGGCAATATTGTGGTATTTTTTTTTTTTTAGATCTTACCCAGTAGAAATACCCAGGCGCATAGACATAGCCACGGAAAGTTGGGCGAATAGGGCGACCCTGCTTGATCTCATTTTCGCTTTTTTCCCCCGCGATATCGTTCAGTAGTAATTCCCTCAATTTATGCGGCAGGCCTACCAAGGCAGGGGTGGAATTCAGGGTTGGGAGCATGTATGTATGCATGTAAAACACCCAGGAAGGGCCGTTTTCTACTATCTGAGTGGTTTGTAGAGGTAAACGTTTCTTTGAATGCACATCTCGGCATTGCATCATTTTTCACAGACTAATTGTTTTCTCAGTAATTGAGAAATTGTAGACATGAGATCTATATTTTAAGGCTGGGTTCATGCAACTGAAAAGATTTGGGAAGGGCTATTTCCGGCCATCTAGGGGGTTTGTAAAACTCAAAATTTTCTTTTACGCTCCGCGCCAACTGTCGGTGGCGCTCCGCTTAAATAGTCTCCACGAGTTCGCACCCCCTCATTGACATATTTTGGCTACGCCCTTGTGTCTACTATTTATGTAAATTGTCTACGACACAAGGTCTTATGTAGACCTCTAAAATCCTCCAGATTGCGGCAAATCAGATTTCAAAAAATCCCCGGAAAATGCCTCCGGACCCCTAGCAACTGCATGCTTACAGCACCAGCCAGTCGCTTCCTTATTTGGAAAAAAAGGTCCACTGCTTGGAAAAAAGGCCCACCCCTCCACATGGGCTGGCTACGGGCCTGATAATGGACTGTGTAATAATTAAGTACAGCCTAGATTTGGTCTTAACTTAGTCCTATGACTCCACGCAATAATCATGTATCTCTAGTACTATAATAAACTGATTCTAGGCGAAGTAAATAGTTGTTTTAGCATGGCACACTATCCACAATGGTTTAAGCCTATGAGCTTTATCGTAACCTAACACAGGGGTATAGGCAGACTCAACACAGCACATAAATCACAGAAGTATAAACATTAAAGATCTACTGTGTAATTTACATAGATTAATATTTTTTTTTACGAAGTTCTATCAGGATTTTTTTTTCATACATGACAAATATGGAAAGAAATGCAATTGTAATCCGATTAAACAACTTCATAATTAAATTAATCACATTAGTAATTTGATAATCACATTTACATAATTTGATTAATCAAGTTGATTAATTTAATTAATCAAGACCATTACCTGATTAAACAAATCTATAATTTGATTAATCGAATTTTTATTTAAATTTTAATTTTGTAATTAAAGTTAATTAAAATTAAAAAAATTAATCAAAATTGTACTTATTCACAAACATGGCTCGAAAGAAAAACCTATCTTGCTAATACACACACGAATTTGCAAAATAAGCGTCGGGAAGCGGGGAGTCACAATTGGATGTTGTGTAACAGCCTTACACTTTGTGTATCGAAATCGTAATTTGCAGCACTTACACATTTTTACACTCAAATGCGTTAAAAATCAGGTAACCGGGGAACCTGCCCGGATCGTTCCAAGAACCACAGGGGGTATTACTAGCACCGTGATTGGTAAGGATTTGGTGCTCTTAAAATCGGGGATATCCCCGTTTCACCGCGTAACCCCAGTTGGCGGGTGTGTATCCTAACGAATATCCCCGGTAGGCGCCGAAAACGCACGCACACACACACACATACACACACACATACATACATACACACACACCACATCAGGACTGCATAGATTCCCCTGCCTACGGCAAGGAATCAAAAAGAAGAAAATGTTCGTTGCTGTTGTTGTTTCGTGAAATTCATTAAATTTTTCTTCCGGGCTCTTCAAGTTTTCTTCACATGCCGATGAAAAATGGTCAAACTGAGAAGATCCCCATGTATCACATACAAACGAAACATTAACTACTGAGTAATTAACGACTCAGTTTGATTTTTTGATAATTCGTGACCAGGCACTTTTAGTTCATGCGTAGCTCCCTCTCTTTAATGGGCCAAAAAAAAATCAAATCAAGTAGAGTCGAAATCGGCTCTGATCCTCGTGAAATTAAACATGGGGCCGGTAGACCACAAGATTCTTATCTTGTGGGACCATTTTTGTTGTTTTTATTTTTTGGTCCTTTATAGTTAAGGACCTCTACCAAGTGTATGCCATTGTTTGCACTGTATTGTTTGCTGATAATACCACTACCTCCTTCGACTAAAATGATGAAGAAAGTATGCCTATACTACATTTCATTGTTTGTACAAAAAAAAACAAAACAATTCTGATACTTTCTGTAAGTGGTTCGCTGCTGAGATTTAATTGTCACTTACTGTCGACGAAACTAATTTTACATCCTTTTCAGTGTACATCACAAGCTTTAGTGAAACAAACGTATTCAAATTAATAGTAAAGAAATTGATTAATCAAAACAGAAAGAAAGTATTGGCGTAAACACTGATACTAGTTTTACTGTGAACATGAAGCTACCACTGTTGTGGTTGTGGTAGCTTCATGCCTTGTCACTTCAAACTCTGTATCGGCTATTCATATCACAAACAAGAGTGATGCGTCTTACTGCGCTCGTGCTGGCTCACGTGATCACACCACGCCCAGTCTCCGGATGTTTCCGAGGTTCTATCTTTTAATAATCAAAATGAAAGGATCTGATGAGTACTGAAGCCCATCAGGGCTATTCGAAAATTTATTTTTCCAAAATCCGAAATCCAAAATTCCACAATCCGAAATCTGTTTTTGAAATAAAAATCTGTTTTTTTTTAAATCCGAATTGTGTTTCTTAAAATCCGAAATCTTTATTCTGAAATCCGAAATCTGTCTTTTGAAATCCTAATTCTGGTTTTTGAAATACGAAATCTGGTTTTTAAAATCCGAAATCTGTTTTTTGAAATCCGAATTCTGTGTTTCAAAATTAGGAATCCTTCATTTCTAAAATGACATCCCGTCTGTCCCTTGTGACGTTTGACCTGATCAACAGGCCGCTACTTGACAGTATGCTGTGCATGGCGATCCCCATCCAAGTGCACTTGTGGGCTATATAACGATGCTAATATAGGCACGGTACGGTACGGTGGCCAGTTATCAGATCTTCCCTTCTGCTCTAAGTAATGTAAGCAGGGGCAGCGTTAGGTCATTACAGGGGGGCAAAATGGATTGATAGATCACCACCCTGGGAAGGAGTCTGAGTGGATGCCCCCTCCACCTTGAGATTTTTTTGCTAGGATGTAAAATGTTGCTTTTTGGATATTTTCGAAATGACCAAATACGACTGCATGGAAAATGCTAATAATTTATTGAATGCTAGTTCTTGGTTGGGTATATATATATATATATATATATATATATATATATATATATATATATATATATATATATATATATATATATATATATATATATATATATACACTGTTTTGGGACGGACTTGCGGCTGCAACTCATAGTTTCACGCTTTCCTGGCAATCTTCAGGCAGCAAGTGATTCCCTTCAGTGCTTTTCCTTTACGGCTCATCTTTTGGGTTTTCTTGTGTGTCTGCATTTCGACAGAAGCTCAGTTCTACGGTTGAGTACGCTGTCATTGTCTGCTAGCGAGATCTCCAGTTTTTCTTCCGTGCAGAGGTTACATTGACCCGATGTTCTTTGTTTGATGTTTGATAATCTTAAAATCTCCCATTCAATAACAAAACTCCTTTCTTCTCTCTTGAGGTTCCAGATATGCTTGGAGAGTTCAGTGTCCTTTGCGTGTTTTTCATGATTAAAGGATTTCTTGTGATTATATTATATCGCTGTTTGAATGGGTCCCCAGACATTCCAATGTAGGTCATGGGTTCGACTGCACCCAGTGACTGTGGCTTTGTAGACAAGCGCTGGGGCCGGTGAGGCATTTGCCTCGCAAGGGACAAGAGTCCTTGTCCCTATAGTTGCACAATTTTTCTGGTGTGCTTTGCGTGGCAGCATCTATGACCCTGTTGTTGTGTGACTATGATGGCTCGCATGTTTTTGAGGCAACTGTAGCTTAATTTTAAGATGTTTTTGTTGAAAATCTTGCAAAGCTTGCTCTGTGGGAAAATGCTTCTTGGTGAGTTTGATGAAAGTCTTTCCGACATTTGTTTTGACTGTCCTGCTGAAGGGCGGGTTGAACCATGTTATTTTCCGGCCTCTGTTTTTCTTTCTGCTCTCGTTTGCGTTGCTGCGTTGGTAGTGGATTTGCTCTTTAAGGCCGCTAGCTTCAAGTGCTTTGGTATAATCTGCTGCTGCCTGGTCAAATAATTCACGATTGGATTACAAGGTGGTGATGCGCTTGCCGACTGGGCTGGGCATTTGCTTTTTTATCGATGGAGGGTGGTTTGATTCAGCGTGTATATATACCGGTTGGTTATTTGGCTTCATGTAAGGCTTGTGGAATTCTGTTTTAAGGTTTAGGTTGACATCCAGATAGTGAACGGCAGTTGAATTGATGGTTTCGACGGTTATTTTGAGATCGAATGTTTTGAATAGGGGCCTACTTCTGTGAGCCGCTTTCGGGCTCTGGCTGCCAAATGCGTTCCTAAGCACGGCGAGACCGTCGTCCCTGTAGAGGCCTACGCTTTCGAAGCCCATCTCCTTTTCTTGTGTGCTAAGGATTAACAGGCCAACAATTTCACATACCTCCGCAGGCTCAATGGTATCGGCCCATAGTTACCGTGTTTATGAGTCATCATAAACAGTACAGCATTCCTGCTCCTGTCTTTCAGTCACGTGACAGGTTCTTTCGTTCAGTTTATCTCCAGTTACACAGCTTCAATAAGTCTGAAATTTTGACAAATAATTATGACATATATGGTCACCAGTATGCCATCTCTGTGATAACCATAACTCTTGTTTCGCGGATTAAAAATTTACGTATCTTTGATGCACAAAACGGTGCCTTTTGAAGAAACGGCTGCTGTTTTGTATGAATAGGCTACTGCCTATTTGTTGTGTAAGCTGTCAGTATGCAAACGCGTAGCTGTATCGTCTGAGCCGTAGTGTACCGACTTCCTTAGTACTGTAAACAACGGCGCGGCAATGGCGGCATGCCACGTACGTAATATATACAGTAAATGTTCATCGGAAGATTCGTATCCTCAGAGCATAGTTTGCACTCTGGGCATACTATGTGTGAAGAGTCACCTTGAGTGCGAGTACGTGTGTGCAAACTGTACTGCAGAAATCGATGGGGCCAATTCCTGACGATTTATTTGTCCCAATAAAATGTGTATTTTGGCCTAAAAAGTGTCTACGGCTCTTGAATATGACGAGTGAAAGTATTTTCCAACTTGTCTTCTCAACAGAAATTGTTGAAATTTATTTTTCAGTTTAAAAAGAGTAACGTTCAAAGAACACACATGAAGGCATGGACAACTCGTCCATGACACTTTTCAGTGCCTTTGTGAAGTCTGACAACTCGGCATGTACTACGTGCCTATACACATAGGGCAACTCGGCATCCGAAGTTGACTACTCAGACAGCTCGTCCGATATGGCATCTGCTCGAGGTAGAAGACAAGTCGCCCTCCTGTGAATTTGAAGTTTTGTCTACCATGCATGATGCTTCTCTCGTGTTCAGTGGAAATTGGCTACTGAATATAAAATAGGAAGGCACATCCATGTTTTATTCTACTAAAAAGACATGGATGGGGAGGGGTTTCTATATAGGGTTTGCTTTTTTTTCATTTCTGAAGCATAGGCTGAGCACGAACTAGGGGCATGACTGATTTTATTTAAGGATCTCGTCATGCACTTAATTAATTCACATGTGGCAGTGGTTGACTGAAAAGAACCAGAATATTTTTGCAGATCAGTCAGCTAGACATAAAGGGTGTACAAAAGTTATAAAAATTAGCCCGGTTACTTCCTTAATGTAAGGCCTAAACTAAGTGACTGAGCAGCCTAGTGAATTAAGGACCTAAGAGCCTGGCTACCTGCCACACTCTGAAAAGAGACTATACTTCGTCGGACATTTTACTTATTTGTATTATGTTTTACATTTGCTATAACCTTTTTCTTCCCTTTTTTGTTCACATATACAGATGTTTTAATATACAGCTAACATATATAACTATAGGAGCAAGATTGCTGTTTTTTTTTTCTTTCTTTCAGTCTCATTTATTGAGCATTCATTCAGTTCAAGAGTTATGTACAAGTAAATATAATCAAATCATTCTTAACAAGAAAACAACATATATAGCATTAACATATCACGAAATAAAGAGTTCTTTTAAAAGTGTCTTACGAGTTTCATTATTAGCTTTGCTTAAAATATAATATTCGACGCTGAGGTAATATTTAAGTTTATAGGAGAAAGCAGTTGCATCTGGGATAATATTATTTAATTTGCAATTAAATATGAAGTACTTTCCATGTAAAATGAAAAAATTAATAGGATGTGTGGCATCTTCAAAAAAGCCAAACTTAATATAATTAAACTCCAATTCAAACCTGCGCTTTAAGCATAGGTTATCTGACTCTAACCAAAAATTCATAACATGAACACAATCCCAAAAAAGATGATCTAGTGTCTCCTTGCTATCATGACAAAAAGAACAAAGTGGGCTTTCTTTTACCTTAATTCTAAATAGAAAATTATTTACACCAAGTATTCTTTGCAAGAAACGGAACTGAAAATAATGTATCTTCGTATCTCTTACAGCAAAATAAGGTAATACAAAAATTTTATTCCATTCATATACCTTGTTATCTATTTGATGCCATTTGGAGATCGCCTTTGGAACTTGTGATTTTTTGTTAGCTAAATAATTGTATACATATTTCGTGATCTTTGGCGATGTAATGGCTTTAGTAAGTCGTTGCTCATTTTCATTTTGAATGTTAACACAACTTATACTGTCTTTCCATGAACTTGGAATTGCGGATATGAAGCCAAAAAATAAAGTGAAAGGAAAATGATTAATACCAAATTTCACACAAAAGGTATTATAATCTAAAGCGTTTCCATCATTATCGAAAAAATGACGCACTCTGAAAGCATCGTTACGTTTAAGAATGCTTAAAAATATAGGCTAATTATCAATTTTAATAAAAGAGTTATTCAATACGCTCTGGTTTCCATAGAAGTTACTATTGGGAGATCTAAAATTAAAGTCAAACCATGCAAAGCAGACATCACGAATGAAGATATTCGAAATATAAAGATCATTTTTGGAAAGATTGCATTCAAATAAAAAGCCCTTACCATATTTTTTAAGTTCTGCATCAAACAAAATCTTCCACAAGCTATTGTTATCATCGAGATATAACTTCACCCACTTGCATTTTAAGCTTGTAGCAAACGACCGTATGTCAATCATATTTAAACCTCCTTTGGATTTGCTATTTATTAAAACATATCTTTTAACTTTGTCAGGTTTATTAGACCAGATAAATCTATAGAAAAGGTTCTCTAAATCCTTAAAATACTGATCACTTGGATTTGGCAAAACGGAGAAAAGGTAGACTAGTTGTGAGATGAGAAAACTTTTAATAAGAACAATTTTTCCAATTGGAGTTAGGTCTCGGGAAGACCAGAGGTTAATGATACTTTTAATTCGTGATAACTTCGGGAGATAATTCAGCTTAAAGAAATCATCGTGATGGTGCGTAAATGAAATACCTAAATACCTGACAGGTACATCACTAATAACAAAGTCAAAATTTTGAAAATGGGGCGGTGGATTTGACAAAAGGGGGCCTAGAGGGAAAACACAAGATTTGTCCAAATTTACATTTAAACCAGACGCTTCACAGTAATTTTCTAAAATATTCACTGTTTCTGTAATATCACCCAATGACCCATCTGTTATAACAACTGTGTCATCTGCATATGTAGAAATTTTAAAAACCGAATTGGAGGTAACAATTCCATTAATATGAAGACTAGAGTTGATCATAGCAGTGAAAATTTCAGAACAAGTAATAAAAAGATAAGGACTAAGGGGGCATCCTTGACGCACACCCCTTGAAATCCTGAAATAGTCTGTAAGGAAACCATTGTTTATAACACATGATGAAATGTTACTATACAGCGTTCTAACCCACATTCTAAAATCACTTCCAAAATTAAAATAATCAAGGGACTTTTGGATGAAGCCCCAATCGAGTCGGTCGAACGCTTTCTCGTAGTCAAGGAAAAATAAGTGCCCCAGGGATATCATGATCATTACAGTAGTTAATAAGGTCAAGGATTAATCTAACATTTTCACCTATAAAGCGCCCTTTTAGGAAACCGGTTTGCTCAGGATCTATTAAGTCTGTGAGAACATTCTTCATACGCGTAGCCAGACACTTAGCAACAATTTTATAGTCTGTGTTGAGTAGAGCGATAGGGGGCCAGTTCTTAATGTAACGGTTATCTTTATTCTCTTTTGGAATGAGTGTTAGGCAAGCTCTACCTTGCTCATCAGAAATGTGGCCTTTTTGAAAGGCACAGTTAAAGGAATTGACAACAAGTGAACCAACATCGTCCCAAAATACACGGTAAAATTCAACGGGGATTCCATCGGAGCCAGGAGACTTGTTGAGAGGCATTGAAGATAAAGAGCGACTACATTCTTCAAGAGTAAGGAGCCCTTCGCAGCTCCGGGCTTGCTCTGCAGAAATTTTGGAATGTAAAATATCCAGGTTAATGAAAAAGTCACTCGAAAAAAACGTCACTGTCTTTAGTGTAAAGACACTCATAGTAACTTTTAATGGATTCTAAAATTATATCAGGATTTTCGACAATAGTGTTATCAAAAATTAACTGCCTAATAGAACTGAATGACTTATTTCGTTTCTCCAAATTCAAAAAATATTTTGTGTTTCTCTCACCTTTTTCAGACCATCGAGCTCTTGATCTTATAACAATGCCTTTCACTTTATAATCATAGATAGCATCTAACTTAGTTTTGGAATCTTCAAGCTCCTTTTTTACAATTAAAGATGAGTGTACAGCATTTTGTTGCTCAAGATATGCGATTCTTTCAATTAATTTCTTTTCATCTAATTGTCGCTGTCTACTTACACGTTTATAATATGCAATTGATACAGACCTAATGATAACTTTACATGATTCCCATAACAGACTTGGGTTATAACTGTGATCTTTAGCCATCGCCTCTTTAACAGCATCTCTTACTGAACAAATATAATCAGGATCATCTAAAAGTGAAACATTTAATTTCCAAATACCCTTACCACGACGATTACTAAATAAAACTTTTAACGTTACACATGAATGGTCTGAACCAAAAAGGGGTAAAATTGAAACATCGTTCATTACATTCTTAAGGTGATGGGATATAATAAAAAAAAAATCCAACCTACAATGAATGGACGTATCAATATTCGAATGCCAAGTATATAGCTTAGTATGGGGATTTCTCTCACGCCAGATATCAATCAAATCAAAGGTCTCCATCATCTTTATGACTTTATTTCGGGTATTGAAATTTGTTTGCGCTCTACCCCCTACCTTGTCCAATGCTAAATTCATAACAAAGTTAAAATCCCCTCCCCAAATGATTGCATCCCAATTGTGATTATCAAGATACCTTTCTAACTTTGAGAACAGTGAAACAGTGTCTACGTTATGACCATAGATATTAATTAATTCGAGTAATGTGTCGTTGCAATTAACATTTAATATTACAAATCGGCCATCAGTATCAATAACAGAGTAATCACCGAAATACTTGTAGTAGGATTAAACAAAATTGCAACACCTTTACTACAATAAGAGCCATGTGACATAAACACTTTCCCTCCCCATTCATTGGCCCAAATAGAAATATCTGTAGGAATGGAATGCATTTCTTGTAAAAATGCAAAGTTATATTTATGAACATGTAGAAAGGAAAAAAGTTTACGCCGTTTCTTGCTGTCGCGAATACCTCTGACATTATAGGAAGCAAAAGAATACACACTCATTGCGTAGTGAGAAATAACAGTACATGGACAGCAAAATACCAGAGAATAAACCTTGAAGGATAAGAACACTTTATGATAGCCCAAACAGTTGATGAAAGGCCCGGGTTAACAGACACTACCTCTATAAAAGGTAACACACTAGCATGAAAAGAATGTTGATCAACAACATGAACAAGAGTAAATTAAACAAAGATTTCAAAAACTAAATGCTCTTCTAGAGACTGAAAAAAGGAAGAAAAAAAGGAAGCAAAAGTCATATCGACTAGCTAGAACTGCCTCAAGCGATGCACTGATGGCACGGCTAGCCAACGGGGTCCTAAGACGAAATAAGACGAGCAACGTCGGAGAACTGTACAGGCAGGATGGTGGGTGGGGTTAACCAGGTATATATGATAAAATTTGTTGAAAAAAAGAAAATAAATAAACTCTTGCTAGAGTATGCACATCAAGAAGTAGATTTGATCCATAAGCATAACGTTTGCGACACAGACAAACAAGGCACACAGCGAACTAAAAATCAAAAGGTTTCCCGGAGCCATCTCTCCACTTTCCTCCGCTAAAAATTAACTTTGTTCCTCTGTCGTAGAGATCTTTCACTTTTTCAGACCATTTCTTTTTTTCTGCCAGATCAGTTTTTGTCAAATCATCCACGATAAAGAAGTTCTGACCTTGAAGTGCTCTCCTTCTGTTTCTCATTATGAAAATCTTTGCCTTATAGGATAAGCAGCGCACTGAAATATGAGGTGGCTTACCAGGGAACCCTCGTCCATCTCTATGACATCTCTCAATGGAAAGGTCAGGAGCGTTATCAAAAAGTGAAAAAACCTTCTCCCTCACTAGGCCTTCACAATCTTCTTGATCAGACACGGGAATGCCTACGATTCTGAAATTGTTTCTCCGAGAAAATCGTTCCAGCTTGTTTGTTTCCTCGGCTCTACCCTCCTGAGCATTTTCAAGCTCTGTAATTTTCTGCGTAAGTCGCATTCCCTGTTCTTTTCTTCCATTTTACTTTCTAATTCATCGATTCTTCTACTCTGAAACTCAACTGCTCTGCCCAGGTCTTTCTCCAACTTTGTAATTGACTTATTGAGATCTATCAAAGAACGTTCCACGGTTTTTTGGAATGCTTCAATAGCTGTTCTCCAGCTTTCCACTTCCTCTGCTTCGCTATCACTGCCTTCGCGGAACTGGGTATTGGCAACAGCAGTATAGTCTAGAAGGGTAGGTGTGGCTCTGCTCGTACTAGAGCGGGTTGAAAATGTAGATTGAGTTGGGGGGTTCCCCCTTCTACCTGACCCTTTGGGGGGCATAGTAATGTTCAGGACCGATGAAAGAATAGAAGAGAATACCTCTGATGACAAAAACACTCTTTGTCGCAGTGTAAAAAACGCAAATATCTCCACCCGATAAAGCAACGTTGTTAGCCTGTCATGTCTTAGGCTCGTCCTAACATATATAACTATAGGAGCAAGATTGCTGTTTATCATTAAAAAAGGAGAGTAAAATTTAGGAAAAGATAGACTGGAACTACAGCCACATGTTGCATCTTTTGAATTTCTTTTTGGAAATGTCACAATATCCCACTCTACCCCCAAGGTGAAGGCTTGCAATGTACCATTATAGGCAAACTACAAAGCATATACAAAGGTGAAAGAAGTGCTTCTTGTATAAAATATATAGGACCTATTCAGTCTCCGCTTGTCAAAACATTTACAATAACACTTGCAGAAACTAGTAGTAGCACTGAGTTTACTAGTACAGTACACGAAGAGCAAAAAGCCAAATTAATTCTCTCATGTAGGCCCTATACTTCTTCAAACATTGAAAGCAATTACTGTTCTACTAACCATTATTCCACTCACAACTTCAATCACATGTTACTTTTCCAATTCTCTAGGCATTTGACAGTCTTTAAGTTTTCTCAAGTATAATAAAGAATGCGGCAAATCAGGCTTACAGTAGTGGGCGATTGCTTCCCATAGTTTTGTTTGGCTCGTTGAATCCAGCAAGGTATGTAGAACTGTATGATGATCTAAAATAGACATTTTCTTTCAAAATATTCAAAGTTTATGATGATAATTGAAAGTCAGAGGACAGATTGTAGTTGAAATGAACCTGGAGACGTGGCCGCTGATGACTTCAGACATGAATACATGATCACATCTGGTGAAAGAGTACAGGAAAGAGCTCACAGCCAGCAGCACTATGGATCTGAGCATGACATCCCTTGGGTTTCTCACTAAAACATCAGTTTCAAGTTTGGGTTGAATGTCATCATTAACCCTGATGTAATTGCAACCAAACGCGATCTGTAGCATAGTGGGTCTACATACTTCTAGTAGCCTGCAGTAGCCTACTACCCAAGATTGGCATCATGTATTAAGACGTTTTTACGTTTTGGCTCCAACAGTTTGTCACAAACATATTTGGAGCATCTAGACACGGCTTGCATCTTCTAAAATATATTTATATGGCCCTATCTGTTAAAAACAAACATCGAAGTTCCACTTCTACTACCAACCGACGGTCACAAAAGTACGTAAATAACTTCCGTCCCTTTACAGAAACTCATAAACAGTGTGGTTACGATATTCGTAACCACTTTTCTAGTTACATCAAAGGCACCAGGTGTGTTTTTCTTCATACATGGTTTCCCTGCGTGGTCACAAAGAAGAGATTTTCTGGCGTGCAGGATGGTGTTGATGTTGGTCTTAGGCACGTTGGTGATGGTACTGGCCCATGCGATGGCTTTCTTGCGTAGGTCTTCCGTTATGGAGGGATAGAAGTCTACTATGTCAAACAGCAGAAATTTCAATTCCTTTTTGTTTTGTAGACTGTTGAACCAATCCAAAAAGGAATTTGTGCTGCGCCATTGGTTGACTTTTATTTTGTTTCTTATAGTTGTGTTGATCTTGTCTAGCATGTGTTTGCTGACCTTCCCAATTTCCGGTTTTGCTGGATTTATAAGTCTGCATTTTGTGTTTTGCTCAAAATTTTCTTTGTGGTCTTTGATCGTTATGTAGGCAGTTGCGTTGTTGGTGGCGCTTAATCTGTCCTCTATATCGAGCGTTTTTGCAACTTTCGTGAGGTCGGTGTCGATCTTCCTGACTGTCCTGGGGTCTGCCAATTTGTAGGTGCTAGTGATGTTGTCTGTGAGTAGCTTTTTGTACTCTGGTGTTTCCATTTTGTAGATATTTCTTGTTTTGTCGGCTGGTACGAAGATTTTATTGCTGTGATTTATAGTTTTGATGTCTTCTTTCAATTTCTCTTGGAAGTTGGAGCTTGCCTTACGGAACTGGATGGTTTCGACCATGTTCAACATATCTCTTTCAAATGGTATGAGTTCCTCTATCTGTGGTGGTGTGCGTTTTGATTTTAAGCCAAGAAACTGTGTCTGTACTTTCGCCTTCCTGCAGGAAGAATATGGCTCTCCACCGTATCTTTTTGATGAGGCTTTCGACTTTCTCCAGCAGAGCTTTGGTGTACTCTCTGTTTGATGGCAGGGCGGTATGTTTTTCAGCGAGTAGTCGAGCGAAAAGCGTTCCACTGATGTGTGTATATAAGTCTACTTCGGAAAAAGAGTGCTTATATATATATATATATATATATATATATATATATATATATATATATATATATATATATATATATATATATATATATATATATATATATATATATATATATATATATATATATATATATATATATATATATATATAGCACTTTAGGAAACTGAATCATTAAAATATTCCATGCAATAAGATATTAAAACTGGTTAAGAGGTAAAAAGGCAAGTGAACATACAAATACGACGTTTCGAAATACTTTTCTTGTTCACGTATAAAAGCAGACTGATTCTAAGAATACATGCAACCAAACGACTAAAGAAAGGTATAAAAGCTATTAAGAGTTCAAAAGTCATGGGTGACTTCTTTAACATTCATGCCTACCGGAGCAAACGTATTCACGCGATAAATCCACGTATAGCTCAACTTCTTCCCGAACCTTCTTGGTATTGTTCACTAGCTTTTCAATTCCTATCAGCTCAAAATTCTTGCAAGAGTGAAAATGTTTACCAATACTGTTTCAACCCCACATTTTGGCAGGTAAGTTTTTAGATATGAATGTTCGCCACGATTTTATCTTATGGACTTTAAACTATCCTACTAATAGGTCCCAATATGTCAACATCCGGGCATCCAAAAATGTTTCTGATAGCATTACTTCGAACACCGGCACGCCCAAAGTCACCGGTTTAGCTCCATTTTATACTTACTTTATACACATCGGATGAACGATCAACCAATAACATTATTGCACTAGTCAAATTTGCTGACGACCCTGCTTTGCCGGGTCTGATTGAGAAACGATGAGGATGCTGCGTATTAAAATCAGATTACTGATTTCACAAATTATCGTGAAAGTTTTTTTAAACCTCTATGATATTGAAACAAAAGAAATGGTAATTGATTCTCGCAAATTGCATGTTATTCCAAATGATGTAAGTATTAACGGCAGTGCTGTGGGAAGGGTGGTTAAATATCCCGGTTTTGTTTTCGATAGCCAGCTTTCCTGGCACAATCATATTGGTATGTTAATAAAAACAAAAACTTAATTCTAGTATGCGTTGTCTGCGTGCAATGAACAGGTTTAATGTTCAAAGCAAAATTTTTGTCATGTTTTACTACTCTGTTATTTGTGGGGTTTTGGCGGTATAATCTAGCATCGTGGAGTGGTAATGTTAGAAATGAAGATGAACAGCTTCGTGATGTAACGTATTGATACAAGGATAAGACAAGGAGCCCTTGAAATTGTGATAACTCAGTCAACCACGGCCACGTCTTACCCTGAACTTCTCGAGGTCAAACTTGACAATTTCACACGTAATGATGCATGGCCACCCCCTACATGCAATTATTAAAAATGCAGTGATATCCCAAAGTGGTAGGATGAGGCTGTCGTGTGCTTATACAAATCTCTCCTCATTTTTCCCTCAATGCATAAATTTCAGCAATCTGAATTTGAAACGTTCTTGATCCCGGAGAAAAAGTTTGACAAATGTCATATCTCAGTTTGTAGACACCTTGTATTTAGAGAACATTAAGTGAAAGGTCAGTGGTTGGTCGTATTAGTAATAGTTTATGTGACTTCAGTCGCTTCTTCATAACTTTATGCTGACGTCACAAGTTCACTGTCACTCTGTGCAAGTCGGAATGAATCCTCTGTAGATTGTGTGTGTGTGTGTGTGTTTGTGTATGTAACCCTTTGCTATCATTTCAGTATTATTCACTGTACTCTAGCACGTGATAGGAGTAACAGAGTGCTAGAAGCCTTAAAGAGTAGCTAACAAGGACAGAATGACGTCACATGAGACACTAATAATCACCTTTACTTTAGTTCAATCAGAGAGAGAAAGAGTACCAAACGCTATGATTACATATTTTATTTTTCTATCTTCCGTTCTCAGATAACGATGGAATCTTGCATGGCAAAATTCATGGTGATACTGCTTTTGCTCTTTTCCTCAGGTGAGTATATATGAAAAGGAATCAATTTTCCTCCCATTTAGTCGACAAAATTGTCAAATCTTACTTAGAGAAGGAGATGTCGACTCAAAACATTGACGAACCTGTTTCTCACGACGTAAGGTTTTACAAGCTTCCTTACATCGGTAAAATCTCTGGTGACACACCACACAAAGTTCGACAATTAATCAGATCATATTGTAAAAATGTTGATGTTAAGTTAGTCTTTTCCTCTTTCAAATTACGTAACTTGTTTGTTGTTAAAGACATAATTCCTTTCAGTCTTAAGTCACGTGTGGTTTACAAATTCAATTGCTCAAGCTGTAATGCTTGCTACATAGGGGAAACCCATAGACACTTGGCTAAACGCATTTCTGAACATCTTAAATCTGACAAGAATTCACATATTTACAAACACATCAAAAAATCTCCAAACTGCACTCGCAAATGCGATCAAAACTCTTTCAAAATGATCGACTCAGCTCCCACTAAGCTCCAACTTCGGATAAAAGAAAGTCTACACATCAGCTGGGAGAAACCTAATCTAAACAAACAGCTCGATAGTCAGTCCATTGTTCACTTTCTTCCATTAATCTGCATTAGAGTTCATTTCAGTTTGTACCTGGCGATGAGTGCAGTGCCTTTCGAAACATGTCGCATTTTCTGCATTTTGTTCACTTTTTAGATGTATTCTTTAAAATCTGTGGTGTTTTCTGTCTTTATATATATATATATTATATATAGATATATATATATATATATATATATATATATATATTATATATATATATATATATATATATAGATATATAGATCGATAGAATATGATGATATAGATATATATAGATATATATATATATCTCAGCTTCGCTCGCTCGTCATCGCTCCTCCTCGCTCGCTCGCTCGGCTCGCTCGCTGCTCGCTCTCTGCTCCGCTCGCTCGCTCGATCGCTCTCGCTCTATCGCTTCTTCTCTCTCTCTCTTCTCCTGTCCCTAATGAAATTCAAATAAAGATGATTTTTCTTTTTACAAGCATTTCTTAATCCATTGGTTATCCATGATTTGTCTTTTTTCTCTACTGATAGATCTCTTTTTTACAGGAAAGCAATCATTACACAGCATCATTGGGTACTATACTTATGAAATTATCATAACACTCATTCACATCAGTAGCTACAATAAGGAATGCGTGTCTGTCACGGTGCCTCACCGAGACGTCTATCCTCTTCGCTTTTTTCTCCTTCCAAACTCCCAACTCCAAGCTCTCTCCCTTATTCCCAATATAATTTTTTTTTTATTACTCAAAATCCACGTATGTATTCTTTTCTAGATCTTGTTGTAAATTTATATAGGAAAATCTTTAAGTGTTACTGTAAGAAAAAAAAAGCATTTCTTACTCCAAGTTTCAACGAAAATTCAATTTCCGTACATCATTTCACTGCCCTGTCTTCATTTTGTTTTCATCTTTTGCAAAAGTGACGTAATTGTCTGCCTTCAATTTAAAGGGAAATTGGGCATTTGTTCAACAGAAAACATTCATATTATAAAAACCAATGTTTATGGACGCAGAATGATAGATTATTCAAAATTAGGATGGACAGTAGCCTTCTTTTCAAGAAATAAGTTTCTCACAGATAGAAACTCAGTTATTTGTTGCTCAACACCAATTTGTTCACCCAAACTTTTCAAAATTCAAATGATGCATCTTCCGTAACTCATAACATGCATAATACTTTGAAGAGATGAAGATTTTGCAGATGTTTATTGATGAGACTGAATGGCTTAACAGTGATTAAGGGTTTTTTCTTTTGTATGTCATGTTGGTGTATTCTAAACGCCCTATTTCCCTGTAACAATTCACTTTTTCCAGAATGTAACTCGTTGAGGAGGTGTCGTCCCAGTGTAAAACTAGATGCAGAACGCTACCACACAGCCTTTTGTAACTCAAGAGGCTCATCACCGCCAGCAGCGTACACAGCAAAAACCGTGTACGTGAGGGGACATGACGTGTGGGAGACCTGCAACGGTAGACCATGGATTGAGGTGTGCCGGGATATGTGTAGAAACTGCGGAGACTAAAAGGAATTTACGGTTCCGGGAAAAGAAATATTTACGAAAGAAGTACATGGAAAATGAACACCTTGCATCCTTTTTTTACTTTTCAATCTTCTGGTGTGAAATTATTTAAAAAAAAAAAATGGACGTCGAAGGAAATTGATCTAGCGTATTTTTTCTTTCTCTCTCTCTCTCTTTTGTTTTTGTGAAACCGTGTCTCAATGATTCTCCCTCTCTTTTGGAAGTTAATGGACATTTTCGATTACATTATTTCACAGCGGGACATTACACTTTGAAAAAAATATGTGATGTCTCATCCAGGCACAAGTACTTGAATATCTTTCTACTTCATTGCTCAGGATATTAACGCTTACAAAAAAAGAATTGATAGTTTAAAGGCTGTAATGCATCACCCCAGACAGTTTCAATTCTCCCAACCACCTACCTCTAGTCCCTCCCTCAGCCTGTCTTACATTCCTTCACATGTGTAATAAAAAATGGATCCCAGTGTACCCTGTGTAATACGAGTTGCTCTGCATCTTTCGAATTTGCTGGCAATCTAAGAGTACTGTAACTTAGAACCAGTTGAGAATTTCCCTTTCAGGGAGGTAAAAATATAGCTCAGGGTGATGCAATACAGCCTTTAAAGAAATGTGACCATGATATATAGTGCCTTTCATTATACATTACTGGTATTCCTGTAGTCATTCTAAGTTGGGCTTGGATTCTTTTCTATCTTAATCAGTTACTCTTATCATCAGTTTTAATTCTATTTTGATTCTAATTCATGCAGACTGGAAAAGTTGACTTCTGTTTCCACTTTCTCCAGATTTTTGTACATCGTTTTTTTTTTTTATTTTTACACTTTCATCAGCCTGAGGGCAGAAACCCATGCATCGTTTAATGATTAGGGGCATGCAGATCAGGTACGTAGCCACAGGGGGGCATGGAGGACACGTTTTACCCGCCTCCCCCCCCCAAAAAAACCTTTTTTTTAATAAAAGGTTAGGCTTTTTGAATACAAATACCGGGAGAAAAAATGGAAATCTGGCACCATTTTGCATATAGAACCTTCGAGAAAGGCAAACATTTGTCAAGGGGGAGGATAACGCCCCCTCAGATCCCCTAGGCTCGAAAACCTCCAACATTGATGTGCCCTCGCCCCCCCCCCCCCAAATTTGGTTGTTCTGGCTACGGACCTGAATACACACATAGGATAGTACATGGATATAAACTGTCTAAGCGAAGCGCCACCATTGGTTGGCGACGAGCGTGTCTAAAAATTTTTTGACGAAAACACTTCCCAGGTTACATGGAGTTGTATACTTGATCCCAGTTTTATGCTTATTTACGCCTAAACCATTACGCCTTACAAATTAATGTAGCTTAAAGACGTTTTCATGTAGGCCTATATTTAATTTTGGGGGTCAAGGTATATGCATCCCCCATCTTGTGGGTGAGCCACTGATTTTCGAGCTAATGTAATCAGCTAATCAGTTCATATAAATTCTTGTATTTCATGTATATTATTCGTGTAGGATATTTCTGGAAGAAAGGAATAAATTGAAACTGCAACCCCCCAGTTAGCCATATATCATATTATTTTGTTGTCGTATTAAAGGTAAAAATCCAGAAAATATTTTTTTGTCGACAGACAAAAAACACATTTTTAGAAGTCTATATTTTTGTACCCATTTTTTTTTTCACACAAATGACAGATTATGTGATAAGGCAGGAAGGTAGCTCCTGCTTGTCAAGCAATACATTTTGCACAGATAGAAATTCAGTTACGGTATTTGTTGCTCAGGAATAATTTGCTTTCATGAAATTTGCCAAGAAAAAACGTCAAATGATGCATCTTCCGTAACTCATCTTTATGGGCATAATGTTTTGAGAAGATGCAGCTTTTGCTGATGTTTATCGGTGAGACTGAATACTTTAACAATTAGGAAAGCTATTTCCTTTGTTATGTCATGTTGGTGCATTCCAAACACAATGATAATTCCCTTTAAGTAAGTCGTGGCCAGCCTGCGGTCCCAGACCCCTTTTAACGGAAGTAAAAATGAGAGAGAATAAGAAAACAAAGGAAGTTGTGTGTGCGTGTGTGTGTGTGGATGGGGGGGGGGTGGGGAATAACAGATAATATCTAGATAGAAGTTTATAATAACTGGGATGTTGCTATTCAATCTTAAATTGCGCTCCGTCACACTTTCAGACGTCTCCTTAACAGCCCAGTTAGATGAGATGACTGATATGGTCTGCCTCTTCACCAACATCCGCTGCGTCTTCCCTTTTCTTATCACGTAAATGACATGCCCTTGACTAATCCATTTACAATGGTAACAGGCGTTGCTAAAACATTCACTAAAGCCACATAACCTACACCGGTTCCTCCAGCCCACAGGTAGTTTGTACCGAACCCACTTTCCTACCCACCTCGATAACTTGAACAGTCGATATCTTTTTCAGCCGCGGCGTTGCCGCCAAAATTAAGTTTGCTTCTACCCGTGTTAGCGAGATTTCCATGTTAAGACAAAATTGACAGGCCGAGAGCTTGTAGTCTGTGCGGCCCGTCACGAAGTTCAACGGTGGCAATGTACATCGACTTGGCAAAGTCTTTCTCGGCGAATGAATTCTCCTCCTTTGGTACATTCCTCACAATTTGAGCTGCAGCCTACTTACACCCGACCGAGGATATTTGTATTCATCTAGTAATCGCGTTTCCCCGTGATTGCCGTCCGCCGGAAAGACTTTGGACACTCGATATAATTATGTACAAATGAATAGTCACATTTCACGTTACGGTTAATACATGTTGAAATACTACGCGTTGGTCTCATGAAATGAACCAATAGCAGCGATCGAACAATGAGAGAAAATAATGGTACCTAGGCTAACTTCCACCCTATCACCAGTTTTGCAGAAATAGGATATCGCTAAGAGAGGCCTCAAACAGTTGAAGGAGAGTAGAATATTACCATGATATTTACGTAACTAATCAGTCGTAGGTCCTTTCCACATCATCACTCGCATCATTTCTCACGATGGCCGTGATTGGCTTCTATCGAATTTGGTAGCGAAAAACAATGGTTTTATTTAAAAGTTGTGTGCATAATTAAAATGAGTGTCCAGAGTCTGCGAGGGCAGCGATCAATGAGGGGAGTAAACACTCTTCCGGAAGAGCAGTACAGTATGGATGTTCCTTCAGAGGTTGCGGAACCAAGATTACCCAAGCAGACTCTGCAGAGTCTACAATGTACATGGCATTCAATTAAGAAAAGGTTGGCTACCCCTTCTGGTTACCATGTGACATGCATCTAGGAAAGGAATGGCCTCATACCCAAAGTTGCACATTGAAAACCCTAAGTGACAATCCTTTCGAATGGTGTGTATAGCTATCACTGTTTTTAAGATGAGGCTTTTCAAAGTTTGATGAAAACCAAAAATGTGGAATGTGGCAGAGTGTCGGTATTTTTTTTGTTTGGAATGTAGATGTTGTCTCTTGAAGACACCCGAAGTATGCTTTTTACTTTGGACTTGCGGGGAGTGGGAGGAGCAAAGCAAAATTCTTAATTGGTGACTTTCCTTTGGTTGATATCAGAGTTACAGAGTTCAAAAGGCGCAGGGTAGCTCACACCTGTGTAACATATCGTGCACAGAAAGTTGTCCGATTTACATTTATAGGGTCTCGTAGACTCACCAGGATATCCCTCAAGGAGTAAGCTAGGTTTGGGTCAACATAAAAAGCTAAAGACGGTTGTGGGCTTGAAGTAGCCTAGTTGAGACAATTTGGACTGTCTGGATTGATGGGTATCTGTCTTTTATTACTTCCCATTTAGTTTACACATAGGGTAAGTGATGTAAACATGTTTATAGAAGAAAATACATTGCAAAATAAAAAACTCGCGGAATATAATAGTCCCACTTGTAACTTGTCCTTGAAATAAAGGTTTAGTAAACAAAAGATAACATAATGAATATCATGCAATTTCCTCTCTCAAAACTGGAATACAAACTAAAAAGTTGTCATATTTTGCCTCTGAGAGTAAAATATGTTACAGCCACTACAACAACAACAACAACAAAAAAAAGGAGAAAAGAACTTTAAGCCACATCTTTGCGAACGTGAATATTCATAGCCATTCCCATTGGTCTGTTTGATTTCTATAGTAACAGTCATTGACGGCTGGGCTTCCCTGGAGAGTCTGAATTTTGTGGGGCCAGCAAAAATGTCGAGACAGTTTTCATATCCAAATATCTGGAAGACGAAGGCATAGATCGCGTTCGAATTTTATTACAGGTGATCTTTTCTCCTACTTTTTCTTCCCTGAAACACTGACGAAGAGGAAAAATAGATGACCGGGCGATTGCCCGTACGACTCATATTAAAGCTTTAACGTCACAAATTTGCATATTTAACCAACGCATATTCATGGCAGGTGTAAAAAGACAGAAATTTGCATGTATCAACTTATTTGATGGATTTTGATAGAAATTGTGGCAATTTAAACATCTGTGATAAATACAGCAAATGCTAAAAAATGTCATTGTTATGCCACATCAGCTTTAAGTTATATAATTGTAAAATTTATGAGAGGTTATCTTTAAATGGGAGGGGGGGGGGGTGGAGTGAAAGATGTGGTAACTTCATAGGGACATCATACATAAGCTTTCAGACTTTTGCTTTTCTTGATGGTAATTTCCCAATAAGTACGTTCGATAACCAGGACTTTAAAGATAAATGGTAATCAAAGACGCACTTTAGACAATAAACCCACATATAAGCTCGCTTTTGTCTTGAAGGGCAGTACGTGGAGTGCCGTGACTGTGGGTGGGGGCATGATTTTGGAACCATGTTAAATCCCAAATGGACACGTGAATGCTGACATGTCCTAGCAATCCAAATTCTCCATGCCTCTGCAGTCGGCCCATCTGGTAGCCTACTGGTTAGAACTCTTAAGAGTCATGCTCTCACTACTCTTCCTCAGAATCGCATCTACCGTGTTTGGCATACAATCCAAATCTTCGCAAGAAGGATATCATAGTTAATTTGGCGTACAGGAGATGCCCAACACCCAAGTAATTACCAGGTTCTGACTGCACAAATTTTTCACTGGAAAATCAATTACAAAATTCCCCAAATGTTTGCACAAAGTTACGTACATTCATTCCCTTTTCTGGAGTCCGACCTTTTGTAAAACTCAAAGAGAAAAACTTTTGGACAATATATTTGGACAGGTACTGCCAGCTCTCACATTTGGACTAACACATGAAATCTTTGTCTAATGCAAAGCTTAAATACCAATTATGAGCTTATCTAATTTGGCTAGAGCGGTGTCCGTTAACTAGAGCACTTCCTTTCATAAGCAGTATACTCCCTTCCGCTCGAATATCTATGGTCTCCTGCTTCGCATATGTGTAAATATGAACATTGGTTACACGCCATGGATTTAGAGTACGTTTTGTGTGCAACATGTGCCAGGAATTTAGGACGGATCGTCCTAAACTTTGAAGCGTACACCGCCCTCATTTTTTCGGACCCATGACCCCTTAATATTTTCTGTATTTCCATATTCTTAGAAATAGGGCTAATCCTTTCAGTAAAGAATAGAAGTGAACTGTGCTATATGCATTCAAAATAAAACTTTCGTTATAGACATACATTGCTTTTTTTGTATTCCAGAACTGCCTACGTTTGGCACTTTTGGTACAAGTATAATTTATACTTATGATCAATGATTTGTTATTACTATAAGTCATACTTGTATAACTTCAGCACTAGTACTTACTGTAAGTCCTAGGCTACTATGTTAATGATGAGCTAAGAACGTAACTTAATTTGCTTGCGGTGAATAACCTACGTATAAACAAAACACTAAAGCTGGAATATGGGTTGAAAATTTGTCGTATTTTGTCGTATATATATATATATAGTAATGATAAATACATGAAGTAAGTGCATAGTTGACTTGACAAAGTACATGGAAATGTTAGAAATTGGAAATTTTCGATCCCCCTGGGATCTTCTTCAGCCAGAACGAAGGTGACTAAGAAGGTGATATATATATATATATATATATATATATATATATATATATATATATATATATATATATATATATATATATATATATATATATATATATAAATGACGTGTGTTTGTATTTCACACTGCAGTCATGTGACAAGTTCACTCTGTACAGTGTTTTGGAGATAGGGACCTTACAGTGATAAAGTGGTGACTCTGCCTCGAACAAATATCATCGTCGAATGCAAATAAAGCTTTTTGAGCAGCTAATCAGCGAATTACAGAAACTCAAACAAATCAATTGTTTGCGTTCTTTCGGTGTTGGTAGACGAGCGGTTGCAATGGAGTGCTAAAAGAGTATCGACAAACGATACAAAAAGTGTTTTTGTCTTTGAACTAACCCAGTCAATAACTACAAAATGCACACGACAGTAACTATTGCCGGCAAATTCCGTAACGTAGACACGACGACAAGTCCCTGTGTAGATCTAGACGTGGTGAGGGGAAAAGGGGTTGGCGAAGGTGACGGTAACTTTAAATGGCGGAACGTTTGTATGTAAAATGCACCCCAGTAAATCACGAAGGTACTAACTTTTTATGAATTTTATTCAGAAATAATTCAGACATATTTTTTCCTGTGGTCGAAGTAGCCGGTTCCTGGCTTGAAATGGGACACCCAGACCAAAGTATCTGGTGAAGTGTACTTGTTGCTCGAACAGTCTCTTGTTGCAG
Source organism: Stichopus chloronotus (assembly GCA_021234535.1). NCBI lineage: Eukaryota > Metazoa > Echinodermata > Holothuroidea > Aspidochirotida > Stichopodidae > Stichopus > Stichopus chloronotus. Next base: position 5,583,990 of record CM037844.1, read on the forward strand.
TTTGTACCTATTATTTTGAATAAAACTTCTTATGCGGGCCATTTTCGCCAGCAGACGTACCTTCACTGGCAAAATCGTTGTGTTTAATTGATACAACGGTGAAATAGGCCTATCTCATACGTTATGTCAAGTGTTCTTGTTGTTGGAGAATTCAATTTAACTTCCCTCACTTTCACTTCATGCATGTTTAAGTTACTGGCGGAACCAGGTCATTTGCTTCGGATGGGTCAAACTGGTGGTAGAGTGATATGGAAGAGAGGCTTACAAAAGTTATGAGCCTTAGTAAAAGTGAAAGGGTAATAATCTGAAACAGAGAACTTCAGAAGCAAGCACTCTTAGACGTGGGAACCACTTTCCTGGGGTCTCAAACACCGTCCATCATCACTTACATGCTAGCTAGAGTTGTGGGGACACTATCTAAGAGGAGGGCCATCATCAGTTGACGGGGAACGTACCATAAAAAGTTTGGAATAGAATACGAGCTGGATCACCGGTTATCACCTTCGCTGGTTCCACAGGCCCTCCGAAACCTTTGCTGGGGACACCCCCCCCCCCCACCTCAGCCACGCACATTTGGTTGAAAACATTTCAAGGGCGCACTCTTCTAGACAACCCATTTTACACAGGAACTGCCACTGAAGTTGGTGTTACTTTTTTTTTTTTTAATTCAAGACTGTTAACATTCAAAGCCGTTTATTCAATGCTTCTATAGGGAAAACTGGTGAGGCAACTAGATACAGCAAGGGGCCCATTTTCCCAATTTTTCTGCGCCCTGCCAGTAGCTGTTGACGCTACTGGCAGTTAAAGTCGCCACTGGGAGTGGTTGAACATTTTTCTATAGCTGAAAATACTAAAGATCTACAATGTGCTTTTTAATATTTTCAAGTTAAACTGATTCTAGTCAATTGCAAAATGCCTGCCAATACAAGACAGTGAAAAATCTTAATCTTAAATAGCCGGGCAAATAAATAATAAAAAAAGAACAAATGTGGGCTGCTTTGATGATGAAATCTTTGAGGTTGTTGACTAAACAATCTTGGAGTTACAAGAAAGTTATAAACAACGTAGGCTATTTGGAAAGATGTCAGTAAGCGTATACATATCGTTTATTAATTCAGAAATATTCGTAAAATGTGGAATTTTTTAATTTGTTCTCTCCGTGCACCCTGTTATACGGCTGTGAAAGACTGGCATTATAGGTTTCCCCTGCACAGATTGACGACTTTCCTTGGAAGTTTTTTCAGAGCAACTCTTTGGCGGCCGCCCCCTAATGGGTGCCGCTCCTACGTCGTAGCGAGTAGCTGAACGAAAAAAAAAAAGAAGACTCGTCCGCAATGCGAGGTAGCTGAGCACAAACTCTATAAAAACTTCTCACGATTACGGTTTACATATTTCGGCCACATTTATTGAAGTAAGATACACTATTAGAGAACTGTTTTATTTTCGGGATGATTCATTTTGGGGTACGTTATGCCAAATACCACACAGGCGTGTTTGCGAGAAATAGGTATTAATATGAGCATGGACGTGGCTCAATCCTACCCGGATTGAGGATTCTTGAAAGGGAGGGGGGGGGGATGGGTTGGGCTAGAGTAATTGCCGTCATCGGGAGGGATCTGGGATCGGGTTCGCATTGTATAACCATGGAGGTATTGGTACCCTCCTAAGATAAATTACGGTATTCGAAATAGACGTAATCATAGTTCCGGCCATGAGATAGGTATTAATACGACTAAGGATTTGTCAAATGATGACTCATAGAACTAATTTAGGCTGTTTTGACTAACTTATTTAAAAATCACGGTCGGGCATTACGTGCGAAGCAAACGGTGCTCAAAATGTCGCAATCGCGTGCAAATCCAGACGTTCGATTTTTTTTAATATTCTGAGAAAGATCACAGGGCCAAGGGGAAGAAGAATCAGTTGCCCTCTATTTGACTTCATAAACAGTGGTAATTATGTATAGTAGCCCGCGCAGACGAAATCTTTGTTCGTACAAAGAAGTTTCACTGGTTAGAAATGATAATTCAACCTTTGAGGGTATTTTACGGCCAGTAACGTCGAAGACAAGGAAAATGACCATCTTCAATAGTTGAAGTCTTGTTGGCGGACGTAGTTATCACCCCTTCATGAAAATGAAGTCTCCCCGCAGGGCATTCCTGTGAAATGTGTAGATATATATTTTTCCAGAATGTGTGGGTTTGATTGGTCCCAGGGTCTTCAGGGTCCTTAATTTTGGAAAGAAAAAAAAATCATTATCGGATAAATAACACATAGGGGAGCTTTCTATAATGCATGCACCAAAATCGTTCTTTCTATGTAGAGGTACAGAAAAATGTCATCGTTGTTTTTTGTGGTTATCTTGTAAAATCATCCTGGTATCAAAGGACTCTGGTAAACAGTTTTTCCTTATTCTGAAAAATTCACTGCAGTAAAGACACGTGTTTGAGGGTAAACAGTAATATAGTTGATCGTCTAATTAAATTTTCTATGAGGTCTGCCTCTTCTTGACAACTCCCTGCATGCAAACGTTACGAGTTTACTGTAAACCAGTATACCGTGTCTCTTGTGCTGCTTGGACATACTCGTGTACTATGGTGATACCAAAGCGGGTATAGGCACCTCGCTACCGATGTTTCATTGCAACATGCAAAGTGCAACCGGAATTTGGTGAGCTTAGCAGAGAGTGTTTTCAAGCAAACACGGATGTGAAATGAGATTTATGACGAGAATTGTACAAGTTCGTCAGGTCAACTCCATGGTCCTAGAAGTGCAAGCCTGGCTGTGGGCGTTGTCTATACAAACCCAATATTGGTTTTACCACAGTGAGTCCAGGTGTATTATAATAGCCTCGTCTGATGGATAAAGAGGAACACAAAAGTCAAGAAAGATCAAAGTCACAACCAAATCATTACGGCATTTCTACGTAAAATTTTGTTGACGAAAACAATCAGAGGGTCTCACAATAATCCGTAATGTGTACGTCGTTTTTAAACGCTGTAAGTGTCTCAGAGACTAGTCGTCACATTAAATCATCAGACTTCGACTGTGGGATCCGAACTATACACTGAGATGAACTACAATGGGACAAAAATTTCGGAATGAGACAAGCCAAAAAGAAAACAAAATCAAATGAGGCAAGAAAAGTAAGTTGAGACAAACTTACAATGAGACAAAAAAAAAAAATCATTGCCCTTTCGGTCCTTCATTAACAATGGGTCTCCGGTGTGACGTAAAATAGCGTCCAGGTGACCGCATATAGATCTCTGAAGGATTTGTGTCAATTGGCCAGGACCTTCTCGTCCTGTCGGACACTTTAGAGCATGGAAATGCGTCGTAATAGGAAATGAGTTGTAGTGATAGAGAAGAGTGTCCTACAATTCCACATAGCTGCATATTTCACTGGGTTACATGATCATTTACCCTCTTTATTTGTTCTTTTGTTATATCGTACGTTATAAGCCATACTCTACTGTATTATAACATACCATGATATACTGTTTGACGAAATGACTTCCGCAAGTTGGTGACATTGAGTCAAGCAAGATAAACGGATTGAAAACAACCCATTTCTGCAAAGGTTTGTTTTGTCTCCATGAGTTTACTCTGCCCTATGACATTGATCAAGAGATTCTGCCGAGTTAAAGAAAAGGTGGCACGCTTCGATGGGAGGGGAGGGGGTCCCACTTGCATAGTGTCATTACTGCTTGTCCCCAATTCATTCCCCCAAACGGCATAAAGCAATAAAAATTTGTAGAAACGACAGTTGAAAATCAACGGTTGTACTTATCAGCCAATCCTCATATGATATCATACATGATAAGATTTCATCGAAGGAACAAACCCTAACCATGATGGTATGACTCGATATTACCTCATGTTCTATCATGCAGAAAAGGGAATTTCTCGAGACATGATTTCAGCACATTATGGAAATTCTGTGTGGACTAGGTGTCCTTACAAGGACCGTAATGAATATGCAACAGTACAGGTCACACTGGTGGTGTATCAAAAAACATACTGCTCAGGTTGTCACTTCCTTTGATATGTATCAGGAATTGCAGCATTTAGAGATACAAACGTGGTACAGAATGACGTCACCAAAGGACAATTCATCGTTTCCAAAAGAAGGTTGAGGGGTGGCCAATCACAGGAATTTGCTTCAATAAAGATTTTTTTGTGGATCTTACAACATACGTACCCTATTGAAAATAGGTTTTCTTCGGTATTGCTTACCGTTACAGACTCATACACCATGTAATATGTAAGATGAAAGCAATTTCCAAGTTACTTTTGTAATCAGGGGAATCGCCTTGAAGTGATTGCGTACGTAGGCTAATAGCAAAAAACATTAAAATTTCATATCCAAACGTTTGGCAAGTCTTTTAATTGGCCCATTCAGACAAATTTATGAAAATGAGTATCTTTCAGGTCGTAAATATGCCATATTATTAACTCTTCTAAGATAACGACAAAAAGTGTAAAATACGACAATGTAGCGGTTGACAGTTTTCATTCAAATCAACCGTGTTTTTTTTTTTTGTTTGAAAACGCCAATGGGAAGTCTACTAATGATGAATATTCAAACGATGCCCACAATGATATGTTCAGGTTGTAGATCATTCATTCACACAGGGCTTCGTCTCATTATATACTACAATTCCTGAAGACTTGAGTAGTATGTTTTTGATACACCCGTGAGCAATTAGTCCCCACAGAGTTTCCATAATGTTCTAAAATCATGTCTCGAGAATACCTTTTTCTGCATGATAGAACATGAGGTGACATCGGAGTCATACCACCATGGTCAGCGTTTGTTCCTTTGATGAAAACTTATCACTTATGATGTGATCATGTATTTGATCACGTTATCATGTATCACGGGACGATTGGCTGCCCATGAGACTTGTACTGTTGAATATTCATTACGTAGGCGCTTATGCGTAGAACCTTTATTTTCAAATATGAGCTCTATTTTTACTATGTTTGTGTCAATCCCGTTGCTTTTCAAAGGAGTTGCTGTCAGTTTCGTTTATTGAAAGAAGCTCGGTCCATTAACCACCTCACGTGAACATTTAAAAAAAAGAAATAGTTAAGATGAAACGTAATTTGAAGAATTTGATTGTGGATGAAAAGGTATCATATGACATTTGTTCCAAGTAGCGAGTGTTCCATGCCAAAAAAAGAAAAAAAACCTAATTTGAGAAACAACACGTATTTACTAACAAAAATGAAAATAATGGGAAACGAGTAACATGTGCGGAAGGAAGCAGAAGTAAAATCTGCCTTGAGAGTCATCGAACACTCGGATTAGAAAAGGATGTTGAAGTTTCAAATTGACAAGTGGGCATGGAGTTATCCAATTTTAATTTGTGTAATGTGATTTGTGGAAATCCCTGAGCGTCGTCACGGAATTGAAATTACACCACGCAAAAAAAAAAAAAAAAAATCACGGATTTTTTTATTATGGAAGTTTAAGAGTAGGAAAAAAAAGTTGCTACCTTTACCTTCTAAAATTCAGCCTTGTGTCGGTTAAGGACTAGCTATCGTTGATAGATCACTAACGTAAATGAGCCATCTAGCCAAAATAAAGTACCATGCCCCTTTTTTTTTTATCTTTGTACACCTTGGTTAACTCAAAACGTAGCACACAAGAGGAATGTAATGACACACCGTGCCATCCGCAAGTTATAAAGTGTTACCATCACGTCACCGTTAACGACATTTTAACAACCCAATCACTTGAGCAAGTGCAAACAGATCAAAACCTCGTTAATGACTAGTTCAAACAACTCCCCTTATTTATTTTGAAGCTATTTGCGATATCGATAGCTCCCTTTATTCAAAATACTATATAACATATTTTTGAAAGGGATTTTGGTTTTATTTCGTCAAAGTAAAGTTCAACGGCACGTCGGCTCTGCTTGGTACGAGACTGTTCTCACATTTAAAATCTCATTAAGGTGTCTGATCACACACATTACGGTTTAGTCTACATAGTCTAATGGGACTATATCTACAGTAATCGGTTCCATTTTTTCTTTTCTGTACTGTTTAACTATGACAAAGATGTTTCTTTCACCTTGTAATCTTTCTGTTCTAAATATAATTATTTCTAATCACAACTATATAGTAAATCACAACAGTTCCCCCCCCCCTCCAAAATATAAGAAAAGATAGGAAAGAAAGACACGTGATGTGAATATAGCCAATAATGTGTTACCACGGTATAGAGCAATGTCATCCTTAGCCAATGAGAGCTTATTAACAGTAATTAATTTCAAGTCTTTTGACTAAATAAAAAGACGAGATTGGCAAAATTCTGATTTACTTCTCTTCAGGGTCCACCGACAGATAAACCTGGAACGGCATCCATTTCAAAGTCTTGTGAAAGTCGTCTTCGACAGGCAACCTGTAAGTTGTCTTTTTCCATTTTATAAATAATTTTTTGTCCAAATATCACTCACGTTATATTTAAAGAAAAAAAAAACATCTAAAATAAAGAGGCTGTTTTATTATTGTCACTTTGTTAAATTTATTTTAAATAAAATTTTAGACACAGTTACGGTACTTTTCAAACTAGGACACTAATCTCAAATTGCATTCGTAATAGCTGTTTCTACAAACTACACGGATGTGAGTCCAGATAATAAATATTAGAGAACTTGTGCTAAAAGTTTATCTTATGTTTAAAGCTGGAATGAGCGTTGCACCGGTAATCGCCTGGTCATCTACCTTTGTTCTTCGTCGGTGTTTTAGAGAAGAAAAAATGGAGGAAATGATCACACGTCACAAAACCTGAAAGAGACACTGTGCCCTTATCTTCCAGACATTTAATTACGAAAACTGTCTCGACATTTTTGTTGGCCCTGCAAATTCATAATCTCCAAGAACGTACAGCAGTTAATCACCACTACTTTGAAACAAACAGAGCAATTGGAATTGGATATGAATATTCATCTATCCAAAAATAAACAATTTGTGTGTGCGTGTTTTTTTTTTTTTTTTTTTTTTTTTTTTGCGGTGACTCTAACATATTTAACTGTCATTGACAAATATGACAAATTTTCAACACATATTCCAGCTTTAAATGTCAGTCAAAGTGTAAAAATACTTTAATTTCATATCACTGCATATTCATCAGAATATGTGCTGGAATCATCCCATCAAGATTTTCTCTATAACTTCCTATTTCTATAATATAAACTGAAAAGAACTTTCTGTCACGTAGGCCTATTGCATCTTGGGGTTTTTCTTTTAGATTATGTCATGGGGAAATACCTACAACACACCCAGTGACGCAATAAAATATGTCGTAGTTCACGGCATTAATGAAATTCGTTGTTTGTTTTCATACTTGGATACCATTGTATTTTCAATCGTTGACCTTAAAGAATCCAACCTAGGAAATGCCGAAGAAATCAAGTGATATTTTTGCAACCGATATTCGTTGACACAGAATGACGGATTATTCAAATACGCAAGGACGCTGGCCTTTTCATGCAGTTTCTCATAGATGGACAGAAATTCAGTTAGAGGGCTATTTCTTGCTAAAGAATAATTGCTCACATAAATTTTCAAAAAAAAATTCAAATGATGCATCTTTGTAACTCGTCTTATGCATGATGTTTTGAGGAGAAGAAGCTTTCCCAGATATTCATTAATGAGTCTAAATGGGTCATTAATGATTAAAAATGTCTTCTTTATGTGCCATGTTGGTCTAGCGTAAACGTCCTATTTCCCTTTAATGCTTTTATCAATTGGTTCAAAAGGGAGCCGAAAATAGGTCAACGGTCAACACCTGTCCGTTGTCTAATCCTTTTAAATTTGGAAAGCAAAAAAAAATAAAAGAATCACGAGACTAAAGACATTTTGTGATACTCTATAACACAAAGCAAAAGACTGAAATTTACTCTAAATACAAAATACTGAAATTTACTCCAAAAGTGCACTGATCGACCACTTCTAATAAGAGTGAATATTTACCTGGAATGAAGTGAACTTTGGACTCCAAAAAGAGCGATTTTTTATTCCATGTGTGTGTGAAATATTGTTCTTTAGAGTGAATTTCACTCAGTTCATTTTAGGGTGTTTTTTGTTGAAAACGCCGTTGTTACTTCAGGCGATAAAAGGATAGATTGATGTAATGTCAACGATGAAAAATAAAAATGGTAGGCTGAGAAGAAGCAAGGTTACACCACGATACGGTTGGTTTTTTCTTCCTTATTTTTTCTGTCTCATTAATAATTTCTACTGTTATGCTTCATATCACGTCAGTATACCCGGATTACGGTAGAAGAAAACAAGTTAAATAAATGTAAAGTTCATTTTCAATCTCCTATATTGGATCCTCAAGTCTTACCCGTAATCTTATCTACAAAACGTATCAATTCACACACGAAACGTGGACTTTTTATATTTGATAACACGTTAAGGTGAAATCGTGACTTAGCCTACAGTGGAATGTGCTGGCTAAAAATACCTCAAGTTTCCTCTAAAAAAATGACTAGAAAACAGAATAGCTTTATCCATTTTGTAACACTCAGATTTGAATTTAAAATGGCCTCCGCATTCGAAGGAAAATGGGTATTCGACAGGAGTGAAGGAATGGATGCCATCGTGGCCGCCCTCGCCCTACCAGCCGACAAGGTCCCAAAGAGTGGACAGACTACCCTCGAGTACAAAATCAGTGGCAACTCGTTCACCCTGAATGGTACTCATCCCAAATCTGGAAAAGCCATGTCTGTGAGTACTCTTGGGTACATTCTTTGACTTTGACTATAATGAGCCGACGACAGCAGGTTCAAGTGTTGGCTCATCTACATACCCGTATATGTTGCATATTTTATATATACCATGGTCAATCTCTTTACAGCTTCAATAAGCTAATGCTCTGTGACCACAATCGTCTCCTCCTCTCGCCCACTGCCTACCTCACCCTGATCACATCCACAAATTTATTTCTTAACTTGAAAAGCCATATAAAGAGACATTAACTGCTGTCTGTTCCTTCATTTCTTGACATTGTAGAGATTCTTTCTTGTGTGACTCATCGGTCTTCAATCTTGGACTCCAATAGAGTATTATGTTTGATATCATGTGAGGATTGGCTGTATGACTTTACCAATGAGAACTATGTACTGATGTCAAAAAGCGGTATAGTCAGCAGCTGTAACAGTCTAACTGACCCGTTGACATCCCAAGGAATTACCCCCAATTTACGATCATAGATCTTTGAATGTTCTTTCTTATGTAGACAAACAAATAACTTCCTAGAGTAACGAAAATGAGTCACGTTAATAAAAAAATGTTCTTGTCTAAACATTTTTGTCATCCACAACCATTTTTTTTTATAGTGTACCCCCCATATTTGTTTTCAAATGAATACATCTCAAAGTGATGACAGGCCAACGACATAAATAATTGTACAAGGATTACTATGGAATCAAAGTGAGCACGTGAAAACCTTTAGAAAAACGAAGGCAGTCTATGAATTCACTATAGGCCTGTGTTGATATGAATCCTCACCTTATTACATTTTTCTCAGAAACTTGGTGATTTGGTCAGTTGTTGCAAAATAGGTCGTTACAGTACCGGGTACTATGTCAGTGAATTATAACCAGAATAAACGCTGGCAAGATTCCAGGCTGAAAATGTTGTTTGTAATTGCTATGGTGAAGTGTTCAAACAGTGAAAAAATTATACATTTGACATTTGAAGAATAGCCCCTCCGATAAACAAGTTGGAAGTTTGTACCGGTAACGAATTCTTATCTTTTTAAAGGACCTATGACATGAAAATGACATTTAAAAAGTATTGGGTGCATTAATAATTAAAAAGTTAAAAGTAGCAACCAAATCCATTAAAAACTGACAATTTCACAGGCAAATGAAGATCTCACATCGATATCATGAACAAACGATGATTAAAAATGCAAATTAGTGACGTCAAGAGATGGCTCCCTATGACAGGTCTTACGTTAACCCTATACGACATCCTTTGTTTGTTGTAATCGTTTGTTTATTTCGAGGACATGTGGAAATTGTACGGTATATGCCCAGAGGGCTTTATTTTGGAAGCATGTATTTTTTTTTTTTTTTTTGCGGTGACTCTAACATATTTAACTTTCATTGACAAATATAGTAATATAGTAACTTTGTTCATATTATATTTCAGTCCACATTTACTATCGGTGAGAAGTTCAAGGCGGAAGAACTCAGCGCCTACCTCGGCAAAGACGTCTACGCGACCCCAGCCTGGGATGGTTCTAAGCTGACCGTTTCTGGAGAAGGTGGACAAGGCTCGCTCACTCGTGAGATAGTCGGCGGCGAGCTCGTGACAACCTTCCACTTCGGAGGAGCCAGTGGAAAACGTATTTTCAAGAAAGCATAAGAGACTTGTGTGCTATGATCTAGTTATTCATTGCAGTAGATTAGGAAAAGCAATATTAAAAAAAAGACGACACGTTTTTTTTATACCCATTTTGATTTTCCTTGGATAAATTGATCACGTACGGTATCCTGTTACTTCAAGACGATAACGGCAATCAAAGTTACCAGAAGTAGGGAAGGAAAAAAAAGTTTGGGGTGTAATGGAGGCCGTCGTTGGAGGGAGTAGAACCATACCGTATAGACTTTTACTTCCACAGTTTTAAAAGAGGGATACAAGCTGAATATCTTAGAAGCTGACTCCTCCACGTCAACCCATCGCACCGTAAAATTCACCCCCTACCCCAGCAAAATAACTTTTCAGACTCTGGTTCGAAGGCAGGAAAATACTTAATTTAATTCATACTGTAATTAAAAGATGCGATATTACTTAAATTCTCCAAATAACCTTAATTAATTATTCCGATATCTTGTATCTCTCAGAACTTACAGAATTAGCACACACTAAGATCTCTTCCCTTTAGTTCACCTCACGAATTCACCTCTTGAATGTTCACGAATTCACTCTTGAATATTCACGTATTCAAGATTCTCCTCTTGTATGCTTTCTATGACGTCATTGGTTGAATGGAGAAAATGCTGTCGCCACGAAACTGTTCTTTCATTGTCTTTATTTCCAGTGTTATATTGTCATGAACGTTTTTCGAGTTTTTGAAATGCTCCCCAGTCACGGGGAAGAGGACCAAACCCTCCATGCATGTCACGTTCCGCCCTGCCCTTAGCTAGCACCACACCCTTCAAAATTCATTTCATCTTATTCACCTTATCTATACCACATCCCGCTCCCACAAATTTACCTCATCCCTTGCCCTTGTAGCATACAGTACAACATCCATCAGGCTGCCTAAGAATAGTAACCTTGCTCACATCTCCCCACCATTCGCAACTCAGGAGGGACATTGGTGAGAAGTCTTCCCCCCCCCCCCTCCTCTCCACCTTCACCATACGTCTAAATACTTTCTGATGTTTAAACCAGGAATAGTTAGTTGTCAGAAAAACTTAACGTTTTTCAAATAAATCATTCACATGTATTGTGTAGACACTGTATAAGTGCGAAAACTTTAATGGAACAAAAACCTCTTTCGTTTGACTAGAACACGGTTCCTAACTCATTTTTCCACAATCGAGTTCCCCACTTGCAGGGATGATTTTAAGATTCATCTTGAGGTCTTGCAAAATGGATTTCATGTCGCAGGCCAAAAACAAAAAAGAAAAGAAACATGGTTAATTTTTTTTCAATGTTTTCTCTGCAAAAGGACCACATTGTCAAAAGTTAAGGATAAAATTTATGCAAAAAGAATTATCAAATGTTCTTTATTTAGTGGTCCTAACAGAGACGTGTGCGGGTATCATACCCCTGTCTAATACTTCCCTGAGTAAAAGTACTACATTTGTAAAGAAAGAAAACAAAATACATTACGATTTTACACGTTATCCCTACAACATTAAGTGCCCACTCTGTTGGTGGCTTTTTGACCATTCACAGACAGAAACCCCCATTGAATGAGAACAGACGTCAAAACTTTTGACGATGAAATATTACAGTTAAATGAGATGCTAACATGTTTTTTTTCTTTAATTTTGTTTTCCTTCATAATTTACTGCCAAATAGTTCCAAGTTATGCGTGGATTCAGTTCAATTGATCGTTGCCTCATACACCTCAGTATTTTAAAAACAATTGTACAATTGCACGTGCATTTGTGGAAATTACAGTTAAAGAAAACAAAGAGACACCGTAAATTCTTGCAACAAGAGGGCTATGTGACTTCATAATTAGACTTACTCAAGTCTGTTGAACGTTACAGTGTGGCAACAATTGCAGCACCCTTGTTTGAAATTTAAAAGGGTGTAACTTGGGCAGCAAGCATCAAACGAAACTTTGTAGTAAGATGTTTGTCAAACATTTCTGCTTTATACTTCATATTTCTCTATAGAGGTATTCCTCGGGTTTGTTCTTCAAATATCGTATGGAATGGAAAACTTACCTAACTATTTTGTTGTGCCGTGTGCATTGTAACATATGTCTTCCCTACGTTATCAACTGTAAAGTTGTTTTGTTCGCTGATGGGTAAAATTTCCGTGTCTTACATTTTACGTCATAAAGGAAAGAAAGACATCCCCATTTTCATGCAGAGTGGTTAGGATAAGCCCTCTGCAGCTCATCATTATGATGAGGGAACCAAATGTAAAAAAAAGAAAATAATATGAAGTTCCCGACTTCAATTAGACATTATTCCCTCACTGATAAATAAAATGAGGCCGAACGTTTTTTTTTTTTATGTGTGCATCACATTGATTGAAACCGTGACGAGATGTTAGATCAGTAAAATGAGTGAACTAGCTTGTTTTCACGACTACTAAAACCATTTTCCCGTCTCAAAGATTTCAGCAACTCGACCAAATGAACCTAAAACAAAGTTCACGAGCACCTCTTAACAGCCAATAAATCCTGATTAGGTCTCAGCTGTATGGGTTCTAAAACTGTCCATCTTTAAATAAAGCCATCAATCTTGTCTCGTTCGGATTTATTTTGATTGACATTCTGGCAGGTAAACACTTGTAGCCATGTTTGTCGATAAACAAATTGAAACGAGAGGGACCTAAAAAGAATACTCAATAAACTGGTATCAACCTATAGATAGATCTTGAAAAAAAGGTAGTTGCACAGAAATAGATAAACTCGAATGAGGTCAGACTAACTTAGTCACACATTGGAGGCTCAAATGAAGTTGAACAATAATCGGTCGCCGATTGCCTGAATGCACAGTAAGAGCTTTATATGAATGTATCAATATGACAACCCAATATGCCTGTCAAAACACCTCTACTTTTAACATTTGCCATGTATATTGCACGTGCAGCCCTTGAACTTGCTCGTTTGATATAAATCTTTGGTAAAAAAAAACCGAGGTAATGAAATCGTTTGATTTTTTTTTAAAAGATCGCCTGAAAATATTCAAGGAAAACTGTTTTCCAAAGTTTAGCTGTTTGCGAGTTACATTTTCCTAAGAATTCGGTTGAATTTTGTGTTACCGGATTTCATGAGGATGCATTTTGGCATACAGAGTTTGGGCTTTACCTATTGTCCCATGAAGTCCTTCTGGATCATCTGTTTCTGCGGGTAGATGTTCACTCCTCGAACTAATTCAAGATGACTATAATTACGTGACCCGGTGAACGGAATGCGCTTATAGTTAATTGTTTCTTTTATTGCAGACATATCCCGAATGCTTGCGCAACGAAAAATAAAATGCTCAGAAAGCAGAATGCATCCTTACATTCAAACTCTTCCTTTACTTGGTTAAAGAGAAAAGTGTATTGCTAGACAAAGAAGTAATGATTACCCCCACCTTAAAGCAGGATTTATTAGCTGTTCTTCCTGGGCGTTCCAAAGCCCACCAAAGGTCTGGCTATACTTCGTACAGTTGTAAAAAGGTCGTAACGACTCGTTTTACAGTGGTCTATTTGTCCAAATAAAACATAAAACAAAATTTCCATAGGAAATGCGTTTGCATTGAGTTTCGCTGTGGTATTCGCAAGGATGCACATTTACCGCAGGGTCCAGTTTTGCTAACTTTTTAGCGGAAAAAAAACTAAATCACTTCTCCCTTTCTATCGTAATTGCCAGTCTAATCAATAAAATTTCTCATGAAAGATACGTGGCATAGATGTTATTTTCCAGTTTGGTATCAAATGGAAGAAAACGATGAAAGATCAACGATAAAGGTTTTCTTTCTTCAAACAGCACCAGACGCATAGCCAAGGAAGGGGCGTCCGCGCCCACCCCCTTGGCCATATTGTGGTATTTTTTTAGGACTTCGCCAGAAATACCCAGGAGTAGAGGCACAGATAATTGTCCGACAGACTGTCCGTAGCTTTCTACACCCATAGAGGAAACTAGGCCCTCAGCGTAAACATTTTGCTCACTTTATCAAGAGAAGTTACTAAGCTCTTTCCTGGATTGAACAATGAAGCAACCAGGATGAACAAAGAATACATGGCTTGAAAATTAAGACAATCAAACAAGTATTAAAAGTTATGCACATATGTGAGTCAATCGTTCTGAGGGGGGGGGGGAGGGGGACAGGGACGACCTTTGACCGAATTTAGGAATTTTTGACTAAGTTGCCCGAATTTTTAATTCACCACTTCATTCACATTTTCCAATCTGTCTAGAGCCCCGTCACAAGGGTTGGAGAGGTAAATTTTACATTGTGATGCTTCAATACAGCAGCCCCCTACTTCAGTGGGAATTTTTCACATTAGGTGGATGAAGATTGTCGAAGACTAAGCTAGCTCCACCACGAGTTGGCGCGAGGCGTTCTAGAATACAGAAATCCCCATGATCGCCGGATCCAAAGCTCCACGAAGTCAGCCATATCCTCCAAAAGTACTAAATTTATTCTCTCGGCTGTCTCATTTTACCGAATCGATCCGTTCAGTATTTTTCCTCGAATGGGGTGATACCCCCTCTCTTTTTTTTGTCTATTATACCCTTATGTTTATGCAGGAGTGCCATAAGTCGCTCAAAGCGTCAATCAAGGCTTAAAGGCTGTATTGCATCACCCTGAGCTATATTTTTACCTCCCTGACTTGAAAGCAAAATTCTCAACTGGTTCTAAGTTACAGTACCCTAAGATTGCCAGCAAATTCGAAAGATGCAGAGCAGCTCGTATTACACAGCATACACGGGGATCCATTGTTTTGATTACACATGTGGACTAATTTAAGACAGGCTGAGTGAGGGACTAGAGGTAGGTGGTTGGGAGAATTGAAACTGTCTGGCGGGGGGGGGGGGGGTGATGAGTTTTTGTCTTTAATGTCTCTTACTTTTCTTTCCCGTAAGTTATAAGATTTTCATGTCTCTTGTTAGATACCTTAAAATGCTTCCATAAAAGCTGTTACACCGTACATTGGCCTATAATGAAGGATCATTTAAACCATGACAAGATGGTCACCGAATATTTTCGCAGAACCGGTGCGTCTACGTTATCATCATCGACAGGGCAGAGAGATTGATTTGCAATTTCTATAACTTCTTGTTTTTTTTTTTGTTTTTTTTTTGCAAATTATCAATCTTTGAATCTCAGAATCTCTGATCTGATCCTGAATAAACGATAATTTAGACTAGCAAAGTTAATCGCAAGTTTATCGTTCCTTTCCAAGCTTTAGAAAAAGAAAAGAAAAGAAAAGAAAAAAAAAAAAAACAACCACACAGACACGCCGGAGAGAGAGAGAAAACTGTATCTATTTATGCCAGGGAGGCGTATAGCAGCTGGGTCTTCATTGCACGTTTAATGTCCAAGCAAACATTGACCAATGAAAGACGTGATTGCGTTACAGTCTTGACCAATCAAATTTCAAATTTGTGTCGTCTGGGAGCTGAAAGTACAGCTTTATAGAAGGCGTAAATCTGGCAAGAATTAACACTCATCGCTGAATCATCTCCGATCAAGGATTTCCGGATTAGGTGAGTAGGATTTTGGATTAAAGTAACAATAATTTAAATTTTTAGTTTTTGTACTACAGTTTTTTATCTTCGATATGTCTTCCTCACCTCTACGAGTTTGTGTACATGAATCATGACACGAGACAATCCAGGCGTAGTCACATGTATACCCTCTGATATTTAATCAAAAAGAAAAGAACATAGAACACCGCCGCAAAATAAAAAAAAAATGTCGAACTTAAAGAAGGAACTAAGAACTGTTTACCCGGGGTACCGGATACTTGAACGGTATTTTACGACCTGGATCTTTTATACTTTCGTTCGGTACTATACAAAGCAAATAGTTCAAAACAGAAGTTTCTTCAATTTCTCTGGGGTAAAATCGGTGGTTCTCATTAATCAGTATGTATGCGCTGGTGTGCATGTAGTACACTACAGTATAAGATTCCCCCACACTGTATCTGGTATACAGTGCTGTTGAAATGCAACTGTTAACTAACGACACAGCCAACGTCTTGGTAGGGTACCAGAAGGTATGAATAAAAATAAAATTAGTTTTCCATGCACTTGGAATCGCTGAAAAACACTAGAAATTGAGAAAGGGGGGGGGGTGCCTAATTAGCAAACTTCAAAATAGAGATCGTTACATGCAGAAAGCATAAATGAGGCTCAGACTGTCTCTGTGTGTGTCTGTGTGTGGTTTTTTTTTCTTTCTTTCTGTTCCTGATCCAGGTCCTTTCAGTAGGCCTAGTAGCCAGAAAAACGGATGTATTACTCATGCATCAGTCCATCTGCATTCGTAATTCCAATTGCTTGGATTTGTTTTGTGCGTACAGTTAAAGAAGCGTTACAAAGTAACACGTGGTGGGAAGGTTATTGGGCTTTCAACGACTATTTTGATAACTATTTTAATAGTTAATTCCAACAAGACGGACATGAGGTGTGCTTATGATCATATCTATTTATAGGTATTTTTAGGAGTTTATTTCAGGCACCACATTACCAGCAGATTACTCACTGTATTGCCTGTGCGTTTTTGAAAATATAAGTAAGGAAGTTTTTAAAACGAAAAAAAAGGGGCTATGACAGATTTCTGGACTGACAATGCAAAAACACACTAATCTTCGTTTTAGGTAAACGAAAAGCAGAAGGCCCTTCATAAGGAGTGATCTTTGAGGGAGTCGGGAGGCAAAATCGATTGCCAGGAATAAAAAGATGCCACAAAATGTTTGAAAAATTGGCAAATCGTCAGCTTGGGTTTCCACAACATGCAATTCACAGGGAAAATAAAGTGAATAAAATGGCAGAGAAATGATAATCGATGGGAAAGATTAATTAGACCATCAGGCTGGGCCCCCAATAGATGTACACGGCGTTGCCAATGCGTCCGTGGTCAAGTAGTGCTTAAGAAAAACATTGTCGCTTAAAGTTGGAAAATAAAAGTAGGACAAAAACCCCCAAGAACGATACTCGGAGTTGAAGGTTAATGAAAGTCATCGGTACGGTATTAAGAAATACTTTGAGATATTTAAGAAAAGATGATTATTAAGATCCCATGTTCATCATAGAAAATCAAATGCGACAAAGTACATGTGATTACATGCACGGGTGAGGGCTCCCACTGGTTGCCATGTTGATGGAAACAGGCAGGGACAACAAAAATCTACTACGTGAAAGAATTTCTGTAGAAATAGAAAGGCTTGCCGGGATCCGCTCAGTTTGAAATAATTGGCGACAAAGACCGAGGAGAACCGTTGACTCCTATAGTTGTCATGACAACGAAGGTAACATTTGAAGTATTTTAAGCGCGCAACTTCAATCAACCTATTATTTTGAATGCCCATGCATCACCATCTCTCAATTGAAGTCTAAGGAGAAGCTACATATACAACCTCTCTTGTCAACTATTCTCCCCATTTCACGTTCATTAAGTTCACAGGACCGACTTACACTACTTGTTTACACCCTCCCCCCCCCCACCACCACAAAAAAAAAGAAAAAATAAGAAGCGGAATGACTAATTAGCGATAATAAATAAATGGAAGTAAAACATTTTTTTTTCCTTTTTCAGGTAAATCTGAAAACACAACCATCTCTACAAACTAAGATGCCTGGTGCTGCATTAAACGGAAAATGGGTGTTCGACCACGGGGAGGGCATGGACGCAGTGGTGAAGGCCCTGAACGTGCCCGCGGACAAGATACCAGATGATACCAGCTCTACTGTCGAGATTAAGGTTGACGGTGATAACGTTTGTATCACCACTTCCTTTGGGGGAAAGACCGCAGAGGTAGGGAGCAAAATTTTAAAAGTATCAAAAATCATAAGAATTCTGTCTCAAAATTACGAGTTTGTGTTCGCCCGATACCTCTAGATTAGCAGAATTTAGAGTGGGACTTTGAACCCAAAGAAAAAAAACTGCATATACTGTTACGAGCAGAATAAGCACACATGTAACGTTGACCAAGGTGTGAAAGCGCTGGTTTGTAACTACCCTCTGTCGCAATATAGAATGAGGATTATGTGGGTGGGTCTTCCGGCATGTGAAAAAAAAAAGGCTAACCAAACATAGAACCATGAAAAAAAAGTTAAGGTCGTAATCTCAAAAAAGTGTTCGAATACAAAAAGACGTTACGCATGTTTACAATACGACATTTGACTATTGAACGAACGTTGTATAAAAGGCAATGTGTGATTAGCAAAATGATTACTAACTAAGGGAACTTGGTAGATATTACATCCTATTCATTTTCCCTCCGATCCTTTAGCACTCAGTCATGAAAAGTTGATGGTTTGTGGTGTTGATGTTACTCTTCTATATTGGGATATTTTGTAAAAATACCTAGATTTTCCTTATCCAGAACGACGTAACAAGTAATATCAATTAAAACACTTGTGTTCATTTTTATTGTCCAGTTACAAAAGGCAATTATAGTTATTCTGTAATGAAATTGGTTTATCTAAACAACCTTTTGATCGATAATACATCACACCATTTAATATTAAGTTTGTCCAGTGAATTTAGTTGCGTATGACAACTTAAACACCCATACAAACAGGTCTCTCCCTCAAAGTTCTAAACCTATTGAATAAACAGGAATTACTTGCCAAAAGACAATTCATTTTAATTTATCTATTGTCAAAAGTCTTGAAAATAAGATAAAGGTCACATGTTGTCTACACCTACTGAATACAATCAAAGGAGGTAACTTTTCAAATGTTTAGGTCGATGTTTTGAGTTATATAGAAATAGATCATATCGTACTTCGGTGTACTTTGACTTTGGTTTTTCAGGCATATTAAGGCTCGGAACTGTTCCTGAGGGCTGAATGCTATTACGTCATGCGTTTTGGCATATGTTGGGGTCTTTTAAATGAGTCCTGATGACCACCTCTCATCCAGCCCCTGTCACCATCCCTGTGATTATTTTAATGCCTATGTCAAACTTCTTCTTCTTTCAGTGAAACGAAACAGGGAAACATACACTGTGCCATTTTAATTTATTTTATTATTACGCAATAGAGTCAGATGGTCATCGGACAGGCCCGCGTGGCTTCCGAACTCTCCCGACTCGCCGGTAAAGAGGTCACGGGGACTCCTTCGTGGGACGGAGACAAGCTGGTTGTCGAAGGAAGCGGGGGGAAGGGCAAAATTATTCGTGAGGTCTCCGGTGGTCAACTTCACGTGACCTTCAAGTTTGGTGACGTGTCAGGGAAGAGAATTTTCAAGAAAGCTTGACCAGTCCCGGTAGATGACACGAGGGGTCAATGAAAGCAAACAAGACTGAGTCCTGGTTGTGCAAAATAAATTAAATGTGAAATAATAACTTAACATATATAAACGAAATTACATCATCGTAAGTTTTCATGTAAATCCACTGCAAATCCCCATATTTCTTTCTTTGGGCTTTTTGATTGAGATACGTGTGAATATGAAAATAAAAGGTTGTATTTTTTCAGCAACGTGAATGTAACCTATGTACAAACACAAAAGAAATAAACAGATTGGTATGGATCTTTTCCAATATAGATAAGACAGAGAAACTTGTGATTTAAAAAATAAACCCCATCTTGTTTCTTTTCTGCTATTTTTGTTTGTTGTAAGTTTCAAGTATCGTGGGTTAACTACGTTAATACGTTACAATTGATTGTGTAGAATTTTGGAAGGTGTGGGTTCAGTTGCCACAAGGTGATGTTAAAATACCTCTACTTAAATTGTCACTTTGTCTGAAAATGAAATTTAACTCCAGATATAGAAATTATGTATAGAAGGTAGAAGATAAGACAAAAAGAAGAGTTTATCAAGATGCTTATTAGGGGTAATCGGTTAATCGTGTGACAAGCTATTCGAGAGAAACGGTAGCTTTCTGTCGCAGCATCTCTTCACCCTGTTGCCACTGGGTCCCGCTTGTGAGGGTACCACGAGGGTACAACATATCCCTAGATAATGTCCACCAGCAGCAAGGATTCAGAAAAGTGCCTTTAATGAGCCAAAACGTCGTAATGTATCCATTTAGAGATCACAAAGGTTTTTCTGCTTTTCTTTTTATTTTTACTCAAGTATTGGAGGGTACCAAAATAAAATACAGCTTGAAGAACAATGGAAGAAGACAAAGAATATTTTATCAAATTGAGTGTATCCGGGTGAGAACGTTTTCACGGGGAGGGAGGGGGGTACACCAAGAACTCCTTTTTAACTCTTAGTCTGAGTAGTTGACTTAGAGGAAATATTTGTAAATGCCATGATACAACATGGCAGACGATTAGCTATCACGTGATAGGTGCAGGGAATTAATTGATAAGACGTATTTTGTATGAGCAAGCTCGGACCATCTGGTGTCGCTATTTCAGTGTTTAATAGCAATCCGCTCAGATCAGTGACTTCTAGAGAGTGGAGTGACACTTAAGAATTTGCAGCTCGAGAAGTCGACAACTGCTCACTCACTACGGCGGAATCACAGAAAGCTTGGAACAATTTTAGAGATTACTCAGTGGAAGAATTTGTACCCCTCTTCTGACGTTCCTCTATAAATTAATTCCCTTTTAACACCTTCCCACTGTCACTTATCAATGGAGGAAAAGCCTAGATGTAGCGATTGCTCAGAAATACCAACAACCACTGTCAAGAACATCGTGGGTAACTGAGTCGGAAAAGGTCGAAAAAAGGGTTGTTTACTGGTGTTGGTATGAAGTAAAAAAGCAAAGGAGAGAAATCAGTTGAAACTATCCTAACTAATAGCAATTACTCTGGTCCTGCTTAACATATCACGTGACACAATCTTGGGCATGCGTGGTCATCTGTGGCGTATGTATCAGCTGTTTGAAAGTATCACGTACCTTCCAAATGAGTACGTAAAAGTGGTCAGCAGCAAAGCAGATAGAGCGATATATATACATTTTAACTTCGAAAAAGTATTCAGTATTTGCTATGAAACTCAGGGGTTTGTCCAATCTCAGCAAAGACACCTTGGGTTGAGAAACCTTTCACTTGACATGAACTTAGAAGAAAAGTGTTTTTAAGATAAAATCAAACAATACAGAAAACATCAAACAAATTACAAAAAACAAAAGAATACAAAGAAGACAGGTAATTATAAATATTTCGCAATATATCAATATATTTTAGCCAAATTTGCTTTCTTTTTTCTTTGTGTAAAGGAAATAATTTCGATAAATCGTACACACAGTAAGTAATACTGCTAACGTTTTCTGTCTCACACAGGCCCTGCCCCCGAATATATATGTACATGGAATATACATTCTATGGGTTTTCCAATAATGACTTTGTTCTTTTTAAATTATGTTTGTGTTTCATTTATATATATATATGCTTATTCGTTCACTTTTAAAACAAGATAAAATTCTGATAAAACACACTTTTACACTGCATAACCGCAAAGGCAAACTAAATGATGTCGGGTGCTGTGAATATATATATATATTTTTTATTTCATTTGGCCTTAGGTGGGGTGGTTCCTTGGCCGTGGAAGTAGCCGGTAACACGTGGAGTGGAATATATGTTTAACACTGGGGTGGGGAGGGGATAAAGAAGTAACAACATAAGCAACCGGTTACCGCATTTATTGCAAACTTTCCTATTTAATTGAGCTTGGCAAAAAAAGGAATAACATAGACCATTAATTAAAAAGGGTGGGAGGAGGTTGGCGCGAATCTGAGGCTCCCATGGTACCCGTTTCTAACACAGCTAATCGTGCGTCTCAATGTGTGGGTGTTTTCTAGTGCGCTTCTGATCAAATTGTCTTTTTTACTGCAATGCATGTTCTTTTTGTCATCTCGACCCACTTTAAAAGGTTCTCTTTAATATTTTCCTAAGGGAAGCCAATTCGTCTTTGTTAAAATCTTCTTGGTTAACTACAAATCGGAAGATCAGTAAGTTATTAGGATGGACATTTTGCCATTGCGCATTATCTCATTTTTTCGTCTACCGCTATATGACCAAACCCGCAATTCTTCCACTGTTATGACGTCAGTCATACGACATAAAGCCTACCAATCATGTCCACGTCTTGTCCATGACATTGCAACACCACACCCCGATTTAAACATACCATCGCCTTTCGACATGGATCGTTTTTCATGCATCCCATGTTACTTCACTGAATAGATTTCGAATTCACGACACCAATCTTAAGTCGCATTTATGGTCTATGTAAAGAACGCATTCATGGTCTATATATAGACTTGTATTGACATCATATAACAGCAAACAAGGGCTCCCTCTTTGAGGCAAACAAACGAACAACGTATAAAGAACGAAGTTCTGTAAGCGACTTATTGTGCCTGTAAATTCGCAGGTATAACAGCCGCATAGAACGTTGCAGCTCACACGCATATTCTATTGCTAGAGACTCAAGCAATGTGCATGCGCAATGACCGGGGGATTTCCCCAGGGCCGGGATTCCCGGAACCTCCATGCTTTTTCCTCACACTGCCTCACGGAGGGCGCTATACTGTTTAAATGTGACGTCAAATCTGAAGCCTAATAGCTAAAGTATAGGATTTCAATGAAGGGGTCTATATCGCCTACTTTCTCCTTGTAGTTTAAAATTGTGAAGTCACAATTTGAATTTCAAATGATATCTGTCACCACATCAATCATCTCTCACGTTTGACGTCACTCGTGACGTCACAACGTCCAAGTCATTGTACGAGTCGTTAACTTCCAACTGAAAGGATCCGTCTACAGTGGTAGCTAAATGTGCGCAATGTACTTCACATTGACTCATTTGTTTTGCGTAATCTATACTATATATAAGTCATATTAAAAATGATAAAAGCGAGGTTACTTTGGGAGTTTCGGAATGACGTTCGCATGTGTGTATACTTCGTCTCTTCAATTTTTGAAGAGTGACGTGTAACTATGACGAAAACAAACACTGTGAAAAGAAACTTAACTCATACATAATACCACCGATGTATAATGATCTTTGAAAGCAACATGAAAATATATTTCTAAAACAAAATACGGAAATAAATTTTAAAAAATTCTAACCGAGTGATCCTTACAACCAACCTTTTTTTGTCTCTAAAATGACATACATTGCTTCCACTCGTCAACTTTGGTTTGTAGCTTCGACCTCTCTTGGAATGTCTGAATCTTTTAACACTAATCTATAAAAAATAATAATAATTCTAACAGAAATTATTGCACACTTTACCTACGCTATAGCTGAATTTAGATATTGTAAGTTCCAATTTATATGAATATGTAAATACGCCCTCTTCCTTTTTAATGGAATGGCTCCATCGTGATATCTTGCCCAGACTGATTTCCAGTACTGTTTTGTGTTCCATTTCTCTAGCTTGTTTCTGCAGATAAGGCCCCACCCCTCCGCATTTTCATCTCAGCCCTGCCACTACTTTTTGTTTTATCAATCTATGTATCTAAAAGACTTAACGCGGTAGATTTTGTGTTCTTATATGATTTTTGACCATGTTTTTGGATAAACTGGTGGGTTTTCAGTCGACTATATCTAAACTTTCCTGTTTCAGATAAAAAAGTATTTTCCTTCTTTGATTTTGTCAAAGCTGGACCCTTTCAGCCAATCAGCATTCACATGAAAATGCTTCAAAACTATAATGAATTTACTGAGTATTTTCTGTTGACCTTTGTTTTTTTCTGTCATAATTACAATGGACAAAATGTTCACCATTTTCCTCGTTCTGACTGTTTGTAGTCTTTCGCACGGTGTTGTTAGTTTTTTCTTTCAAGTAAACCAAAAAAAAAAAAAAATTGACTGAATAAGATTTTCACCTCCCCTCCGAAAGAGACCTTTCCGGAAAGGCTTCATAAATTTTAATGTTTTGCAACAGCTTGCACGTATTTTCAAACAATATTTGAGAGGTAGTAGAACATTTGCCAATATATATATATATAAATATCCACTTTTTTTCGATCTAGAGTTTCCATTGTCCCATTTTTTACTAGGTTTTCAGCACAAGCTGCGACGACTTATGAAAATTATGCAAATTAGGTGTCATACATATTCATCATGACTCACTGTACATGATACAACTTCAAGTTTGTGTCAACACAATGCCTTTTTACGCACTTGAAATGAAGTAATGAATATTCACGTATCCTGCGAAATCTTGCAATATAAATAATACATGGATCATACCACGAGTTAAAGTTGCATAGATAATTGTCTGTAGGTCAATAGCTCAAAATCGTTAAAACTCATATGTACGAACAAGTTTTGAAACCTGACACAGCAGTTTAACCTTGTGTTTACCTGTTGAAACGCTTTTATATTTCAAAACATTAACAAACCATAGTGTAATCTAAGTTTTTTTTTTATAGAAAATGACAGATTTATTTGTAAGTACATGTTTTTAACTTTGTACTTTTTTGGGAGGGGGGTGTTTGTTTTTGATAGCATGTAAGTACATTCTTGTGCATTTCATTGCGTAATTTGAGAGAAAATATATGCCATTTAAATTCAAAGACTTACTTTCTCTAAAGTCCGATGGTGGGGAAGGGTCAAAGACGGATAAGAGTAGGGTGACCTTCCGTTAAGGTTAACATAGTCATCGACTCCTCTCTTCGCACTTTTTCTTCTCCCACGTACACCATCGGTATACTTTTAATTGTATTCAACCGAATGC
The DNA here is from genome assembly GCA_021234535.1 of Stichopus chloronotus. Lineage (NCBI taxonomy): Eukaryota > Metazoa > Echinodermata > Holothuroidea > Aspidochirotida > Stichopodidae > Stichopus > Stichopus chloronotus. The sequence continues at coordinate 5,609,016 of CM037844.1, forward strand.
ACCCCGTGCTTGCTTGACGCACATTACCGCAAAAACCATCGACAGTAGTGGAATCGTACAGATACAGACCAAGAGTCAATTTATTGAGACCTATTTGAGACAGTTGCAGGTGTGCCGTGTATACCTATTGGCTATTCGAGGGAACAAATTCTTGCGAATGAAACGAATTACTGGCACGAACCAGATTTTAGGCAATTAACGATCGTTATTAGGTTTAAGTTCACGGTTAGAGTTAGGTTCGTTCGAATAACGGAGGTTATTCGCCCGTGATTCGCTAATTGTTCCTGTGCATAGTTGTGATTCTTTGGTGCTGAGGAGGTGAAATGTAATTCAATGGACGTGGATATTAATACTAAGATTCCGGACCACAGAGTGACATAATTGAACTTCACTTAAAGAGAAATATACTCATCGCCTCAGACAGTTTCAAATCTCCCAACTACTTCTTACGTTTAGTTCCTCCGAAAGCCTGTCTAAAATTCCTCCACATGTGTATTCAAACCAATTGGTCCCTGTGTATTCTGTGTAATATGAGCTACTCAGCATCTTTCGAATTTGCTGTCAATCACAAAGCAGCACCAATTGAGAAATTTCGATATCTACCAGCCAAAGATATAGATTGAGGGTGATGAGCGACTGCCTTTAAGGTACCATACCACAGGCGTCTGATTTTGTGCATCCGAGAGTTTTGTTAACCTTGCTCGGTAAAAGGGCCTAAATTGAGCCACGGGGATTGATTTGTGGAGAGTAGAGAGGGCGGGGGGAGGGGTATATTTAGCATTTAGCCGTCCTGCATTACTTGCATTAAAAAGTTGTATTTTTTACTGACTGCAATTGTGTATTTGGTTTGTTTACTTTGCAAATTTCCTCCCTCCCTCAAAGATAAAAAACACCATGTGTCAGTTCTGCAATAGCTGTCGGTTGATTGGACATTTCGCAATGTTCATGGTTCAAGGTTATTGGTCGTCTTATTAACTCTCACGTGACGACATCTTCTTTTTGATAACTCTCTGCAAACGTCATTAGTTTGCTACCAAGCTTTTCATTGGCTATCAATGACACATCAATATCGCATGTGTGTGTTTGGATACACCACTTAGCTATGCGTGATACCGTAGTATATTATTTACTGTGTACGTGTAAAAGAGGAAAAGTGAACTAGTAACGTTTGTATAGAGGTTTTTGCACGTGACGTCATAATTAGCAACTGCTGTTACGTCGCCGCAATGCTGGATGGAATCGGTGTAACTTTTCGTGAAACTAGTACCAGTTCGTACTGTTAGAGTGACACTATATGCTGGGTATTACGATATTTTCATATTTTTCATTGTATAACTGATCATAGAAGGCAAATGGTCCTTAACTGCGTGGCCGTGGGTTGTACGAATCGGAGAGACAAGCTCTACCTGACGTTCCACCTATTTCCTTATTGAAGAAAAAATGATACGCGTTGGTAATAAGCGGCAGTACATCACCGTACTGTGCGGTAGGGCGCGCACGTATGCAAGCACGTTGTTTTGTTTTCCATCCAATAAGACGTTACCACGAGGAACGTGACGTCACTGCAAAAACCTCTATGAAATTGTCAAGCTAAGACTGACGTCACGTGAGATTTAACGAAATGATCAACCACCTCACACATTCAAGAGGAAAAATATTATCAGTCGTTATACATAATCTCTCATAGTCTCAGTGCTACCGCTCACTTTTAACTTCATGTTAAGTTTTTCTTTGTTTATTGGCGAAACTTTGTCTTTTTCTCAAATGCGCTAGTAGTGGCAGACTTTCGGAACTTCCACTGACATGACGATAAAGCTTTTGAAAGCGCTTTTATTTTGGTTTTTATGTTTAGTTTCACGGGATGAAGTTTCATAGCACCTTCACCATCGGTGTTAATCTAACACATCTGTTCTAGATCCACATGGTTCCATTCTTGTTTCTTTTTTCTTTCATTCAAATTTTACGTCATGTATGCCTATTCATCACTAATTAATGTTTAATTATGACCCCCTCTGTTAATATCGAGGACCGGTTTCTTTAGAAGATTTTTATGTATTTCGTCATAGCTTTTAAAGATAACGAGTAAAAATTTTATTATAATTCCCAAAAATGCTTTACCCTGTTTTCAGTCAGCCTGTTAAAATTTTCTGTTTTCTCATTCTTCCACTCCATCCCATCCCACGCCTTGCTCGTGTCTCCCATCTACATTTCCAAAACCTTAAGAGGAAAAAACGACAACAAGGAGAACAACAACAACAACAACTGCATAAAATGATGTATCGATATCGGACTGTGACATCCGTATTTCCGTCAGAAATCTGCGAAATATTTTGACTGGAAATATTAGAAAAAAAAGGAAAAAAAAAAGAAAACAAACTCTCTGATAAATCAAGGACCGATCGAAATTTGGACTGAAAATATGTTTTTCAAATCCGTCGAAACAATTATTTTCAATCCAAATTTTTTATTATGCCATGATTTTAATTTTTGTCATCATCGACATAAAGAGCGAAAAGGGAAAAGCGAAATTAAAATGACGTCACATTTACAATGACGTCATAGATTTTAACCTTCTTTGTAGATTTGGAAGTTGTTGTTGACACTGTTACAAAGATTAAACATGTCCATCAAACTCTGTTTGAGATGCCTACGGAAGACGAAAGAGTCCGTTTCGGGATCGCTCTTGAATGACGTAATCGCAAAGAGGATGTAGTCTTCGTGAGGGTTGTAGGCGGTCCCGTAACCGTCGGGTACCACGGGACCGTAGCACATGAAAGTATCAAGTTTGGTTAGTACCTTTGGAAGTGGAAAAAAAAAATGATGTTGACATCGTGAAAGACTACAAAAGTAATAATTCTGAAGCATTGAATGTCTTCTGAAAATAGTGGTGACCCTGTGATCAAGTGACCCGTTTGAGGGGGGAGGGTATGTGGATGGGTGGGCATGGGGACACACATGGGGGATCTCTATAGTCAGTACTTTTTGCAATGGAATGTTAGTAAATGGAATTAAAATTTTGCAGAACATCTGAGTAGTAGCTGTGTTTTCTAACTGGACAGAATTCGAATAGCCTAAGGTAGATTACAACGATAGAACACAAACAAAATATCTAACTTAAGCAGGATGTGCTGTTTTGTAAAAAAAAGAGAAAAGAATGGATAATAGCCTTTATCATTAATATGTCCCCTTCCTCTCATAACCCCCGCCCCCCCCCCCCCCCTCGATTTAACGACATCCACACCAAGTTTCTTTTAGGAGACATTTCACCAATTAAAGTGTTAATTACGGTAAATGGAGGAGTGATTTAGTTTTTTTTTTTTCGTGCTAAAATCTTAGCGGAACCGGATCATGTAAGAAGTATACCCAGTCCTTTGAAACACTTTTCAAAACGCAGAAATGACGTCACATCCTGTTTTATTGTAAGGGAGAACGAGACAGGGTGATATAACCTCACGATTGAGGGCCCTCAGTAAACATCGTGTCAACAAAAACTGTTTAGAAAACACGGTTTCTTACTCAGACTTTTGGAACTTGATTAGGAAGTTTGTCCACCTCACCTAAGATTTCTCAAAACCAAAAGAGGTAACGTTCCCAACCAAAATTAAATCTCGGAAAACAATAAAGGTAAAAGGGAGGGGTTGGAGTACTCTTGTTTTACTGAGACCCACAGTTTGTGAAACGACCGTTATTATGGTCATTTTATTGGACACTTCTTTTGCCACACCCAATGTTTTGACTTGTTATTGTAAGTTCCACTCGTTGTTCTCTTTTTTTTTCCTTTGTCTTTTTTTGGTAAGCAGACTATTCTGGTCTGGAGAACAGGATCAGTTTTTACTAAAATGTAGAAATTACACCACATTTGAAGAAAAGACCCTAAGGTAGTAAATAATTACCCGAACGAAACTTGTTTTTAATGTTTGTACAAGAGAGAGTGTTTTGTTCCTCAATATACAGACATATCTAAAAAAAAAACAGTTTTATCTTAAATATAGAAATGTATCTGCCCTTCTATCGTGGTGGAGGGCGTTCCCCCATTGCGTCATCCTCCTGAATACCACAGTTTGATTTATGTGTTGCGGTACACCCTGATGTCAAACGCTGAACCCTTGTGGCTAAAGTTTTATTATTATAAGACAGTATTAACTAGAAGATTGCATTGAAAGGAAACCCGTCATGGTGCAATCGCATGTTGCAATTACAATGTATATATATATATATATATATATTTGGTTTCTGCCTTTCTCTTTTCTCTTTCGTGGTAGTTCATTTTATGGATATGCTAAAGTTTTATTATTATAAGGCAGAATTAACTAGAAGATTGCATTGAAGGGAAATCCGCCATGATGCAATCCCATGTTGCAATCACATATGAGCCTTGAACCCCTCCCGCCTTAAGTTTAGGACATATAAGCGGGTCAACTATGGTAATCTGCTCCTCAGTGTAATCAGGAAATACTTTTTTAGGAAATAAAGCCCACGAAAGTACGTCGAAGCGTGATGAACCTGATGATGCATACGTGTGGTTTAGAGAAACAAATTTCTTGATGATTTCTGGTGATTCTTTTCATTGAAGGATGGTAGGAAGTTGTAATAACTATACTCTAACATTACCCTTTTCGTACTTTCTCCTTTTTAAATCTGGTATAAGAACAATCTCTCCCACATATTTGTGACTGAAAATTGCCATTTTTAGATATGTTTTACTACAAAATCTGCGGAAGACATGTGTTTATTCCCGATTTGATAGAAAAAAGTCCAAAAAAGTTACGTAAGATGTACACCACCGTAGTTTAAGGTCAGTTCGCGACATTGCGGTGGCCCGTTTAATATCGGTAGCTTTATGTGTATTATTTGATACTAATGATTCCTTGAAGTCCTTGGAGATTTTCTCATGGCAAAGCATCCCGAGGAACGTAACCTCCCCCCACCAAAAAGTTGGAAAATTATCAGAAACAAAGAACCGAATGAGCTCATCCCTAATTGCTCTCTTGGTAGATGAGACACCAGAATCCCATACACTCGGCACCTCTAAGAAAAATAATATCCCATGTACATTTGAATGTAGCTATGAGTTTAATGGCAGTAATGAGTCTCCTTCCAACTTAGCATACTGCTTGATGCGAGGGGGGGGGGGGTGCGATAAGGGGAAGGGGTCGGGATGCTGCTCTTGATGTAGGAGTTACCTCGATCAGAAGTGATCTACATATCAATATTGATGAAGTGAACAACATCTTTCATGATTAATACCGACAAAGGCGAAAGGCTGCAGTGATCACTCTGGATTTCGATTGACATTCCACTCTACCGTTGAGATACAATTTGAAACTCAATTAGATTTAGCAACCACTTCAATCAGAGTGAACTCTCTAACGAATTCCAGTCTTTAAAAGAATGGTCACTGCAGTCACTCTTTTACGTTAAGAGAGCAGGAAAAACTCTGATTTTACTCACCTGACTGGTTGATAGACGGAATTGGTTACTTTCTATGAATGACACATCCGTAAAAATATCTGGCGTTGTTTCGCTGAATTCACAGCTTACCTCCCTCAAGCCCATCAGATGACAATCGAATCCGTGGCCGAGGATTGTCTAAACGTAAGCGCCATAAAGAAAACAAATTAAAGAAAATATTGGGTCATTCTTAATTATTAGGATACCAATTATCCGACATTTTGATGTCGCCGGCATAGTAACCGCCTTGAACATTTTCTGTCGGGCTTCGGATCAGTTGGTATATTTTCACTAAATAAAAAAAAAAAACAGTTTTCTTTACACTTCTTTAACAATGACTACCCTGGAGGAAAAAATAAACGCAAAATAGCCAACAAAGAGAGGTCACTCTAACTGGTTTGAGAGTAACTGGGGACACCAAATTGTCTCAAATTTGGATCACAAATAAACAGCTGTACCGATACAGTAGAAATGAAGGAACACTAAAGAAAGGCTGATATGGGGGCATGGACATGGTTCACGGGTTACCATATCTTGCATATAGCCTACTTTGAAGCTTATTCCAATTAATAGGCAAATATTAAAACAAACTTCGGCCCCCACCATGACCCAAAGTTCACAATCGATCGAGCATATCTGAACATATGAAATCCGTTAGCCTTTGGCTTCGTGGAAAAGTCAACGCTTTACACGTTCATGTAACACCTGCATGTTAAGTATACCGACAACATGACATTAAAGTGTCCTTCCGTTTGGCATTCATGTCAAACGTACGTATAGTATGCTTAATTAAAACCTTGCACCTGGGTATCATCAATTTCAGAACAGGGATCGGATAAGGGACGGTGTCCGGGTACCCCATGCACCACGGAAGGTACAAATCGGTAATAAATCTTCGAAAGTCTGTTAGACTGGTACGGATATCATATTTGTCTTTTCTTTTCTAGTAGTTGCATGAAGTCTTTTTCTTTAGAATGGTCGATTTCAAATGCTTTCTTATCATCAAGTGTAGACACACTAAGGAGTCGTACGTAATACAACAGTGCCTGGTATAATTCAGTGACGTTGAAAAAGTGAAAGTTGGTGTGTACTAGCTATGAAGTGATAAGTTTTCGTGGCAATGTCGAATGAATTGAGAAGAAAAATCTTCTTCATTGCCAGGAAATTTTAATTATGATAAGAAAGTACAGTTTTCTTACCTGAATACAATTGTCCGTCTGAAATTCTATCGTTTCTCGTAATAGTTGCATTTTCTTTTCTATCTACAAAAGAAAAAACGTACAAAACAAAAGGACAAATGTCGGGCAGTTTTGTTTATAGTTGCTCAATCACTCCGTGAGGTAAATACGTGACTTCGAAATGAACCCATGACTGTAGATCATGGAGGTAGTTAAGGGGATGTGTACCCCTCACATTTGTGGAAGGGGGACAGCTTCAAAAATTTCCCCTATTTTTTCTAAATGATTAAACCTAAAATGGCTAAAATATAGAATATTGAACACAAATAAAGTACCATTATTCGTATTGCGAACTGACACTACAAGTTAAATTGTGCCCAAATATTGCACCATTTGCGATGTAGTCACCTTCAGATTTCATTTCTTTCTCTGGGCAAACCCCCTCCCATTAGTTGTAAATGATGAGCCCCCCATCTCCACCCGACCTTTGGAAATCGATCCAAGCCCTTGAATGAACCACATTGATACCCTTATTACCAATCCACTCATCTGGAGCATAACCGAGTATTGCCATTTTGAGGATGGTGAGCGCAATGCTTACAGCCCGCCTCACATGCTGCAAATTTTCATTACGATACTGCACGATATCTTCGATCGTCTCATATCTGAGACGCACGTTATAGACCCCTTGCATATGATGTCACACTGACACAGTGTAGCGCCCTCCTTGAGGTAGTTTGAGGAAAAAACATTCAGATTCCCCAGCCGAATCCCGGCTCTGGGAGAGTCCCTGGGCTTAAGCTTGCGTTGAGCCTTTACCGATAGACTATGCGTATAAGATGCAACATTAAGCCCGCCAACAGAACTTCATTGTTTACACGATGTTCGTTTGTTTGCCCCCAAGGAGGGAGCCCTCGTTTGTCGTTATGTGACGTCAATGCAAGGGGGGATCTATTGAAGAGCTTTCGATTTGTAAGTTCTTCAGACGATTATTACGTCATTTTGAGGATATGAGCATGTCCTCGCATTCGTCCACTAGCCAAATCTACGACGTCAAAACCACGGTTTTCGCTTTAGGTATTGGACGAAGGAAACGAGGTGCCGCATGCTCACAGGCTCAACATGGCGAAAAATGGACGGCAGAGCATGGTGCCAGCGGTTCATCAACTTGTTGATTTTCAGAACTATCGTCTCCCGATTTAACGTCCGGTCTAGAAACATGGCGATACAGGGATTCCCCTGTAGGGAGCCTGCTGGTCTTCCCGCTCTACTTACTGGAACGCTCTCCCTTGGGTCCATGGCTTTAGCAAACGCCAAAGCCTCGCACGAAGCCGATCGTATATTGTCAACTCGTCCAAGCTGGAATCTTCTCGTGCTTGCGCTTTCATAAGTGTGGGTTAATTTTCCGTGCATTCTGGGGAAAAAAGTGAGAGAATACTGAATTTAAGAAATGTACTTCACATCAAGCAATTTACCTTTAGTTCCTTTCAGTATATTTGAAAGTTTCCTCCACCAGAGTATATCCTTTTTCTACTTGTGGAATTTGAAAGTAAAATGTGATGAGACAGGACGGAAAAGAGGCTTTAGTCGAAATTATTAACCTGTGGATGTTTATAAACAAAGTCCATTCAACTCTGACGAAATAAAAGAATAAAAGAACGCCAAGACTGGAAAAGAGGGCGGTATTCTGAAAATGTCGATGAAGAATTGGAGAACAAACTACACTGTGTGCCCTGATGTGACTTTAAGGACGCGGTTTGAAAAATGATTTTGGAAATTTAGCCACTACACACAGTAAAGATTTTCACCTTGCATCTTTACAGGGGAATTGCAGTCACCCCAAAGTGAGTTAGTACACAACCTATGCTAATTCATGAATGGCTCTTCTTCATTATGTGACACCATTTTTGGTGTTGAGTTGCTAAATTATGTAGCTTAATATTTTGCTTATGCAGGACTGACATTCAGCCTGGCAAACGTCATGCAAAATACTAGTAAAAGAAAGTAGAAGAAAAGTGCAAGATATATATATATGTATATATATATGTATGTATGTATTTATATATTTGTGATGCATTACGTAATATTTAAATTATTCAGTACACCTCACCCACCTGTAGTAAGTCAGCTGCAAAGCGATTTGGATGAAGGCGTCCGGACTCATATTCTGAGATTTGGGAAAGTTTTTCCCGAAGAGGGTGAAACGTATTAATTTTAAATCCAGATCGTTGACGGATCTAATGAAATGACGAACAAATAAGTTGCATAAGAACTGGTAATACGCCCAAATGCAGAAGTATAAATGGAACAGAATGGGGCAACGAAGTCATGACAAGGAACAGAATGTTCAAACAACAGAGGAATTAAGGAATATGTATTCTGAGAACACAAGGCGGAATTCCAGAGGAAAATAGCTGACTCATAGGCCCTTGAATGTGACGTCACAATGATGCAGTGAAACAACCACCTCGAGGGCAAGCTACTAAAGCTAACGATTGTACGTTACGTCTTTGCCATTTGATCTATATGAGCCATATACCAGGAATACATACTGGTTGTTTGTTTGCTCTTAAAGAGGGCGCCCTGGTGGGTAAATGCAGAGTATACTTCCCTTAAAGCAGTGACGTCAATTGAAGAGTTCTGTCACATCTGGGACCTCCCCTTTCACACAGTCAATGTTCCATTAATCATCCGCCGTCAAGCATAATGAAACCATTAATGATAACAATGTATCATGTGTGTATTTATGTATTCGCGAAGAGTCGTTATCTCAAATACGGTCTTTGCAAAGTTAATATAGACTAAAGCAATAATGATACGGAAACGCTCATCAAAATCGAAAGTTGCAAGAGTAGATCCGATACTTAGATTAGTCTTCCATCTTTACTTTATGCATTATAATAATTAAATTAAATATTCATTTGTACTATTAAAAGAGAATGAGATAAAGTCCGTTGAATTGACTTGAAAAATTGGTATAAGTTCAAACGTATTTACTGTTTTGCCTTCACAGTGAACTCACTTATCTAGTTCAACCTTGGCTCTCTCTATGTCATCTAGGGTGGATGACGTCAGCTTCCATCTCAACCGTCTTGGATAAGGCAACTCACAAATCGATTGTGCTCTCGTTAATTTCCTCTTGTGCGTCTCTGAATCTCTGTTACAAAAATGGAAATCAAATATCAAAATTTGTCATTAAAATGTGTATCAAAAAAAAAGGTTACCTACCATCTTTCTCCTTTACGTTAGATTTCGTACTTTGGCTTTTATCATTCCGGAAACTATGCTTTTGCTAGACTTTAGAGCCAAAAATGAGGCATGATTTACTATGCGTGAATGAAAGCTGACTTACAATCAACTCTGTACTCACAGTGTTAATCAGACACCTCAGGGGTCATACTGTCTCTCTGCTTCCCCTCATCCGCCCAGCCACCAGCCCAGCCACCCTCCCAGCCACCCCCCAGCCACCCCCAGCCACCCCCAACCACACCCAGCCACCCAGCTTCCTTCCGTCTTATCCTCTCATTCTCCAGTTCTGCCACTCTTTTTGTTTTATCATTAAGTAAATAAGTTACACCAACATCTTTGTGCAATTTTACTTGCAGCATACAACAGGACAACACTTAAAATGCAACACTGCAAAGTAGTCACTGTGTACACATCTTTCCCGCAGTGCACCATACAATCAGTACGACACGTGAAATACAAATCAAATTTGCGAATATTTTGGTCTTTTTAAGACTTGTGAAAAACACATTTTGAACGAAAGAAGCTGGGAATAAGAGGCAAAGAGAAGAAAGAGAAGAAAATAAAGAAAAATGGAAAATCGAAACTCGGTATATGAAATAATATCCGTTCTCAGAAGAACTGATTCCTTGACAACTTCTCCCGTATCTTATGGCAATAGTTCTTAATCTAATATTTTCGCTCAAGGCTGGCTGTGTGTTACTTTCATTCACCCTCTTAACCGTTTCTGCCGGTTTCAATTAATTACCTCGACCATTTTTTTCTTTCTGTCTTATTGAGGGTTTTTTTTTTTATATATTTAGTGTTCGTATTTCATAGGCTAAGGGAAAAGACTGATGAAGGAGAAGTAGCAGAAGAAGTAATGCAGAGAAATATAAACGCCCAAACAATTTGACGTTAACTCTTAAAGGATATATTTTCTTATAGGGTGTCGCACAAATTTTTCTTTAAGTACTGCTTGTTGCATGTACTCTGTACTTACATGTTCGAATAATTTTTACAAAACCGCCATTTTTGTTTCTGATTTTCTGATTTTTATCTAAGTATCATAGAAGAAGGGGGAGTTAGTCATTTGTATAAGAGTACATATGCAAATATCTCTCTTAACATATTTGTAACAGTAATTCTGGAAGAACTGACATGAAGTTACTTGAAGGACTCATATTATATATATATATATATATATATATATATATATATATATATATATATATATATATATATATATATATATATATATATATATATATATTATATATATATTATATTATTATTATGTCGAAGGAAAGTTGAGTGAGGTCTTCAAGACTCATCATCATTTAATGTTTTTTTGTTACCATGGTAAAAATGGCGACCATGGTGATGATGATAATACGGATGATAGTACACTGATGATGATCCCGATGATTGTAGTGTGAAAATGATAATAATGATTGCTATAAAAAATCGAATGATTATGACCTGAACACCTTGATGATACGACAACTATGATCTTAATGAAAGATGGTCACGTGACAAACTCATCGACACAAACGTGAGTGTACTTAAGTAAATATTCTAAAGAAAACTTCAGCTTATTTCGAAATACAGAACCCATTCAACTTTTGGTAAGGTTACATAACAGACGTCTCAATATGAGTGAAATGAACTTACATGTACTTAAGTGTTCTGTTGCAATGGCACCGAGGCGTGGAAACAAAGAGTTTTATGCATTGTCTTATAAAGTCACGTGAAAAACGTATATTAGTTAAAGGAACTTACACGTGTACTTAGGTAATCAATTCAATGTCAGCTTAGTTTGAATTAGAGACACCTTTACGGTGAAAATGAACTTCAGTGCCCTTTAGTTCATATAATGTCAGCTCAACTTAAAGGAAAATATAATGCGTTTGTTTTACAGTAAACAGTCATATTTTTTAAAACCAATGTTTGTGGATGCAGAATGATAGGTCATTCAAAATAAGGAAGGACAGAGGCCTTCTTTTCACGAAGTAAGTTTATCTCACATGTTGAAATTCAGTTATTTGTTGCTCATCAATAATTTGTTCACCCAAACTTTCCAAAATTCATATGAACACATATTCCGTTACTCATCACACGCATAACGTTTTGACGAGATGGAGCTTTTGTAGATGTTTATTGATGAGGCTGAATGTGCTAACAATGGTTAAAGCCATATTCTTTGTATGCCATGTTGGTGCATTCTAAACGCATTGTTTCCCTTTAAATGTAGAGCTAAATCAACAATGTTTCAACGTTACGCAATACACTATTGCGACTTCTACGAGAGGCAGAAATTAACTTACATGTACTTCAGTAAGTGCTCTACCAACTGTACGACCGCTACTCCCTCAGAGGGTGAATGTTCATAATTAAGTCCACATGTACCGTCTGTTCCAATGATAAACTACGAATAAAAAAAAAAAAAAAATGTCAATATGTTGATTGGCAAAATGAGGGTTAAAACAAAAGAAACCAAATAATTACTTTGACTTGCTCTTTCTAGTGTAGTGGAGACGTGCACTATAGGAATCAATTTTACACATTTGCAATTAAGTTGCAACATTTGAATAGTTGCACCTGGGGGCCTATGTACCAATGAAAGATTCCTTTGGCTCTTAACTTGTATCTCACGATCTACAAAGACACACACAAACTTGCGATGATAGAGAGAAAAAAAACCCCAAAACACGGAAGTCACATTACAAACAAGATTAGATAAGAAAATAGGTACATTTCTTGCTGCTCCGACGTCATACATTCATAAATCTAAAAGGTACAGTGTGTTCTTTTATATATTCTCAGTAATGGCTCAATATTCTTCATATATATATATATATATATATATATATATATATATATATATATATATATATATATATATATATATATATATATATATATATATATATATATATATGCAAAATAGGCTAGTGTAAATGCGGACAAGAAGGTTGGATTCAATTTTATCGAGATTATCATGTTTTTTTGTTTTATTGTCTTTGGTGTGTGCTTGTGGGTCGGTGAGATGATCGGCAAATGGCGTAAATACATACAGCCTTGGCTATTGCCATGGTTTTAATCTGTCACTTTAACGTTCTCAAAGTCCGTCATGCTTGGCCTTCTCGGGTTTGTTTACACTTATCGTGGAACCTACCGAATTATTTTTCAAATGACGTCATAAAAACGTTGATAATAAACCGTCGTAGATAGCCTGCTCATGAAGTAAATGCCGTAGATGTTTTTTTTTTTTTAAAAAAAAAAACCAGTATAGGATTAAAAAAGAACCCTGAAGCTTTGTATGTCGTTAGATGGAAACATATCTCATTGAATGATAATGACCGGGCTGAATCAATTAAAATTTTCTGAAGTGCCTGAAGGCGAAAATATGTCATTGGCACTTAGCAAAAATAGTGCAAACATTGGTCACGTTCTCACACATTTTTTTTGTGTTCACAACATGTCGAAGGTCTTGGTAAATTATTTCAGTTTTGAAGAAATTCTCGAAATAGGTTAAATTTAAAAAAAAAATCAACATTTTTTCGATAATGGTATTCGCACCTCTCCAAACAAAGTCGCTCGCCACAACGTTCTCTGTTTTTTTTTTGTTTTTTTTGACGAAGCCTGTGATTTACATTTGAAGACCAAACTGTTTTCTTATAAAATAGTAACCTGTTATGTTAACAAAAATACTTCGATAATTCAATGAGGGACTAGTTAACGTATTATAGCAACCCCCCCAACGTATTATAGCAACCCCTCCCCTCCAAAAAAAATAATAACGAATAACGATGTTTTGTAAAAGAGGGATCGAAAAATAAACGATACAAAACAAAAATCATGTACGATGTATCGTTGGGCTAGACTAAGTGATTGCCTCTTTGATAAGAAAAGGATCGAGATAAGGAAAGTAACAAATAAAGAAGAAAACAAAATGACCAAGGTACCATAGCTTGGAAAAATTAATTACATGAAGGTCAACCACAATGATAACTCGAGAAAATGTTACCAGCGACAAATAAAATCGTGGTGAGATGGTACAAGACATGAAATTCAAAGTGAACGATTAACATACATTGTCATGATATCGCACACCATGACGCCTGTTTGATAACACGTTGTAATTCTCTCTCCAGAGTTCAAGAAAATAATCGAGAACCGAAACTAACCTGCATGGTCTTATCGAACCATCTGTTACCCCCGTTCATCCCGATGCCCCCTCCGTGGAGCATTTGCAGCGCCAGAGGTTCATCGTCAGCGTCCATCGGTTTGCCAACTTCTGCCGGAGGGTGATCCATCGGTGCATCCAAGCAGAGAACGAAGATGCATCTTTCAATCATATCTAGTGAATCTCTGTTGGTCGAATCTTCCCAAAAAATAAATACATAAAGATTAGTTTTAATTCCCTATTTTGAGTGAGATTGCCCCCCCCCCCCCTTTTCTTCAAACCTTTTACACCAAACATCAGAAAACATGGTTATTTTACCTTACTTATTTAGGCTATCGAGACAGAGAAGGCAGCCATGTCACATTTAGAGAACCCCGATTGGTTGAAACTTAGGAATGAACAAAAGAGCTTTGACGTCAAAATTATTTCATGTCACTGTCTGTGGGAGATATCTTTGTAATTATGATAAATTTTTGTGAAATAGTTATCCAAGAAACAGCGCTCCCGTTCTATCCAGAGACACACTGTTTAGCTTTCCCTTGGTTCATGATATTATGATTCTAACACATGTTGGGTATTAAGTTTATTCTGTACACATGATTCTGTGAAAAAATGCCTCGTTTTAAACCTTTAGCGGTTACAATACAAATCAGAAAACATATTATTTCAACTTACATGTTATCTGTGTACTTCTTTTCCAACCCGGAGTACTAGTACCCTTAGGGAACCATGTTACATAAAAAAGGGTAACTGGGGCGCCATTTTAAATATTCTTTTTAATAAAGTAGTGCTTTCTACCAATCAAATGTGGAGGGACGGGGCGGGGAGCAGTTTATGGCAATTATTTGTGACTTCGTTAATGAAATGGATAAGACTCGCTTTCAAAATCTTTATGACAATACTGTACAACAGCGTTGGTTCTTCATTCCTCTGAATGTGAACAAATTGGTTACCAGGAGATAGCGTAACAAATTTGGTCCAAAATAATGGGAAACGACTCATCTATAAAAGGAGCATTTTTGTCACATTTAAGGAACTTCGTTAGGCTGAAGCTGAGATAAATAAACAAACAAACCAAATTTGACGATCACATATCAATATTTGAAGAAGATATCTATGACAAACTAGCCGTGGAATGTTTATCTCCAATAGTACAGCGCCCTCGTTATCCGGAGACATCAGAGCTTTGCTTTGTCATTTTTCTTACATTTTCTAAGCTCTAGGATATCACATACTGGCCTCCCCATCCCTATTACGTAATGGCATCATGTCAGATCGGTATTTACATATTATGACACAACTGTACTTTACGGCAAGAAAGATTGACATATAGGGACCAATCAATAATACTTTCGTGTACGCTGTTATTGTTTTAGTCACCATTTGTTGTAAATATCATCAAATGATAGATTGAAATCTGTCCTAAGAAGAATACCTGAAGGCAGCCAATCCTCACATGATAACATACATGATAAGGTTTCGTCGAAGGAACAAACCCTAGCCACGATGGTATGACTCGATATCACCTCATGTTCTATCACGCAGAAAAGGGGTTTTCTCGAGACATCATTTTTAGCACATTATGGAAATTGTGCATGGATTAGGTAATTTAAGGAACCTTAGGCATTCCAACGATGTATACAGTGGCCCACGTTCTGATGTTATAACGCCACTAAACGACCTATATATAGCCCTACTATAGGTATACTCAATGAGAACACATATTAATTTATCATAACCTACTCTCCATTAGTTTCATTCTGGCCCGCGCCCAATCAGTTCTTGACATGGTTGTCAGGAATCCAATGGAAGGGTCTGTTTCTTCTGTTGAGGAATCGACAATGCGTTTCAACTGACTGACAAGATCCTGGTCGCTTAATCGCTTGAAGTTGATGATGACGTCAAGAACGAAAAACTGAAAAAGGGGATGAAAAAAGAAAAAAAAATGCATAAACTAGCGATTATAGTTTAATCGTAAACGACTGACTTTTTGTTGAGTATAAGCCACTTTTTGATTGGCGTTGATTTTCTACCTTTGGCTTGGCGTTCCATTTCCTCTCTGCGTATAGTTCTACATATATGTTATGAGCCTGAAGAAATCTGGTAAAATCATTTACATCACACTGAATGTCAGGTAAGGAAATTTCTTCTGATTCAGAAATGACGCAGAACGAGGGGCTGACAGGGAAATTAAGGGTTTCGATAAGATTCGTTACAGTTGAGAACTCTGGAGGGTATCATTTTTCTCTTAAGCTGTCCAAACACTTCTAATGAAAGAAAATAATGTAAAAATTAGACGTTCAGGTAGGCATTTATCATTTCGACGAATTTCAAAATGCAGTAAAAGTTGTGGTGCATATTTTATGTGTTTATATATATTTTTGAATCAAGTGTGGGGATGTAGCTGTATAAAGCTATGTGTGCCCATGTTGTACACAACAAATGTCATTTATACTTAGTTTGTATTAGTATTAACTAGTCATCAATTGAGTTTATACTTGAATAATACGGAATGTATGGTTAGCATATAATTTTCAAGGTTGGAAAGGAAGAATTTTTTTGAACAGAAAAAAAAATAGAATCTTCTTTAAAGGTAAACAGTGACAATGAAACCTTTCTGTTGAGTTATAAACGATAGCTTATGGGTACCTGTAAAAAGGTTCGGCGACCATACTTATACTCAGAGTGTCGTGGTGACACAGAAGGTTAGTATAGGCTATTGTTACTATCTATGATACTTTCAATGGGATATGATGTCAGATCAGTACAGGGTTGTAATTCTTTTGGAGCCTCCCTACGATTGGTCAACCTCTATCCTTCTTTTCAACACCAGGAAGTGATTGGTGCTAACCATGATGTTATGACTGGGCTAAAATATTCAATAGAACCTCTTTCATGCTCGATTACACATGTTTTGCTTATCGACATGACACCTAATACCCCCTGCCATGCAGCTTAAGAAAGCCCGGACGAATAATTGACACACCTGACCTACTTAACGAGATCGATGTTTAATTTGCCACGTTTTTCATCACAACATGAGGTAATACAACTGACCTAATGCGATGGGGTTTTGCAACAAGTTTAACCTCACTCAGACAAAGAAATGATGTGGTTGCAGAGACTAACTGTTTTGTGCAGATAATTCAGCAAACATTTTGCGCCAAGGTCGTAGTACTAAGACAGTTGTGATATAACTCAACATTATATTGGATGATTTATGGAAACATTTAAATATACACTTAACAAGAAAAACAGAAAAGAATGGATACATGATTTTTACGAAAGAGAGTACTTACTCAGATTGCCCGGACTACAACACAATACATAATTTCGTGGATCTTATTTGAAATGTACAACAACCATAATCACTGAAGCGTCATTGTTGTGAGTGAATATACCTTACATCATGTCATAAATTGATTAGATTAATAAGGATTTCTGTAAATTTGGGTTTGAGGTATCTAAGTTTCCATTTTATTTGAGGAACCAAAGCGACTCGTAAAATTTCAAATCATATAGTCTTGCTGTTCAAGGAAAATGGTGAAAAGTAGTCACTCGGTGTATGGTTGTTTTGATGGTGTTTTGATTAGACATACGTCCTGATAGCTGCACTAAATTTCACGTTCTCCATACGTTAAATATGACATGACAGAAAGTTTCTGTTAGTTAGTTAGTTTGAAACTAATACAATTTTCTTCAGAACAAATACCAGGGAAACAAATCTCCCCAAGATCAATAATTGCAACTGTAGAGGATTTGCTGTAGAGAAACAAAATGTTCAGTCGAGAAAATTATGTGTGACCTAAGAGACCTCGGAGATAATTTTGCGACGCCATTTTGCCAAAAAATGCCCACAATGGAGTGTTTCTGAATAATAAAACATGAACCACAAGGTCATTTATTATTTTCATTCTTTTCTCTAATACTGGTTGTATTGGTTACGGCATGGGACTTTCGTAGGTAAATATATTCTGTTCACTCTGCGTCAGTTCTGAAATGCCGTACCATATTGCATTCTGGGTAAGATAAAACATGGTGTCAGAAGTGGTATATCTAAGCCAAAAACAAATAATGGTTAAAGGGGAATTCCAGTTAAGGAACATATTTTCTGACTTATTTAAGCCATTTTAAACCATTTTCATTCATATTCTTGTAGTTTTGAAATGAACTTCTAATGGGCAACATGGTTTGTTCAAACAAACTTGTCTCCCCACAGAGTTTCTAACACTGTGCTTGTATATGAAGGGCGCAGCCATTATGATGTAATTGACTGTGATCTCTGTGGCTTGTGACGTAGTCGACGACCAACCATGATCAACGAGATTAACCTACATAATTAGTTATTAGACACACTGTGTATTCAATGTGGCTATCAAAAGATAAGGTAATCGATAAGATCTCAATAAAACACAGAAGAAGAGGAATTTTTCATCAAAAGTCAACATTACACAGAGTGAGCCGTTGCGAACAATACCGTGAAGATAAAGAGAACGTAATCTTTAGTAAGTACTAAGTGAACCTTTTCAGAGACAGGGGAATAAGCCATGTAATTATATATTATGTAAGACAGTCAGGTTGGTCGTCGTGGATTAGAGCTGGTCGTCGACTACGTCACAAGCCTCAGAGATTAAAGTCAATTACATCATAATGGCCGCGCCCGTCGTGTACATGCATGGTGTTAGAAACTGTTGGGCGGGAAGTTTGAACGTATCATGTTGCCCATTAGAAGTTCATTTCAAATGGTCAAGAATATGAATGAAAATGGTGTGAAATGTTTTAAATAAGTCAGAAGACATGTTCCTTAACTGGAATTCCCCTTTAAGCTTGGCAATAAAAAGTGTTGCCGGACAGGAGTGGAGGGAAGGGGAGGGGAATGACGGGGTGCACCAGGGGTAGTTAAGTGACATTCTGATCTCCATTTCCGTGCTTTTAAATTAAGACAAACTGTCCCAAATATGGTGAAATGCCTTGACCAACACTGTTCAAGGCTGGACCAACAGTGATACATTACAAAGCAAACAGATAACGAGAGTTATAAATATCACATAAGTATGTTTCATATCATGGTATGGCAGTCTATTTTTATATACTTTTAAATATCACTCTACTTTTTATGCTATAGGTTTATCATGTGAGGGCAGTTTATTCTTCTTATTTCTCCGGTATGTTTACAATCAATAGCCAAGCTCTGGTTTGTGTCAAGGAAAGACATCAAAAAGTTTGAAGTGCAGTAAATACGAGAACGGGAACACGTATCCAACGAATACAAAATGTCACAAGATCATGTTTTACAGTCACCACTAAAATACCTCAATATCTACAGGGGATTCGCGCAGTCGCGCTTTGGGATTACACGCCGAGGGAGCGCGGCGAATCACCATAGGCGGAGGCCTTAAAAATATAGAAAACAAAAAAGAAACAAAAGGAAAGAAGAAGACCTACAAAGCTCTAAGGAAGAGAACATCACGGGAAATCATTGCAAAAGACGAACATATTGATCTTATCTTTTCACTGTGACTTGCTTGCTTGGCTGCCACTGCAAACTTTATTAATTTTCAAACCGACGTCAAACAAACTCAAGAATACTAGTCTGGGATGGATAATACCAGAGTGTTTCTGCGATGGTGATAATAAGAGCTGTTGGGGGTACATCGCTGTGGTTTGAGACTTAACAAACATGCTTTCATGCATTTAAAGCACCGGTTATAGCTTGAGCCACTTTATTGCGTATACAAGCTTTCCTTCTTTTCGATGAGTCCTGGGAATAGGCCAAACAGTCTATAAGAGAGGCTTCAGCGTGCTTATGGAGTGTGACCTCACCTGGTTAATTGTGTGTGGTGGACTGCGTACCGTGCACTAGGCTTTTATGACAAGAAGTTTTAGTTTAGAAGGGCACTGGTTCAGCTGTTTGGACAGAACTAAAGCAACATCTGACATAGTCTGCAGGTGTTTATCAAATTAATAGTTATTCGTCATCTATGTGTTAACACTTTTTTTTAAGTTTGCCCTTAACTTATTTTTTTAAAACACAAGCCTTAACACTAAAGCACTGATGCCAGAAATAAAGGCCTACAGACGCCCCTTCTCATCTTCAGGTACAGGGCACGTTGCACACAATATGCGCCTGACATTTCTTAAACTCAACATCGTGCGACTGGAATAATCAATACATATGAATGTGACGTAATTGCTGGATGATCGTACAATAGCTTCATGAGTCATGTGAGGGAAAAGTCACCGGAAAGAGCAGGTATACTTTTCTGAAAATTTTCAACTGCATGCTACATCTTCATATCTTCCCTATCACAATATTTCAGCTGCCTAAAAATTCAGTATCATACACAAGACTGAGTAACGTGAATGTCCTATATAAGTCCAACATACCCAACTCCTTACCTCACCTTCTCGACCTCATCACCATCACCTTTCAACAATCAAATAACAGAAGATGAAGGAGTTATGGTAGGTGTTCTAAACTTACCTGGTTGTTGCACACGACTATAATGTGTTCAGGTTCTGGCATAACACTACATGTGGGGGATACTAATTCGTCTTTAACTAGACCAGGTACCCGGTAGGATGAGAACAGCCGGTAGTATTGTTCCATGCACATGGGTTGACCAGGTTTGTTGTGACGTGCCCGGTCAACTGGAAGGGCTTTTCTGCAGAACGATAGTATAGAACAAAGAAAGTGACAGAGCAGAACAAATAAAAGGGAAAAACAAGTAAGAAATAGATAATAATTGAACAAAGAGATGTAGGATTCAGCAGACTGGATAAGCATGTCATAGAATAGAAATAGAATGTTGCAGAATAGAGTGGAATGGTACAAGAGCAAATGATGTGGAACAGAGGAGAATAAAAACAAAATATGGCGCAGAATAAAACGAAGCAGAATAAAATATGAAGAAATGAAAAGAAATCATGAAACAGACCGATATAGAGCAGAGAAGAAAATGAAAAGAAACATTGCGCGTAGAATGAAACATATAGAGCAGAGAAATTAAGAATAAAAAGAAGACATGGAACAAAGTAGAATTGAGCAGAATAGAACAGGATGCTATGGAATAAAACAGAATGATACAGAGAGGAGAAAGGATAATAGAAACGTTGAAGAGAATTGAAAACAATGGAGCAGAGAAGATAAATACACTAAAAGTAAAATATTAAAAAATTCATTTAAAAATAAGACAAACGAAATGGAATGCGTAATATATGATGAAACATAATAATTTAATATAATAATAACAGAGCATAGACGGATGAAATATAAACTGATTGTAATGATACAGAGTAGAATAGACCAACAATAAAATGGAATGATAAAGAATGAAACACAGTAAAGAAAGTGATGTACGATTTTTCATAGATCGAAAAAGAATGCAACTGGATGCATCAGAATAAAACGGTACTTTACATCCATGAGGGTGATTTAAATGCAGTATTTTGCTGATATTCCACTCGCATGTCTCACCTTCAGTATCATATTTGTGAAACTATTGTAACTATGGTATCTATGTTATCTATAGAGTAACTAGCGGGATCTATCGGATGAGCAGAGATCTAATTTTGTAATAATAACAGCAGCAGCAACAACAACCAAAACCTTCTAGCACCGTACTCCTGATTAGCACTTCATTGGTCTGCAACGTTGGTTAGCCAAAGTACAAACTTAATCGATATTCAAAGTTTCCTTGCATGAAACATAAGAATTGACATTTCTTGAAGTTTAAGAGCTGCAAACCCCAAAACTGCAACTCCGCCCGTGGCAAAGGAAGATAGATAAAGATGGAAAGCAAAGGAGAAAAATGACACAGTCATCTTGGGAAGATGAATCAAAACTTACCTCCTCTAGAAATGAGAGAAGGACATGAGAAAATTTATCTTTCCTATAACGACTCTATTCTCATTCGTCCAGAACCTCAGCCTGCGGGATCTTTCATTTAGTCTATGCATGGACTATGACACTGTGCGAAAGTAGTGGAAGAAACCCCCACAAGCTGTACTTGATGTGTGTGATATTGATCAACAGATATCCCCTCCCAATTAAAGTTTTTACTTCCGGGGCAAAATATATATATATATATATATATATATATATATATATATATATATATATATATATATATATATATATATATATATATATATATATATATATATATATATATATCATCTGCACCTTTAAGAGTGCTCTTAAATTAAGACAACTAGTAAATTTAAACTTGTTCCAAACTCCGTCAGAAATCTGACTCAAGAGATCGATATCTCTCAATATTGGATGGTAGGTCTTCGAGATGTTTTATAGCCCGTTGGGGACCGGAGCCAATACCGAGATAGGCAGGTAAAGTTACGCCGAGGTGAAGCGGCGGTAGAAGGATATTGGATCGTGCAAAATACGAGCCATGAGAAGGTTTATTCCATCAGTCTCGCTAGACTGAACACCATTTTGCGGTTCCCTTTCTCATTATATTCACGAGTTTTGAGTCTCTGTGAAAGGTAGAATTTTATTTTTTTTTTTCGTCAAAAGTTCTGTCTTTTTCTCTGATCTTGGCTGAGATGTTTGAAGGAGATCATCTGCAAAGAAGTCAGGACAATTGTAAAGGGTGTATAGAATATTCGCGAAGATTTAATATACTTTTCTGTGAAGTCATCTTTTAAAACAAGTATATTAAGCTCAAAACAATGATAAAAAGTGTCTGATTTGAGAGCCTAAACATCCTCAAAATTTGTAATACTTTTTACAGTTTTCCAAACTGTTCATGGGTCAACCCAGGTCTTACCGTACGCTGAGACGGTGGAGCAGTAGATCGCATGCAAGACAGGTAACGGGAAAGTGAGACTGAACACGGCGAGAGCAAGACAAACCTTAGCCCCTCCCCAGTTCCCCCTGTAGAAAATTTTGGAATGTACGGTTTTATGTATTATTTCATATTATTTTATTATTTTGTGCCAACCACCAGAATATGTTCTTGACCCCTCCACAAAGTGCTCAAAATGTCATAATTACGCAACGTTTTATGGAAAAGGAAAACTGCACACCAGAGTTCACAGAAAAGTTACGTATGGTAAAGGATGTAAAACATCTCATCTACTGACAGAAAAAAGAAATGAGGGTTTTTGATCTATAAATATATGGTGTTAGAATAAAATAGCCATTAAGAAAAAATGTTCCTCAGTAACTTCATGCATACTATTCATGCTATAATTCAACCGACTTCGTCATCACGTGTGCAATAAAGCTTTTAACTATCTACTCTGAGACGTTTCAACACCGTTTCAAGTGACTCGGTCTACCGATTTATATTTCGGAGGTAGTATGTGAAATGAGATTGACATCTGGGTTAGAATCACAATGTTAACGGGGGCGATGTAGATCATACTATGTTATTCCGAATCCAGTTTGCGATCAAATGAAGTGATTAATAAAATAAGAAATCTGGATTGCATACTAGGGGTTCCATCTACCGAATTGAAAAGAATATACTTCAAGGATCAATCATGTATGTAATTTGGTGTGACGTCATGTCTGTCCGTCGTCTCCATTGGTGATGCGATATGGCACAACAATGCGAGACGACGTCTAGGAATGCAAATTAAATCACTTGGCATCGCTTCATTTATGTTACTTGATTAAGTTGATTTGGCTGTCTACAGAAGATAGCTCGTCGTCAAAAGATGAATACACTGAGGTGTGTCAATAAAACAGACTGACGTAATATGCAAATGGCAATGAAATCACATCATGCCCTTCTTGTAAAATGCGTTTGAAAAAGAACGGAGCAATTTTTAACATACAATACATACTGCTCGCATATGTTGAACTATAAAGAAGACGTTACAAGGGTTATTGCTTTTTGTCAGCTGCTTATTCACTTGCTTTATTTAAATTTTGGGATTATTTTTCAGCTTGGTGAGATATTGGCTAATCGATGACCTTAGTTCTGTTGTAACATGAAACAACATTAATCATCTACGATAACGATAAATGCGCACTGATGAAAATTTTTTAAAAAATCACAAGATTAGTCACAATAGGCAGGTGATATGTGACGGAAGACAAACGGCAGTTTGCAAAGAAACGATAATGTTTGATTCTGCCTCTATTCCACCTATATGGCAGGTCGCGCTGGATAGATCTTCACAGGATCGAAGGAACTGCATTTTGCATTTTGTGCAAGCCTATTGCCCCCCCCCCCCCGTTACTAGTTGTTCTGTTTGCAATGATTTTTCTAAAGTATGAAAATTTTCAATTGTTTAACACAGTTACTTAATCTATCTGTAACTCTCTTTCTAAGTCCTGTCCTTTCATCTAGTTCTTCGTCTTCTCTTCTTTTCAATCATTTCTCGCTGGAGACGTAAATCACCCAACCCAATATCCTGCCTTTTTGACAATTTGATCCCTCAAGAGAACCAGCAGTTCGCTCCACGTATGAAACTGATTGATCTCTGACATAGGTCAGCCAAGTCGATAGGCAGATTGACATGTGTCTGATAGGCTGGCATGACACTAATTAAAATCCTCGTCTATTGATCTCTGTGCAACGACTTTAGCTCTCAATCGTATCTAAAAAAAAAACTCTTAAAGAAGTTTAAGCGATTTCTCCGTCAAGGTTGATAGCCATGTATGCACCTTCAAAATTCACCTGTAGGGCAGTCGAGGGCAATGACTTTTACCATAACAGTTCTAAACATATCCAATGAGAACAGTATACATACGACATAGAGATGTACAGGATTACCC
The DNA here is from genome assembly GCA_021234535.1 of Stichopus chloronotus. Lineage (NCBI taxonomy): Eukaryota > Metazoa > Echinodermata > Holothuroidea > Aspidochirotida > Stichopodidae > Stichopus > Stichopus chloronotus. The sequence continues at coordinate 5,633,806 of CM037844.1, forward strand.
ACAAAATGTTTACAATAAGAAACAAAGTTTACAAACAAAGCCCTTGTTGAAATTTAGGTGAACAATGACTTGAAAACCCAATAATTAATATCGCAACGAACTAACGCAACTCTTCACCTAATAGGAACGAACGTTTTCACGTTTTTTCAAATAATTTGAAAGATATTGTCCAGATTTTGATGACATTGTGGATTTGCCAAAAAAAAAAAAAAAAGACGAAAATCAAGGATAAATAAAACAGGCTGTCTTGAATTTATTTTGAAGGTCATTGCAACGTATTACAGATTGTACTTCAACTAATACGTTTAGCGTCGTCTGCTGTTATTACCCACGAGACAGTACTGTGCACGTTTTCGACTGATGTTACAAAACCGTTTGAAAATAACCATGTCAGATTAACTTATCTTTTGGGAAATTGCACGACTGAAAACTGCTTAAGAGCTGTTGGTTCCTTTTAAATAATGAAACGAACGAGATCAGTGCATTGAACTCATGAGTGTGAACATGAGCGTAAGATTTTACATCTCAGTATTGTATTAACCCATAGAACTTATTCCATTGGAAAAATTGTCTGATTATGACGGAAGTAAAACATGACATAATGTCATCCACCATAGTAAGGAATATCCCTCTGAAATTGTGCTTCTTTTTAATTTTTTTTTACCACTCACATAACTCGAAAGACACATTGTTGGCATCAACCAAGTGGAGCCACAGCTGTAACTCGTCTAGCGTGGAAGCACGGGCAGAGTAGACTTTTCTTAAATATTCCATGTGGGCTATCTTTCAAATTTCACACTGTAAAATAACCACAACTAGAATTTTACACATGTGAGCTGGCTCGACGGCACCCTGATGATCTAGAAGAGTATCAGGGGCGAGTACTTGCTTACGTGGAAATGTGTCCCCTCCCCCAGAGTTCTTTCTTTTCTTTTCTTTTTCAAAATTCCGAGCAAACTGAAGGGAGGAGGGCAGTAGTCGTAAATTCAGCCCTGAAACAAAGAAAATTGTACCGTGTGATAACAAAGGTGCTAATGACAAAAATATGAGATTTTCGGAGCCCCCCACCCCCTTAGGTCGTCGAATCTCCGAAACTCCCTCAGGTCACTTCCCCGAGAAACAACGAGCAAAAAAAAAAGGCAATCGTCTGTTTTATTTTAATCATTTATCCCTACTTACTACCATACAACAGTTATCAAGATAGCCTCACGTGGGCAAACTATTTACCCAGATATGTCGTCCGGAGAAGCAATATAAATCGATATACTGGTATTTGAAAATTTATACTGCATAATATTATAATTAAAAATGCTGTTATTTCTTGATATCTTGGATTTGTCTCTTTGTTAGTATGAATAACGACAAAGACATCGTTATTAAAAGATGTGAATACAGTAAATTGTTGACTGCATGCCTTTAACCTATAAACTACAGTTTACGGCAACTTCAATTCATCTGATTTTGAATACGAAGAGCTGTCTATCTTTCCTTAGTCTGTTTTGTGTTCGTGCACTCATCGTTATACTTTAAAATTCAGTTAAAGCGAATTATGTAGTTTGTTTTACAGATAACAACCATAAATTTAAAACCAGTGTTTGCAAAGGTAGAATGACAGATTATTCAAAGTAAGGAAGTACCGTAGCCTTCTTTTCAAGATGTAAGTTTCTCATAGATATCAATTCAGTTGTTTGTTGCTCAACAATAATTTGTTCACCCAAACTTCTCAAAATTCAAATGATGCATCTTCCGTTACTCACCACATCTATAATGTTTTGAGGAGGTGAAACTCTTGCTGATGTTTATTGGTGAGACTGAATGGTTTAATAATGATTAAAGCTATTTACGTCGTTTATTCTAAACGCCCTGTTTCCCTTTAAATGTTACTGATAAGTTTAATGAGCACTTCTTATACGGACTGCAGCCGCCGAATTACTCCTTGCTTTTGCAGCATACCTCGTGACGTTTTCTTAACTTTGTTAAATTTCAAGCCAGAAGGCGGACGTATTACGGTTTTGTAACATGTTTTTAGCGGCACCTTTTCACAGAACTGGTAAAGTTTGTCGGGTATGGCGAGTATTCTTTCTCCATTATCCTTTACACCAGTAAGCTTTCGTCGAAACAGGAAGAAACATTTTGTTTGGTAGAGATATTAAGCCGATTTCTTTGAGACCACCCGTCAACAGCAGTTCTCACTCAAATGAGACCAGTCCAAGTCACAACGTTCCTACATTTTTTATCAATTAATAAAAAAATCTGAGGAGGGAAAGGGATGTTACCCTGTCCGTCGAAGACCAGTTCGATGCTTTATATATTAGAAGCTGTTTTATCGTGTAGAATAACATTAGATTCGATGTCTCTTTAATTATATCAGTGAAAATGAAGCCCGTGCCCATCTATTCACACAATATTACATTTTTTTGAGTGTTAAATAGATGTCGAAATTCGCTCTGCAGGTACCCCAATCAAAAATACAACTTGGCACGGTGCATGCGGTGTGCACGCACCGTGTATTAGAATAACTATACTGCACACAGAAGTGCCTTTGATTTTGTAATGAGCAAATTTTAAAACAATTATCCCCTTCCGTTTTTGCAGTATACTTTCAGAGAGCCTTTAAGCTCTATCTTTTAGACCAGACCCAGACCTACTTTTTCAGTCTCGCCACAAACTCACCAAGAGAAAAGAAGGAACGCTATCTGTCGTGAAAATCATTCTTCCGACGGTGTTGTTTTGGAAGTCTAAATTAATCCAAGAAAACCAGTCATGATGGCAAGAAGATCCATCGGTTTCTTGCCTAAAAGGTATGGCAAACCCCAACGATCTGTATCGAGCATGTGCAAACCCGAGAAAAGAGGTTAACGGCGCCGTTAAAGGACGACTGGTACTTACAAAAATCGCACGAGGTGCTATCGTTCCGACTTCGTATATCATTTACGGTATGACAGGGCAGACCTTAAACAGCTGACAATCGCAACCTCATTAATCTTTAAAATAATCTGACATATGGAATCAGTTTTATCGAAATGTCAGTCTTTGTAACGTCAGATATTCCTTTGCTAGAATGTGCCTTTAATAGACTAAAGTTTCCCCCCCCCCTCACATAAACGCTGCTTTAAGCTGACCTACATTTAAAATCGAAGAAGGATGTTGGCTGGCCTTAACTTATGCACGTATATCTCAATAAGATGTCCTTCCTTATTATCAGTTTGAGATTATAGATATTGGGGAAGAGTATTTGTTCTTTGAGTAACTCGATTTCAAAAAATTGCGCCGTTAGCAATATTAACCCTGAAGAATTTAGATCCACTTTGTCGCTGTTTGAAGAACTCATTAGCCTATATGCATTGAGAGTCAATGTTCTTTCGACGATAATGCTGTGTTATCAACCGGTTACGGAGAGCGAATTCTTTTTTTTTCCCTGTCTTTTTCTTTCAGGAATGTTACTCGTCGCGACGTTGCAGTAGCAATTGTAGAAGGTTGTATTGAGACAGTATGTAAGGTCACGAAAACCAACCCCCCACACACATTTCACTTGGAGTGATAAAATTGCTTGACCAATGCTCGGATGGACGGAAGATGACGTAATATAGACTGCAATGGTCTCTAGAGAACGATGAAGATCTATGATGGAAAAAGGGATCAAATAATGGGAGCTATTTACGTCATATATCATTACTTATTTTGTGCAGTACAGTAACTGTCAATCGTCGTACTTTATCGTCAATTATAGTCTCGTACCGTCCATTTCGTCATTTTTCCATCTCAATGATTCGTCATTTCTATTTTATCACATTACTCTATTGTATCGCTATTTTAAATTTCTTTTATTAAATGATTCAGGTTCTATTAACATTCGTCAGTGAGATTTAATAGTAACGATTTCAACGCTTAAAAGTGTCCTTAAATCGTCTTTTATACTATAAGTGGTATCCTTGAGATAATTTGGATAATTGAATCATGAATATTTTAATACGCGTATGATTATGGATGTTTCAATATTCATAAAATAAAAATATTCAATGCTCACATAATTATATACTTACGCATCGATGATGACCTTATAGTCGAGTATTCCAGATATTAGTTTCGCAGCAAATCTGAAGGATGAAAATGAAATTTGAAAAATTAATACACCATAGATGAATGGTTACAGCACCACCGATATTTGCTTTGCGATAAAGCGGTACTCCCCCTAAAAAACCTTTTCGACAATTTCGACTGCGCATGTGCGTATCCCCAAAATGGGGAGATAAATAAACACGCCGGTGGTAACTGCAACACGTGTCCAATAAATGAATTTAGAAGATTCTAGACCCACTGTAAATATAGAGCGTGTTTGCACCTGGACTTATGTGTCTTGAATAGCATGTGAAACCGGCTCCTTCGTCTAAAAAAATGTTATATTTTGTCAAAACGTGCTTTTATTTTCGGGTTCTGTATGGTCGTTGCTTATCGTATGCGCGTCTCACAATTCCTCAAACGAATCGAGATGCAAAAAGGCTTCCACTCTATACGCCCTCCAAGTTGTAAGATTGACTGCGTCAATCAATGAGTGATAAATATAGCTGGGTGAATGAATGAGTAATTGAACCCTAGGTATTGAATGAACGAATGGATGGCAAATGAATATATCAGTCAATCAATAGCAAATGAATCAATTCACCGGTCCACCAATCTATCGATTCATACATCAACTTGTCCATTCATTATTCAATCAATCAATCGATCAATCAACCAACCAATTACTCAATCAATCTACGTATTCATGAGCGAATACATGAATCACTCACATTGTACGTGAGGAAAAAATCTCTCTATCAAGATACCAACGCTGACCAACGGCCAGCTTTGGTCACATGTTTACCAACCCAACGAATATTAAACTTAAGACGGTAGACACTGCAAAAAGGTCGGAAGGGGGGATGGTAGAGTAGCTTTACGTCGAGAAAATATAGCTGCATAATAATAGCTAACGAATGCCGTTTGCTCTTCTTAAGAAATAGATATTTGTTCCTATATATGTTGCTCTAGAACCTTCCCATGTGTACTAAGATAAAATGTTACTAGGCACGCTATAACGCTTTCACGATGTTGTTGATGTGACATTTTCTGAATCGATCAATGAAAAACTGCACTCATAGCTTATCAAATGGTCACAATTATACTGAATAATTCACGATTTTGCCAAATTATAAGTCTTTTAAAAACAATATATTAAATGACTCCCTGCATAGCATTTTGTATGTCCTCGTAGAAAAACCTTTCCCTAAAGTAGAGTTCAATATATTTGGAACCATTAAAGTAGAGCTTTACAATTCTCGACACTGATGGAAGCCTTGTTCGATGCGAATCGTTTAAAAAAAAGAAGAAAAACAGGTGAAAAAAGTTCAAACGATTCGTAATAAAAGCTCATTCATTCATAAATGCTGTGCCTATTTCCGACTTTTGTTGCTACATTCCTTCAATACTCAAAATCAATATCACCAGATATAATCGATTTAATTACATAATCCAAATTAGGGATAATTGATCAACGTTTATACAAATCTGAATCAATCACACCTTATCAATCAAAATGTTTCGCCATATCTAATCAAAAGTAATCAGAGTTTAAGAAATACTCTGACGGAATCATACGTCACGTTTTCCCGTCATCTAACAGGGTATGATTGTTTACCGCGAAGATCATATCTCCTCTATCAATCTATTGAGTCAACCATTTTGTTTTTCATGATGTTTCCCATTTTCCATCGTACTGGGTTTTTTTTTCTTCTCGTCAAAAGTGCTTCATATATATCTTATCAATCGTCTCACCTATACGTCTGTTATGAAATATTTGTCGTTAGCGGCAAGAAGATGATATTGCTGGCCTGTGGTTTTTCGCCAATTAATTTAAAAGCTCGAATCAATTATCCCCCGACGACACGAAAGTTTATTTATCTCGATATCTCAGGCATGTACTTTTAAAACAATTAACCGTAAGGAAATATGCCCCATCACAATTGCACTAAGCCTATAGAACGTCAATTGGCAATCGGCGTGGTCTTTTCCATGGAACGCCGAACGTATGATGTATCGAGTGTTTTGGGGAGAAATTGCTCTACTCAAATTTGAAAGGGAACTCTGACTTCGGACAGTTTTTATCAATAGTGACAATAGCTGTCATTGATCTTGGAATTTTGTGAGTTGATAATCATTTCTGTTTTTTGTTGCATAATGTTAAATGTTCCCTTTGTCATTTTCCCAAAAATAAAAATGGTACAAAGCAAATGTGAAAATGAGTCCGATGTGGGGATGGGGGGGGGGGGCGTGGGGAAGGATACCAGGTGATAAACAAAACAATTCATTGGAAACCATGTTCTGTAAGCTACCTTGTTCATGAATACCATTTTTCATTGTTCCTTTTTGGGTGGAAGATAAACAAATATTAGAAGTGCTGATAACATTCACATGAACACACAAGACATTGACTTAACTATTTTTTTTTTTGGGGGGGAGGGTTGCTAAATGGAGGTTTACTTATACGAAATACAAAGGTGAAACGTTTACACCTATGTTCATGTACACATATTGCTATGGCTCCCTCTGCAGAGAAACCTTAGTGTGTAGGGCCAGGAAATTTTCGAATGAATTAAGCTATCATGCGATATCCCATATTGCTGAAATTATCGATCGACTGAGATATCGATATTTATCGAACTATGTACCGCGAACATAACAACCAGTGATTAATATTTCACATTTATCGGCTTACTTTTTTGTCTTTTCTTTTGAGTTGGAGTACATTATTATATTCTCATATGTTTTGCATTGTCTTCCTAATAAATGACAACTATACTGTACTTTAACTGAAGGATAAATATGAGTACCTGTTTTTGCCCACTTTGTTTTCTATTTCATCATCAAATCTTCAGTTTAAGAAACAGACTAAGAAGAAAAAAGAACGTGATTCCTTTTGGATGCACGTTCCTCTGCCTTTCCACCTTTTTTTTCAATGGATCTTTGACTGTTATCTGTTCAGTTATTGTGTAACGCTGGACAATTAAAGATTAATTATGTTAGACAGAAATCTCAGAAATCTAACAGGAGGATATGTAGTTTGCTGTGGCATTTATGCTACATCCCTTGGCAGGTAGTCCTCCTCGGAATCGAGTATAATAACTACGTCATTATTACGATTAAAAAGTTCGAATGCGCATGCGCCTACTTTAAACACAGCAAACGATTTGTCTTTGCTTCTGACACCTGTATTTAACCAGAACTTCTCCACCTTATCGCAAGTGCGCTTTTATTTTTTATGGTTTATTTTTAATCTGCATACCTACAATGATCGTAAACAAACTTTGGCTTGCGTAGAAAGGAAAATGAAGACTTTTCCCTCCTTATTTTCTATTTTCACTCCTTTAATCTTTTTTTTTTTTTACAATCTATCAATCACGAATTGTCTTTAATTTGCAATGGTTGAGGTGCTCGTTGAACCATATGTAAGCCTGAGCTATCGCTATTTTCTGAATGTTTACATCGTCATCCGAGGAAAATTTATGCTGTTCAAGTCACGTAGTGCTTACACGAAAAATTTCATATAATTCATCAATTTTAATAGGTACAATAGTCACGTTTCTGGCTTTTTTTCTTCTCTTTTACCCTCTTTTATTTCTCCTCTTCCTTCTTTCTTGTCACACTGGTTCCAGTATTCTGCCTACTGCCGGCCATGTATCGTAACCTCATTCTTTTTGACATCAATATTTGTCAATCACCTGGGCCATAAACCACACACAAATACATGAACACACGTATTGCAGATGCACTGAACAAAAAACTTCGACCAAAACTCGGGCACACCAGAAAGTTGCTAAGGAGAACCATGTGACCCTTTCTTTATCTTTTGATAGGTCAGTCTGTCTTGACAGTTGAGAAAGACAGACTTTTAATATCACTTTCCTCCTTTAAAATTGACACGTCATCTCTTAATCTTAAATTTAAAGACAATGCGATTTCGCATGAGCTTCATTTTAATGACAATGTGATATCACATGATCTTCTTTTTAACGACATTATGATGTCACATGATCTTTACTTTCATGACAATGTGATATCACATGATCTTCACTTTAAGTAAAATGTGATATCACATGATCTTCACTTTAATAAAAATGTGATGTAATTTCTGTATGATTTCGTGTGACGTGATCCCTTTATTGACATTCGATGGCGATTCAACTTTCCCTCGAAAATCTAGAAGATTATGACAACGTCTTTCTCTTTTTCTTCCTTTCACTAATTTTTCAAAGGTGGATGAAATGGAATATGTTCATATATTTATGTATGCTGTATGTATAGAGCCTTTACCGTAGTCTTTGGCCTTCGTCACTGAAGTGTTGCTTTGGAAAGACCATCCCTGGGTTGACATTGATTGGAAGGGGCATCCGTATCTTTAAGTACATGTCATTCAGCCACCAGTCGTAACTCTGTTAGAAAATATCAAAAAGTTAATATGCAGCGAATAGCAATAAAAAATTGACGGATAAAAGTGTCGTGAGACAGGTTCAAGTTGTTCTCACGATCTTATACATTTACTTTACATGTCCCCGTGATTTGTTTTTTTGTTTGACGCCCAAAACTAAAGATTATTTATCTTCTTTTCAATCACTCTCTCTCTCTCTCTCTCTCTCTCTCTCTCTCTCTCTGTGACATTATCGTGTGTCCGTTTCTCTGTCTGTCTTTTTGTCTGTCCGTCATGTTATCAGTCAGTTGTGTTAACTTCACCCATTCTGCTTCATAGTCACTATCATCACTATAACGACTTAAATGAATAGAAAGCAGATATGTTGATACATAAACCGCTTTGATGTCATAAAGTCGTAACCTCGTAGGATCTGTTTCTTTGTATGTCGGTGTGTCTGTCTGTCTCCTCCTCTGTATGTCTCCTGTCTGTATGTGCGTACGTTTACGTCTGTATTTTTAGTTCTTTTTTCTGTCAAACTCTCTGACTCATTAAATGTTTTGCACCTGTGAGTGATGCTCTCATTCTGTCTGCTTGTACATATTTGTTTATCTTGTCTGCCTCTTCACTTGGTAGTTTATGTCCGTCGGTCTGTTTGTGATCCTACCATCTGCTTGTCTTAACTTTACATGTCTGTCCCACAGCTTTTTGCTTGCCTGTCTGCTCACACGTTGTGTTTGTTTCCTTCCCGACTTCGAATCGGCAAAATTCAACAAGAATCTCCAAGACAAATTACATCACAAATTTATTCTTTGAAATTTATCAATTTTCTTTTCCTTAATTTGGTTGTGGTCCCCCACCCCTAGGGGCCCCTGGACATTGTCCATTCTGTCCACCCGTGTTCACTGTGCACCTGTCCATCACCTGCATGTCTGTGTGTATATTTCTTCCCTTGTTCCACCCTCTACAATCCTTTGCTGACCCATAGACTTTCAAAAACCACCCAATAGATAGATGTAAATAGATGTCATAACGTTAGTACAAGCTCACCCAGTTTGTGGTTGTTTCGCCGTACTCCAGAAGCTTTTGCTGGAGGAGTTCTCCATTGCCTCCTTCTCTTCCGAATTCCTCTACGATGGTTTTCGTCCTCTCGTATTGCTCAGTGGGTATAATTGGCTTCAGGCTTCTCAAGTATTTTGTTAAGCTCTGCTTTAACGGAGGAACCGGTAATTTGGGAAGAGGTTTCTGAAGACAAAAGAGGAAAGGGGAAAAAAGCCAAGAAGTATAAGGATGTATTTAAAAATATATACATCTATATGTGAGACAGCAATAGAAACCAAATTAGAGCATATAATCGCATAATTTGCTAAAAAAGAAATTTAATTGGATGGGACTATTCGAGATAAGGCTTTGTTTTGATGCCTAAAGGTTAGTCTTTAAAAGATTTTACAGAAGACTAGGTAACGTAGGCCTAAGATAAAAAAGATAAAAAATGGGAATCCATTTCAAATTGAAAACGAGTATTAAAAGGTCTTTTTTTCTTTGCCTTCTGTCCCAAGGGCTTCCCGTGTGTATTTCTTTTCCCTACAGCTTAATCTCACTGAAGTCTTGAGTGAAATTGTAACAGAAAAACCGTCAACTTTTGAAACTATTCCCTTTTTTCACAAGATCGAGAAAAAAGTTAAATCAATTATGGTTATTTTCAGAACCTTTAGGAAAAAAACTGGATGATTATCATGTAGTTTTGGATATATTGTGAAGTTTCAGTTCTTAATATCAGATAGCAAGTTTTCTTTTCAACCAAAACAAAAACAAATTTCATTTTCATCTCAGAACCATCTCATTTCTTTTCCCCAGAAAAAAAATATATCAAGTCAGTAACGTAGGCTGCGGCTTGTGAAGGATTCTTTGAAAAAAATAAATAAATTCTCTACAATGTTCTGAGCAAACAACAACTCCTCGGCACAACCAAAACATATTTAACGATAAAATAACGATTTTGCCTTTAAAGTGTTATTAATGTAAAGATCCACAATATTTAGTATAATGTGTAGCTCGTTACAGCTAGGAGTGTTTTCAGATTTAAAGGAGAATTTCATGTGATAGACACTTTTTCTGACTTAATTAAGCCGTTTCAAACCGTTTTCATTCATTGACGTTCGAAAGGACTTAAATAGGTCAAAAGACATGTTTCTTGTCTGGAATTCACCTTTAAGGAAATGGACTAGCGTCGTCATCATATGACGTCAGAATCAAGAAATTAACGCGCACTGCTGGCTCAGCATGTTTGAGCATCTGTTGAATAACGTTGTGTCAATTGAGTAACAATTTCGGTGCGGCATAGCTTGAAAATCGGTGCTACTGTACAGCTTGGAAATCGGTGATTGTTCTTCATTTTAACCTTTTAACAATAAACGAAACGTGCCAACATTTACTTCATTTACTACATAGCAGAACTGCAAACGGACCAGAGAAATTTTGCGATTAACATGTACTAGTAGATGTTTTCAATAAAAGGAAGTAACCTTTTAAATATTTTATCTTTAGCACAATTGACCCCAAACTTCATCTATTTAAAGTTTAGAAGTATGTAGTGAAGATTCGTGCATGCACCGCCACGTGGTGTCATTTTGCTGCCCTCTACAATATTGGCAATAAATAAGTCATTAAATTAAAACAAGACTTAAACGACAACTTGCCGTCACTCTTGAGATACCTAACTATGGTGCCTCTTTATACAACCTTATAGATTTCGTTGGACGTATTCTAGTGACCTCCCGATCACTATTTTTTTAATTTTACTTTGTTGTATATTCATAGTTTAAAAACGTTTAAAACAAAAGACAAACGTCAAAAATAAATAAGGTAAGTATAATTACGGAGTGGCTTTTCTTTACCTGTGGAGGTGTATTTAAGACCATCTTACGTAGATGTGTTTGGCATTAAAAAAAAACAAAAAAACAAAACTAGCGATCTAGGTGTTAACGAACCAGTATGTCGTGTTTGCTGATCGCGTTTTTGCTGTTCGCTCGCTCTCTCTGTGCACTTAAATTAGATTTAATTATACCGGGCGCGATTGATAATTAAACCGAAGAAAAAGGAGGAACATAGTTTAAAGCGACAAAAGGGAAGAGCAAGCAGTTTAGTTTTAAGCTTAATTTCAGTTCAGAGAGAAAAGTCGACTGCCTTTTTTTTCCACCACTCGCGTGAACAAAAGATTAAGTGCTGGTGAGAGAGAACTCCAACAAAAATCCAAGTAAGCCAGAAGCGCATTAAGCTCCAGAAAGAGAAAAAAGTTACATGGATATTTTCTGGTTTAATCAGGTGTGGATTCTGTTGATTAAAGTTCAAAGGCCGACAGAATTTGCTTCCCTTTGAATCGACAACTCTACGGTGAAAATTGAGTGCAAGCTATTATCACCGGCTAGGACCCAGACTCACAAGGGACCGCGACGGCATGAATTATGCAAACTGTTCAGACTGAACACATTATTAAACGAGAAAATTGCGTTTGAGGCTCGCTTCCTTGATGAAATGTTATCCCACGTGTGTTGCAAAGGCCAATGGGTAATTAGCCTTGAGAGAATATTCATGAATATTTATGAGATATGTGATACCACTAATAGATGGATAGATGTCGGATCAGAATTAAAACTGAAAAGTAAAAGAAAAGTGAGAAGTCCAGTTTCCTTCTTTGTCGTCAGCTCTTCTCTTTCTCTTTTTTCTCTCTTGAGTCTAGAATTCAGAATGGATACCTTGAAGAATGAATAAAGTTTACAAAGAGCAACCTCTTCTTTGAGCAACCTCTTCTTTATTAACCGTTTTATGTCCATGAACCGAATCTTAAGACAGACGTCAGCCCGTCTTTAACGATTGGCAGTATCTATTTTTTTTTTCAGTCACAATCCGGTGAGGAAAATCCACAGTGACAGGATAACACATCCGCTATGAGAAGAATGAACAGCAAAACCTTTGCAATTCTTCAAAAGATGGTAGATGAAAAAGTCAAAGTGCCTTACATGGTTGTTATTGTTGACAAAAGAAGATATAAGCAACAAGCGGTTAACAAACCTGTTACGACTTTAAAGTCATATGTACAAGTCTTGCCACTTGTTAACATGTGCTGCAGCCGCTTTTGCATGGAAGCGAAATAATCGAAAGTAGAACAGCGCTGAACAGTTTCAAGATGGTTAAAAGGCCACGTGAGTGGTGAAGCACCACTCTGCCCTCCTGTGCTTAAGGAATTCTGAGACAAATATAATGGACAAACGTACTCTCGAAATGTTGACCATGGATGGTATAAGTACACAATTAGATCGTCGGACTCGCGCCATCGGTAATACAAACCTAAACAGTTACTTCCAATTTCCAGTTTTGAGGTTTTAATAAAATTTTGACTCATGTCTCATTATTTTTTTTTTCTGTCTCTCTCTCTTTCATTATCGTATATACTTAAAGTAACGCCTATGCAAACTTAGCTCATTTCCTATCGCTGAATTGGCGTATCTGCCATTGGTGGCAGAGTATTAACCCGTCGATACCCCGTCGTTTAAATCGATACGGTCCGACTTCTTGAAAGAGAAAGAAAACTGGAGTGTTTAATAAGTTTGACTTATTCCGGCCATCGATTGGTCTCCAGTAACCTGGTATGATGATGACGTCAGCTGGCTTATTAACCTCTTTGCAACATTCACCATATGTCGACAACGTCGGATACATTTAGGAGAGTCTCCGAAGAGTGAAGCAAATTGGGAATCCCGAGCTTTGCATGCTATAAATATATACACACGGCAGATGTCTAACGCAGCGAGTTACATGTTTCAATCGAACTTTTATGACGTCACATTTCATCCGGACAGAGTAAGCATATGGTGTTGAAGTATATATGTTAAAGTATTTATATTTATTAAATCTGTATCTAGATGACTTTAATTTGCAAAGATGAAGACCTCTTCCTTAATTGGTTGAAGTCCAAACAATGGTCAATAAAATATGCAAATTTGATCTCTTTTTATTTACTTTACTTTTTTTCTCTTTCGCTATCATCAGTACATATTTACCTTGCATTTATTTGTACTTGCTGTTGCCTAGACAAGTTTTGCAAACGTTGAAGAGTAACGCCAAAGGACTGCAAAACTATTTTCTGAAAATACGTCATTAAATGCCTCCTTATAACTCAGAAAAACTTTCGATATTTCTGTTTTATTTGTTTGTTTTTTTTTGGTTTTAGAAAAGGTACAAGCACCAAACTTCCATCTGGAGACTGACTTATACACTCAGATCCTCACCTAACATCAGATTCATTGGATGAATGAAAGTTACGACATAATTTAAAAATTAACATAATTTGACAAAATGAGTGAGGATAAGAACTCGTTTAATTATGAGAAAGATCACCAGTCACTTTAATTTGAAAGGAAACGATAGGACACCACGAAATTTAATTAGTATTCGATCAAAGAAGTAACAGGTTATATTATTTCCGTCAAAAGGATACCACATTACCTGATCACAATGGAATATGAATTTATGACAGATTTATAATTTCAGACAAAAAAGTTAGTAAAAATCATTTAAAAAAGAGGAGAAAATTATTACACCCAGAGACTTAACCTCATATAAGATTGTTTTTAAGTTCTACCATGCAGTTCTTCGAATAGCTTCGAATGTTAATTTCTATACTACCACAGATGTCTACATTTATTTTCTCTTTAATGAGAATGGTTGTTGTGTTAAAGATCAACGGAGAAGTTTAACCACATGTGAGAAGAAACGAATTTCTTATTTTCGTAATGCAAGTGTAATTCACTCGCTTCAAATTCTGATCACTGGATTTGAACCTCCTTGGATATGCTTGTATCTAGCCTACTGTAATTACAATGCACTACAAAGGTTGTGCTATTATGTATAGCTGTGGATTCACAACCCACATTGTCCAGACATTGGTTATGAACGCATTTAATTACAGGTACGTTGTTTACTGTCCCCGAACTGTGGGGAAAAACCTTGGATATTGATGATGTCATGGAATCTAGAAACAATGTCCCCCTATTTCTTACAAATCTAATACTGAATTAAGAAAAAATAAATAAATCCCCCAAAAGTATTGGTTGTCAATGTCAACTAAAGATATTGCCAATAAGAACAGATATTCTGTCATATGACTATCTGAAATATTTAAAAAGTACGTCAATTCTACTACTTAAAGTATTTCAATTGTGCTACTTTCAAGTACTTCATATTCATTTTCTTATAAAAAAAAAACTTTTAATGTTAGAAATTTAAGTGGGCACCCTATAAAACCTTGGAAATAAATGAAAGGATGACATTTTCAACATAGCAAAGAATGTAATCTAAGTGCAGTCTATTTTTGCTTTTAATTTTTGCCATCTTCCTTAATGAACTTTTATCTTCTTTTAATTGCTTTTTTTTTCAAGTTTTCTTTTTGCTATACCAATTATGATATTTTAGTGTCCCGGTAGCTGGTAACATTCTCTGCCTGTCTTTGGTTCAGTTATTGAATTTCTCACTGAATTTAAACACAGTTTTCTACAGAAACGGTCAGGACTTTTCAACAGATTTGAAAGTAACCGGAGACACAAAAAATGTCCAAACTTCCGACCAAGATAAGGAGCATTACCCATGTATAAAAAATAAGTGCAACTTGAAATTTTGACATTTCTTATTAACACATCCCAGGCTGAGCGGCAACTATTGTTGTAAAGGAGACGTACCTATACAGTTGCATGGTGAAAACATGCCCAAGCGGAGTGGGGTATCGGAATAAAACTTCCGTGCTTCCTTTCGACTTGATTAGCGAGAATTGTGACGTCATCATTTATCATTATTGCCATTTCGTTAATTAAATAAAGAGCCCGGATGGGAAAAGGAAAAGCTTACTTGAAAGTTGGCAAAGGTGGTCAACTTTTTCCTTTATTCTGTAAGGGGTATTCACTTTTGAGTGACGAACTATAAGTCATTGACTTATTTCCTTTTCTTTTTTTTTTCATCCTTTCAGGCGTATTGAATTAGAAGTAATGGTGGAGGGAAGAGGAGGGCTTGGCCTTGTGGGCGTTCCTGCCTGGTAATAGTGGTTGAATAAATTCTTATAAACCAATAAATTCTTATAAAGTTTTTTTTTCTCTCTTTGTACCGCTCTCACTCTCTTTTTTCTTCTTTTTTTGTGTGTGTGTTTGGTCCTCTACCAATCACTCTGAGATGCTTTTGGCGCGCAGTTCCATCCATCTCATTCAATTTAACGTTAAGATGTTCGCTGAATCGATTTGCTACCGTGACGTCACCTAGTCGTTAAAAGCCCTACGGGTATTTTGATTGAGCCCTACGGCTAGCGCAATCACGCGATATCGTAAGGGCGACCGCTGATAGGTAACACAAGTGCACCTAACTTAATGATTAAACGACTGGAAGGAAAAAGATAAAAAGTTCAGATCAGTTCAGTTTAAACCGTTATAAAAAAAAAAAAAAAAACGATTCTAAAGGTCATCACTGTGTACAATGAATCCCAGGGCGTTGATCGTCTGTTGGTAAAAATCATGGGACGCCAAACTGCAAAATTGTTCGATCATAAGTTACTTCCACCTTAGTTATACCTTTTCTCCGAAATTAAACTTTTTCTTTTGGCGATGGTATTTTGGAAGATATGAAAATTTGATGGGCTGAAAATATGGTATTTATATTTCTGCACCGCAAGGCTATATTAATGTTTTAACTTCATCAGAGGAACTCTTACAAACGCCATTCAAGTTTGCACGCAGAGCTACAAGTTAGATAACAACTCAAAGCAGACATTTAATGCTCTCAGTTTAGATTCAATTTTTATTTTAAATCCACAGATTGAAAAACCAGAGATGTAGAATCATTTTAAAGTTACTGGGAAAAAATTCTTCTGGAATATCTGGAACATTTAAAAGAAGCAGTCTTTTTTGTATGTTTATAAATAGGCCTTATCATTAAAGCACTCTTTTTTCAAACCATGACACCTTAGCAGTGATAGAGTTTATAACCTAATATCGCTTATCAAAACTTCATCTGACGCGCAACCAACAGACTTCAGGGTTAATGTGATTCAACTGACAGACAATAGGGACGATACAGTTTCTTGTATCTATCTAGCATAAAACCTTGGTCATTTCCTCTACAAACATTACCATGTAATAGATAGGTTTCATGAACAAATTTGAAAAAAAAAGAAGAAGTAAAACCTTGGCATGTTGAGTGATTACTCTTGAATGTTTCTTTTTTTTATGAATGTAAATTTTTCTTACAGGACTTTGTGTTTTTTCTTCTTTGAAAGGCAAGAACAAGAACAATGTTCAAATCAGAGTGGTGATTTTTTGCTACACCCCAAATCTGACAACTTTTTACTTCAACCGATATTGCAGCCTGTACATACGTGAGGATCATGAGCCTGTGGATCTTTTTGGTTTTACTTTACATGTCAAAAGAAAAAAAACATGGATTTACACAGTGCTGCCCTGTTCAACATTTCCGGTCAAACTTGATCCTACCAGCATTTTCCTCTCAAATAAAATGAGGGATGAATGACCATATTTAAAGCTGGAATATCAGTGGAAAATTTGTCAATGGAAGTCAAATTCCGGGGAATATGTCATAGCCACTGCAAAAAAAAAACAAAAAAACATTTGTTTAAGCTCCATCTTTGCATACATAACTATCAGTTTCATTTCCATTGGTCTGTTTAATTTCGCGTAATGGTTATTTGCTGCTATGTTTTTTTTTTTTTTGAGAGTCTGAACTTTGCAGGGCCAACAAAATGTCCAGACAATTTTCGTATTCAAATATCTGGAAGATAATCATTTTAGTTCTCTTTCAGATTTCGTGACAGGTGATCTTTTCCTCTACTTTTTATTCCCTGAAACATTGACAAAGAACATACGTAGATGACCGGGAGACTGCCATTACAACTAATATTCCAGCTTTAATGACATTATCTAATCACATGTTAGAACTTTCTCAATTTGAAAGAGCGCGTACTTTGTTTTCACTGCAGGTTTTCCATACCCTACACCAGTATATATCTTATTCCTAACTCGCAATGTTAATGTTCGAAGAAAGACAGTTCTCGTTATAACATGCAAGTGCCTCAAGGTTACAAAATGCCATGTAATCTCCGCAAATGACTAACAATAAATCTTTGGTCTTCATTGGAATCGAAGTGCTAATTTAATTCAACATTGGACGTTTTATTGTGATGCGTTCTATCAAGATTTGCCTCAAAACGTTATGGACGTTAAAGCCACCGTACCGTTACATCTCTTATACTCTCGTAATGTTACTTTTAAGACAGTCAAGATTATAGTGAAATAAGAAGGATATCTGAGTACTTCGACTCTGTGGGAAATCACGCAATGCGGCAATGTGAACTACATATTTCCTTACAGATCCATCACTTGCAAACGAGACATGCTAAAGAGATATGATCTTTACAAAACAAAAGTAGATTAACTTTCCTGATATTTTATGTAATTTAAATCTTTTCCAGTGGCCACTACTTTAAAGAAAAAGGAATCAGTGGAAAAATAAAAAAAAAATATCTTGAGCTGCGGCGTATGTGCCTAAATTTACCAAATTAATTTGGTGAATTGAAATCATAGTTAAGTGAAAAGGAGCTACTCAGTGGTTTAATTGAAATTGAAAAGACTACAGTACCCCATCGCTCCCATATTATACATATATATATATATATATAGATATATATAGATAGATATAGATAGATATATAGATATATATATATATATATATATATATATATATATATATAGATATATATATATAGATATATATATATATATATATATATATATATATATATATATATATATATATATATATATATATATATATATATATATATATATATATATATATATATATATATAATGCTAGTTTACTAATGTTTACGAATGTATGTTGATATTGAAATATGTAGTTATCTTTCGATAGCCTAATTGGCCATATATCCTGCTTTAACTGCCGACTAGTTTACAAACTGAAGTGAATCCCTTGGGAGCAATTTCCCAGCAGTCTTTGAGTGAACGTACTTTTACATTTCCTTTTTCTTTCAAACTGTTAACAGTGGTATTAATCAAATCAATCGTTTCTGTGATGAGGTTATTTGCTTTTCTGTCTTTAAATTGCTCGAAAAACAAACACCTTTTCAATCATTATAACGGGCAACCATAATCACCTAGTGGCCTATCTGGTAAGAACAAAATGAAAAAGAAAGGGGAGAATTTTGTCCTATAAGATGAAAGTGGGAGAAATTTACCATTGTGATGTATGCTCAAGGTGCGAAATATGAAGCTAGTTTGTCAAAGCAATGTGTTTATTTACGTACACACACACACATACACACACACCCGCACTGCACGTATACTTAGGTGATCAACCAATGAATAAGAAGGGTTAGCATTGCTTGAAACCTTTGCCGAAAACTATGACTCTGTAATACCAAGCCTCCAACGCAGTATCTGCGCCCTGATAGGGTCCTTTATGCCACGTGACACGTCTGTTGCGCAGTTTCTGCTTTTACCAAAGCCTACACATAAATATATTTAGCCTATACGAAGATATGGAATGGATAAGCAACATTGACAAAAAACTATTTTTGAAACGGACAGCCTAAAGAATAACACGTGCTTGGCGCCCTACTTTGTGAGAATTTCTAATAATTTAAAGAAAAAGAAAAATTTAATTCATAAGACTGCAAAACCGATGGTATAAATGACGTGTTGATTTTATCACCTCATCCGAAATCTTTTGCTTTCTGCGCTTTTGAAAGTCTAAAAGGATGAACTCATTGGATAAATAATAAAGGAATTTCAAACGACTTTTGAAAATCACTTTTCGTCGCTGTGGCAACGTAATAACGTAATAATAAAGGGCTTAGAAACACAGACATGGTAGCGCCATCCGCACTGTTGATCGTTGCTTACTGCACCATCTCTATTATCAATTTTGTGTCGGCGGGCTACATGACGTCATTCTACCAGCTTAGTTGGTCGTTCGTTGGTACTTTCGTATATTCGAGAGGAAGAAACCAACGAATTGCTACAACTCCCCGATGGAAGGGTACCTCGACTCGGATGGTATTTGAAAATTACATAAACTATTAGCCATCGAATGAAGAGGATTAGGACAATCACATGTGGTAATTTCATGCTCTGTGTAAAGGGAGGTCACCTCAATATTCAGAGACCAGTAGGGAGACTGAAGGAAGAAAAGGGGTAAACCAAGTTATTAAATGTTAAATAAAACATGGAAATTTTTGAGGGGTGCATAATATAGCATCCCGTGACGAATACCATATAATACATGCATATATACCTTGCCCTTTGTTTTAACCTGGTGGTTGTTGGTGGAAGACCGCAGCAAATTATTTCAAGTTTTCTTTACAGCTAACACCCTTAGCTGTTAAAGGGAAATAGGGCGTTTGTTTTTCAAGAAACATCCATATTTTTAAAACCAACGTTTGCGGATCCAGAATGATAGCTTTTTGAAAATAAGGAAGGACAGTAGCCTGCTTTTCAAGAAATTAGTTTCTAACAGATAGAAACTCAGTTATTTGTTGCTCAACACTAATTTGTTCACCCAAACTTTTCAAAATTCAAATGATGCATCTTCCGTTACTCATCACATGCATAATGTTTTGAGGAGATGAAGTTTTGGCAGATGTTTAGTGGTGAGACTGAATGTTTTAACAATGACTAGAGCTATTTCTTTTGTATGTCATATTGGTGTATTCTGAACGCCCTATTTCCCTTTAAAACAGTTCAACGCATGATTAGATTTGAGTCCATGATTACCCCAGTGCCTTGGATTGACTGTACCGGTCTCTCCTTGCCTCCTCCTGAGTGATTCGAGGGGGTCATCTCCATCAGAATACCCTCAAACATTTCATCTTCCTTTCCCAAGACGACAACTGAAATTTTGACATCGACATCCTCATTGTAATATTGAGTGGACTTTGGAACGACTAATCTCCTAACTCCTTGATGTGAATCAGAATGATGGAAATGACGAGACAGGAATATTTTCATGTGTATCGAAGGCCAGCCTGGTTGAGGTCTGATGACGAGGGCAGAGGGGGAGGGGGGAGGGATCAGTTATTGACCACCAGCATCGAGGGGAAAGGTATAAGGGGTAGTGAAAAATTTTGTCTTTGCACTGGAGATGAAAAAGGGGCTATCAATACCAAATTAGTAATACATGTGTAAACTAAAGTTTTTTACTTTTTTTTCTGTGCCTATACATGCAATTAAAACAGATCCCCATTCTGATATAAATTTTGGGGGATTGGACAAGTAAAAAATATCCCCCCGTAGCTACGGTTCTCTGTGGGGGAGGGGGTAGAGGGATCTTGGTAAGTTGAATGAACTTCATTTTTAAGGAATTGTTATTGCCTCTAAAAATTGTAAAATAGAAACTCTTACTTATGTGCATTATCTCGTGTTTTTTTTTTTTTTTTTTGTATAAACCTTCTTTCTGCCTTAATACTTCTTTCCACTCTCGTGGCTGCTCAATTTGTCTCATCCCGATTACAGGATTTCGTCGGCGAAAGAAGTGTAAAACTAAAAAAAAAGTCACGTATTTTATATATTCCTAAATCAATTTCTCATATTACTTACATTTTTTTAAGAGAGAGAGAGAAATGTAAGCAGAACGTGTTCACATTTTGACGAATTTGATCAAACTCTGTGATGCTGGATTGTTGTCTCTGACGTCACCATGAGACAACATGATTAAGTGTAATTTGTTCTCATGATGAAAACCCACTTTTTTGGCTCTAAATAAAGTACAATAAAATAACGAAGGAAAGAAAATGAATCGAGAACAATTTCCAGTTTCATCTGTTTTCGGGAGATTCAAGCACGTTGAGCTTTGGATTGCCTCGTTCGCAAAACGTTGCTGAAACGGGACAAGGTAATAGCTTTGGGGGTAAGGATACCCGGTTGGGTGTAAGTTTGCATTATATTACATATACTACGTATCAATAACCGATATACATATATACAGTATGATATGATCCTGCAAACAAAGTGGAAAGGAACTGTAGAAAAGATTTTATCACGTGAGACATTGTATTTACTTTTTTTTCATGTCTTTTTATCAAAAGTAGCTATAAAGAGGGCGGGTTCAGCAATGCATCTACTCTTAATGATAACATATGGCGAAGGGTTTAACTCAGGGACATGCTAGAGATCATTGAACCTGACTTGAGGAATACCCAACTCTTTTTTTGAGTCTTTTGTATAAAAATACATATATGTATATATATATACAGACCTGAAATTCCAAGAACATTTTGAGCTACAGACAAATGAACTTTTAATCACTTTCCCTGAGCCCCACACGATAGCATGCACATATGCAAACATTAAGCACAATATGAGCTGCCTGTAACTACGTGTACGGTTTTTCCATGTAACTTTTTAAACTTTATCTGCAACTGATGTTTGAGATACAACATTAGAACATAATTTGCAATTGACTGGAAAATACATTTGCCTCTCTGATATTTCGCCTCTCCGTTGTTGCAAGATTTTTGCATTAATCTCCAGAGACAAAATCCAGACAAGATTTCTATAGCCCCAGTATATATAAACCTCGTGTAAACCCAGTTTGTATAAGACTCTCTGTCTTTTAAAATAAACCGCCCAGACGCCAACCATTCGACGATTTATCTACTTCTTCTTTCTGTTTTTTTTTTTTTTTTGGAGAAATAATATTTCTTTGCGAGTCATGATGATCGTAATACCTTCTCTAGAGAGTGGGGGTGGGGGTGGGTTAAAGTGTTTGCTCTATTATCATTGACCTCTGTCCTTGACATAACATTCTTACAAAATCATGTTATGGTTTCAGGTACAAGTTGGGAGATAATTGTTTGTATACATCTCAGTAGCTCCTTCGTTTTTTTTTTTTTACATTTACATGAGAAAAAAAAGTATGCATATAAAATAAGCATGGCGCCATTTTTTAACATTTGATTCTATCAGAATCTCAAGAAACTTTTTGTCTGTTGCAATATTGTAAGGTGACCTATAACTGACTTAATCGTGGTCTGTCGATACTCAAACAGGCATAGGCCTATATCGAAGTCATCCAAAAGCCAGACCAAAATACAAAATGCAGATCCACATTTGATTGTAATAAAAGTGAGTTATACGAGAGAGAACATCAAAACAAAATCGGTTTCTAGACGCAATAGTCCGGTATATAATTTTATTCCGATGACAATGTATGCTTTTTGTCAAATCCAAAATACAGCGACATTTGTGTGTACTTGTTAAAGCATATCATTACGTACAAACTGGTTAACGCAAGAATAACACTTCCACCATTGTAAGCCTTTGAGATGAAACCCACAACGTACGGAGGCTCGTGCTAGTACTGGATGAAATATCAGCATTCTTATGCAGCCATCTTTGTTTCAGGACAGAAGGGAGGAGAGAGTTGGGATTTCGTTTCATTTTTTTTTCTAAGAAATAAATAACAGAATGAAGAACATCAGAAATCCGATAACAAATTTAATGTGTTGAAAACAACACCCAATTCTGTCTGCAATTCTTTCTGATTTACAAAAGTCAAATAAAACGGTGTGTTTATTCCTTCTTTTTAATTTATGGTAGGCCCATGGGTGTAGTAGCTCCATGTTATATGTTTTATGGGTAAGCATTATAATTGGCAAGTTTAAGTTTTACTTAACTATTTTTCTCCTCCAATTGGAACATAGTGGTGAATCGCAAAAGTTCCATGTTAAGTGGTCGTTGTACATGATTCACTTTTTTCATCAAATTAAACAATTCAGCGCCCCCACGAAGTGGAACTTTCGACGATCGAGCTGCACGGTCTTACTCAATAAGTTACAACTGAGCAGGATCGTCGAGGATGTCAAAAAAGGTTTCAAATATTTACATCTTGTAATTGTAGCTGATATGTTTAAGATCATCGTACTTTTTAAAAGTACTCAAATGATCGCTTCACGTGATCGGCGTTACATCACTTAACTTCTCCATGCATTATGGAACGATCATCAACGGGCCTAAATTAATGGTCAATCAATGCACGCTGTTAATTGCACTTTGGTGTCGCGCATCTTACTCAAGCCATCGCAACCCAAAAAAAAAAAAAAAATGCACACACGCGCACACACACACACCCAGCTTTGTTTTCCATTCATTCCGAGGACCTCATTGTGCTTTCTTTTGTTTTTTCTTCCTCAACCCTAACCCTAACAATAGACTGTCTATTGTTCATCTTGAGAGGACCGGAGAAATCTTGGAAGTGGTTGTCGCGTTATAATTTTTACGCCAGGCATTTACAAGAATGTTTTCTTTGGAACTCACTATCTTTTTTCATTAAAAAGAGGGTAAATCACGTATTCCCCGAAAAGAAGACTTTTATCAAATTTCTGTCCTTACAACCTTGAAAGCTATGAGTGTTTCTGTTTGTGGTGTAAAAATATGGAATAATCTTAACACTGACCTTAGAAACTCAAAAAGTTAAAGTTAAAATTAGAATTCATAGATAAGTATAGACAACTGTTTTGATTTTTACAATTAGTAGAGCTGCAACATTCATTTGAGTTTCCTTTGATTGAGATATGTTGCTCTGAAAATTGAACATTATTACAATTGATTTATTAGAGAAATTCATATAACTTCTCTCTCCTTTTCCTTCTCGTATTTCTGTTTTGTATGATCGTTAATTGTTTCTTTTACTTTTAATTTTTATGTTGATTTTGTAACCTCATGTTTTGCATTGTTGATATGGAAATAAACTGAACAGGAAACTGTCAAAGGTCACGAGCCTCACTATGACTTATAGTACGACTTTCTCCAATTACGTCTCCCAAGAATAAAATACACACGTTTGCTACCAGCTTGAGCGAAAGAAACGCGTGTGCAAACTTGATTGTCCCTTGTCAGGTGTTGATCAGAGGTTAACATCTGACTTAAATTTTAAAACGTCTTAAATTAAACAAAAAAGAAAAGGAAAAGACTATTCCCTTTCCATTGAACACTAATCATAGTCACAAATCCTATTACTTGATTGCTATGTTGACGTGGTGGTAAGTGTATTGTGTTCTCGTGAACTTGATATATATAGGCCGTTTACGGAAATGCACTAGGCCTAATTACTCTCAGAATTTAAAATAAGCAACATACTAATAGTTCTGTAGAATAATCCCATGGTGGTGATTGTGATCTCCCTTACAAGTTATTACCGTAATTAAGAGACCGTATCTAAAAGTGCGCCATCTGCAATGCCTGCCAATCCATCTATCCATTCTTTTCATTCATTCAATATTTCAACCGCTGATGTAACTCCATCTTTGCATATTTAGTAAAAGAGCTGTAAAAGCGCTTTATTGTTTAGCCTGTAGCATTTTTTTTCCGTGGAAATAGTAATTTGTGTCTCTAATAATAAGGCAAACGTTTTTGGTGCCGTCTAGTAGATTTTTTCTTGACCCCCCTTAGTCTGATATTCTTATCTACCATGGCAACGATAAATTCCAAAACATGGTGTCTCCGTCTTACGGTATGTTACTTGCATCACTGAAGAGACCCAACCTTTAACGAGAAAACAAGTCTCCTCATTTTTCTTATAAAGGGCCCTGGCTCTTGGAAAGGAAAAGAAAGAAAGAAGAAGAAGAAGAAGAAAAAGGACCGATCTTCTTTCAAAATATGTTGTTCCACCTGTTCCCTTAAGCAAGAAATGATCTAGAAAAGTAGAGGAAAATGAAATATAAGGTATTCAATGAGCAGCAGAGGAAATCACTTTGACTGGATTGGGTCTACAATTGCACCAGAAACTTGAAAACCTTATTGCAGTCTCTCATATATGAGTTTTTGCACCAAACGACTGGGCGATGTCATGGCAATAAAAATGAAGGTGCTTTGATCAAACTTATATTCGCTATAGCTATATTATTTCAAAATCTTTTTGAATGACGGTTAAGGCAGCAATACTTTTGTTTTAACTTTTGCTGTTTTGTTTGTTTGTTTGTATTTTTATTTGCTAAGATGCTTAAAAAGATTGCTCTATCAGAAACCGACAGAATTACATTACATTCAGTCTTTATTTAATTTATGTTCATTCCATTGTTTGTCACTTAAATTTATCATATTCCCGCAAAAGTCATGGAAAGCAAACAAACAAAGGCATAGGAAAACTCACATTAAAAATAAATCAAGTTTCAGCTAGAACGGAAAAATGAAGGATTTTCGAAGACATAATATTTTAGCAAATAGGCTAATAGTATAGACATGGATGGAAGAGGGTTTATCTGGCATTCAAACTCCTCAAACATAACTCCGACAGCATAATTTATAATTATCACTGTGATTGAGCAAATTGGTGATATGCAACACAGTTCCATTCTCGATTTATCGGTCTTGGCTCTCTCAGTGAACAGTTGAACATAACTAAGTAGATTATTACGTAATATCCGAAGATAACTCCCCTTCCTCTTGTAAAATGTATTCTCAAAGACAACGAGTAACAAAGGTTTTAGGGTATTTATTTGTATGAAGGTCATCTGCTGTTTGGTGTCTCTTGTTACCATGGTAACATTTTTCTTCATCTGTTTAAGTTTAAGTTGGTAACTAATGTATTTCTTCACACCTTTAGAACAATAAATATGCAGTTGCATTAAAATGAAAAACAACTATTCATACGTCAAATAGAGAAAACCAAAGAAAACAAGTCATTGTAACTGTTTTGAGAGTGACTTGGAACTACAAAACGTCACAAACGTGGGCCCCAAATAAACAACATTGGCCGTTTTAGTTAAATTTAGTCCTTCGAAACATGGGGGAAAAGTTTAGGTATTGTCCCTGAAGTGACATAGTGAAGACTAAAGCAGGAAGAAAATAATAGGCGACATAAAAGCATGGGAAAAAGACAAATATAACTATATGTGACTGAAACAGGACACAGGTAACGTGATTACAGAGGAGAAAATGCTTGAATAATTCACTGGCAGTCGAGAGAGAGAGAGAGAAAGAGAGAGAGAGAGAGAGAGAGAGAGAGAGAGAGAAAATGAACTGAAGTGAGAGGATGCAAGGAGTGAGTGGAGATGAGGGAGGTAGATTATTTACTTGAATGACAAAACGGGGTGAGATATCAGGAGAAAAAAGGTAACGGAATAGCTTTAACCACAACATGTCCGTATTCAAATCCTGACGATTCAGTCCCGTAGTCAAGCGAAGCTTGGCCCCCTACATGTTTTACGGGTCGAGGAAGAAATAAAAATTCTCCCACACCCCTTGAACTATGACGTGGTCACGAGCATGCGTGGAAGTAGAAAGAGGAGTTATGACAATCACCAAAGACAGTTCCACGTCAGTGAAGTGACGGAAGCGCATGCTAGCTGGTTGCAAGGAAAGGAAGTATTACTCTAATTAAATGAAATTGTATTGCGACCAGATATAGAGCAGGTCCTCGAATGTGACAAATGTGACAGAAGATGTACGATAACCTTGTGAATCTTTGATGAGGACGAACGTCACAAACTGCAAGCTAACTGTACCTATTAAGTCCGTATTAATTGATTCTAAATACGTCTGAATTTTAGCAGTAAAATGGTGTACTGTAACTCACAAAATTAGTTATGGCTACACTGTTCCTTTCCGGTGCTTCATTTTTGCATTTGTCAGTCTATACGTCTTCGCGAGATCACTTTTCTGAAGTAGGTATGTAGGATAAAGGATTGTACGTGCACTACTTATAGGGTTAAAATACTAGAAATGCTTCAGCAATGAGTCATTTACAGAAGGGGGGGTCATTCTCAAATGACTGTGGGGTCCAAGATCGGAGAGTCTCCTCTTTGGATCGATATGCCTACGTATACCTTTGGTTGATCTGTGAGGCGAGGGTGTCTTACCCTCTTATTCTGACCATAATCAAATACAGGCAATGCCCTCCAATTTGATTAAGAGTAAGCCCAAGTGTGATTCCTCCACAAAATGTGTTTACAAATTTTCTTCTTTGTCCCATCGCATAGCGTTTTGCATATAATTTTAGGCCGAGTTCAAGTTTAGGAGGTCAAACAAAAACACAGTCACACAAAATAGTAAGAGAACAGAAACAGAGAAAACAGTTGCTTGGTGGACTGTGTATCGTCAGCCACTGTTTACAAAATAATTGAAAAGCTTTGGAGAGTTTTCCCAGTGGTGGCTACAACAAGGAAACACTAGCAGAAATAAAATCTGGGGACCGACCCTGGGTTAGCCTAAACCAATTAGGAAGTTGCGGTTGTTTCCTGTGATTTAATAACGTTTTTTTAATTTTAGCCCGAAAACGGATCACAATTGTTCGGCAAGGAAAACTGGACTGATGGACACATATAGACAACTTAAAATACAGAAAGAAAACAACATGATGAGGACATGTGGGATGAAATGGGCAGAAAGAGAAATATCAGGGTGTAGAACAGCGTTCCACAGGTATGGTAAATTTAAATAGAGACGACGTTATCACACATGATTCATCCACATTGGATGGTCGATGCAAACTGCTCAGTTGGACAGATGGTTATTGATTTTTAAGTTGCTTCTGTTCGAAGGCATACATAATAGTTGAGGCCGTACTTTTTTTTTCAAATGTGGACCCTCGAACTATCGGATGCCAGGTATTGTACTTACCCAAGTCTCAGAAGAAAAGAGAATAAAAACAATGGTGTCAAACTATGCGTCAGTTTATACTTAATTAGTGAGTATCGGGTCCTAGAGGTGTTCTCCACTCGCTTCCGCAAGTTCACATAAAAAACAAAACAAAAAACAAAGAGGGTGGATTGATTTTCAACGAGATGATATCAGGTTTTGACGTGTTTGACTAAAGCGACATGGGAACAAATTGTCCGATGTATGTCAAAGACATCCGGATGTCATTTAGATGCGCACCTTGTGAATAAATTGTTCTGTTCAAATAAAGAGATAAACGTCAATTTGAAAGATTCAACAAATAAATTGTTTAATTTTTTTTTTTTGCAGGAATTTTGCATTATGTCGACGAATCGTTTGAGTTTCAGTCTTGTCTTCGCGACATTGTCAATATTTTCACAACGAACTGGAGATATTTATCAAGGAAGAAGGTAATGTGAAACAACTAGGCACACAATTTAGTTCAAACTAAAAGCTGTTTTCAAAATTTACCGCCTCTAGGCATCTTGAGCTTTTTCGTATTTTTTCATTCCGTATTTTCGAGGGAATTATGTGAAAGATGAAATCGCCCAGGAAATTCACTGACGACGCCGTACACGTGTTCGGCGGAAGGGAGTGGTATTGTACAATATGTTGAACAAAGGTAAAACTCGGTAAGCTCCCACACCCTTACGTATTTATTTCAACGTTGATATCAATTCGTCAACTTTGAAATTTGTCTCATGGCCTCACAGAAGAAGATGAACCACAAAGTTTATTTTTTATCCCACCCCGTTGTAACAGATGACGTTCGACAGTCAGAAACACTAAGATGACCAGAAAAATTCCATAACGTCAATGCTCATTTGTATTTTAAAGTGTGTAAAGCTTCTAAAAATATCAAAATAAGCGACAAAAAGTGAAAGGAAAAGAATAAATGTAAAAATAAAAAAACACTTTTTACAAGAACATTGTACCTGGAAACTCGTTGGGTTAGATTTCTCATGTATTTGGCGGTCACAGTATTAAATCAATTAAAAGAGAGCTACATTCTGACGATGTACGTTATATAGGTAGTGTCACGTTAGACGTATGTTACGAAGGTATGGGAATATTTACGCATAGGCGTGTAACAGACAGCGGAAAAGTAAAGTTCATATGACTTTCATATATGGCAGCCACATACATTAAAATCCCGACGATACGTCTCCTTTTTCACGCCATATTATACCATGCAGGAAAAGACTTCTCGAGAATAGCCTTTGATATACGAAGTCTATATAGATATATATACTTACAAGATGGATAGGATTAGCAATATCGTCGTCCTCTTCGAGGTCTCCATTTGTTACGTATTCTCGACGCGTTGGCATATGCTTCTTGTGCATCAAGATGTCTGGTTGACTAACTTCCGTTTCTGGCATGGAATCACAAAAGCAACAAATATTCATGAAGTGTCCACTTCCGTTCCTGCGATTCCCAACTGAAACGCTTTTCCTTCCTTCCTTCAGGATAGAACGTCCTTGCTGAAAGACTAAACACGTATATAATAGAGGATGAAAACGACGAAAAGCGCCCTCGTTTACTATTCCTGATGAACGTGCTTACTTATCGTCCACTGCGAAAGGTTATGAACTACATCCACTAAAAACTTTTAAAACTATAAGTATTTTTTTCTTCTTTTTTCTTTTCTTATTTTAATTTTCCCGCCAAAACAAGACACTGTTCTTTCCGTGACTTCAATCGTTCGTCTACTCCGAGCGTTGTTTGTTCCCTTATACGAAATCTGGCGCTGTCGTCCGTACATTCGAATGTTGTGACAACTTTGTGTGGTATGTCCGTTTTGATCGATACATTCGGGCTTCTTTTATAGAAACAGGAGTCCAGTCCAATGACAAGCTATAGAAGAAAAAAAAGTGAACAAGGTCAACTTGAGAAAATCAAGTAACAGGGAAAAGAAAAGAGGCAAAAAAAAAAAATTCAAAAGGGTGCTTCAACAAAAAAAAGAATAAAAAGATTTGTTTTATCACCAGGTCACTGTTGTTGACGTCACTCGTCGTCACGTGGTCAGATGGGTCTGATTAGTTTGATGAGCGGTGAAGTCTCAAGTCTATCTAGTCGTTGGTGAAAGTTATCAATTTTCTTTTCCGGTTTACCGTCGTCGTTTGATCAAGGTAAGTGTCGCGAGGTAAATATCCTTAAATATTGTAAAGAGTGTCCTCGGTGATGTCTTTAACGGTTTGTATTCTTTGCTTGGGTTTGACAAGGGAGAGTTAATTTTGACGAATTCGGTTGCAATGATTCTGCCACTTTCACACCTACACGGCTGTTGTAGATATTCAAGAAAATTTCAGCGTCCTCTTTCCTTCTGAGTTCTCCTGTTTGCCGTTTGTTGAAGATATGTATAAATTTTTTTTTTTGGTTTCCCTTCACCTACAATGTACCTATTTCACTATTGTTAATTGCAAGGCGACTTGAGAATTTTATCTTACATCTGCACAATGACGTCAAAGGAGTTTACCGAGTCTTCCATAAATTAGGTGAGTGCATCACTGGTATAGCTTGGCAAAAGCGAACCGTGTGTTTGGTGGATTTATTCGAATTGATGTTGAAGTTACTAAACTTGAATATTAGGACTGAGGCGACGAGCTGACTGCATTAAACTCGATTCCACAAAAAGAAGTGTTCACATACTGGATGTAAGCTGGCAATCCAGCCTGCCATCAAGCTCTATTGGATCTTGTTGTACAGCTATCCACCCTTCTCTTCTTCCTTCTCGTCTATATATATATATGTATATATATATGTATATTTATGTATATATATATATATGTATATATATATATATATGTATGTATGTATATATATATATATTTGATGAATAAGTACAGTGATGCCTTGTAAATAACCAACAAATTTATTATGTCCATAATATTTCGGCCTGCTTCGTCCTTCTTCAGATGGAGTCAAGAACTGAATAAAGTTAATACATTGCACAAAATACAAACATAACTAGTTCTCGTATTACCATGGCAATGTAGTTAAGCATCGGTCACTCCCATCTACAATCCATGTAGCATAGGCCCTTTTCACCTTTTATCCGTGTCACAGACCATGTTTTCAATTTTATGACCCCAAAGTATATACACAAATGTTTTAGGAGATGCGAAAGCGACATCTAAAAACTTTGTTTCATAAAATTAAAATGTTGAAAATATGTTATACAATGTGTCTTCAAAAAGAAAGGAAAAACGGAATTAATCTGGAATATTTCATCATTTCTTTTCGATTGTTTACATTTCCTCAAGCATGATTACCACTTTCTTGAGAAACGCTGGCAAAGTCATATTTTCTCTCTGTTTGTTTTTACAAATTGCTATGATTTACATATAAGAAGTCAGATTATTGAATAAATTTCTGAATAAGATTCATCTACTTCCGACGAAGTTATCCTTCCTTTATTCGTTTTTTCTTTAAGTCAACTACATTCGAACATTTCTTCTTCTGTAGTTAACACTTTTACGCTACACCGGCAATTTCTCAGTTCGATTCTTTTCACTTGAGAAGAAAAAAAATATATACTGAAGTTCATCAAATTCACTTAGACTTGCTGCCAAACAAGATGTGACGGCAAGTATCTAAGCTTACAACACTGAAATTTGTGACAAAATTTACGAGTTAATTCTGCCATCAAGCACTTTCCGTAGCTGTGAATGTATATGGTGCTGAATCACTTGACGTCCTCGGGCTGGAATTCTGTTTACTCAAGAACTGATACAGAGATAGCTCCCTAGCAGAGTAACTGCAAGGGGATTAAATGATGTTAACTTTGATTTAGTCGCTCACTTTATCAGAATTGATTTTGTCCATTCTTATGAGAAAGAGTATAGTAATAACAAACAGTCAAACCTTCTATTTGATGTATATAGGGGAAAAGTTAAAAATTCGATAAGAAAACGTTTGGTCCCTTCTTGAGCCAGTAATCGTAAAGGACAGATAATACACCTGTTCTTTGGAGAGTCAAAACTGGTATTTGAAAAGAAAAGAGACATCAAGTTTGGAATTGCTTGCCAAGAGATATGCGAAAAAATAAGGGATTATATTTTATGTATGCGTCCTACATTGCGTAGATTTAGCTGTAAGGTCATGGCAGAGTACCAAATATTAAACAACTTTTATGTCTGAAAGGGAATTTATTTCCTATGTATGTACATTAGAAGACATTTGCAGGTATTTCTCATTGTAATTTACAGTGGGAGAACTGTTATACGATTTGAAATCAGCATCTCCACGATTCTTCTTCTTCTTCCATATCTTCTCTTTTTTATAGAATGATGAACGTCTGAGGGGGGGGGGGGGGAAAGGGTAGATTTACTAATGAACCCGTAAAATGAGATGTTTTGCACTTGACCTCACGTCACGGTAAAAGAACTTTCAAAGGTTTAGTTATGGGATGGACTTAAAATGATGGCCAGCATTTTATGACTAAACGGGTAAGGCCTGTGAGTTTTAAGAGCGAAGAGTGTTGGTTGATAGGAACAGAGGTCGCAAACTCAACCGATTGATAAGCCTCATATCTGGCTCAAAAAGGTATACTTATTGCGCGTCAATAACACATGAATACATAGATGAGTCAATATCTATTGGGGGCCGGTGAGAGCGAGTTTTATATGGCTATATTTTTTATCTTTATATCTATATTTTAACTTGTAAGACAGTTGCACATTTTCCGTGATCAGCTGAATACAGCAGCCGACTCGGATTAGCTTCAGTCTTGACAGCGATAGGTAGAGCAAGGACTCTTTTTACACGAACGGGTTCTATAACGTTTAATTCTTTCTTTCCTGCAGTAAAGTATATCTATCGAATTACGGACCCTTTGTTTCGTTCTAATCCTTGGTAACTTTCCCAGTTTTTCCTTTGGTATTCCTTTTGAACTTCAGACCTATTCGAAGGAACAATACAAGCCTCTGCACGGTTCTGTCACTGACGTGATCATTTTCAAGTTGAAAGGGGGGAGACTGGGGGGGGGGGGGAGTTGCTACGGTACCAACTAGCCAGTGATTAAGTTACGGAATGTAATATCTGTTAAACTCCGCTTACACATTTTTGGATGAGCGAAAACTTTTCGATCACAAATCATTGGTTCTTTGTATTTAGTGAGACATTTGAACCGCAGATGTAACTTTGCTGTCACTTTTAAGTAAAATCCAAGTTCTTATTTATAACTATTTATAGCATCCTGTTTAGACGAGTCTGGTCTTACTTTTCCTTATCCAGGGACCTCAAAATTAAAGGTGGAATGGTCTTTCGCTATTTTTATTTTAATTGCGAATGTTTATTCAGACTATTACGTTTGTTTCATGTTTCAATATTCTCATTTAAACGGTAGAACTCATATCGTCACACTGTCATTCATTACGTCAGTTACTATATCCCTACGCTATATATTTCCTTTTTGTCTTATTTACAAATAAGAGAATATATAATCAGAGAAGTGGTTTGACAACTCACTTCTGTTCTTCACCTGTTAAACAAAATTGGCCATAGCTGTCACTCTACATCTAGCGCTTAGTGCCTAAGCATGTAAACATGCAAAGCCGCCATCGTGTGATATGTCACGTATACCAAAAGGGAAATACAAGTGGTTATCACGTGTACTCCTTTCGAATTAGACTTACACCGTTCAGGTTTACACGCATTGAATAAATTGTGTGTATCTTTATCGTACATACAGGCAGTCATGGAACATAGCCTATCTTCAGTAGATGGATGTAAAGACTTTTCCTCAGATCTCACGTAAGGCTTGCTTTAATTTTCCAGATCTAAATAGGAATAAGAATTTTTATGGGCTGCCTTTCCTTAGAAGACACACTGTTAGTGTTCCGACAAGCCTGTATACTGGTATCAAAAGTGAACAATTTGTAGTAGACAAAGCTGCATGTTTGGTAGCCGTATCTACATATGTACGTGTCTCCTTGATACATCCATAAATTTCACATACCCTTAGGCCTATGTAAGAGTATAGTAGGCAAAAGCGAGGAGTCTACCAGTGTTCGGCATAACGCAGTAGAAACATATCTCAGGTAGATGTGTTCACATTTAAATTTACCTCCAATATATTCATCTACAACATACGTATCTCTACAACATCAATATTCATTACCACTTTCTTCTTAAATGTGTATGTGTGTGTGTTTATGCACGAAACATCTATAAAATAATGAGAATTAGTTCTCGTGGCGAACATCAAGTTAAGAAAACACCAATACAACGTTTGTAACGTAACTATAGAACTGGTACTGTGTGGATTAATAGTACATCATATCATATTACTCTTTTACCGTCAGAATGTCTTCAAAATTGGTTAGGATTTAGCCAGCACACATACAGTTGGTGCGCTTTGCGTATACGCTTCAACACAGCCAAATGCCTGTGCCACTTCACTTTGGAGATGAGTTCCGTGAGCAGGGTTGACCGTGCAAATTACACACAGCATAGCAAAGGAGAAACAAAACAAGCTAAGATTCATTTTAATGTATACAGGGAACGATGAGAAGAAATGTCCCAGTGAGAAAAATATCTCTTCACACTTGGATGTTCCCATCAAAGGTCAATTTAATTAGATCGACTTTCATCTGGTAGTTAAACTTTTAATCAAATACACTTTTTTTCATTGCCCAGCAATGATATCAAGTTATCAGTTTTATCACTCCCGCAAAATCTTTTTTATTCTCAAAACAGTTTTGAGAAGCCTTTTATAAACCAAATACGATAAAAACCGAAAAGAAAATCAACGAATAGGCTATCAATGGTAGACGTATATCCTACGTGCTGCGCTCGTTGGCTGATTATTTACTGCTCCCACGGGTGTCCTCGTCTGAGGATTCTCAGAGATTTTTTAATTTTTTTTCTCTCTCTCTCCCTCTAGTTTTGTTTTAGATGAGAGGAAAAAAGAAAGAAGTCAAAGGGAAAGGGGAATGGAGAAGTTATTTTAAAGTTAGTCTTTTGAGATATAAGAAACACACAACGAGGTGCTCGGTGTTTAATTTATCGGTCGAGACTGATGGATAAATTCAACTTCATTTCGAAAATGAACGTGAGCATGAATTTTACATCAATGCTTGGTAATTAATTCTCTTTTTTACTTTGAATGGTCCCAAAGTAAAATTATTATCACACATGGGAATTTCTTTATTATATCCGATATTTTTTTCTTCCTCACTTACTTTCGAGACTTTGCAGATTCAATCGAGAAAATTATTGCCTTCTGTCGATCGAGGACTGGAGGGGGTATAGCGAGAAAAGTAAGATTGGCCCATTAATGTACATCGCTATAGGATTAAACGAGATGTACCACATGTTAAGTCGAAGTTTCGGGAGTAAATTAACATATCCCATACTCTCCAAAGTAAAACAAAATATGTTAACAAAGTTTTATTTAAGCCAAAACTATATTTTTTTGTTGTGGACTATGTGCAATTTATGTGTCTCTCTTCGATTTTGCTCCGTCCTTTGGTATTTCATGAATTCTTTTCAGATACGTCGTAAGACTGACTTAGAGCTGCGGAGACATCCGTTTGGGGGATTATTGGAGCATCATTTTCGAGAGGTTGCGTCACTGGTTGAGAAACAGAAGTCTCAAATTCAAGATCTTCATTACGATTGGAAGCGGTGAAAACTTTACAAAGGATAAGACGAATGTGGAAATACAATACGTAGGGCAACATATATATATATATAGACAGCTGTAGATGTTTGAAGCAGTACACACATTGAACGGAATACACTTTACTTGTAATGACCTACCAGGAATAAGTTCAGGAAGTTTACTTCAAACGACTCTCACAGAAAGTGAAAAGTTTTTATTAAGTCGATTGTCTTACAAATTTGAATTTTAGGTTCGTCTAAAGGAGATTCTTGTGTTTGTATCTTCCAAGTTTGAATCTTTTTTTTCTTTATTTTATGTTGAATTTACAATTTTCACCATTAAAATGCATATTATCTGTGACGCAAGGCTAGGCTTCATCGTCGTTGTCTCAAATATTTCAAATAGCCAACACAGCCTTGGCTTTGGATTTGGTCAATACTGGAGGTTAAAGGGAAATAAGGCTTTTGTTTCACGGAAATCAACCATATTTTTAAAACCAATGTTTGTGGACATAGGATGATAGATTATTCAAAATAAGGAAGGATAGCAGCCCTCTTTTCGAGAAATACGTTTCTTACAGATAGAAATGCATTTATTTGTTGATCAACAATGATTTGTTCCCCCAAACTTTTCAAAGTTCGAATGATGCATTTTCGGTTACTCATGGCATGCATAATGTTTTGAGGGAATGAATCTCTTACAGATGTTTATTGATGTGCATGACTGTTTTAACACTGACTAAAGCTATTTTATTTGTATGCGGTGTTGGTGTATTCTAAACGCACTATTTCCCTTTAAACAGTTAAATGGCATAATGATGTTAATTTTGTGAATATCTTCTCCGTTGGAAAGTATAGAGGCTAGTAGTCAAGGAGAGAGGACAGGTTTGGGAACAGCCCTGAAAGTTACACGATCAAGTGGTCGTTGATCAATGGATTTTCTCAATGCAAGGACTAAGTTTATGTGACATCCCCCTCTCCCTTGATTCTCTTTTGATTCTCTTTATTGTTGTTGATCCAGTTAAAGGAATATTCCCACAAAAAAAATTAAGAGCTTTTCAAATGAAAGAGCATATTTTACTTAATAGCAGCTACTTCAAACCCCATTCAGTGCCTTGATCATAACTCCAGGTGTTTGGCGTTTGAAGAAAAATTTGCTTTGATCACGAAAGATTTCCAGTTGCCTCGAGTTTACCGAACCTTATGTAACACTGACAAATTATTTTAAAAAGTATTTAATTCTTTGAAACTGAAGTACGTGTAAAATTTGAACTTTGCGGGTGAAAAATTAGATTGACTTTATTGTAGCTTGAGCTTTAAAAACAATGTGAAAACAAAGCTTGCAACTCTTAAACTAACGCTACTTTCAATCCAGTTTACATCACAAAGAAATACAAAGGATATTCAATCACTTGGTTATGTCAAAACATAACGAATTACTCACATTGTAATGTAGCACTGGAGAAAAACACCATTCTTTAATATTTAATAACCTTCAAACAGAAAATGCTGTTGAGTGCTATCGTGACATGGTTTTTGTCCGATAAAGAGGGGAAGAAATTCACTAATTTCTTCGAAACGTCATTCCTGCGCCCCTTGGCAAATTCCTTCAAAAGACGTCCTATGAACCTTTAAAAGACGACCAAAGTCCTATGAATGGGCAATACAGACTCCTGTACCATGTCTACAGCATACAATGTGAAAAATGAAAATAAAAGATGTTTAACAGTGACGAAAAGAAATTTCTACCCTATAAACTAAAAGCTGGAAAAAAAGCTCTTTGGGTTCCTTCCACTTTCTTTTTTAAGACATCCATGAGAATTATTCCTGCCCTTAACTAGAAAGCCTTACCTAGTTACCAGTTATTTGTTCTTCAAGTATTAAAAGTGTGGCCTTGTAACACAATTAGTATGCTGTAAATTTAATCTTATGTTTAGAATCAGTGATAATCAGTGCCGCGCGAGTCACGATTTCTTATTTATTTTTTTCAAGAACATTGCTAAATTTTGCAATTTTTTGGCTTTCTTTATGGTACACCTTTTTTAGTGAGAACCCAGTGTCAAAATAAAACATGAATGAAAAGAGAGCACCGACGACAAGGAAAAAAAATGAAGAAATAAATGTCTAAAAAGCGCCACCAAAAGGAAAATGTACAATCATATCAGCAAGTGCTACTGGGGAGGGGGTATATTACAAATAGCTACCCAAGTGTCTCTCGAAATGTATAATCCACTGAATACAACATACATATATAAATGTGGCTAGTGTCGGTCGTACATACGCTGGAAGCGTAAGACACACGGCGTTACTAACAGTTAATCATCGTAGCCCTCCCTGATTGGCGACGTTCGATTCCAGAAATAAGATCCAAATTTTATCAGACGAAGTTAAACGTTTCACAAGCAGACCCCTCTTGGGTTTCAGGCAAATAAAAATTTGTCGAATACATCCTTTTAACTTTTTCATTAGCGATAAGAATCTCCCAGGAGATAAACGGAATTAATCAAATTCGATACGGTGTGATTTAACTCAATTGCAGAATCTATTTAAACATGAATGTGGGCAAGTGACGGGGATTACTTGACACAAGTCAAGTTTACCGCCGGCTCTACCTACCCAAAATCGAAGGAGAGCAAAACGAATGACTAGAAAAGAAATAAAAAAAAAAGAAGAAAAACAACAAAAAAGAAAAGTCTTCGGAGGGTGGAAAGAAATACCAAACTTCCGTCTCAAGGTGTTAGGTGGTAGATTTTTTTGAAGTTCCTGGAAGAGTTTTACGGTAATCAAAATAAATTGTCATGCATGCAGGGAGAGCCTGAAACTACAGTTTACAGTTACAGTCTACTCATATTATGTAGGACTAAACAAGAGAAGGCATGTCTCCCAAATACCACTGCAGATTTTCAGAGAAGTCAGGTGAACTATTACCTATATTAAAATGAACAGGACAAGAAACCTTTTATATAAATTGAGGCTTTGCACGTGACGTTAGATAGGCGAACAGAGTTAAGTTTGAAGTGATTGTCTGCGTATAGTCAAACAGTTAAAAACTTTAAAATTTCATGTCTGAAGGATAAATATGCCTTATTGCACCATTACTTGCATCATTTTCCAAAGTACACCAAAGGACTGGTTATACTTCTTATAGTAGTAGTATATATATATATATATATATATTTCTTATAGTAGTATTGCAGAAAGTTGTAAAAATTCACGTACAGAGGTATCTTTGTACACGAATAGCCTAATTTCGAAAGGAAATGCGTTTGCATAGGAGTTTCGTTGTAGCAGTGTTCACATGGAAATGCCGCACATTTACCACAGGGTTTAGTTCCGCTAACTTTTTAGCCGAAAGCTAAAAGTAAATAAGCTCTTCTTTCTACAGTTGTTAATACAATTAATGAAATTTGTAAGGAAAGAAACCTGGCATATAGCATGTTATTATCCACATTGGTAGCAAATGACAGAAAATGATGGAAGATCAACCGTTAAGGCTATTTTTATTCCTTC
Organism: Stichopus chloronotus; assembly: GCA_021234535.1. Classification (NCBI taxonomy): domain Eukaryota; kingdom Metazoa; phylum Echinodermata; class Holothuroidea; order Aspidochirotida; family Stichopodidae; genus Stichopus; species Stichopus chloronotus. The sequence continues at coordinate 5,673,094 of CM037844.1, forward strand.
AAACAGCACATCCTAGTTCAACATAAATTAAAGCAACATTGACTTAGTCCGGCAAACTGATGGATGGGGAATAGGAACGGAGGGGGTGATGGTATGCAAAATATAATTTATAATTTGTATAACCCAACACACAACCTAGGCTTTCATAACCCTGAGGGTATGGCTATATAGCCAGGGACTTGCTATTTTATCAACTTGTTTTGATCCAAGTGGTTTGGTTACGTAGTATCGATAAATAGTATGAACAGTATTGTCAATAGCGTTCCCTGAAGTGATCCCATGTATCTCATACGCTTTGTCAGATGGAACTCGTTGGATGAAATACGTTATTTCAATAAAGAAAAATGCATTCGTGACATTGAAAAAGGAACGGAACCATTGGAATATCTTCATAAAATATGAAGCGGAAATGTTTGACAAACATCTAAGCAAGGTGCCATTCAACTATTTTGATGCCTTCCCAAGTTATAGGCCAACAATTTTGAAATTCAGCTAATTGTGCTGATATTGTTGCCTCCAGCAGCTCAATGTGCAATGACTTGAGTAAATCAACTTATGGTGTCACGAAAGAGCTGGTAGCAGAAATTTGATATATATATATATATTTCTTAACCTACATAATTTCCATAAATTCAAATACACTGGTACACATTTTCTGTTGAATTACTGATTTGAATCTATTGGCATAACCGGTAAACTTATTTGACAAAAAAATTGGAAGAAAAACCAAGCTTCACAATTACATTTACTTAAGTTATGACAAGACTATTTCCGAACGGTAGCGTCCTGATTAATTTTTTTATGAATTTCAAATAACAATATCTTAAAAAGTAAACAATGTATAGATAAAATTTGGAGATGGTGTTTACCACATGTTAGACTGAGCAGTAATGTTTAATTTACGAATCTTCCGGCTTTTGGTCTCCTTAGCTTGATGTTATAATCTCGAAGGGGAGAAGAATGCCGATTCATACGGGCACGACTGGGGCGGGGATTAAATCGAAGAATTAAAAAAGATCTCTAAAAATCGAGGAGGTTCTATCATGAAGCCAATCAAACATAAACGTACCCACATGATACCGATTTTACGTCATAGATAATGAGAAAGTTGAGGCTAGCAAAAAGGGGGTGAGGTAGAATGTATATAGTCAACAGTGTTAATGAATGTAACAGCTATCTTCTGTAGGACAAGCTCGTGTCAATTGAATCAGCAGTTTTGACTGTACATAGACTCGTAATAGTGGGCCCACTCACACATTCATCAAAATGAGTGAGGTTCTTATCTAGGAATTCTAAAAACGATGCCAACTAGAGCGCCCCATACAATTAACTCAAGCCTGTCACGTGGATATCTTAGATATTTCCCCCTCTTTTTTTAGATGCTTTATAAGGTGTGCGATTCTGTCATTCCAAGACATTCACGCCTAGATGTATGGAGGAATGAGTCAGTGAAAATGTGATCATTACTTACTTTTTTTTCTTGCCGATGCGCCTCGAGTGGTTAAGTTAATGTAATATAGGTTTGTTTACATCAGCTACACGAAACGTAATGTAATTTAAATGTGTTTGCATCGGCAAGAAACAAAGGCGAAAACTCCATAAACATCAATAAATGTTTTCTTTTTCTTCCCCCTTTTTCCCTATTTTTTTTTTCAAAAATAGCAAAGGGTGGAATAGTTAAGTTTCGTGTGACCAAGTTCCGTTTTGCCGTAAAATGTAATTAAGTTTTTCTTATTTTTAATGTTTAATGTTGAAAAGTAGTGTCATTGTTTGTTTGACTGTTAATTTTCTTCATACTCTGAAACGATATCGGCCTCATTTTTAACATGTTCCCTACGGTATATATACGACTTTAACGTTTAACGTTTGTCTGCATGTGATGCAGTCATAAATGCGTCGAGGATGTTCATGCTATTTTTTTTTTGTGCATTGAATATTCATGAGAGAGGAAAAAACACTCATATTGGAGAAAAGAAAACGGATACTTTGTCTAAAATCTAAGCAAGTAGGACTTATTTTGAGCAATGCGATTATTTTGTTTAAACATCTAAATGGTAGCGTTCCATGTCTTTCCAACAGCGACAGCGTCTGTTTTTCCTGGATTTTTTTTTCCCCAAGGAAAGGTGTGTGCCTCACCATTAGAATATAGGCCGTTCTTGTCACTTTCTCATAAAGATTTCATCTGAAATCAGTGCAAAATTTGTGCAAAATTTGTGGTTGGATGATGCTGCTCGCAAATTGTTTCCTGTGCTTCACAATATTCTTTTTTTTATCACAAAATTTTCTAACCACTTACGTTGTCATACTTAGCAAAATCAACCAAATCTACCTAATCCCAAGTCCATTTAGCCGTATCGGCATTTATGAATTCAAAGACAGGACTCGAAAGCAGATATCAAAAGTGAATTCATTGCCACTGTTTTTTGTGTGAATACGCGTCATTCCGCAAATTCCTTAATATTCTAGTGAGTAATAAGGATAGTAACACCATAGTCTTGAAAGGATATCGGTGAGCTATTTTCTAATCTCACAAATGGTGCCCATAATCTTGTAAAACCTTCTGAGCGTTTTTGTTCTTTTTTTCAGTCGTTTTGTCTTCCTCCAAAGAAATAAGCCATAATGAATACATCAGTTTATTTCCTTTCTTGTGTTTTACATTATTTTCATAGGAAAAAGTCATCGTAAAATTTAAAGATGCATCTCTTCGCAGTTAAAAAATAAAAAACCTTTGTTTTCAATGTCTATCATGCTCGAATTTGGACAACAACAAAATTAAAAATTACAAAAAAAAAAATCTTGTACAGTGGTCTGTTATTCACTTTGCAAGGACGTTATGAATATTTCATATGAATCAGAAGAAAATAGGATGATTTTGTAAAATTTTCCAAACCCCCAAAAAACACCTTTCTTGGAGACGAGTTGCTCATTTAAGAACCTACTTCCCACTGTCATAAGGAAATCCCCGAAGTAAGATAATCTGCTAAAAAAAAAATGGTTCGTTCGTTCTTCTCTTCGATAGTGCAGAAAACATGTTGCAGAAAATTTATTATCAAATGCCGACAGTGGAATTATGATCAAGAAAAGGACCGTTGGCACGCATCACTAATGTTTTGAAAGAATGTTTGTGGAACCAAAGTGTATACACAGTGCAGCGTAATTGACGCGTCAGCGAGGTTGGTGCGTCCTTCAAAAAATTACTCGAAGTCACAGCTGTGGCTACGTAACTGACGAGAGCCTAACCTTTTTGATCTTAATCACAGCTTTACGATTTCGAACCCATTCCAGGAATGTTCCTTCTAAATGATGACTCATTTTAAGGTACTTTAAGTATCTGCGATAGATTCTTTACATGCGCCAGTTTCGGCGCACATTAAGTTATCAACTTATACGCAGATAGTTTCCTGGCCCGTATGCAGCTTTTTCAGTGGGGGGGGGGGGTCGACTTTACTACCAGTGGAAAATTTTACCCTACAATTATGACCAACAAATTAAAAAATCATTATATATGTTGCTAATGGAGGCCTACTATCATAGACTGAGCTCCTGATCTTGTGGGGAAGGGGTTCATCGGAACCCCCTGAGTCCGCTTGGATACGGGCCTGGTTTCCGAAGATATTACTCATATTCATGCAGGGAAATGCAACTTTCTACAAACCACAGCTTATATGTCAATATACTTATCTCATACAGCAATATAATGAACATCATTTCCATTCGCTCAGACTGGAAAACAATATTCTCGAACAAACGTTGCCGATTATTCCTCGTTTGTACCAAAAAAACAAAAAAAAAAAGGTAGTTTCACCGCATGACTTTTTAAAGACGTGGGCACTTACAAATCACTTATTCCAAAATATGTTCAAGAATAATGTTAGCAAACGAAAATGATATAGTTAGGTCTACATAAACACACACATATATCAACACCGAGCACATTAACAGCAAACTGCTCTGATGGCATTTGTTCATTTCCCCGGCAGTTTCTATCCAGCCCCTTTCAAATTCGCCCTTTACTCTGGTCACGTGAGTAGATATTTGCAGTAATCTGTATGTATTTTTTACCTTTGTCCTCAAATTTTCCACTGTTCAAACACACTTTCTGCTGGACTGCGAATAAATATCACAACAATTAATTACATCAAGTATTCTCGCACTTGTATGAGATGGACAGATAGTTAATTGGAGAATTGCTCAATTGCTCAATTTGTTAATTGCTCAGTTTGTTTCTGTGATTTCTTGCCTTTCAAAAAATTCTGTAAATATTCTGTTAAAGTCTTATAAAAAAAACTAAATGTGCTAAGCCGCAATAAAATCGTGACGCATTTTGTAATTCTCGTATTTTGCAATTAAAGGCAGGTTAGCCTGTTTCAGTGTATCTGTATGTCCTGTTAGAGAATTTTTGTTTATGGTAAAGTACGGTAACTGCACAGGTCCCCAGTCGAAATCGCACACGTATGACGCGTTGACGCGTCCTCTGAGAAGTATAATCAAACCTATGCCAAAGGCGAAATACGACCGTTGTCTAGACACCTTCCATGAGAAGAATATAGGACATGGATTAAAATTGAACACTTTAAGTTAATGACTTCTTGTATTAGAAATGTAGATATATCTCATGCAATAGTTCCCATTTATCCCTTCCAGTTTGATCTGCAAACATACATAATTGCAAAATCGGATTGACATAACTAGGCGAACTCATTTACCTTCTTTGGACTAATACAACAAGTTGTGTAAACAACACGAAGAAACTACAAGGAACAAGCAAGCAATAGCTTCTGGCTAATCAGAATTTTAAGAAATTAAACTCATACTGCAATTTTCTTTTTAAGGGTAATCTTTATTTTTTAATGATTGGGCATATTTGTTGACATGTTCTATAGGAGCAAGAAACTCTGTGAGAATCACGAATACGATTTGGACTTATTAGGATGATGGAACATCCTACGTGTCCATTCCGAAACTAGTTTTCCTGGCTTCTATACGTGTAACTAGGTCAGATATCATGATTTTAGTTTTTCCTATCTGAGTTTGGTGCCCTCTAAGACTTTCAAACATTTACGCATGTTATTTCAATTGATTGAAAACGAATGCGCACCCTTCGGCCAAGTTATGCCTCTCCTGACTATTTTAAATGCCAACCACGAAGGGCTCCCACACCCACTCCTACACTTAGCATAATTAGGTAAATGATAAATTAAATATAATTAACAAGGACAATTTATGAAATAATAATTAATTCATTAATAATTAACTTATTAATATCAACTGAATAAAAATAAAATAATTATAAATAAAAATATATAATTCAATTTTCTCACTAAATTGTCATGACCAGACATGCCTTTCTGCATAAAAGTCACAGAACGACACAGATTTACAAATATGGTTTATTTCACCTCATATTTCCTGACACAAATAGATATGAACTGTTCTTGGTAGTAAGGATCCTACGGCCGATTTCTAGCAACCTTTCACCAGTTTGCTGCATTTTCCCAGGCCCGTCGACCTCGTTATCGTAACGTCTTCGTGTTTGAAGACAAAACACGCCAGCTTGGAAACCGCATCAGTTAAATCGATGAGAAATTGACTTTCCCTCCATCCGGTCACAAAATAGCCCGCTTCCGTAAATTACTTTGGCATTTGATTTGCTATCATAATATGACTATGCCACCTCTCACGCCGTTGGCCATTTCAGGATGTATGATTAGTAAAGACGGAACAACGAAAGGTAATTTTCCGGGTATTGAGCACCGAAGTGTCGAAAGTCGTATAGGTCTGCTTCGTTGGTTTGAGGCGCACCTGTTAAATTTAGCGGAGATTCATCCAAAGTAGACGAATCTGAATCGTGAACGTCCGTGTGTTTTCGTGATTGGAAAGAAAACACTGTAACTCAAAAGATCCTGCCAGATGGCAGTCTATCAAGAAATGCGTCGTAGCTTTGTCTTTGGAATAGCCAATGGTGATGGTTGTTGTAACTTACATTGTATCAAGTGTTGAAATGGATGGCTGCAAGTTTTGTGCTTGGCAGACCTCTTCCACCAAATCTTAACAGACAATTAGACCCTTTGGAACTAATCTTGAACTTCTTGACCCTCTTGAACTAAAATTATTTATATGCATTACTGACCTTAACTCTATGTGACTGTTTGGTATAGCCATTGTACATGAATTCATGCAATACAAAGAAAACGATTTTCCTTTTCTTTTTAAACTGTAATGTTTCGTTTTTTTACTTTTCATTAAACTGTTTCGCACTCATCGGGAATGTGCCTTTAAACTGACATGTAAGTACTATCGAAAATGGTACAATGCTTCCCCCCCCCCTTACCATTTCTTGTGGAACGCGAGATGTTAAAAAATAACGCCAGATATTTCTTATCGATTTTCAGCTCTCTGCATCATTGACGTTTTGTTAGATGGAAATAGCTTACGGATAGAGTAGAAATAAAAGAGAGAATGCGATGGAAACCTTACTTTGAATCAAATCCAAGAGAGAGATAGAAAAAGAGAGAGCTACGGGACTGTCTTTGAACCATGTCTCAAGAGGGTCTACGTGCGCATAACTGCATGACTGGGTGTCAAGTTAAAGATTGACTTACGTGGTCTCTGTTATTGAGTTTGGTATTTTCATTATTTGTCTGGCCAAGGCATGTGCTGCGTTTCGGACGAAATTTTTCATTCGCATTATTGACTTGTTTTCTGTTTTCAAACACAGGACTGTTGTTTAGATAAGAGTTGTTTAGATAAGAGTAACTGTTGTTCAAGTCCATAGAAGGCAATGAGGTAAATGAGTGAATCAACTTAAGTTCCATTTCAATAAATGAAGGAAGTCCTTACTTTGTCCCTACTTCGTTTCTTTTGTTTCTCTTTCGTGTTTTTGCTTTTTTCTTTCTTCTGTGTTCTTTCACCTCATGTTATTTCGAAGCAAGAAAATGAATGATCAAAGCCTTGGGCTTAACATATAAATCCAAAGACCTGTATCTTCAAGTTGGTCTTCTTACATATATGTAACGAAAAGTTGAAAATAAACGAAACGTAATTCAACAAAATTCATCTGGCCAAGTGTGTGCGTCTGTGTTGTAATCGTTCGAAACATCCTTGGTCAAAATTAACAACAACAGTACAGTTTTTTGACTGATCTCTCATTTTCAAAGCTAGGGCTGTGCAATATCTATAGCAGACTTCATCCAGTGGTGGCGCTCTCGGTGTGGTGGTTTGGAATGACATGCAAAATGTTACGCGACGAATATTGGAAAAATCCGAAACATATTACAAACATGCTGTCAAGAATTATTCTATCGGAAATTAGGTGATGAGTTTTTTATATATAACTCACAGGTTGACAAGTCCACTAATTTATCTTGGTCTCACAAAAAAAGGTAAAGTCACCGTCAATTACAAAAGTTGACAAAGTTTGCATATTTTTGCATCTGAGCCCCTTCTGAAACACAATAGGGGGAGGGTTAGGAGAATAAAAGGGAAGGGTAGGGTTAACAGCTCTCTCAATAAACTTCGCTTCCAGAGGATCATAAGTAGTGCATTAGCCTACATAAAATATGACTGCGCCAGATAGCACTGAACGAACCTAGAATCGAGGGAGCCTGACAGTTACTTGGGGTGGGAATATTTTACTGGAGGTTAATATTAGCGTTTGTTTCACCGTTTTGCAATGAACCACGTATTACAATGTTAAAAACGAAATCACATAGGCCTAGTTACAGTAATACAAAAGCGCATGAAGAACAATACAAGCTGTGACGTTTCAGTTGGGTGTGTCTATGAGAAGAGCGTTTTCTTTGTCGCTAAACAATAATAAAAATCCTAAATGTTGTTGGAAACATGTTGTGGAAACATTAAAGTAAAAGAGTCTCAGAAAAATCAAAATCAGTTCGACCTGAAGTCGACATTTTTAACATTTTTAATCTTGATGTAACAGAATAAAATTTTTACGTTAAATTATTGAAATTGTGAGTTTATAAATTTTAAGCTTTACTATTTCTGGAGAAAAGCGGAGATTTCTATTTTTTTTTATTACAAATCGAAATTGTCACTGTTTGGCCACTTTACAAAGTCGACATTTTGGCCTTTGGAAATGTTATCCATATCTTTAAAGAGGCTCATTGAGTTGTTTTGTGAAATTTACTCAATTTTTCTAAACAGGTCAAGTTTCCTTCACATACTAATGGCAAACAGTCAAACTAAAAGGATCCCAAAGTTTTACATAAGTTGGAACATTAATGAGTGAGTAACCAACGATTAAATTTGGTTTTTGAAACTTTGTGACCGGACGTTTTCACATTAGTACATTCACATGCACACAATCAGAGCAAGTAACGGTCAAAAATTCGAAAAAATTGACAGTTTTCATATAACTATTGGATGTGAAACTTGATTAATTATGCTAATTGTGAGTATTGTCGTGTGTTTGTATACTTCAAAATCACCGCAATCTTTACTGATATAAACTCAATGAGCCCCTTTAAAAACCGGCAATAGAATTTTATCCATACACGTGATAAAAAACGCATGTTTTGACTGGCAAAGAGGAGAATTCTAAGATTTTCATCAAGGAGACAAACACACTTCACATAATATACTTAGAAGAAAAAAAAACGTATGAGACTCGTTTCAAAAGACTTTTTCTTTGTATTTAATACTCTTTTGTGAAAAATAATAGAACGGAACATTGAACACTTCTAAATATCTTCTCTTTTGTTTAAAAATCAAATGTTGCTATTCAAACACTACGGGGAAACCCCTCATACAAGTAATACCCTAAAATTGAGAAATCTACTAATAAACTCTGTGTGACGTCATGGAACGGATGAAACTATCGGTAAACTTTTGTATAAAAATAAGAAAAAAAATTACATCCTTCATATTCTTAAAGACTTGAGGGCGTATCTAGGTATATGCTGTAATAATTACCCCCTCTAAAACAAAGCCATTTCTACTGATACGCTACCTGTCGACATTCTAAAAGACCCAAGAAAAAAACAAATTAAACCATTAAACTTTGCCTCCGACGGATGATTTTCTTTTTCAAAGTTGATATCAATTGGTCGTTTAAGGGCATAGAGTATTTTTCACAAAACACAAGTTTGGAACTTAGAAACGAAGAAGAAAAACTTTAAACAGTACAAAATATGCTTCTTATTTTTTTTTCTCTCTCTTACATCTTACTCTTTAAAATGGAAGCTATATAGACAATAAGACTGAAAGATTGTTTCAAAAGGAAAATAAAACAATTGTGCATACTATATCGATAACAAAACCGTTTATCTATTGTGAATTCCTAGCGGGATCCTTAATTCAATAATAAAAAAAAAAAGATGAAAACCGAAAAATTGAAAACTGAAAAATTGTAAACCGAAAAATTGAAAACAGAAAAATTGAAGATCGAAGCGCACACCCCCCAACGAGGGGTCAACTGACAAGAGGCAGTGTTCTCATCATGAGTAATTGTTACCATATTACCTGGGATCACACTGTAGGTCGACAGTTCCATTAAATTGCACACTTAAAAAAATATCACCTTCAATATCCTCTACATCTGAAACTAACCTCAACCACTAATTCGATCAATCTATGTTTTAGCGGGCGTAGAATACGGTGAACGTATTTGCGACGTTAAAAAAAAAAATATGCTCAAAAATTGTACACTAAAACAGCAAAATGTCAACCTGATGTACATTGTTGCCCTAATGTACATTTTGAGAGCCAAGTGTGTCTACCACATATATATAAGTGTGTATGTATTCTTGGTTAGGCTCAATAACTGAGAGAAGGATGCCAGTAGATATATAAAAGAATTCCAGTTTGCAGTAAAGTTTTGTGACATTTTGGCCAATAATATAAAAGAGTAGAAGAAGCATACCTCTGGAATTGAACAACGAACCAAAGCACAATACTGGGAGACAGACAGTTATGACTCTGTGGTTTTCTAAACTTCAACTTTTATACTTTTGACTAGCCTCTGTGGAATTTTCAAAACAGCGGAGGGGACACCGATTAGTAGCGACCAAACACCAAAATAAAAGCAAATAAACGTCAGTTTAGCATAGTCTCAAGACTCGGTTGTTGGTAATCACCATTCCAAATCTGAAAATAAATCTGAAAATATGAAACTTTCAAAGAGGCTACAATAGTCTCTCTCGTTGGTGATAGAATGTTTACAATGAAAGGTTACATCAATTTTGTCTTTTTTTTTACCTTCGATGTCTTCTTATCCATTATTTTTGTTTGTAAGATGGAAAAGTGTTGCCCCTCCCCTCAAAGAGCGAGGGCCTCTTAAGAAAACTCAAGCTCTTCACCTACGGAAGCTCCACTGGCATAAGATAAAGTTTGAAATATTGGCCACTGCCATTTTAGATATAGCGAGAAATCGTCTCTAGAAGGCACCTTTTTCTATCATTTCAGCATCTCAGTTATCAAAACTTTCTGACAGAGAGGGGTAAATCCCTCTCCTGAATCCCAGCGTCACACGTGGCCACTCCTACCTTTGAAAAATCTGTGGGTGATACTGGACCGTTTTTGTTTTTGGTTTCAATGGACTATTATGAGCTATAAGTGCACCATTTAAAGTCGCAGAGAACAACACATGAAAAAAATGCAGACGATTTTCTTGATAACAACTTCCAGTTTTACTGCTTTAATTGGTTCGTCTTCTTTGAGAACGGTAACTCGTGAGGTTGTCCCTAAACATGACGGGTTACCAATGGACCATCAAGTAGACTGAGAAGGCTAACTGAGAAGGCTAATTCTAAATATTGATTCTGAAAACATTTGTGTCGTTTTGATAAATCGTATTGAAATAATTTATCAAGAATTGGTCAAAGTTCAATAAAACCAGGACGCTGTAATGGTGAACTCACTATGATGTCTTTAGGAGTCTCACCCCATAGTTCAGATACCTTGACAATAGATTGTGTTTGATTTCGATGATAAATTATAATATTTCAAATTGTAATTACATTTCATGTTCACTCCTTTTTTTTCTCCACTGTTTTAAACGATTTTCTCTCTTCCTCCTCGTCTCTCTTCAGTTTCAAAGAGCTTACTCTCTTCACACTTCCCATTAATAAGTAATAAACAGACCCTTATAACAATCCATGAACGAAAAGATGAACTCAAATTGGAAGATGACCAGCAATTTTTCAGACACTGTCTTTGAAAAGTGGTAGAAGGTACTTTTGTCAGGAAACCTATGACTTTCTTTGGATATCACAAACACACACTGGTAACGATGAGTTGCCTTCGTCTTCAAAATCGCGGTAAACATGATGGACATATTTTCCGGGGAAACCGATTCAACTTTCTGTGTCTGAGGTTTTCTCCCGCAATTTAACATTCTTGGTATGATTAGTTGTAAATTTCAGTCTCTTTTTAAAATGATTCCAATACGAATAAAAGTAAAATAACATAAAATCAATAAAACAATGCTTATATATGTTTTTTGATAACCGGATGAGTACAATCAACTATACCATTCCACGTATTTATTATAACAACTTTCCAAAACGTTTCCATAAGAAATTTTCCCAACGAGCATGTTTAGTTCAATTATTGCTTCATACACGATTCAATGTAATTTCAACGAAATCATTCCACCATTTAATACCTAAACATATAAAATATGACAAAAGCCGGCAAAGGACGTATTCAAAAGATTATATACTCGGCAATGCGTTATACTTGTTGATGGATAGGTTTTGACGACAAATCGATATATGGAATTCCACACACTATTAAACTGTTCACGTAACTTTTTGATTCCCTATGAAACATATCATAAAGGTAATAAAAACACTAAAGTGCGGAGGATAAACGGTTTGTTTTAAGGTTCGTGTGCATTCTGATTCTAGTAAGCAAACAGAAAAAAAAAAACCGAATGAAATCTTCATTGTCATCTGCCTTCAAAGATGAATGCACAGTCTCACCTACCTAGAAGTTCATATATATATATATGTTATTAAAACAATGAGAAGATTAAATGTAATCTTCATATTTCTTTTACACGGTCTAAGGTTTTAAACTTTCACAAGTGTCATCCAACCTTTTCTACGTGAAGCCTCTATCCATAATGCCATCGAGGGACTATAAAAGAAACATTTCCAGAAATTCAATGTCTCATGAGATAAAATCAAACCTCGCCATGAAAAGTGGTCCAATTGTTACCGCTAAGAAGAGGAAACTCTAATACAAAAAAAAAATGGACAATAAATGACGATTGTCATCGTCGCTAATCGTCTTGTTCTGAAATCGAACTGCTTTCTGGGTTGCGAGAGACGACCCTTCTGACGTGATTATTCGATGGTCTGAGACCATCGGCTTGATTGTGGTTCAAGCTATCGTTCGAACCCGAGGTGTCTTCGTAGTTTTCGTTATGAAGTACTTGGTGTCCGGATTTCTTTGGTGCTCGACCGTTATCGTGGAGTTTATATGCGTTATGGTTTCCAAAGTAGCCGTTCACGCCTCCTTCTTGCTCTAGTTGAGCTTTCACCGAGTTGTAGAGACCCTTCGGAGGATCCTCTGTCAACAGCATAGTGTCCTCGTGAAGTTTAGGTTTGATGTCGTAGACTTTCCGAAGCCCGATGAGGACGGGTCCGAACCCGATAGAAACGACCCCGATTATGATATTCAGGCTGAGAAAGCCAAGCGTCTCAACGATTTTACTCGCCAGTATTGGGCCGATTGCATAGGCTACCGAGTAGGAGATGTCAGCAATAGCGTACACGCTGCCGTAGACAGAGACGTAGCGCGTATCGACAAGGTAACCTAACGTCGGCAGCAGGGAAGTGTCGATAAGAGCAACGCCAAAGCATATGCCGCAAAGGGGCAAGGTCAACACAGTGAATGTTTCGCAAAAGGGGACGATGAAAGTGCTTAGCCCTATCACGACGAGCCCAATCGCGGAGTAAAACCATTGGTAGTGGGGCCACCGCTTTGCTAACTTTACAGTGATGACGACACCAATGACGTGAGGTACGAAAGCAGGAAGCCAGATGATACCTGTTTGCCAAGAGACGGCTTGCATTTCATCTTCCATCCATATCGCTATCGTCGGCTCCAAGAACGCCAACGAGATATTGGCCACGACCAAAGCCCCTGCTGCTATGGCGATATAGGGATCGATGATAAGTCTATAGATGGGAGTACCTGTCGGCATCTGCCATCGTCTTTCACCGTACGGTTTGATCACGAATAGTAATAGCAAGCCGTCTGATAGTGATATAAGAGCTAAGATCATAAACGGGACGACCTTTCCAGCAAGATCGTAGAGGATTCCGCCAAAAGGAGGTGCTACAAGGCATCCGAATGAGATGAAGGCCAATGCAATACCGAGCGCTTTGCTCCTCTGCTCTTCCTCGGGAAATCTGTCTGCGATCATTGCTAAGCCCGAGGTATCAGCAAAGGCCGACCCGACTCCCTGTAAACTTCGGGCAACAAACAGTACGAAGTAGTTCTTCCCGAAGGCGAAGACAGTCGTAGCCAAAAACATGATCGATAAACCGATCATCATCGGAATATCATAGCCGATCTTATCTATCAACGTCCCCGAGAAAGGGTTCACCATTAACTGCACGATGGCCTTTGACGCGAATAAAGCCCCGATCGCTATTTCCTCGTTTTTGTACTCAACGTCAGTTTTGGCGGTCGTGTTCGGAGCGACCGGGGAGCTGGTGGACTCGATTTCTTCCCAAGCCCCGATCGATCGGAGGTAGTCGGGAATAATCGGAACTATGACCATATATAGCATGTTATCCAATAATAACACTACGCATACGATGACGAGAACAAATCGTCTCTGTGTGGTCGGATTTTGTATTCGTGCCTTCGCCGTACCGATCCATTCGGACATCGCTACCCTGCCGTCCTCCCAGATCGGAGTATTCATCTTGTAGAAAATTTATTGGCAGTGCAGATCCTCGAAAAACGGAAAACAAAGAATAATGGAAACTGTCCTCTGACTTCCGTCTGATAGAGAGCTTGCTGTTTTCCAGCTTTAGAGCAATAGCTTCGAGTTTATGCCTCGCACAGACCTTTAATTCTCAGCCCACCCTAAAATGGATGTTCATTAACCTGAAAACGAAAACGAAAAAAAGACCAGGAATTAGCACGAATTTCGAGAGAGACGATTATATTTCACGCAATGTTTTTACAATTTGCTCCAATGTAATCGACAACAACTGAATATGTTTGCCAATTTCTTTCCCATTTGATTTTTTTTTTTGGTCAAGGAATCAAAAAGCTGAGAGACATTTTCGTACTATTCGGTCGAGTTTTTCGTTTTTCTTTACTCACTATTTTCACTTTCGTTCCCCTGATTATGAACATCCAAGTGATGGGCTGAATCACGGTCTTCTTTTAAGTAATATGTTAGAAGCAGTACATGTAAATTGCGCTGCAGAATTACCTCCAACTCCCTGTTACAGTGATAAATGCAATGAGGTACACATGACGTGACCAGTGCATTATGTCCTCTGATAAACCTCCTACTCGCGAAAGCTCGACTTCTTATCGAATGACAAGGACGCGACACTTTTTTTACACGATGAAACAAGATTATATCGGTAATCCGATGACGTCATATTTCACACAGCCTTACTTCTCAGGTAAATAACTATACGGGGCTAAAGAGATAAAGAAGAATGGTACAAAAAGAAAGAGGATACAGTTTTAACATAAAGTTGTGCATTAGAGGTGGATTTAATAGTTCTGTCGTTCGTAAGAGAGAATGGCGGTACTGAGATTTGAAATCAAATTTTCTCTACGATGTACTTGCCGAAACAAAATATCTATCTACTGCACACTACAAAAGCGACCGCATCAACACACCAAAGGAATGACATGAATGTTCTTTCCATCCTCTCACCTTTCTTTCCACCTCTCCTACTCCCCCCCCCCCCCTTCCACCTCCTCCGTTGTCTTCATTTTCTTTTCCCAGTGATGTAGACTAGTATACCTGTGATGTTCATCTTCATCAAGAATCTGCGCTTTTTTGGATGATACATTGAATGCTAAGCAGTGGTCAAGTTTCCTTTCCTATCAAAATCTCTCTGTATTGTGTCTTCAGTTTGACGGACGACAGCTGTATCGGGTAATTACCCGTCTGTTTCCCGCCATTTTTCACCTCGAAACCTGCTTACACACGGTCTACATTACTCATTTGCATGCTCTGCATGACTAATTGGAAAGTCAACTCTTCTGACGATTTTCAAGTGCTTTCGAAGACGAATCGATACCAACTCAACTCACCGACGATGACTTAACGAATGGAACGGGAGTCTCTTTAATAGTATTTCTGTAAACTCGATTCCCTTTGGGGGCTAGTACGTGATAATGATACAAAGACACTATACCCACACAACGGAAAACCAAGATGGTCATCAGGTTCTTGCACGGTATTGCCTTCTTCTCAGTACAACGTATATGCGCACTATTTATTGCTGTATTGAACAAGTCAAGTACTTCTGTTGCATCGCAGACCTTCGTGTTAACTTTTGGAAGTACTTTGTAACCGTCTTTGAACCTGATAAAACAATATATCTTACAGTATTTTCAAGAAATATTAAAAAAAGTAAGTTAGCGCTATTTTTACAATAAGACAAATAGGCTAGTAGTGAGCTTCTGTACTTATTGTAACCTAGGTGTCAAAAAGAAGTGTATACATGTGCGCAACCAAGAACTGTGAACACGTGCACTCCTAGGAGTTTCAATTAAACCATTACCAACTAGCATGTGAAGATGGTCATTGAACTTCTCAAGCTTCCAAACGTAATTTTATTTAAACTTGAAAGCGTTCTGTGTCGTTTACAAAACGTCCCGAGGAATTTTATCTTTTAAGTCGTGGTATGATAGACCTCTGCTAAAGCACACAAAGATAACATGTGGCTGGCTGCAGCATTATCACCTTCCTACGTAAGTGCTTCGTTCCCTTCACATGTTGGTCCGCTCGTTACGTTGGCTACAGTCCCGTGAGGTCATACATATTAGTGCCTAGTGTTATTATTAATGTAAAGTGATGTGAGCGTTTTGATGTTATAACATAAACCAGACTTAAAACCGAGACAACTCTATCGAAGTAAAAGAAGATTATCGAATGACGCTTAAAGTTTTCGACGATTTTGAAGATTTTCAGAACACTTAGCCAAAACTCAACATGTAACTTTAGAGTAATCTAAGCCAATGTACATGAATTGCCTGACCATGATGCAAATGACAATGTGGTGGAAGAAGAAGAAGAAGACAGAGAGAGAGACAGAGAGAGAGAGGTGGAGAGAAAAAACAACACTTGGAAAGAAGGAGAAAGATCATGCAAAAACGTATTTCTTGACATCGTCTGCATTAGAACGATTGAAAGATCCCCTCACTTGACACAATGGGGGCAGTCTTACTGCACTGACGTAATTGATCACTTGACGTTGTACCAGCTTCTTCCAAATAATCAAAAACGCTGCTATTCTTGTCAGCATATGGGAATTTTCGTCTCGCCAAAATCGTCACGATTTTAATCACGTATGTTAATCTCAGAGACAACTATACATACAACTAGATAGTTTCACACAAAATGTGAAATGGTAGCACTCAGTCATGAAACTGTGGTGGAAAATATTCTTAAATGGCATGTTCTATTTCTAAATTATGGACATTTGAAAGAAATTCATACATTTCACAGTGATAAATGATCTGTTATGTCATACCAGGCCAATTAATTAAACATCCTGTGTATTGTTTTTATAATCTCGGCCGTACTTTCAAGCAGGATGCGGATGTGCGGATACATTACGGATTGTGACCCTTATTCTCACATCATTTTAAGGTCAAGTGTACACTTTCACTCTAAAGAACAATGAAACTTTCATCATTAAATTTGACAGTGTAACGTGATGTTTTGTATTAAATCTTGAGGTGACTGCAGAAAATCTTTCTCGACGAGAACAGTCTTTGTTCAAGCAGCAGTGTATTGAATACGATGAAAAATGTTCTTTAATCGGACAAGCCTGTGTAGGGTTTGAACTGCCTGCTGTGACAAAAACATTCTGTTTTATTTCAGATCTGTTTGGCTCATAACTGAAATATTCCTTTAACGTGGCAAGACGTTATTCGTTGATTAGTTCCTATAACATTACTTGAATGGATCCGTTAGACCTTTTGAAAAAGTTATAGTTGCCACTTTTTTTGTAATCTACTGACATTGAAGACAGAATATTATTAGACCATTAATTCCCCAGAAAGTAAGGTGACGGTAACAAAATATGTTCCTTTACAGTATGGGAACATGTGCTCTGCATGCCAGCATAAATAAAGTACTAGTAGTGTTGCAGCCTGGGGTTTGACATGATGGAGCCGGGTTAACAGATATCCTCACGTAGATGAAGTGCCAAGATGCCTCACTAGTGCAGTCATTTTTCATTACAGACAAAAAGTCGAGATACACAAATATCATCCTATGTCCTTATCATTTGTAGAGAGAATCTTTGTTTATTTCATCATCATCATAATCATCATAATCATCAATATCATCATCATCATAATCATCATAATCATCAATATCATCATCATCATCATCATCATCATCATCATCATCATCAATATCATCAATATCATCATCATCATCATCATCATCATCATCATCATCATCATCAATATCATCATTAGGCAAAATCATCATCATCACTATCATCCTTATCATCATCATCACCATCCTTACCGCCGAACTCACCATCCCCGCCATCTTTATTGCCATCATCATCTTCATCAGCATCACTATCATCACCATTATCATCATTATCATCATCACCATCATCATGATTATCATTATTAATATCATCATAGTCATCATTATCATCATCGTTATCACAATCATCATCATTATCAATACCATCATCACCATCATCATCATTGTTATCATCATCATCATTGTTATCATCGTCATATTTTTCATCAGCATACCTACTTACAATGTAAGATAGTATGTGAAAATGAATCACTAATTAATCCTCTACAATAATGATAATCTCCTAAAGGATGAAGCATGAACCATCATCACACGGTGTCATATACGATTGTTTATACATACCATTTCTGCGAAAAAAGGGAATCTGTGTCCGTTCTCAAAGATTGTGTGACATGAAAATGTAATTTGGGAATGTTAGCTGTATTATTCATTAAAAAGGTTGAAAACAACCACAAGTTCCATAAAAGTCCATCGAAAATTAACGATTTCATTTGCATACAAATTTCTGCAATATACCTGGATTATGAATAAACATTTGGCTAAGTATGTAAATTTATGACGGCAAGACAGTGACTCGCATGATATATCTTACTTTATCCTTTGTTTTCTTTACAGCTTATTCCAAGGGCAACTGAGAATTTTACATTCCACAAGGGTTTGTTTTGGACCCATGTATTTCCTCCTTTACAAATCATTGATATCACTTACCAATTTGAATGCGAGTGATTAAGGTATCAAGAGACAATATGTCTAGGCCTGACAAAAGGTATACGGAAATTATGCAACGCTCTCTGTTATCAGTTTTGCATATTCATCAAATTTTGAAACGCCATATCTCAAAAACAGTGATAGATAGACACACATTTCCAACACAGAATTGTCTTTTAGGGTTTCACTTTACAACTTTTGAATATAGCCAGCTTTTTACTACATACATGTCACCTAACCTAGTTGCTCTGTGACTTCTCCTTAAAAAGGGACTATAAATGGGTCTGGGAGGCTTAGAAAGGAGTTGCAGAAGACAAACCAATGACAAAAATCTAATTTTATTTTAAAAAAAAGAGTACTTAAGAAGCCTATTCCTTTGAATCGTACTCAGTGTTACACATGCATTTTATTCTAAGGCAGACTTATAGATATCCTGAAAAGTAAGAGTCGGACACCCACTTAGCTATTTTGTTTCTTTTTTTTTCACCCGTCTCTCTGTCTAGATATCATTTTCGACTTTGACTTGACATTTCTTTATACTCTTGAAATCACACAGCTCGTGCTCATCGCTGACTGCATTGGCATATCCAGTCCTACAGATAACTTTCACTTCATTATTCCTTCCTCATCATCAACACAAGCAATTGCAAGAGATGTATTTCTCTTCTTTTTCCTTCCTCTCTACACTTAGCTAACTTGATATGTACGCCCACTGCTAATAAAGTCGCACAAAAGCCTTCCTCTAGATTTTTTTTTTTTTTGGGGGGGGGGGGTGGATTGGGATAAACAGTTTTAAGACATCGCTGGCGGGTCTCAGGGTATAATTGAATTAAACCTACTTGGTGTAATCTTGTTTTATCTGCCCGTATCTCGCAGGTATTTTGGTAGGGTTTTTTTCGCTCAATGAACGGCAAAGCAAAATGCCCTTCAGATAAGAAACCCCCATGGGATTGGATATGTAGAGAGGTGCAAATGAAATGACATAAAAATATTGAATGTTGTCTGAATGCAATAAATGGCTACACAACATTTCCGCTTCATGGAAAATGGAATCACATGCTTACGATTTTTTCCGTTTTATATATTGTTATATTTTTTTTCTTTCGTTCTTTCTAACTTTATGATTATAAGTCAAGTTGAAGAATGTGTATTGTAAACTATGCCGATTAAACTTGTAAGAAGTGACTGAGCTTTCCAAGCAGGAAAGGTTTGTGGAAGCCTTTTTGAATAACACTTTTTGGTTATATCTTGAGAGGGGCGATATCACATCCTTTCATTCTTTCAAAGTCTTTTCTGTTTTGATATTCGAAAGGAAACGGCGGTCTTTTTAATTTTCGTTTTTTTTTTTTTTTTTTGGCCTATATCATATTGTCTTATTTTCCAATGGATGAGGCACTATATCGACATTTTATGCCGGTGTCATCTCGTCGTGAGTTTGCAGACAGTCTCGTTGGGAGGGAGTTGTAATTCACCGATATAAGTCCAAAACAACATTTGATTCACTGTTAATTCCGTATTCGATCATTATCAATAACATTTCGCGAAAACGGCACCTCGCAGTTGACGCTTTTTTCTACCCATTCTCTCTATCTCTTTAAAATGAGGGGTGTTAAATTTTCATTAAGCTCTGTTCCATCCAGTTTAAGATTGTTAATATCTAATATCTTCCTTCCTATTACTCCTATCTTTACCGATTTTTTTTTCTGGGGTTATCAAGAGAACAGTGGCCTTGTATCTCAGTCTACATGTTACCCTTGATTCATGTGATACAACGCACGTTTTATTCCAAGTGATTAAACAAACAAAGAAAATCAAAAAGAAAAAACAACCTTTGGTCATAATTTGACATCAATTAAAGTTTTCTGCCTATTACTGCTGTTGTGATTTACTTCCCTTGTGTGTCTTTGTTTTTCATCTCATTTCATGATGAGGAATATTCTAAAGGATCCGATATAATGAAATAGATTAGAAATGGAAATATTGTAATTAATATTTATGCAAAGAAATGAAATCGGGGAAGACATTTTTGTCATTTTAAAGCATACTAACCATGAACGTATACATTTGAACATGGTTGTATAGGTCAACGAACAACCCAAAAGATACCGAGTTCCCCACGGATAACTTCGAGTCAACTATAAATTGCACTAAAAAGTAGCAATAGTTCCTGCTAATTGTGTGGGCCACCGATATCTATATACCAATATCTGTGAAACCGTATGCTGGCATCACACCATATATCACAACAGATATTTTACAGACATCAAACCACACGAACATTCGAATAATAAAGGGAGAAAAGATTTCTCCTGGAAAGCCATGATTTATGACGAGAATGCTTAAAACCATTGTTCCGTGCCATTCATTTCTGATTGCGGGAAGTGCTCACAGGGACCCAGACATTTGATTAAGAACAGAGTAAAATTTGAATGGAACAGTCACGATAGATTCAACTTAAAGTAACATAGTGAAGAACGGAAAAGGTCCATTCAGTTTTTAACAATACAGCCGTATACTTGATCATCACCTGATTGTCATCAAGGCCAAAAGGTTAAAATTTCAAGGAATGAAATAATCATAATGATATTTTAATATGGATCACTTTGACATAAGACACCGATAAAACAAGTATGAATAATTCAATGTGAAAGTATGCACATCGTTACTACTTACTTAAGTTCAATTCGTTGAGATATTTCGTGCTCTTCAGTAGGAAAAAGGGCGTTTTGTACGCAGTGAACTACCAAACATTAGAACGAATAGAAACATTGATTAATTTATTTAAGTTAATTCAGGTGCCATGATTTTATCGACTGACGATGGTGTTGCTTTAAGAGCAGTTTTAAAAAAAAAAAAAAGCACGTTCCTCCATGCACTGGTAGAATATAGTGTTTTATCTTTTCGACTGTCTTGTAACAGCACCTACAGTAATGCCCCACTGATGAGCGGATTCCGTATCTTAATTCTTCCCTGCTTGGATCAGCTTAAATAAAAAACATTAAAAGAATAGAAACCACTACTTGTTCAAGCTGTTGCAGAAGACAAAGGGGTGTAAAGAATGAATTCAACGGTTGCGCAGACAGATAAAGGACACGACCAAAGAAGAAATAATGCGAGTGGCTTGTTTTTGTGACAGTAATTTGTCTAACGCAACCGTTATCCTTGACCTATACTGTATCTATTTTTTTTATTCATGAAATCTTAGTCTGATGAAGTAACAGGAATCAGAAATGACAACATAGCACTGTTGTCATGGAAACATTAACATATAAATTCAAAAGGCAACTCGTTATTTGGTTAGAAAAGAAAGGGTAAACGAGATTCACAACATGTCAACAATATTCGTGCCCGATCGACAAAGTATCGCCATTGTTTTGTGTGAGATTTCAGACGACGAAACGTTGTCGATCTACAATTTTATTGTATTCATCCGCCGGTGATCTTACTCTAAAATTGACCGCATTTTGTGTGAAGAATAATGCAAGGTCACCTGATAGAAATGGACAAATATGCTTTGAGGATTCTTCCAAATTATGTATGAATTAAATATCAATAAGGGCACTTTTTGTCAATAAGTATTCTCATTTGCTCTCCTTTGCTCCTCGTCATGTTGAACAAAGCAACAAAGCATCAGCATTGCCAAGGGTAACAAGAATGTGAAGCAATTTTCCGTGTAACAGTCACTTTTGCCAAAACGCCAGGTGTACATCTTCTTAACCGCCATCTTCAAAATGTCTTCAACTATTCGCCATTGTTATAAATATAGATAGAGATAACGCAGACAGTACCAAGTGCCTCATCTTTTTAAGACCTTGACAATTGTTTGAAACCAGATGGAGTCTATCAGTTAAAGTTTGGCTGCATCTCTCCGTGGGGGGGGGGGAGATGTAGACTAAAGTAGCCTCCACCATCACTTACATTCTAGCTAACATGTGTTAGAGATTGTGACCTCGTCATCCTTTTATTCTTACAATTTTGAAGTCCCCCATCATCACTTACACGTGTAGGTAGCATGAGCAAGAGATGATGACCACGGTTTTCTTTTGGTCCCCTCCCAAACGTGTTTGCATCCCCCTCCCCCTCACACGTCACCACTGTTTGGTGATTTTCCTTTTTGACACTCCTCCAACACCCTGTTTGGGGTGACCATATTTTTGTGACACCCTAAGTCCTTCCAAGTTATTGAATTGATACACCATTAAGCGTTTCATTTGGCTTGGTGATGCATTTTATTTTCGAAGAGTTGTGAGAGGAGGAAGAGAGGGGCTTTAAAAAATTTACATTACTGTAATCCAACAACTTAAGGTACTCAATATTCATAGCACCAACCTTATTTAGAGTGACTCGCGTTTCCGTTTTACTTTTTGTCGAGTTAGCAGTAATCTAACAGAATGCGGCCTCGTGGCTCCTTACACTTCTCACACCAAAGTGTGCAGAAGTAAATAATGTCCAACTTGTAGCTTCTTTTCTTTTTTTTTAAATCGGAAAAAGGAACATACACACAGACACACACAACTTTGTTTTCCATTCATTCCGAGGACCTAATTGTGCTTTGTTTTGTTTTTTCTTCCTCAACCCTAACCTTAACAATAGACTGTCTATTGTTAACCTTGAGAGGACCGGAGAAATCTATTGAATTTTCTACAGAGGACCTAAATTCTATTGTTTCGGTCGTCGATCCCATCCGAAAACAAGGGCACACACACATAAGGAGTGCTACTGCAACGCGGCCAAAGATTTCACTTTATATTCACCGATATCTGACTGTCATGTCTGTAGCATTAGTCAAAGTGAAATTAGGAGTTTAGAATAAACCAACATGACATACCAAGTCAATAGCTGTAACCATTATTAAACCATTCAATCTCATCAATAAATGTCTGAAAAAGCTTCATCTCCTCAAACCATTACACAGTGGTGAGGAACGGAAGATGCATCATTTGAATTTTGAAAAGTTTGGGGCAACAAATTATTGTTGAGCAACAAATAATGTCTATCTTTGAGAGACTTATTTCTTGAAAAGAAGGCTACTGTCCTTCCTTATTATGTCCACAAATATTACTTCTAAAATTACAGTTGTTTTCTCTAAAGCAAACGCCTTATTTCCCTTTAAGCCACTTCACTTTAATCTCGTTTCACACTGTACGTTTTTTGGGAGCTTTCCTCTCTAGTTACG
This sequence comes from Stichopus chloronotus, assembly GCA_021234535.1. NCBI lineage: Eukaryota > Metazoa > Echinodermata > Holothuroidea > Aspidochirotida > Stichopodidae > Stichopus > Stichopus chloronotus. The sequence continues at coordinate 5,696,721 of CM037844.1, forward strand.
AATTGGTTGGAGAAATAGGTACCTGAATTGCGTTTAACGCCGTACTATAGACATATACAGATCATGCACTGTGTTTGTGATGAAGTCACCTTGAAATGAGAGACGTACGTGAATCACAACTTGTACGGAAAGACGCTGAAAATGTGAAATTTATGAAAAGATGAATGACATTCTATTTTTAAATCGTTCAACTTTTTAATTATTAAACAAGCTGTGATGGCTGAAAAGCAAAATGGAGACACTAATGTGAATAGATATCACACTACTCTGCCGCCATGAATCATATCTTTAAGTCGTTTTGTTATATTGTTCCCGCTTTCACATATTTCTTATAATTGTATAGTTTAATTAGCGAAACTATTCAAACTGTGTCTATTTGGCCTTTCATGATTTAGAAACATAGACACAAGCCTACACAAGGAAGGGGGATTAAGTAGGAGGGGGAAAGGACCTGTTAATAGATACAGCTAATGAATACATCGGACGATAAGATTCCGAAGAGAACAGCGTGTTGGAAACTGCTAGAAGTGCAAAGTGCTGTAGTGCCCATACCCGTGTTCGAGGCCAAGTTGCTGTTTGGTACCTGTACCCATACTCACGAACTGAGATCCGTACTCGTACCAGTAAAAACTAGTCCAGTCTTCGTTTGGACCGGTACTCATACCTTGGTCACCGTACCCGTGCTTATGATACATGTACCCATAGTCAAGGTCCTGTACTCAAACCCGTACCCATACTCATGCTCCTGAACTCAAACCTGTACTCATACTCACCATCCAGTACCCATAGGGCATGTTGAAGTTTGACCAGGCTGCTAAGTATAGAACTACTGGAACTACTGGCACTCACTTTGCAAGTTGACTGTGTTACCAGTGCAGTACCGAGCAATAGATTACACTTTAAAGGACTACTTAAGGGATACGCAATGGTCTTTAGACACAGAGCGGTGGAAGGAGAAAATGACCAGTGGGATAGATGCAGATGGCTTTGAAACTCAACAGAAGCAATTTCCGAAGGATTATGGTACCTTTAAGCCTAGGGATCTAGTCTTCAGCTGATGAAAAATATGAATATTTAAACAACACAGACAAATGCTCCGTTACGGAAAACGGAAATCGGTTGCATTTCAAAAATAAAGAGATCAAAGAACTTTGATTTGATGGGCCTCTCTCTCTCTCTCTCGTTCTTTCTATCTTTGCTTCTGCACCTACCTGCCTCTCTCTGACGTATAGCACACAACTCCAAAAATGTGTCATTATTTCACGAGTTTGTCACAATTATTCTATAATTGCTTCCATTCCATATTGCCACCTTCGACTCTTGTCGCTGTAACAACGGTAAATGTAAAAGCGCCGAGGAAAAACTGTCGGCCAGTGACACAAGGTATAGTGAACTGCAAATCCACTCTTAAAAGAAACTTTTAGTTATCCACCAATCAGAAACGGCCATTTGGGTCAAATTGCCCATTTGGTTGGGAGTTTGTCAGGTGTCATAAGTTTGTCATAACGTAACAGATGCACTAGGACAACACCTACGACACGTGAATGATTTCTGTGTGAAAATCAAATTCGGCCAATACAAAAACTTAGTAGTTTGTGATGTATGGCAATGCTACTAAAGGAAGGTGGGTTGTGAAGGCCGAACAGAGATTTGTTTTTCTTTTTGCAGTTATTTTTGCTTTTCTGTCTTTCTTTCTCATGTTAATTATCCCCATTTTCATGTTCATTCCGTTTTAATTTATTGTTAGTGTCATTTCTTGGTTATTAATTTTTAAACAATTTCATTTTCATTGTGATATGATTACTTGCGTTATTTCTCATACCATTAAAGCGCATAATTGTACAATAAATTTCAATACAACATTTCGCACAAAATACATGCTCAATTAAATTAGCAAATTACGTATGTGCTATAATTACATTCTCATTTATCGTTTACGAATTAGGGCAAGAGTTGGAGAGTTTTTCCACCATAATTAACAATTCCTTTTTTCCCTCTCACCGGCCCAAGTTCAAGATAAGCCGGTTTTGCTCTGAGATGGACTTTTCCAATGTAAGACTAGCTGTGTCATCCTCTTTCAGCTCCCACTAAAATCTAACGTTTCGAACGCTCTTATATTAAATTCTAAAAGTCTAGGATTAGTGGTGTCCGGAGGGTTGCTTTCGACCTTATAGCGTATATAGTGGTTAGCCTAGATAATCAAGGAGGCACTCGTATTGACTATAATAAACTACTGTGCACTGTTTCGTATTCGGTTTACTCGAAGACCGTCAAAAATAACATTCGGTAGTGATCCGAGAACGAAATCTTATGAATATGGAATTCTCCGATGGAGACATCGTATGCAACTTTGGAAAAGATAAGTGAAGCTGTGTCATATTTTGCGTCGTATACTTAACATGAATATTGCATTTCAAATTTACAGTGAAAAACTGCGACAAGTTCTTATTAATTATCAAATAGTTAAAATTAGACGTAGGCAGATATGGATTATCGTTAATGTTGTAAGTAACTTTCATATCATGGATTTAAGATTTCAGTTCTATGATTGTCTCGCAGAGGTGACTTCTGAATGCATGTTTCCAACGTGCAGATTACTACCAACGAACATCACTGAGATCCTGATTTCATACGGTAATTGTGCTGAATCATTTGTAAACTATAGCTGCGTACAGACTGTTATCTAGACTATACTGAAGTCGATATTAGGCCCCGTTCGTCGTTTTTAGTTTAGAGTGCAGTAAGCTAAACTAAGAGTCTGTTCAGTTCAAAGGACAGAACGCAGTCGTGAGGTGGACCACATGCTAGGTATACCTTGCAGAATTCTTGCACTGGAACCATAAACACCAATCATAACTGTCTCTACATTTAAAGGAAGGAATGCAGTCGTGAGAGAGGCCTCATGGTAGCTATCCCTTTCACAGGGCCATAAACACCAATCCTATAAAGATAATGATTCGCTAACTGCGTTTCCATCGAAAATGACCTTTATTCCATAGGGAAGACACGTTTCATTTTTCAATGTCTTCACAAGAACAAAAATCCATACAATACAATTAGACACAATTAAAGAAAATTTTAAAATAAGGCCTATTTTCTGTACAATGTGGGGCCGGTAAGAACCTTTCTACTCACAAACATGCACATTGAACGATACACGTTTTCACTAATATGGATGGAACCTGAACAGAAAAACATGTTTTGCTTAGTCTTTCTCGAAACTACCCAACATCATTTAACCTCAGACAAGTGAATAGAAATGAATAGAAAAAAAAAACACCCGCTAATTATTCACTCTCGACCTAACGTGTTACTTAGTTAATAATGCAGGCCTACATGTTACGCTGATAGTTATTGTCCACTTAAGGTTGTTTCCTGCCAGACTGCCACGTTAATTGTCACAGGTTGAGTGACGTGCACTAAGTGATAGACTAATAAAGGAAAGTGTTTCGGAAAACAGATCGAAACCAAGTGTGCAAAGGTTTATAGTGTTATTTGGGGACTGGGTGAACTGTTTGAATAGCTTCATTAAATGTTGACTGGTCACTCCAGACCGGTGGACCAACGTTTACGCACTGACAATAAATCACTTTATTAGTACTAAACGCCGGTTTTAAATTGTGTATTAAGACATAAACGGTGATATATGGGGGGGGGGGGGGCTTTTCCAATCAAATGGAGACGAATCGTGTTGTGTTTCAAAGCTAAGAGTAGTCAGTACAGGTTGGTTAAGTTTGCAGCAATTGTTAGTGATTAAACTGCACTTAATATTGGAGCCAGCATTCACTTTGAGCCGTGTAGATGAAGACAGGGGGATCATCATTTACTTCCTATTTTGTCTCATTTCGCCTGGAAAAGAAATTCCGCAAACACAAATACATCTAAGTAGAAGGAACCCACCATACCCTAAAAAAAAACCTATATCTGGAGTCAAGACAAAATCTTCCCTGAGTGAGTTACATTTAAAACTGGTTTACTTTAAAGAGTGCATATGTTAGGATGTAAAGGTAATTACTGCACTACGCCCACACGAAAAGGATGACTTTGCAACCGCATCGAAGATACCTTTTCGGGGTTTTTTTTTTCTCTTTTTCTACCCAAAATAACAAATTTCCAAAAATAATGTCATCAAACCTGTCTTGCCTTAGACTTATTAAATAAAAGAGACCAAAAATAATTGCTTATATAGTTACAAATATCCTGTCGGAAATTATAACATTTATTTCAGACAATGGTAAGCAAAGAAGACACCCACTCCCGGTGGATCACGTTCATTTCTTACTTGAGTGCGAAACCAGTTCTACTCCCACGGCTTGTACAAAAGTACAGTTACGGCTATTCTACTGTTACCAGAAAAACATTGATGGTAGGTGGGTTATGTTCTCATTTGCATGCGAAAACTAAAACTATGTCGTTCAAAATTTTCAAGGCTTAATTTAATTTATGAATAACAATGTCAAATTGTCTTCCGTTGGGTACTTGATACGAATTAAAGTTGGACATGGATGTTGTGCTCACTACGCCAAAAGGTAAGATCCTGAGTCTGTTAAATGTAGGTCAGCTTTTTCAGAAAAGTTTGTCTACGGTAGGATTTTATCAGACAATACAAAGACCAGGCCGTAGTGTCTAAGGTTCTGCGAACAAACTGTAGTCTCATCCAAGCATATAAACATACACAGATATATAGCACACAACAGTCGCTTTCGCAGGTATGAACATTGGTTCGGATACTTTTATTAAATTTTGCAATTTAGTGCAAGAAGTACACCAGGATCGATCTTACTCACTGTATGGTGTTACGGACAAACGCACAGACACACAGACACACGCAAATAATCCATATCCATATTATGATTATCAGAGACCAGAAAATATTGACCGTTACCGGCTAAACTGACACAGGCTTGAATAGTTCTCATCACTGGTAATTTAATAGATTAACTTTGGAGAGGTTTCGATCGATGACGACAAAAAAAAAGAATCAATGAGCATTGAAGTGAAGCAACAGTATTTGGAGACTTTTTCTTCAAACTAACACTCACCAAAAAGAGAAGGCTGGGAAGCAGTAATGAATGGATGTGGCTCTGTCATATAAGGACTGGTATAGTATATGTCGAGATATTCTTCGATTATCCTCTTTCAGTGGTAGACTTACAACTAAACAACATTTAAAAATATTATTTACATCGTCTTTTACGCAAACATGTATACGACCACCAGCAATTATGCAATAACGCACGACCAATATACTCTCAGAAATTTCCATCCTAAACAAACTTTGACGGTATTCTAATCTATTAAGCACACACAGGCCTTGGTGCAGTTTAAAAGCCAATCAGCAAATTCAATTATATTTAGATTGGTCGAAGAATTATATAAATAGTTTTTTTAACGAAAAACAAACCGAAAATCAAACGCACGAGAAACGCACCTACGGCATTGCCAATAAAACAGAATTTATTATTAAGTAGTACAGTCTACAGTCGCAAATGAAAAACGGAGTTGACGGTAACCATAACTTGGGTAAAATATATAAATTTAATTCTTTACACAAAATTTACTAAATCTTTGTCTATGATGCAGCGTTACTTGATTGAAGGAGTAGCACATTACATTCAATTTGAGTTTTTCTCTCCCGGAGTGGGTATATATGTATTTTTTTCACTATTCACGCAGTCTTAAACATAAACAAATGACATTTTCCTTACGTTCTTGGCAGATACTTGAGAGCTATGTTTTTTCTGACATCCCTCTTTACTTTTTGCACGACTTACTTTCCCTTTTTCTCCTTTGTATGTCTTTTAAAGCAATTCGAAATTTTTAATTAACTACGTCAGCATAATCAAAAGAGAAGAACAATTTAAGATCGTATGATTTGCTCGATGGTTTTGAATAGCTATCACGGTCACAAACGCAGTATTTTCTTTCCGGATTCTCTGGAAATGTCTTTTATTTTCTTTTCCTGAGGCAGGTAAGGTAAATCGAGTGAGTCTTTACAAGGAATAAACAACATTACACAAACAAATTTCTTTTTACTACTTTGTTTCTAAAAATTAAGTTGTAACGAAAAGGTGGTGGATACCGTTGCAACGAAATCTTTAAATCAGTTATGCGAGTTGATAAAATTTAAGTGTTATTGTGTTATAATAAGTTGATTAGACTATGGTTAGTCTAAATGTCCTGTACTTTATTGCAGATTAATTTTGGAATACAAACAGACACTACCACATCTCTGTCAACAATATAGATGTAAAACTTGCAAACACTCCGTCTGAACGGATGAAAGATAATTTAGTAGCAGATGCACATGCAATCGAATATTTACAGAAAAGAACAGACACGGAGCCACTAATCACTTCTTATGCTACTGGTGTTCCCCGGAAAGGGTCTTCAATTTTTCATATGGAAATTCCTATCTTTAAAGCATCATTTAGTAAGCCGTAAGACTTCCCTTCAACTTTCAACACTTGAATAACACGTTGCACTAAAGATGCTCAACTTGACCATTTGAGTAACACAAAATTTCCTTCCTTTTTATGTGAAAATTCTCAGCCCAGAGGTCGTCCCCGTTTAGGGCCTACATGACATTCCCTCGCTGTCCCAATTAGTCTTTAAGTTAATTAACCCACATTGAGAGAACTTTTCTCACTTCAATTTCAGAAAAGGGGACAAATTTCGTGCTGCTTTTAATTGGTTATTTATGGCAAAAAGGGGGTCTACGTAATTCCAGACTTTTTTTATTTTCATTTCAATCAAACTTAAAACCCTTTCTAGTGCTTATTTTTACGCTCTGCTCTCTCTCTTTCTCTCTTTTTTTTCTTTTTTGGTCACGAGGAAAAGTCAAGAACGAAAAAGAAAACGGGATATCAAAGAATTGGTGAGACCAAACGAAATGGGGAAAGACAAACCGTACTTGGGATAGAAATTCGATAGTGACTGCAGGGGTATTAATCTCATATAGACGTCAAACTCTATCCACTCTGACCGATTTTGTTCCCAAGGGTCAACATATTTCAACTAATAAATCGGAACATTTTGACGTCATCCTGTGCACCACCACACAGGTATATGCACGTATTTATATGTAATGAAAAGTTGTTCGAAATTGTATTTTCAATCTCTTTGTAGGCAAAAACCATGCATTTCTGATGATATTCGTCTCTTAGTTCTCTAAGAAGAGTATTTTAGTAGTTTAAGAAGAATATCTTATTAGTTGTTTCAATTCCTTTCTTTTTTCTTTTGTTAATTTCGTGAAACAAAATGAACATAACAGAAATTAGTTAAAAGCATTGACGAAAAAGCCTCTAAGAAAAGTTGGGCATTCCGATTTTGTAACTACCGCCGTTTGGTCGATATACTTGAAAGAATTACACAAAGTATCAATGGTACTGCAATAAATACATGAAAGTTCAACATGTGGGTATAGACTAGGTCTTAAGGAGACTCACTGGGTTGTTTTGTGAAAATCACTAAATTTTGTCTGTCAAGTTATCTTCACATACCAACGATAAATGGTCAAACTAAGAGGATCCCAATGTTTCACATACAATGGAACATTAATGAGTGAGTAATTATCGATTTAATTTGGTTTTTGAAAATTCGTGACCATCATGATATCAGTTCTTTACACATGCATACAACCAGTGCACGTAACGGTCAAAAATTTTGAGAGTTTTCAAAACCATTGGATGTGAAACTTAAATATTTACGTTAATTGCAAGTATTGTCATAAGTTAGCACCCTTCAGAATCGCCACAATTTCCATTGTTATCAACTCAATGAGCCCCTTTAAATATGACCCCATCTGTAATGATCGTCTATACTGAAACAAATATACATATACATATATTTGCATTCAACACTACTTGCTCAATTTTCCGATTATGATAAATTTATCGTAATTACCATAAATATCTCATTCTTTGGAGAGAATTGAATAAATTTTAAGTTTACCGCTCCTCTAAGACCGGATGTATCGTGGCCATAGCCGGGTCTGTTACCTTCGTTTGTACCTCTGAATATATGGTTAAATATCTGCAGACTTTCATCATGGGACAAAGCGGGTGTATTCCATTTCAGGCCTTACATATGACACATGATTCTGTACGAAGATCATTGTATTAAGCAATTCATCCAGCAGAACACACACAAACACTGTCAAAAATACCTGTAAATTTACAAAAAATCCCCCCCCCCCCCAAAAAAAAAAATATATATATACAGAAACATTTTGGCAAATATTTACCAGAACATTTCTGCATTCCGACCTTTTCTATTTCTTCATCACACACCCACAAAAGAAAATGTTTTCTGTGACGAGTATGAAATATCTAGTAAATAAAACGCAGAGCACACGAGAAGATGTATTCAGTTCTTTACATAGTCATCTTTCTTTCATGCCCATTATTTTATACAATTATTTTTATTATATTTATTTCATTTAAAATTATTATATAATATCTTCGAATTAGTTTTTTGTTTCAAATATCAACCACATTTTGTCACAATTCACGAAATGTACAACATTAGACCAAGATTTATATTAAATGTGTGTAACTTTGATTTCAACGATACTTCAACGAGTTTTAAAGTTCCATTCTTTTTAATCATTCGTTTCTCTTTCATAACTTTTTTTTTCAATTACCAAGTTAAGTTACTGTTCCATATCATATTTGCGTAATGATTAAATTTCACGTCTTATTTTTTTAAATGTCATCATGTACATTGAGAGAGGAAAGTCTCCACGTCAAATCATATTCATCTGGAGTAGATGAACAACAAGGATGAGTGAAAACGCTTAATGGGGTAATTACATTGTTTCGTCAAGTGTCTATATTTTAAAGTATTAAGACTCTCACTTTCACTTCTTTCAAGATGCCATTACACCCATCGAAGGAAACCAGTAGGATTTCATTTAACGTAGATTTCAAGTAGATGAAGTATAAATGAACATGGTACTTTGGATAATTTATCAAGTGTCTAGGAAGTCGCTCCTGGACGAATTAGAATCAGGAGCAGCAATCCTGCGTGATGGGGGATATGTCTAGATCTCTAGCACCTCCCTGGTTGATGGTGGGAATGTAATACGACATATTAACCACTCCTTAATCTTAGTCCAAAAATATTTTCATGCCTTTATCTACACATCACCAGTTAATTAAAGTTTCTTTTGGATGTATTTCCAGCTTACTGTTTTAAGATATCTCGGGCTAGTCATATTTATGTGGGGAGTATTGTGCTATTGTACTGATTTGCATCTGAGACACCTAATACCACTCAAAAATGAATCGTCTGATGTGAATAGAAATACTTGCAAATTAATTTTACAGTTCGATCACCTCGTGGGGTTGCATACAGCTCCATGGTTACGGTAGAAACATATTTCTATATATACCTGCAACATTAATAAGAACATTAATTGATAGCATAAAATTGATTTTTCTTCGATTCCTTGTGTCAGTAAAAACCTTCAATCTACATATATAACATACATTTAGTTGACACGGACACGCGCATGCTCAAAACCGTTAGTCCGTTTGGGATGGTGTAATCTATCTGCGTTGGAAATGGCCGGGTTTCCTAGTCCACAGAAAACGACACCCAGCACATATAAACTACGTGCAAATTACATACACCTTCACTGTGTAATAAACAGAGATTTATTCATTCGTTAAATTCGAAACAACTAAGCTAACTACTTATTTTTTTACCTTTTTTTAGATTCTCGTCTATAGCATACTCGTTTTTACTTGCGCTCGGTGGTATAGTCTATGTTTTCGGAAGGTCACAAAAAGTCACACCAAATGCTTGAAATGACGTCATCCGAATTCGACGTGGTTCCGCTAAAGGTGCGAAAGCGATCAGAATTTCAATTAAAAGTGATGCCGAAGGGGCTAAAGGTTGATCATTGGTGAGAAATCCCTTGGCAATAGACCACTTATTCTCCGAGGCTCCGTTTTTAGTCTTGTTTCATTCTGATGTCTTCCTTGATTTCGATGACTTTCTGTTTGGTCGATCGTCGGAAGAGAGAAAGAAACGACTTGCCAAGTTAAGAAATGTTTAGTTACAGAAACCTGCATGCGCGTTGTCCTACGTGTATACTATCTGTGATGTATACAGGCTACAAAAAAAAAAAAAAAATGAATGGAATACTGTCCATTTATGGAGAATATCAGGATACCTTAGCAAGGATACCTCACTCATACTCAGTTCTTTTCAAACGTATAGTCAAATGTGGAAATTCAGTGCATAATGCCAATTTATACGAACATATATCATTTACAGCTTGAACAATCCTGTTTTTTTTCTTTCTTTTTATTTCGTTAACATACGATTTCCTTCTCAAACTGCAATCATGTTTCTCGCCATCCCTGTTCTCCTTTTTTTGCCTGTGTTAGTCAGATGCTTGAAGTTTATCATTTTCTTGTCCTAACCCTTGACGGAACACTATATGGATAAAGTTAAAAGTAGAAAGAATAAAATAATACACATATAAAAATAAAATATTCCCTACACCGAGTCAATGGTATTTGCATGTGCTGTTTTTTCTTCGTGAACGTGGATCCTTGCGAAAGATTTCACGGCGTGTTACAGTTAATACGATGCTGATGAAAGTGACGTTTCTCATAGTTACGCGCGTAAACCGATACCTCGGTGGTGTAACCTTATGCCAGCGCTTGGCTGCTGTGATCTAACTAACTTATTTTTGCCACCTGTTATAACACTCACGGCAATTAGAATGACACCTATACAACATCACGTATTATAATTCGTGGTGTGGAAAAGCATACACACAAAATGGAGCGGATGCACTTGGTGGCTGCAGCACCGTCTAAATCATGAACCTCGTGCCAATTGCAGGGATTTCCACATGCGTGAAAAACGCTTGATGAATATTTTACGAGAATTTGGTAACGTTTGGCCGTTTAAATCAAATATTGTAAATAATTCGTCTTTACGTCTTCATACTCCATATGCTCTTAGTGAATGCATACCCTACGTATCTCGTATGCATAGTTAATACATGAAATATAGGCAACATACATGCCTTATTTATTAATCTGTGCCAAGTTTGATCCAAAAACTCAGCAATGGTACCAATTATAATCACAGCGACACAAATAGTCGCTGTAACTGACAGCGGAGATGACGTCAAGCCGTTTTCTAAGTGCATTGGACATGGGTGCTCTGAAAATTTGTGCAACTTTAATTTCGAAACATATATGTTTGACTTCTCTGAACTTCAGTTCTCCGTTTTTGGGATCACCTTATATATCAATTTTCCTGTAGTATTTTTCTCTTTGTTTTATACTTAAGCTCTACAAAATACACCATATACAACAAACACTTTCATATATTAGGTGCTCTGACTCCGTGTCTGACGGAGAAACTGTCACGAAATTTATGTACGTCCAACGTAGACGGGCACTGTCTAAAAGCCAAAACATTAAGGTTAATATATTCAATTAACTTTAACCTAAATCTCCCTGGATGTAATAGGATTTATTGATACAAATCAATTTCCCCTCAGTTCCCTTAAAAGAAAGTAAATTAAGGGGGAACAAAGAGTTCATGTAAATCCTTAATTAAGCACGGAATTTGGGGGCATTTGAGAAGTGCAATGAAGTGTGTTGCAGGAAGCTATCGTTGACTCATGCTTTCATAAGCTTCTTCGAAATGGGGGGAAATGTAATTCTGTAAAATTTATTGTCTAACAGTGTACTTTTTTCATTGACGAGATATATTTTACCAGGGATTGCACTCACTTTGGAAGGGTATTGCTAAGTTAATTCTTGGCTATACAGTTGTGTCCTAATTATGGGCGCCGTGAGATCACCATGAAGAGTTAGGTAGAGTTTGTTTTTAAGTTGTGCTTATTCAATTGCATGGAAAAATTTTTTGAATTTTTGTTTTCTTTGAGGAAGAATGAGCAAAAAAAAAAAACTAGTGGCCAGTCTAACCACCATTTATTCTTCTTTATCTTTACTTTTCTTCTCTCTTTTCATTGTTGTGGGGATTCCTCATTCATGTGAAAGTTGTTTGTTTTTTCTCATGTTCATCCAAGATTTGCTAACGCAACTTTTGGATTGAATGAAGAAAATATTTAGCATTGTATTGAGGGTATATTACATAATTCGTATTCTTTCAAATAGCATCCGACGAATAACTGCTTATGATGAAATTCTTTTGTTCTTTCGTATTTAACCGTGCAACGTCCTTTGAGCCCTTGGAATATGCTTTCTAATTTCATCTATATTCAAATTTCAACGACCCTGTTTGAACGCCGTCATTGGAAGACAATTTTTTTTTTTCGACGGCATCGAATTCAGAATCACGTTGAACCATAGAAACGCTCTGATATTGCAAACGTGTTCTCCCACTCTCAACCAATCCTCCATTAAATAAGACGTCTACTCTCTAGAGGGCGTCTTTAATCGAGGTTAGCAGACTATGCTTTTACCCACTGCAATTTTGGCGCCAAACTAGCTTTAGGACGTGCGGTTCATTTTTTATGTTTATTTAAGGATGTTCCCTGTTTGTTTTATCAATTTTGCCATTTCTGCGCAACGGCCTCTGACGCAATGGCTACCCTCGGAGGCGCCTTGTGGCATCGGTCATTCACTTCATAGTTGCCAAAGGAAACCTTTTTTGAAAGAAGCATAAGTAACTTACTGTAGCCCTGTCCTATTCTCTCTCTCTTCCTCCTCCTTCCATCTTTCTCTCTTTCTCTTTTTTTTTTCTCCCAGTCCCTTCTTCTCTTCAGATCGTACCTTATGAACATGAAGCTCGTTTTCAAAACTATTTTACATTTATAACCATTACATCACCATTTTCAGAAGAAACGTAAAAGTAAGCGAGCATTTCCGAACAGTAATCCACCGCACTGCATGTATGGTAAACATAAAGCCTAACTTTAATTCAGGCAAGTTTTCATTGTTTTTCTTTTAGTCACTACTAGAGTATTTTAGCTGTAGCACGTATTTAGATCATCTAATTATTCGTTCTTGTGACGTGTAACATAACTGGAAGCAACTTTAACTATGGTAAAAGAACATAAATGATGGACATTACCAATTTATGCTAAACCGAACTAGCAAAATTCTAAAACCTTATTTTGCATATTTATGAGATAGCGTCCTCCGATTTTCTGTATGCAATGCAACTTCGCAAAACCCACAGGATGCTATGATTGTCTTCACTAATGGCTGACTGGAGGATGCCTTTATTTTGCTCGTTGATAGCCTTGTACTTGAAGAAATTCCCTCATTTATTTCTTTCTTTTTCTTCTTTTCACTGTAACCAAAAGCATACACATTACAGGTACACACGAAAGTGACAGAGTCCTGCTGTCCGTCTCAGTGTATTTATTCACCACCACCTCACTTTCCAGTACACTACGCCAAGTAACGACACGCGTATCTAACAAACTGGCATTCGAAATGAAATCAGCATAACTACTTCCGAAGTTACTTTGCACACTCTCATCCACTGTGCATTTTTTTTCCATTTTTTTCACGTCATATGATGCTAATCCCCCGTGGATTGCCTCTGCCCCCCCCCCCAAAAAAAAAGTCAGTCCTAAAATAGGGTTCAAGAGCAGATGAGACTCACATTTTCCCCAGTTTGCCACGTTGGAGTACAAAGTGCCACGCGGTCGAGACTCGGTCGTTCGAAGAAAATAGTAACGTACACAAAAAGTGAATGAATTTGACATGTTCACATCAGCCGAAAAATATGCGCATGGAAGCTTGAAATTGGTGTTCAAGCGAGGGTGTAATTCTTTCAGGATACCTTCTCCTTTTCTTTCTAGGAAGCCAGAAGAAAGGAAAGGTTTTGATTAACTAATCGAAATGAGTTCTTTTCAAAGAGAATCAAGAGGGCTGGGGTAAAGGAAAACGTAAGAAGAAAAACGTAAGATAAGGAAAAAAATGGGAAATTATTTTTCAAAGGATCAAGATATTCAAGTTAGAATGTGAATAAAAAAAAGAAAGAAAATAAGGCAGAAAGAGAGACAGGGTAAGGAAGGAAATTAAATTGGAGAGAACATTAGGATAAATTTTAATGCTAAAAAGTTTTCTTTCAGAAGACTACATTTTCTCTTTTCGTTTTGTGGTTTCAATAAAATGTGGTCTTGGAGACGAAAGGACAAGCATAAAGCAATATGATAAGAAAAAATTAATGCTTAATGTTAAGGAGCGGAATATCACACTGTAAAAGGTAAAAAGAAACTGGCCAGTTTCAAAGCTGCTTTGCTTTTTAAAAGAAAGAACGACATTAAGATTTTTGACAAGCTTTTGACGTTTGTCTTCTCGACCTATATGAAAGACACATTTTGATACACGTTATGTTCGTTTTCATTGTTGAGTTTTGCCAAAAAGAATTATACGCTAGGAACACGCTGGGAAAGATTCCCTTTTTTTTCTGATTCGGATATCTACGACAAGATATAGTAAAGTCTAAGCTATAGGACTTCAGTTATGAAATGTTTTTGTTCATGAATATTCATCAACTGGGGGCATTGATATTCTCCACATATAATAGATTTATTGAGAGAGTAATATCTTGGGATCAACATTCACCTGCGAGAAACTGGCAAAATGAAAGACAAATGTGAAATTAGCAATTTTCGAACAACCGTCCCTTCTAATTTGGAAACAGTGAATTTAAAAGATAAGATAAATAAATTGTTATAGCCAAGGAACAAGATTGTAAATCGTTTACATGTAAAACATCATCATTTTTATATTTCTCATTCAATTTAAGGTCAACATCAACAGCACACAGTTTTTCCCAGTCCTTTATAAGAAAAGCATGTCAATACTTTTAAAAGGGCATGTAATATGCGATACCCCTTAAAGTACTTAAAGTAATTTATTAAAAGAATCTGAGAATCTAAATAGCTAGAAATTAAATCAACATCAACCGAAAATACGTTTCTAAAATGAAAATATAATGATTGGAATGCACCCTTTACTTCTCACCCCCCCCCCCCACACACACACAATTTTTAAATTAATACTTAGGCTGTAATCAAGAGTAAGTATTGATGATGTTAAATGCCGCATTTCGTTGATGTAGCGTTAAAAAATATCCTGATTTCAACCAGCGTGAGTAAATCTCATGGAATGTGTGTTTTTGTGAGTTTTAGTTTAGCTTTGTCTCCAGCTGGCCACTTTATATACTTTTTTTCATACATTTCTTTTTTTTTGCTCTTATGATTTAATTTAATTGTTTGAGCTAGAAAGAACTGTACGTGACATGTACACGGTTTTCCGTCATTGGAACAGCGTGTCCACAGCAACGACACTGCCTACAAGAAAATTCTGGAGATATGAAGTACAGAATGTAATAACGGAATACCACGAACAGTATATAATGGTTTGTTCTGTACAATTCAATGAAGGAAATTCATGATGAACGAATGAACGCCGTTGGTGCCAAACGGTGTAATTCACTTAAGCTTGATCGGAATGAGGCGCATCTATCACTGGCAACTGTGTTTCACGTTGTTGCTCAACTAATAGTACCCTACGACTTTGCGATATACGGTAAATAAAACATTGCAATTTAATGACTAACTGGATATGATTATCGGAATGTTTACAAAGAATTACAATTACGCGTAAAAAACGAATTCGTTTCTTTTAATTCAATGGCTTACCTTTTGTGATGTTTTCAAGGAAAACGGTATGATTGCACCTATGATATTAAGTAACTAGTATTCAAATGCCCCCGCAGACGTTTCACTATCAAAACACCATACAGAAGCTAGTAAAGCGATCACGTGACATTGGTATTGTCAAGTAACATGCCGATGGAGGCAAGCGGTGGATGGTAGAGCCCTGAGGGCTCAGAATATTTGTGATGATCGAAACGACTCGCTGAGAGCCTATCACCATTGTCCGTCTCAAGATTGAAGTTATAAAATTATACGTTTTAATCTTTTCAATGCATTTATTTAGTCTTCAAAAGTGCCAGTTTAGAAATAAATGTATTCACTAATTTTAAAAAAAAATGAGAAACACAATGCAGGACCTCTAAATACAAACCTCACAATGGTTGAAGTAAAATGTGACGAAAGAAAAGGTCAATAAACAAAATCAACCATATGCATATTCGCTATCAGTTGTAATTCCAAATGTTACCCCGTAATCTCATTCGCATTATAAGTTTTTATTTGGGATAGGAGGGGTGATGTTTCGTAATCAATAAATTTTTTTCAACACTAACCTATGACGTATGGGTTCTTTCAGCATTAAAACACCTACCTAATTTTTTTTTTTTTTTTTTGCTTAACTTTTACGTTCTAACATTTTCAATGTGACTTTTCGTGTAGGATACTTTTTTGTTATCTGACGTTGTAATTAGGAATAGAAACAACATGTGATAAGAAGAATCATCATACTGAAAGCAACTGGTATGTAATAAAATTACGAATCACGAAGACGCCGGCGCCATATTCTGTATACGTAACAATGTTAAAGATTATCCACGCTTGTACTGAAGCCTGCTTGAAATCCTACGTTCACTATGCATACTTCCAGTCAAAGAGTGTAAAGATGTGGCTGTATACGCAGGAAAAGACTGGCGTAAACCTCAATTTGATATAATAAAACTCAACTAGACCCAAATTTTCGAGATGAAACTCGAACAACCTTGTGGGCTGTTATCAAATTTTCTGGCAACTGGTTCCGGACAGCGAAAAACGTTCAATTCAATTTACACACGTACAAATTAGGGCAGAATGGTACTTCAGGTATATGGAGCTCCGTTACTCTCTTTTGGAAAACATCAAACATGTTTTCCTCCTCTCTTTTTTTTTTTGTTTTTTCTTTTTTGCTGAAATGGCTGCCGACTCTCACATGTACGTGCACATTGTAGCTAGTTCTCTCTTTTTCTCTCTCTCGCTCTTCTTATTTTTCTCTGCTCAGCTGGCAGCGTTGTCCCTCCTAATCAAATCAGCGGACAGAATACACCTAAAAAGGTGGAAATTCTGCAAATCAAGGGTGATATTTTTCTGAAAGGGATAGGCTAAGATTGTCAAGTGACTTATTTAGCATTTATTAAATGGAGCGTGGAGGACTTGTGTACTGAACAAACACTTTCAATATAACTCCAAAAAGACCCATTGTGTAACACACCAACATTACCTATAAATATATATATATATAATATATATATATCTCCAACCCCCGCGCCTTTTGTTCTTCTCAATGGTTGTGTCCGTACGTGGATCCAGCTTGTTGTATGCTCCATGTGTGTGTATATGTATGCATACGATAATTTACTGCGTGTGCTTGTGCAGCACTACCTCACCGTTCTTTTTATTACAAGTTGTACATGGACCTACAGACAATTGCGAATGCTTTTCCATCGTTTCTTGAATGTCAGATGGACAAGCATATTAACCTGTTACTGCACTTTGCTATCATATTTAACTGATATTCAAGCACCTACCATTTACATAAACATAGACGAAAGATTTAAACCCATGAGACTCTATTCAACAGCAACGGTGAAATGGTTTATTAAAGAAGCTCTGATCAGAAAGTTCCTCATTATTTTATTTTTTTTTTTATTGTTGAGCTTATATAGCATTTCGGATCCATCAATTTATATATAGAGGATCGTATAACCCGATTTGCCATCTGCACATGTAATGCTTTGCCAGTTTAACTCTGAGATGATGTTTCAAAATTTGCATCCTCATTATCGGTCGACCGAAGAGTTAGAAGATGGAGGTCTAGGTATTGTGTTGCGACATCTGCCAAGTTTGTTTTCAAGACAAGAATACCTATGAGTGACAAGTTCCGCAGACAGGCACACGTGTAATCAACCGTCTTATTTTTCATCCGTGACCCAACAGGAAGTAAAAAGAATACATTGACCATGTTCATGGACATGTAGACAGCGGTACCACAAAGGGTGTAATTACCTTGCACACGTCATTACATTACGTCGTTGTTTCATTGTACCCAAACAATTCCAGAACAGGAAGACCGTATGAACAATATCTTCTGAGCCTACGACCGTATGAACAGTGTGAACAATATCTTTAAACAGTATGAACAATATGAGCAGTATGAATAGTATGAACGGTATGAACAATATCTATAAACAATATCTAAGTCAGTATGAACAATATCTTTCCCACGGCATGATGCTCTTTTTTTTCTCTAATTTTTTTCTTTAAAATACTTGTCATTAAGTCAAGAAAATCATTTTGATGAATAATGAGCAAGTGTGTAGCTAAAATATGTACATCAAACGTTTTTGCCTGTACGATGCCTTAATCGATCTTTATCTGATTTTGATCCGATGATATGGTAGGATAAAAAAGATCCACAGTCACTTTAAAGTTTCGTTTAGTCTTGATTGTCATGTACTTAACAAAAAACAAGACGGGATCTCTCCAAAGCAGTGAAGTTCTTCATCAAAATCCCATCTTTCGAGTTGATATCAATGTAGACTGAGGAAATATTTTTTTCATATTTTCTATTCATGTGTTCAAGGTACTGAAAGATATATTCTCCCCCTCTCTTCCTCTCACCAAGCTCAAGTTGATCCTCAAACATAATTTTGTCGGTGCATCCCTATAAACCGACAGCACAACAACAACAAAAAAATCAGCATTTATTACTTGGTTTGTTAGACAGGAAGGCTATGGTAGACTATATCGTGTATTGTAGGTTATATAGAAACCATAGTTTAATAGGAAAAGAACTAACAACGTTGCGACCGTTTGTTTGTGTCCGATCAATAGTTTTCTGCAATTAACGTAATCTGTCAAGCCTATTACTCACAGCGAGGGGGGTTAGCAGGTAGCCTTTGGTTACTAAAATTCAGGAGATAAGAGTCTAGGAGGTTTACTTTTCTGTCTTCTTTTGCGTCCATTCACTCGTATCTAAATTGATTTTTATTCGCTTAAACGAGATTCTCTTGTTTTCGTCTTTACATACAAATGTTCAAAATTCCGTAACAACGCAGACGATTACCACACACACCTGGTCAATGTTTAACGGTGGTAAGTGAATGTATACCGCTCAACTGACGAAAATGACATGATGCAAACATATGAACCAGTATGTCGTTATCTCGGGCTTGTATATCATCTCTAGGAAAATTAACTGGGAGAAAAATTCTACGGGAGGAAAAGATACTAATATACTGATGGAAATGAGAAATGTTTCAGCGATCACGGATATCAACGGAAATTGAATCCGGTCTTGAGTTTAAGCCTAACATTGAGATGATAATGAACCAATTAGGGAGGAGAGAACGATGCTGCACGTAGTAAAGTCAAAGTCTTAAGATGAATAGGTGTAAGAAATCATTTCAAAATAATTATTATTCCAAATTGAAAAAGGTTTAATAAATTCAGTTGTTATAGAGTCACCATGGTAGTTGTTATTATTAGTTTAATGTGTTGTTATTTTGGTAAGAGTTTAAATTTGGTGAACCATATAAAGTGGCACTGCATGTGAAATCACGATGAAAAAAAAACAACAGGTATAGTAAAGAAGGATATCACCCTTATGATTATGGGATTAAAACGATTATCCATTAGCTGATCAAACATTAAGAAATAGTCAGCCTATAGGTTAATTATTCACCACCAGTTCTAGATACCTCCATATTAGATGATACCCGTATACCGGGTATCATCTCGAAAAAGGATCATCTCGAAAAAGGATCACGCGGTGGTCTTGAACGATTTCGGCAAAACGTTGCAGCCAGTCGTTTCTTTTTGGTTTTATGTTCATGTCATACAAGCCAGTTATCATCATCATCATCATCGTCCATAAATACATAAATTAGACCTCCCGAATGTATTTCTCCAACCCGTAAGATGATAGCCTGTAGCCTATCAATTAAACTACAAATCACTGGGAATCCAAAAAAGAAAATCAAGAATCGTAAAAAGCCTCAGCTTACGTCAAAGTCACTTGATTGGAACTTATGTGACTAAATTATGGCACGATCTCATCTTCAAGAAGCCACTAAATTATCGGTAATCTGTTTCATGTCAAAAGATTTTTTTCGTCCTCCTGGAGAAAAGGTTCGCGCACACAAAGACAAGAAAAAGAAAGGACAGCGACCAGGATTGCAAAAATTAAATTACATTGTATATAAAACGTAAGGAAAATAAATACTTGCAGTATGAATGAAGTACAGATGAAGTATAAACACATAAACATGTATGCTTATATAAACATATTCGATACTGTATTTCAATATATATATGTATATATATATATATATATGTGTGTGTGTGTGCGTGTGAGTGGGTGTGTGTCTCTGTGTGGGCACGACTTCAAAGAAAATGCAAAACTTGAATTGCTGAATTCAACCCATTGGAATCTTGAAATTATGTAGGAAAAGAGGTTGTTTTGGGTTTAATATCTAGTTGGTATTTAACCTGCTTTTGTATATAGGCCTACTCCTAATTCGTCGGCATCTTCTTGCACACCATCCTCAATTTAACTTGTTGCATGTGTTTCGACGGGTTTTTTTTTCTTGTGCTTGTGCACACATATGGGCTTACATCACATGTAATTCACTTGTAACTCGATCGACAAATTAGAAGATCGCATCACAGTTTCATGTCCCTCTTATGCGAGATGCAGTTGGGACAATTATATGTGTGGTGACGTTAAACTGCTTTACATAAAAAGGCAATAATGCAGTTGGATTACTTCTAAAATCAGGACAAATTTCAAGGTTAAGGCTTATGTACATGAAGGTGGCTCCAACAAACCTCGCATGAGACATTTAAATGGCAGGTTGTCTGTATACAACGCCACGGTTATTTACAATCAATACATGCATAATGTCCGATCTCAGCAAGTAAGAGTCGAAAAAAGTTGTCAGGATCTTAAATCATCCAGTCAAGGTGACCATATCGATTGGCTTCAGTTTTCTAAAACTGGTTACTATGGTTACTGTATCCAAAATGCATGACTCTTTTGCGCAAGCAACGTAAACTTACAAATTATGCACAGCCCCTTATCAGCGGTAAACTGAGCGATTTTTCCCGTAATTTAATTTCATTATTGAATATGTTTTTTTTTTGTATTACAATATTCAGCAAGTTGAAATTATATTATTGTGGGTGAAGGTTACATTTACCTTTTCCATAATATGGATGGATCTACGCTGTTTTCTTCGCATACCGTACCCTTCCTCGCGAGTTGTCACGCAGTAAAGTATACACCGTAGTGCTCTGGTCAAGAAATCACGACAATTAACACTCTGAACAAAGTTGGATAAACGTTTAACCAGGTTGGTTACGTATGCCAAATACTAAACACTTTGTTAAACAAATACCCAAGTTGGTGAAAAGTTACCCTCCCTCGGTTAAACTGTAAAAAGTTTGGTCCTTTTTCTTCCCCAACAGTTCCAGTTACCCTACAGTTCTGTAGTACTGTAGTAGGAGGTTTAAGTATATATATATATATCTACACCATATCTCAATTCCTTAATCCTTAACTTCAGTATTTATTGTCTGAATAAAATACTAACATTCTTGTTGAATGTTGCTCTATCACTCCTGTTAACGCATTATGCATACTGTGACCTGACTAAACGAGTGGTGGTTAAAGATTAAAATGTACCCTTTCAAGGTAAAGGCTCACAAATTGTCATGTGCCTTGTACATTAGGCTACTTATCTATCAGGACCCACAGTTGGTGAGTAGTGCAGCACGCACGTTGCACTGCCATCCACCTTCCAACTATCTAGCTATTTTTAAGACTTGAGGTAGCTCCAAGTTAATTTCAGTAAAGGTATGTTGACAGGTAAATGAAAGAATTATATGGTAAACCTGTGGAACAACGTGCTCTGTAATTAATACGTCTAGATTCAAAACAAGTCACGTCTAACATACAGTCAAACGAACGCTTCGAGGATACCCTTACATCTATACATAATACGACCCAAGGATAGGCCTCGATTAACTACAGTTTTTCGACTACGTTATCGTGACAAATGTTTGCACCGTGGACCATTTGTCACTGTCTCTCATTGCAATAGCTCGATGCATTACAGAAGAAGATTTTTATAGCCCTTGAAAAGGGTAAAAAAAAAGAGAAGTGTGATCATTATATAGGGAAAGGTCTTGTTCAAATACAGCAAAAAAGGGGCGACATATGATCAGGAATATATGACTATAGATCATTATGTCTCCCTTTTGTATATATGCATGTCCTTCTATGTTTTAATGGATCCCCAAGGGTAATGTTAAATACCTGTTTCGTGGATGCCTTGCATTTGTACACACATCATATCTTTTCTATTTTTTTTCTTTGCTTTATAACATTGGAGAAGAATATTTCAAAGGAAATATCGTTTGTTTAACACTTTAACGTGACCCTGTAGAACAAATTACCAGCAAATAAAATTAGTGCAGGGAAAGAGAAAGAGGGTCTCATGTTATTAAAAAATGCAAATACTTTTCGTAGACCCAGTAATGTTGCCACTCTATGCTACGAACTGATAAAGCTTGAATACATGATGGAGGCGATATAAAGTCCCCTGCATGAATTCGGTGTACTAAATATAACATGAAGATATGATGGAGCGATACATGCCCGTAGGACACATTGTGTCCTCCGAAAGACAAGAACACCTTCAATATAGACAACTACAACAATAAATATATACAATGCATATATAACTATATATATGTAAACAACTATATATATATATATATTGTGTATTCTTTCTTATTACACTAATTTTACATATGTCCTTCACTTTGATCTAACGCAAACAAGGTAACGTTAGCTCTCTTACGGCGCATTCTAGACCTTCTATATCGAGAGCCTACTGACAGTCGCAGTAAGTGACGACTTTATGACATCATCATATGAATGTATGACGTCATGTTTCTAACGCGTTGTTCGTAATTTGAGATGATATTAAAAAGCGACCTGTAAGTTGCGACATTCTTTTCTGTTCACAATCCTGTCGCCGTTTCATCCGGTGTTCAGAATGGCCCATGATATCGAATGATACGTTGTAGATAAAAAACAAACATAAGGTTTCAAAATTGACGCAGAGAATATGTGAATTTGATGAGAGAAAGAAAAAAGGACTGCATTTATTAGATGAAAATTATCTTGCTTCTTATAAACAACAAGAAGTGTCAAAAGAGTATATCTACGATTTAGAATTTTAATCATTTTGTTCAAAAACCGTATGTTTATAGCATCAAAAGAAAATACTGACAGACTGGACATTATGGGAGAAAGTAGGCTCCATACAACAGTCTCCTACAATTTGCATTTTCTATACACCAACCAAAACGACTTTTCAGTAAATCGAATTCATTTTTATCTTTATGATAGTGCCTTACAAAGGAACGTTATGTCGCAAGTCTTTACATGAATTTATGGACTCACAGTTACGAAAGTGGGGAAAATTGATGTCACTTTTTACTTCTGAATACCATATTAATACAGTATATCGGTGGTGGACAGTATTTACAACAATGCTGAGAAAATCTGCCTAGATCTGTAGTCACCAGTTTGGAGTCTCTCCTGAAGTCATGATTGCGTTGTATGCAGATGTGTCGATAAATGTTCTTTTACCGTCTGGTAAAATTGATTAAGTGGCTGCACCGTCAGGTGCACCATCACATGTTTCATCGTTCGAATGACGTACTAGCGATGTTTCTATATATACAGACGACATTAAGAACACTTTGAAACAAGTTCGACTGAAAACATTTGTTCATCTGTGTGGATATTGCAAATTTATTGACAGCATATTTGGAAAAGATTCAAATCCCTGTCTCGGTTGGTCAAATGGGGTTACAGTATAGTGACATAGACTGAAATGAATTCAATATACATTTTACTAAAATATGTAGTTTCAGAGCAAATTATGAATAAATGATTTTTACATGAATTACTTTCTTTTTCTTTTGAAAAACGCATGCATTACCTTATGACTTTCGTCACACAAAGTACAGGATTGTTTTAAAAAGCAACTCTAAGTTTGCCAAGATGAACACAAAAATAAGTATCTTGTAAATATTCTGTCTTCTGTCGTTTCACTAGATATACAACAAACACCCTACACTTTATTTTGAATATTGATGACAAACTACGACAGCGAAAATCATATGTAATGTAATATACATTAAAAGCAATGATCAACATCACGTTTTCTTTTCTATTTGAGGGATGGAATGATTCTGCATTTGTGTGGTTGACTATAGGAATTTGGATATTTTGTTTTGTTGATAGGAAACATAAGAATCAAGATGAAGAATTAGTTTACAATTTTGACTTGGACAGCCAGACCATGCGAAAATTACGTTCTTGGCGATTCCTACAGCTGAATGAGATCACGTCATATATCAATGCTGAGCCGAGAATGTGCCAAGAAGTGTCAAATGTTACATCAGATACCCCCATACTGGTTAGGTCGATTACCCTAACGTAATAAATCTACGTGGCTGGTGTGGGGTCCTGTGACAACTCAGTAAAACTTTCGTTATTGCACTATTGTGCAAAGAATGTTTGTAACCCTATCTTTTTACAGACTCAGAAACGGCTGTTCACTGAGGTAAATAAGTGATAATTTCGTTTCAGAAATTGTTTTAAGATCAATGTTTCATTTAGGAATGCATATCAATTGGCAACTAAGCAACAAAGGGCAACCTGCCATTGACGAACACTCTAACGTTCATCAATTCACGTGACTATGATCTTGTTAAGAAGAATTTTTAATGGTAATCAATTTTTTAGACAGCTTCTACCGGCACAAAAAAACGTAAGCCCAGAAAGGAATAGCATTTTACTTGTCTATGTCTATATTTCTTTGTTTAGTCATATTTAATCAATAAATGGATTACTTTTGGCGTCACTGAAGCTGATCTCGAAAAACCATTTACTTTTATATTGAAACCGTCTAACATTAACAAGGGCATTGAAACTTGAAAAAAACTATTGAGTTAGACTACTTCAAATAACGAAAGCCCCACCCTATATGTTAAATGATTCCTTCATTTCCGTTGTTGTAAGGTTGCAGTACACTTATTAACAGTTTTTTTCCTCTTCCACGTTTTCTTCTTTAACATGTTCACTATTTTCATTGGTTGCTAGTGAAGTCTTATGTGCTAATTGTTTTTGCTACAACGCAAAACGAAGTGTAAAGAGTGTCTGTTATTGGTCCTTTTTACTGTGCCTTGTGTCCGTATAGATAGTCGAATGCAGTGAAGCACATGTTTCACTTGGTCTTAAACTTTCATCGATAGTAAAATCAGTTTTACGAATGGGGCCTTATCTACACATATATCAGCAATCGGCATGTAATTGTATTGAGTCATTGATCGTGATTGATTTAGTTTGGAAAGTCTTAATCTTCACACTGTTTTGTTTTTCAATAATGGTTCATCTATGTTGGTGTTTATCTTTTATCGTTTCAAAGTTAAAACTAATGTCAAACATTAGACTGAAAATTGAACGATTACATATCAAGGGTCAGAGTTTGGCTCCTTTCGAGGACATGAGCGTTGTAACGTTGTAGTTTTGGATTCATACTACACCAGCTTACACAGCTGGCGAGTAACACAACTTATTCAACTTATCTTTGCAGGGTGTTCACTATCCATATTAGTAGGGAAGAGAAGTGGGTGACATAAGTTGTTATTTTTTGTCCAGTATGAATTAACTTATGCCATGTTGGTATTCAAGCAAAATGGGGACATTTTTTTCATGGTTAAAGGTTAACAGTATCCAATATCCAACTTTAGATGTGTAAAAATGATACCTTGTGTAATATTAGACTCTAAGCAAAGTAGAAAATATCAGTTGCTTGCGGGTTGATCAAATTGCTGTATTGCTGTTATCTTTTTATTCCTTTTCTTTTCTGCTTTTTAGGTAGTTCATTTAGAAGGCATGTTTAATTTTTTTAGTCCAGTACACTACGGTAAGGTAAGTATAATAAGATGTAGTAGGTATACTATGCAAGCTTAACTATCGTAACGTCGATGACTGTCATAATACGTTTTAGTACTCATTAGCAACTCATTCAGTTTTCTTGTAATAATTGTAACAGTTGCTTGGTTTCCCTCGTACAGTGAACATAGGCTTCTACAATCGTCACGAAATACATTGGCAGCACGACTTGGCTATGACTATGCCCTATCCATATTAGTGCTACCCAAGGGCACGTCACAAACAGTCCTTTGTAATTAAGT
The DNA here is from genome assembly GCA_021234535.1 of Stichopus chloronotus. Classification (NCBI taxonomy): domain Eukaryota; kingdom Metazoa; phylum Echinodermata; class Holothuroidea; order Aspidochirotida; family Stichopodidae; genus Stichopus; species Stichopus chloronotus. The sequence goes on from CM037844.1 coordinate 5,722,930, forward strand.
TATTTGCCGCAACATAGTTTTACAAGCTATAAGTTTGTGTGACCTTACCAATATCTATTGCAGACGTGCATCGCTGCATATCTGAAATTGTTGTAAATGTTACGTTTGTCGAGCGACAAAAGGATTCGTCCAAAGTAGATCGACTTCATGTTTTATTTGGTATCATCTCAATTGTTTTTAACTTTTACTTTTTAGTCTCTTTATCCTTTTCTTTTGTCAAACGTTGTGGAAAAGGAGTTTGACCACTGGTGCGAAAATTATCTTCAAATTATGTCTTTTCTTTAAATATTTTTTTTTCCTTAAAACAACACTAGCGCGCCCTCCATAATAAGTTATTAAAACTTTTCGTCAACCGATGCTCTGTTTTAAAATGCATACAACTTCAAGAATAGTTGCTTTCCTTCCATTTAAGTTTATTCGTGACTCTATCATAATCAGAGAACCGTAAACAAGGTCAGCATTGTGCTTTCAAATGTGCCCTTGTTGGACACCAAACCAATGTTTCAGGCTTCTATTTCCTTATTACTAGATGCTTACATTCTGCGCACATACTTGTCACTGGCGGTCGAAAGAGATTCACACCACAGAATGTCTTTCCTTTAGAGAGATGGAATAAACATTTAGTATTATTTATATTAATTTTTCATTTGTTCTTTAAGCCCACCGTCATAACTGTTTTTGTTTTTATCTCAGTAACTTTTATTCTGTCAATTCAAAACGAAAAAAAAAAAATACAAGAAAACAAAAAGAGCTGCCAAAAGTCGACCAAAACAATTTGCAAGAGCTTTGAAAATTTGCTCGAAACAAATTTGTTATCTCTTACCTTCTCTGGAAAAAAATTCTCCACCCTTGTATTCAAAATTTCTCTTCTTTTCGTTCTTAGTAGTAAGTACCTCCTTCTATGCTATCGACATTCACAGATCGTGATTAATTCCGGAAACAAATTCTGTCTCTCACATAAAAAAAAAATGCTTCCTCTCGATCCCGAGGCAACGTTCCTATACACTCAGAGTCAAACCGAACTGAACGCGAACAGAGATCTTCCTCTGCCAGTGAGTTTATGCTCTCACTACATCCAAAGTCAGTTCTCCTTCTTATCGATTAGTTTGTGCACCGAGGAAAAAAAAAGTTAATAAAACGTCAACCGAGATTGCGCACTGGTACGCACACTCTCCGGCCAATCGGCTGGTAGGTGACATAGACGTCGCGAACCGGTTGGCGTTGATGAATTTTCAATAAACAGACTTGGATTATGAGGCTATTTGCATCGTTTGCTCAATACCCTGGAGAGATTGATGTTTAACTGCAATTGGCAAAGCTAATTTAAAAATCCTTTAAATAAGGAACTTCTGATGATATAATATTGATTGGTCAACTAAACCTTTATTCTACCATTCTCATTCCTCGCCTTCCTTGATTAGTGTGGTAACTTAAAGAACCTACCTTTTTCTTCATCTCATATTTTTCTGTTTGGTTGACACAGCTTCACCCAGTTTATGTAATTTTTTAGAGCACTTTCTTTTTATTTGTTTGTCCCGAGAGGCAATGCTCAGGTGTTCTGAAGCACGAACTAAAGTAACAGCAATACCGCTTTGGGCCGTATGAAATCCTATGTACATCGATTTACAAGTGCAAGGGCAGAGGAACACACCATTTGGACCCCATGGCTCAGTCGATCTAGAGCGTTCACAGAGACAAGTGGAAGTTTTCAAGATTTGCCAATAGTCATTTTGATGGAAGATTAAAGAAAAAAAAATTTTCTCCTCCCTGTTACAATCCCAAACAAAACTTTCTAGTTTCCTTTATAGAATTTGAGAAGTTGAGAGTTGTATATTCTAATGCTAGCTTAACTGTCACGCTGAATTACCACTAAGGACAATTTTGGAGAACCCTTTTCCATAACCACGTAATCTGTGCGTTGCTCGTCAGCAGCACCGTCATCAACGGACAATTGGATACTTTGGTTTTGCTTTGCGGGGATCAGGACCCAAGCCACGAGACCCCCCCCCCCCCCTTTCTTGTCAGTAGACCGTGTGCATGCAGAGTCTGCCTAACGTTAACTTCCAAAATGCTATATTTCCAGGTTCATAAGATTTAAGAGCGGATTTTCCAAGGAATGTAGGATGGAAGGAGCTATTTTCAAAAGACGAAGGATTCATCCTTTCACTTTCACTGAATTATGTAACACACAGTTCTCCTATTCGTGTATGCTTTTCGATCTACCGTTCTTTTCTCCAAAAGCGGGTTAAGATCCGAAATAAGGATCCAAAAGGCTCTCATGTATTGACCAGCAGTTTAGTATGACCTCACAATAACCTCTCCAAATTTCTTTCAAAAATAAAATAATGACGAAAACAGTGTGCATGTGTGTGTGTGTGAATGTACATGCATGCAGGTAGTACGATATTCCTCAATGAACAAATATCAGTTTTTTAAAGTAAGTTGCTGTAAATATACATGCGTGTACCTCTCGTTCGTGGCTCTTTTATGTTTCTCAGCAGAAGGAATATTTTTTTTTTGTCACGGTTATTAGATTGGAAAGTTTGACACTTGAAGTCCACTTGTCTGGGTGCTAGTATTCCTTCGCCGTGAGCTTAATTGAAAGAGAAGTATATATTATTTTCTGCCTTCGTTCGAGATACCACCCTGATGTTATTTCAAGTGAGGTTCAGTATGGAACATTTTGGTGTTTTCTCTTATTTTCCCCATGGAACTCTTTTCAAGGAGCGCTGCCCATATCAACGTTTTGTTAGGAAGAACAGAGTGGAAACAGCAGATTGGGTTCGAGAATTACAGGTTACATAAAACGGTAACTGGCCACTACTGTTCTTTCTACCAACATAAGATAGGCTGTCTATGCTACTGGAACTAAAATGCTTAATTGAGGTACATGGGGTAATTATATTTATATGGTTGTCATGTGAACGGAAAAGTTGTATTCCCAAGAAACCAGTTCCAATTAATCCATTTGATTCTGTTATTTTTTGTTTTATATTTTCCTCTGCAATTCTTACAGCAATACAAAAAGTGGTTCTTTCTTTTTGACACTTTTCCAACTTCCAAAAGGTCACCCTTCTGAAATAGATTGTACTCAAAATCTTTCAATAATTTGCCTTCATGTTGCAAAACTTTACTTGCGAAGGTACCTTATGACCAAAAAAAAAAAAGTTCACCGAAATGCTACAAATCGACCAATCATTGAGACGAATTACCGATATAGGTCTCTAGTGAATAAATACAAGATACCGATGACTGATTTCTATTTTTTTTTTTATCACCAAAAATATCTCCCTTATTTCTAACCACCTCGTTTTTACTTTTTTTATAAAAAATAATTTTATGAAGTTGTGTCTTGGAGAGGAAATTTAAACAACAGGCGAAGATTTTCGTGGAAGAACAACGTCTGGCAATTTTCTGACTTGTTTACACCAAATAAAGAGATTTATACATGCCCACAAAGCCCGAGAAACAGGACAATGGAACGGATCGAATAATTATTGCAAAAAACGGAAATTGTCGGCTGAGAATATTTGAAATTTGTAGACAGTTTTAATTGAATTGGTGTATAAATCTAACCGTTCTTAATTTATTGCCATTTGTTCTGTTCTTTTCCTTTGGCTGTGAAATTAGATTGAAACCATTAATCTAACCAGTGGGGGTGAAACTTTTTTCTTTATAAATTTACATCCTACTAAAGTTTACTCCCTGTGCGTAATAAAAAGATATGCGGGCACACATGTATATTTTGTATAATTTTAGATCAAGACTCTTCAGCCCAGTTTCCCGAGTGTTTTATATTGTTTACACCACTGGATTTATCTTGCCGTTAGGGCCCTGAGTGATATGCTGTCAGAATATTACACAATACCTATTGTTATTATTGTATATCATTTCTTTATTCGCTCTAATCACCGTCAAAGCATCCAATATGGGAATTGCAATGATTGCATTCCTTTCTTCTTTCAACCGAGTTTTCTTTAAGTTTCCGTAATACACGTCACCTCTGTTGACACTGCAGAAATCTCTTAATGTATGCCAAACGTATAAGCATTTCTCGTCCTACCAGGTACCGCGTCACGGAGAGATAAAAACTAGGAAGCATTTCGTATAATTGCCCCTAACACTGCACAAACATCCAATTTGAATAAAAATCAGGGTTTCAGGAGACCGATTTTGGGCGACGGGTAGGCAAGAGAGAGGACTGCAATTCGACCAAATTTATGTCGTCCAACCGGAGCCCATCGTGTTGACTTGACACGCATTTCGCCTCAGCAATTACCCAAGTTTGTTCTACGACATTACGGAACGCTAAAAGGGACAGAAATTCGATTCTTGCTTCACCTGGGCATAATTGGTACGATTCAACCTCCGCCGGTGCAGAACTCAATCAAACTGGGAAAAGGGCGTTGATAAATTAGCATATATTGCTTTTAATTGGTCGGCTGACGTGAAGAGCAATCTCCGTTCTATATGTACTACCTTGTATCCTTATGAGCAAAATTGATTGAAGGAATACGCAGTGTGCGCAAGAGAGTATCAATGGCGAAACTGTAGCCAAATATACGTGAATTGTTTGGCTCCAATTGCATTACGCTGCATGCGAGTTAACATTAAAGAAACATGAAGTATAAAAAGAAGAAAAGTATTTAATAAGTCCATTGAAATATGAAACACGTGTTTGCCTTAATTCCTACTTTGACTTTGATCATTTACTTAGAGCAATGACGTGATATGTTGATGCCTAAACAAATTTTCTTCCTCCCCCATTTTTTTCTTCGCTTATTATACGCAAAGCGTTTATCATAACATCTCTCATTATCTGTTGATGAATTTATAAGGCACCTTTCCAAATGTTATTTGGAAATTAGGTCCGTACTGAAGAAAGCTTTTCACGGTCACAATCGGAGAAAGACAGTTAAATGCTGGTTGCCATTGTGGCATGAACGATTCACGGGGGGGGGGGGGGGGAAGGATATAATCAATAAAATCAATCACCACCTGTTTCAACATGCTGCATATCCATAGATTAATATGTAAATGACCTAATCGGTAACATGATGTCATGTATTATAACAAGTCCAAAGACTTTTAATGTTAACCTTTCGCCATGTCTCGAGTATTACCTTAGCAGGTATATCATGTACGTTAGACGTATCTCGGGGAAAAGGCCTCCCAAGTTCCCAAAATGTCTTCTGTTGTGAAGTTTGGAGTAATGTCGCTATACGTTAATGATTTAAACGCAAACATTCTTTGAGGATTATTTTATTTCCTTCATGTAATTGACAGAGGTGTAAACCACTAAATTTGGGTTAACGCAAATCATTGAAAATGACGTAACTTTGATTAAGGTGTAACTAGGGTGGTATCGGTTTACTGTTCAGGAATAGATTTAATTAAAGGGAAATAGGGCATTTGGAACACACTAAATGTTCATCTCCTACAACATTATGCATGTGATGAGCATCGGAAGATGCTTCATTTGAATTTTGAAAAGTTTGGGTGAACAAATTAGTGTTGAGCAACAAATAACTGAATTTCGATATGTGAGAAACTTATTTCTTGAAAAGAGGGCTGCTGTCTTTCCTTATTTTAAATTATCTATCATACTACATCCAGAAACATTGGTTTTAAAAATATGGATGTTTCCTCTAAAACAAACGCCCCATTTCCCTTTGAGAGGAACAGCCTTATAGGGCTAATCATATGTTTCATCTGGTTTTACGCAAGGAAGACGAACAATGTGAAAGAAATCAATTTTGAGGTAATTTCGTCAGTTATGTACTACTCGAAAAGTGAAACATAACATTCTTCAGTTGAGGCATTCCTTCACTTGATCAAAAATGATTGTGGTCTGCTTTGCAATCATTTTTGTATTTGCATAATTGTAAACATCTTCCTCCACATTACAACAGAATTTGAAGGTATTCGTCGATTTCGTATTTACGAAATTCGAAGTTTGATACTCCTCTGAACTTTTGCCATCGCTCACTTTCACCTGCTTATTGTAGCGAGACTGTTTGCACAGACTTACAGTTGCCAGTGTTTCGCCTGTGGCCAGACCTACAGAGTGAGGGGGGTTGGGGGTGGGAGAGAACCTAAGTCAGAGTTTTCTAACGCTAACATTTGGTTAAATTGGAGAAGTTTCCATGTGCTGACAGTGTTCAAATAATCCACCGCGTCACGTCCCACTGTTTAAATCCACTTTTTGTCGTATCCAGTATAGGTTGGGATTCTAAGGGCAACATTTACCACTTTATGTGTTGTTGGATTAGGGAAAATATCACCGTTTTAAGGTTACTGCAGACTATTGCACACTGAACATGGGGGGTGGCTATCACCGCAGAGAAGGGGAGCAAGGTAAAGAGCAGGGGAGCCTGACTCCCAAATGGCTCACCCCCTTGGTTACGGGCCTTAGTTTCCTTTCAATAACCTTTTATTCGTAAGGAACGCAGTAAAAGCCGTAATTATCCTGTTTATCTTGTCAACGCAGGCGAAACGATGTAGCAGATTGTGCATGCAGCGGTAACGTCATATCCACATGTTTCCACCTACCGCCAGTAAGATAGTAATGTCACAGCGAACTTCGACGGATTGCGAGGATACATTACGTCTCTGATATTAGCTCAATATGTTGCAATATAACGCTAGGCTATCAAACTTAAGAAAAAGGTTCAGACAAAATTTATTGAGGAAGATTCACTCTATATTGTCTCTCAAAATTAACCTCATGAATCACGACCAAAGAAAAAAATGTAAGTTGCATATTTCACGGATAAGGGTAATAGATTATTCTCTTCTTTCATGATACATTCCATGTGGCTATAAAAGAAAGTCTGGCCCACCCTTACAAACTGTCCTGTGGAAGCAATATTTCCCGTAAAAATTACGGTCGTCGAGTATAAACATATTAAGAAATTTGATGACTATCGATAACGTGTAGAAGACTTTTAACGTTTTTTTTTTTTTTAACGTTTTTTTTTTTTTTTTTACTTTTTTTTCTTTCGAACGCGCTGTCAAATAATAATAATTTGAAACTGATGAAATCAGTATCGATTCTGGCAAATTCGGGAATCTTTTTCTTACGTCAGGAAACGTCACCCTTACAAAGGCACTCTCCAAATGCCAAACCTAAGAGGACTTGCACCTGACATCGACAAGTACGAATACGGTGGGAGTCACAAACATGCCGCCTACCTGACTAAAATTAGATTGTAAGCTAGAGGATTTAAAAGAAAATAATACTCTTCTGTAAAGTTTTGCATTGTGTTGTTTCTGTAGGTTCATTGGGTGAATGAAGAAGATGATTCTTTTTTTTTCTTAGGTGCAGTGGACAAAATTCGTAACATGTTTGTTCCTTTTTTTCTTTCTCAAGGGGACTTGAAATCTGTTTTACAAGACCACAAAATTAGCACGGTGAAAACCGGCAAACCGGAACCGATGTTTATATCTGCAACGGTTTTGGATACATGATATATCCTTACAATATATCGTATAATGTAGCAAAGCAAGACAGATCCATAATATGGGATGAAAAAAAAAATGAGATGAAAAAAATGACAAAATGAACATTTCGTTGAGGTATACATGACTACACCAGTTCTGCGAAAAGTTTTTTGATTATCATACGAGATAAGTTAATACTGTGCCACGGTTACTGAAAGTGATCTAAATGTTTCTTGAATATGACAATTGATGACGCTGGAGACGATTAATGATATTTCACAAGAGGAGGTTAATGATATCTGGCAAGACAAACTAACAGCAAAATATGATTTACGTGAAATAAAAGAACATTTGAGACACCGTTTTTACAAGTCGAGAATGAGATAGGATCCGATGTTAACCGGCAATGAACAACGTCTACCTTTAGGCCGGAGTGATGGGGGACCTTTTTAAGAAAACAAATGTTTGGGAGGTATTTGCTCAACTGTTAGAATTCCCAAGATCCGACCAGGCAGTAAATGCTAAGTTGCAATGCATCAGAGGGACATTTACGACCGTGGCTACTATTCGATTACGTAATCAGGTATCTAGGCAGTTTATCGGTTCCGCGTACTATCATTTGTTGGGTCAAACGAGGAAGGTTTTGTTTTTTGATGGGGTGTGAATACGTCCTCCTTGTAATTTCATTGACGGACGACGGTAGATGTGCCAAAACTGACCTGCCGTATATGCGTTTAAGTTTCTGTCGTAATCGCATGATATTTCTCAGATTGATTAAACGACTGTTTCAAGACTAACCATAATACAATAAAAAAAATACAATTTTGTGTATATTGCAGCAAAGCATTGGGAACTGGTTCTACTGTCATAGAAAGCCTCCGTGAAATAACTCTTTCCAGCAGTTAAGCGGGTAATTGACTGTTTCTTCTTCTTTCTTTTGTTCTTGGTTTTGAAAAAAAAAATGAAAATTCACTGTTTGTGTTTATTTCAATGCAGGAAATGAATACGTCAGGGGAATATATGACATGAATGGGTCAGTGATATTTGTCATGGTCACACAAACTAGTCTGATAAGTAAATGTTTCTAAAATACTTGTTGTTTTGTTGTCTTAATCTTTTTGAGAGGGAAAGAAGAAAGTGTCGTAAAAAAAGAAAAAAGCAACCCTTAGATTAAATTGCATGCCGGTATGAAAGCAGCGTGGTGACTTAAGTACAAACGTAGGATAATAGTTTGTAACACAATTGTACTTTATGTTATTCTGTCAGTTTACTCTTGCTGAACTTTGGAGTGGTCGGTGTAATTTGAGAGTAATTTGCTTACCTTTTAGCAATGTCTCGATACGTATTATATATCAAAACAGGCCAATTGTAGAGCAAGAAAGCATAAGTAGTCAAAATCCGTTACTTGAAATAATGCAGACCAATGAGAATGGATGTATGAATATTTATTTGTGCAAAAATGGAAATTAAACAATGTTTTTTTTTTTTTTCTGTAGTGGCTATAACATATGAGTTTGATTTTTACTGAGAAATTCTCAACGCATATTCCAGCTTTAACTGTTTGTATCCGATCTAATATTCGGGTACTATTCGCAGTCCACAGTCGGTCTGTTACCAGGGTACCAAAAATATAACTTCCGTTATGCTACGATTGCCAATTTCAGAACGGGGTCCTAACATCGTTTGTCGGACACCCAGGTACCTGGGCCAAAGACTGATTAGTTATAGACCTTTCCTAACACTATCACATACGTGAGAATGACTCCAGGAGGGGGACTCTCACAACTTTAATTTTTATCTTTCGGTCTTAAAGAGAAACCTGTAACGATGGACAATAAAACATCGTTTGACGGAGAAATATCATCCGAAATTGCATTCATATGCTCTTATAAAATTTGCTTGTATTGTTTACAAAGATATCATAATCGCTCATGCACGAGAAAATAGTAATAACGTGTACGACGAAAATGAATCCTCGAAAGAATGGAGTCATGATAAGCAGCAGAAATCCCTCTAAGTAACTCGAGATAATTCTGGAGCTCCTTAGTCAGATCAAATTTGTTTATATATATGTCTATCAACACATTTTAAATTTTCCCATCCGTTGTACTTTCTTGGACACATGTTGTTAATAGAGCCCTAAAATGCCAGATTTGTGGTTCTTGAGTTGTTTGTTCTTTTCTTCACTTCACGCACATACTCCTTGTCACCACGATACCCCATTAATGAGAGACCATTAACAGAAGTTACTTAAACAGTAGTTACATAAACAGAAGACTGATAACATGTTTTAAAGCAACTTATACACACACTCACGCTCTTAATTCACACACAAAACCAAGTTACAATGAACCTTATTATGTTTTCCTTTTTTTGCTCAACTTTTTCCAAAGTGAGTATATTGCATAGCAATAAGTACATTCTCAGAGAGAAATACAGCCAAAGGCTATAGAATGACTTAATAAACTGCTCTCTCGGAGAGACCGAGAGTTAGAGACCTTTCCTTGGAGGTAATGTAATGCACTTTCTACAACCATGGAGTTACTAAGAATATTGACCGTATAACTGTTCTTTTCTTATTTTTCTTTTGTAAGTCTTGGGAGGGGGAGATAAAAGAAAGAAGAGGTCACACCTGGAGACATTTACAGCTGCAATTCTACCATATGAGACAGCTGCAAGACTTACCGTGACATTTCAAATTCTTTCTGACACGTCATGCTATGCAACACCTGCCTACAAAAGTCTCCTACATCCAAAATTCGGTGGCGGAACTGACGTATTTTGCGCAAACCAGTAAAGGTGGAGAATTGACATTACCTAGATTTTACAATGACCATAACTGAAATCAGATCCTTTGTCTTATTTCTAAGAACATATAGAAGATGTGAATAAGGTGATGTAGTTTTTGTGCAAAGTCCTGAGGGGAAACACGAGCAAACGTTTTTCCCTTTGAAGGTAAATATATTACAGGCTCAAGTTTACTTTTGCAAAATTTGTTGACCAATCCGAATCAGTTGATGCATAGCTCAGATCATAACTTAATTTCATGAGAAAAATAGGTCTATTGTTTATTTTCTTTTGTCTCTCTTTCTCTCCTCTCTTCCAGCTTTTGTATTCACCTCTGCATTAAGACACAGAGACTGATAAACAGGACTTTTAACAGCAAATTCTTTTCCTGAGTCACTCCAAATATGAAGTCGTCAACATGGCCCCATAGCTTTGCAAAATTAGACGTATCGCCATATAGTGTGCGGCAATACTTGGAAGGCCTTGACCTAGCTTGCCTAATGACCTTAATTCCAACAGCTATACTCTTAAAACATTTTATTACCCCAGTTTTAACCTGAAGTAATCGCTCTTTTATGGTAAACAAATGTGGCGAGATGTATTTTCATTAAAACTGACGAGGTTAGCTGCTGAACTTGAGAAAGGAGGACATTGGAATATGGATCTGATGGGCATTTGCCTGCAGTGTGAAAAAACTAAGCTAATTCGCCAGAGGTGGCTCCATCGTAAACATTCCCTCATTTCTAGCGTAAGGTGTTAGAGGATTCACATTTTGCGCACAGGGAAAGGGAAGAATAATTGCATTACACATGGATCATTTTCAGTTTTTCACGAAGCGCTTTTAAGTCGTGAACGAAATTTGAAGCGACTTTTGCATAGTTTCGACATGCAAGTATACACTGAAATACAGAGAAATGAAGCGGAACAATTCTAAAGTTTCCGATAGAAATCTGAAATTAATTACCGCATTGTAATTGTGCGCGTTTGGTATACTGTACAAAGTGAATGAATGTTCAACTCTCTTAACTCTTTGAAGGACATGGACAGGCTACTACAGAGAATGTTTATCCATTTTATACATTGATAATTGACTGTAACCATCGTGAAATTTTTAATTAACACTCATTCATACATACGTGCTAAGGAAGTTCAACTCTTATTGGTCCATTTCAGTCAGGTGACTTTGCATTATCCTACAGACAAAACTCGGTTACTTTTAGAGTAAAATCACAATCGTATCATTAAACACGTAGATAGACGGTGTTTTGTCGTCTGCTATCATATACAAAACAATGGTGGTTCTTTGTCTATCGCGTACGAACATTGTTGGCATGTTGTGAACCTTGTTTACCTATTGAGGTTTGCTTTCGATAAAAATGTCACTTATAAATCAATTTTTTTTTTGGTCGTTTCTTCTTTTTTCATGAAAATATCTTGTAGGTATGAACAAGGTTAGTCAACTTTGGACCTGTACATTAACTGTAGGATAATGCACTCTCGGGGGTTAAAGGAGAAGGAAAGTCAGGACATTTGACACAGTTAAATTAGGGACTAACATTTGGTGAACACCATCACATAATTTCATTCAAATATGTTGTTTACTTTCCAAGATATTGCAATTTGAATGTTCATAAAAAATTAATCAGGAAGCTGCCATTTTAAGATTGTGATGACATCACTGGACCACGTGTGATTGGAAAAGCTTTTGTTGTTCTTTATATTTTACTGTCAATATATTTTTAACAGGCATGCATAGATTCAAATCAGAGTATTAATGATTTGATTATTGCATGATACACCTCAGTAATTCAACATAAAATAGATACAAGTGCGTGTGGATTTGTAGTAATTTTAGGTAAAGAAAACAAAGAAATACATTAAAATTCCTGCTATCTGTGGTTATGTGACATCATTATCGGACTTACTCAAGTTGGTTTACATTCCACTTGGCAAAAATGGCAGCACCCTTCTCTGAATTTCAAAAGTGTGTAACTTGGATACGAAACAATACTTCTGAATGAAACTTTGGGAAGTCGTTTGTCAAACACTTCTGCTTCATTCTGATAAACATGTTCCCAGGGTTTCCTTCTCCTTTAATGTCATCGCTCGGGATGCACTCGAGCTTGCAGTAACCCAGATCGATAAAACTTTCATTACATGACTTCTTCTCGTATCAGTTAGATATGTTCAGATTCATTTGTTGAGTTACGATTCTTTTCTTCTGTCTCTCAATTTTCAGTATATTGCGATCTGTTTGGGACATTTCTTGGTATCTTGAGGACAGATCTTAAGTAAGGCAGGGAGCCGTTACTCCTCGAGTATTAAGGTCTTCGTTTTGGTAACTACAGAACTAGCCAAACTCCGGCATTTCTAAAATTGGCAAAATCCTGCTCCTTGATACCCTTCCGTAGTCAAGGTCACTGGACTAAGATCAGGCTGTTGAATGTTAGCATATCGTGCAGTAGTTCCATATCAAGGACCACCAAAACCCACTGAGTGACCACCCTTCCCACTCTTATTCAGACACTACAAAAAAAATCAGATGTTCTCATGATCCTGTCTTTCATGTCATTTACAAATAGACTATAAACTTTCATGACTATAACTTACCTGGAGCAATTTTTCGCAGCTAGAGGAATCTAAGTCGATTTGTCACTGCAGGGAGAGCTTCTTTATGTTTTGGACCTTACAGGCAATTTCTGCTGTCAAGTAGCTGACATGACACTTAGAAAGTCAGAGTACACCAAAGGGTTTGAGGCATTTACACATTACATGACGCAAAGTTTTAATTTTAATATTTCATCCGGCTCTTTCTCCTCTCTGGTAAGATATTAGAAGAGGTAAACGATATTCGAGTTGAATATACCGTCTAAGACTAATTAATGAAATTAGCGCGTAAAGCTAGGAGTTGTTTTGACCACGAAAATCAATCTCCATGCCATATTCGTCTCCCATCTTATCGATTTCACGTTTACGTCCTAATAAACGGTAGCTGAAGCAGTCATTTACGGATAACATTAATGGTTATAAGGAAATCAATGTTTCTGGTCCGGTGTGTTAACTTCTTTTTGTTAGACCTACTTCTTTTTCAGATGAGAAATCCAATGAAAATTTAATGCGCATGCGCGGCCTTATAAATCGAAAATTCGACGAAGGAATAACTTCACCGAAAACGACGGTAGCGCATACATGCCGTCTACCCGTGAGGTGTCAAGGAGGCAAAGACTCTGGTACATATGAAAAAAGGATTAACGTAATGAAGTTTGAAATATAGTTAGTCCAACTATATACATCACGTTCGATCATCCAAATCTCAATTATTTTATCAATAAAATGAGCTCCAAACCGCCATACTTCCTGTATTTATTTTATTTTATTTTATGATTTTTTTTTTTGCATCTCCCTGCATCATTTTTGTCGCATCTGTTACGTCAGCTGTTTACACGACGATCAAATAGAGAAGAACAAAAGTAATCGTGTTGAACTTTCACGTGTCAGTTTCCTACGATCATTGTTTTAAAGGGTCAAAATTACCTGCCGGAAATTCTACGATTGTTTTCTTTCTCTTCTTTCTTCTCCTTTTTTTTGTTTTGTGGTGGAACGATTCTTTTTCTTCTTTACTTCCTTCGCAAATTTTACGACCCGAATACATTTCTCTCTTAACCCATTTTATGCCTGAATGAGATGTAGCATGCAGAAAGACACTGAGAAATGAAAGAAAACAAGCGGCGGCTTTCAATTTCGGATGGCCAAGTTCCCTGGCTGCGTCATTTTCTCGGCTGGCAATTGGCTTTTTGGTGTGAAATTGTCGCTTGATTTCTAAATTAATTATTTTCTGAAGTGGCCGTGACTGCTGTAGCTGGTAAAAGGAGCTCTCTATCTATCTATCTCTTCCTGTCTCAGTCTCTATGTTCTCCGCTGCCTCTCTGTTAAGTTACTGATCAGGGTAAAGAGTAGATAAGCTAAGTGATGGGATCTCACCGACAGAAGAGATAGGAATGAAAGCACGTTGCAAGTTTGAGCTGCTGATCATATCGAGAACAAGGTAAGAAGAAAGGAAAACCCAAAAAGAAAATGTCAGCCAAGAACGAGAATAAAGACTGCCTAATGTTATCTGACATGCCTAGACCCTCTTGAAAACAGACACTAAAGGGTTATAAGGCTCGGGATTTGTAGAAGAGGTTCATTAAAAAAAAGGAAAGGGAGGGGGGACTGGAGTAATGACTGAAAGACGCAAAAACAAGAAAAGACAGAAATTTGAAAGGAGAGAATGCTCAGGATTTTCACCCTCATTGAAAATGTTCTTGCTTTATCGTCTTTTTAGAATGTCACATGTATTTAGGGTCGGGGGTGTGTCGAATTAAAGAAACTACTTGCAACAAGTCTTCGTAACTTAGGTTTTGCTATAATGTGATTAGAAGATAAACGTCAGTACTCCAGTGACCTACGTCACTGGAGTACTACCTTACAAATCAGCCACAGATAATCTATTATGACCTTCCACAAATGATCTTGTGTGATGTACTATCGATATCGCCATAGATACCTTCACGGGTTAGTTTTTGTGATTTCAAAAATGATGCTGAAGTAGAGTGCCCATAGCTTCATATGATATGGGCAATTAGGAAAGACAGGATGGTTTCTTCCACACAAGTCGATCAACCAATGGGAAAGCTAAATCTGACCATCTGGACATTTTGCAAGAAGCCAAATGAATAGATAACCTCTCTGCAGTCGTTCCTTTGTCTCTGTCATTGTAATTACAGTGAACAATCGATCTGGGTGGTTATTCCGTTCTTACGTAACTATGGCGCTCAAATTGCTAATTACCGATCTGTCAAAAGCGTTTAAAAGAAGATTCGTCGTTTGCCATGCCAATAACACCTTTACAGTCACCAACAACTCAGAAACATTTTTGCGGCTCATGTGGAGACTTCTATCATCCGTGTCAGCCAAGGGCATGACGTAATAGTAGCGTCATCGTCTTTCCTGGTAAATAAATAGGAAAAATACCATGTGCAATGCTGTGACATAACAGTTATGGTTGCATGGAGCGCCTGGAGTGAGAAGTTAAACCTTTATGAAAACCTGGGGAGGACAATATGGTTTAAAATTATGATAGACAAGTTTTGCCTGGGTGACGTCATCAAAAATGCACCAAACTTCTCCTCTGATATATCAAATAGATGCTAATTACTTCTTACGGCCACAACTTCGTGTTTTTACATTTTTAATGTTACTTTATGTGTGATATATCAATCCACTGGCGAAAACGTCAGCGTACACCGCAAGTCATCTCCTCACGCATCGTGACGAAAATACTGAGTTTTATCTGATTAAAAGTTGACCGTATTTGATGGCAAGCGAAAAAATGTATCTTAAAAGAAGTGGGATAATATTTCATTGATCGTAATCAGACGTGTCAAATCTTGAATATCCGCCTTTGGTGGGATTGTCGAGCTGAAGTCGCCAGTGGCTGTTTGAACACCATCCAAGGTCTTAGGCCGATTGGAACTGTAAGTTCAACGGGGGTATCAAGTGAGGAGGAGGAGCTCGGGTAATTCGTGAGTGAAAATCGAATTTCTGCGAATTGAAACAAAAAAAACCGTCACTAAAGTGCCTCAAGTCTAAGAGAAAAAGACAATGGTGGCTATTAAAATGAGATTCTTTGAATAAAAATCAAACGAGTTTGTCAAAAAATATGGGGGAACACATTGGCAGACTGGTATACCTCTTTTAAAATCAAATCATTATTTCTACATTGGCAGAGTTAAGCAACTGAAGTAGAAAATTACGCTGTAATCAAGTCACACCAAAATGCTTCAACACTAAAATATTTGGACCCTAAAATATCTTAACACTAAAACATCTGAAATTAAAATACCTGAAAACTAAACTATATTAAGATCAAAATATCTTAACACTACAATATCTTGGCACTACAGTATCTGAAGACTAAAATGTGCTAACACTAAATGTCTCAACACTACAGTATCTGAAGACTAAAATATGTTAACACTAAAATATCTTAGCACTAAAAGTATCTTAACAGAGTTATCAGAAGTACGATGTAAGGACTTTGTTGGTCCTTCATCAAATCATATATGTTCAACATCTTTGACCGTTGGTGAATGTATGTTCTATTGATTGGGAAGGGTGAAGATTATTGGTCCGTAAATATAGATAGACCATCAGTCACGTGATCCAAACAAAAAACAAAAAAAAACAGGTGAAGATAACTCTATCCTTTTCTGACTAGTCATACAAAATGAGCCAGGAATATCTATCTAGTTGAACAGCTACGGTCGTGCTACAGTGTTTCGACAGACAAATGTTTCGGACAGTTTCGTAAGTGAACATAAAAACTTGTCCGATCTACGAAATTGTTTGCGTCGTCCAGCAAATCATGCTGAGACATTCACCAGAGCTAGTTTTGGACAGGATAAGTTCATTTAAAATGGGGGGGGAAGGTTAAAAATTGCTATTGGTGAATATTAATAAGCCGACGAATCGCGTGAACCATGACTCACACGGAGTAAATGAGGAAAAGGTAGCCATCTTCTTCCCCTGCCCGTTGAAACGAAGCAAATAGAGGATAGAGAAAAGCTTGCTCGGTCATTTAAGCCCCTTTCAATCATGATATGGAATGTTAATCGGGACACCCTAAAAAAATGGACGTATAAGAACAATCAAAATAGAAGACCAAAAACATACAATTTTGTGACAGTTCAACTATTTGTTGTCGTCCTCCTCATGTTGGTGGTTATGTTTAGGTCTTTGAAGATGAGGAGGGTGTAAACCCCTTCGTCCGTATAGACAGGCCATCGCCACCCAAGTGATTTTGATAATCGTACAAAAAAAATACGGGAATTAATCATTACCATTCTAAAAAGAATCAAGAAAACAAAATGACTATGACTTGAAGAACTTTGGAGTGCATCACACAAAATTAAAATGTAATAAAATTTCTTTTGCCTCTTTGTTTCTTGGTTTTTCGCTTTTTTTTTAATTTACATTTATAGTTATGGAAACCACAAACTTATTTTGTGTGTACATATGTAAAGACCTGCTTATCACGGTACTAGCAGTCTTTACATTAAACCCAAGCTCGATGGCTGATAAACTTGAGCTTGGATAAGGCCTGTCGTCTTGGAGTGTTCTCGGGGTATACAAATGAACGGCTCTTGAAAAGGCCAAGATAAATACTTGAAACCACTGACAGGAAAGGACTGCCCACAGCGTTATCCTATGCTGGTGCTCGAGCACTCTTGAACGTCGCATTGGAACACAATGCGATAGACACAATCTAAAATTTCAATGAAAGAAAGAAAATGCCAACAGGGAAAAAAAGAAAACTAAAAGAAAGAAAAGAAGTTAGCGTGGCTTATTAGTTCACAACGATACACGTAGACGTAGGCCTAGGTGTACGTACTATGCGGTTGTACCGTGATGTGCAAGAGACGATAAGTAAAAGAAAATAAGTAAAACCCTTCGGGGAAATGACTGTAATACCTACCTACAAAAATACGTCAGAACAGTTTTTTTTTTTCATTGAGACGAGGCAAAACAAAAATAACATGATGTATTTACTATTTATCACTTTATGAATTCATGAAAAGAAAGAGACCTTAGGGGTAGCCTTTACAAGTCACGTTTTGCGTTTCACTTCTTTTCTTATTTTGATTTTTACCTAATACTTGTAACTTGGTAAGTTGATATCATATTATCACCTGAAAACAGTCTTCGGAAGTTTATAATCCCTTCTCGAGGGGCCTTTTGAATTTAACTCTATGAGAAATGATTGAATATACCCCGTGGGATATGCATAGGAATGCGCATGCGCATGCGCTGCGAATTTGAGACTACAACAGTTAATTATGTATTATATACAGCCAATACATATATATATATATTATATATATAATATATATATATATATATGCATCTCATCACCATGCCAGCTCAACACCCCCCCCCCCTTACCCCTTCTATTTTTCCACAAGCCTTTGTTACTCCTTCTCCTCACAGTGAAGGGACATTAAGGCCTTTTTCACATTTGGAATCTGCTGTAGTAGTTTCCCCATACCTACATTTTCTACCAACATCGTGAGCTTCATGTGTTTCGCTTTATACGACGAAGGTAGGCACAAAAGTCACCGTGTCATCTCAAGCAAGGTCATGCTGACGTAGAAGGGACACCAAGTCGGAAGTGACTATGACGCTTATTCCAAAGTCGTTCTCCAATGACTTCAAAAATGCAACTGCGGCATTAGCAACCCTCTTAATCATGAATGGAAATAGATAAGCTGTTCAAAGTCAAAGACCGTGTTGTTAGTTCTTTGACTGATTACTTGTTGTTTTGTCTGGGTCAAGCAATTGTTATATTAATAATTGCAGGGTACGTGATACTTTGAGTACAAGAAGTCCCCCCCCCCCGAAATGAAGTACAATTAAGATATTATTAAATATTATTAAAAATAATATACTAATTATTATGTACTGAAAACATAACCAGCATGTACAGCTACATTATTTTATTTGACGATGATCTTGCTCGTTCTTTTTGAAATTTTTCAGTTGAAAACTAACTGAAGAACCCAGAGCTTACCGATTTGTCACGACTATTATTGGTATGTTGATTGTTGGGGGACTTTTTTCAATGCTAAACAAGAGAAATCCGAAAAATCAATTGATTTTTTTTTTGTCAGCAATGTCCACTGCGTTCCAGGGATTACGGAAGAGCGTGCAGTTGAGTAAATTCCTAATTATGTATTGTTTGCCACTGAGCAATAGCGCAATAGCTCCATGGGATGCCATTCAGTATCCTGTTAGACCTAGGCCACTTTATGCATCGTTATTCTGCAGAATCTTTGTACCTGTAGTCCTTGTGTGAACTCACCGTACTCTGCTTTAATTGATCGGTAACCCTAGTTCCTGCAATGTCTTGGAACTAAAAGTCATAGCGTGTATTAATACATGGCAATCATTTCCACCGAAAGATGGACCTAAACTAAAGTGGTTTACTCGATGCACTCAAACGATTCAAAATGAATCTCATCATTACAAATCTTCACTCAAAAGTCGCTTGGAACAATTTTGTTTTTACCAAACTCCTCTTAGGAGGCAGGGTAAATGGGTTAGCAATAAACTGTAAATGTAATCCCTCGAAAAATCCTCGAAAACTATCCTTGCTAATTTAGGACTCTCTGTTTCAACGGGATGGTGTCCTATTATTTTGTCTACAGTGTAAATCAACTCAAGTTTTCAAAGAATGACAGTTTTATTCTTTGAGATTGAATAACACTTTCGAAGAGTGGAGCACAGTGCCTAAATCTTTCACCGATACAGAGCTGATATGCATAGTCACTTTATTTTGTTGACGCTCACTTACTATGACGTCAGTTCTTGTGATATATTTTTTTCTTCGGGGGGGGGGGGGCAGGGTCACATCTGTAAGGAGAGATCCATCCAGATAGTCTCCAGAAGTCACTTCTTGAATTTTAAGATTGTGTTCAGTTTTCTCTATGTGTACATTCACACTCGATAGCTTTTGCCTTTAAAAACGAAATCGATCATGCGTCTATCACATGATCACGTGGAATTTTTTTTTTTTTTTTTTTTTGTGCCAGGTAGTCTATGAGATGGTTACTTCACTTAATATCTTTCTAGCAACGTCCTTGCTTATTCAGACATTTGCCTGCATTAAGTATGCTGCGCCCGATTTGATTGGTCAAATGTCGACTACTTGTGGTATAACCTTCAAACAATATCACTGCCAATAACGTACTGTAACAAGTATTTCCCATATTCTCCTGAGAAAAAAAAAAACAGCTTCCTACGAGGTTGTGCATGCTGTATGTACCGGGACATCAATATCGTTTCTTTAAAAATTGTCGTGGACAAACTTTCACAAGTTTTTTTTTCTTTTTTTTCCTGAGAGCTGGATGACAGTGCTCTTATCAATCTCTTACCATCCCCTCCCTTACCCCCCACCACCTTCTCAACGTCTCACCCGTCAAAACTCTACATGGGGGTGGGGGTATTGATGTTGTGGTATCTCAACTTGTCGCGAGACTTTCACTTAACTTCACAGGCAACATCTCTAGGAAGGAAAAAAACAGGGGAAAAGAGAATTGTTTCTGTTCATTCGTTTCTTTCACAGGGATTGACATATATGTATGTTGGATTCATATTTTCGTCACTTCCGGAAAATCTGCATTGTGACGTCACATATTTTGACGTACAAGCGTACGTCTATCAATAGGTAGTCTCGTGCATGTCATAAAAAAAAATGCTTTGCCATTTTTTTTCAATGCCGGTTTATATCGAAAAATCTCTCCTACTTTTGTTTAAAACATTCCAAGTGAAAGAGAAAAAAAGCAAAGCAAAAAAAAAAAAGATCACGGATCACGTGGGAGGATTTTTTCCCGTCATTTAAAAATCTGAGAAGGGAGTTGACATGTTTTTCTCACTGCTTGTGCAGTAGGGCAGTGATTGCATTTTCGCTGACGGGAAACTCGACCAAGAACAAAGAAAACAACAAAAATAAAAGAACAAGGTTAAATAGAACCTGCAAATTAACTTCCAAACACGTGATTTTATCAAAGTTGACCCGCTGCTTCCATCTACTTCAACCTAACCAAATTTAGAAAATGTTATCTTGATGAAAAGGACATTGCGCGTGGGCGTCACAAATGTTGTAACGTTTAACAAAACGTATCCTCCCGGGATAAAAGAATTCTGTGTATGATGCACCCAACGAAACTATAAACGATCAACTCGAAGAAAAACAAATCTTCAGAAGGAAAAATGTAAAATTTTCCCTTTTCCTTTACTTCTAAGAAAAGCAGGTGGCGTCTAAGAGCCGAACGAGGCCATCTTTCTTGTATTGTACCATTCATTTTACCTTTTTAATTTTTCTTTTTGATATCTTTAAATTTGCCAAATCTTACGGGGCTTGAACTATATACTAGAAGTAAGTGTCGTTCTGGGTAGTGATCTACCTAGAGCTTTCAAATATATTTTTTCAAAGTTTGGCAAAAATTGAGAAAATATGTGGTATTTTATAAAAAATTTCGAGTCGGAATGAAGAAAAGAGCTGTTGTACTTAATTATGGGGAATTGTTATTTTTTTTAGAACGGTTCACTCAACAAGGAAAGAAAGTGTAAAGTAAAGAAATAGGATAGATAGTTGTGCGAAATTCACTTTTTATGTGTCACGTATCAGGACGAAAACAAAATTTCTCAATTTAAAGTTCATGTGCCATTAAAAAAAAAACACACTTTGGATCACTGAAAACGTTGACAATAGTCACGATATCCATCAAAATTTCTGTTTTACAATTGCATAATGAATAGTCAAAGTCATATATGCAAATTTGTGACGTCACGGAAGGACTCATGTGACACGCCTCACGTTATTCTTTAAGAATTTTTTATGCCACGAGGGTTGTAGTTTGGGATCCTGTATTACTGACATCATTTACAAGAGTGAAACCCATGACTAGGAGACAATACAGATCTTCTGTTTTATTTTTTTCAGTTCAACTCAATTTATTTCAATTTCTTTTGAGAGTACAAATGAATATTGATATAATTATTGTAACAAATAAAATGAAAGGAATCGTGGAGTAACAAAAAGAAGAAGCCAGTAAGAGCTTGTTTACGTTGCCGCCCCTACTCATGTATACAAAACAAAGTAGAAACACAAAAGAAATAACAGAACAAAAACTTAAGAAAATAGACCCAAACGAAACAAAAGGAGCAAAGTGAAAGAAAGTACAAAAACTTATCAGTGATAGTTCATATTCAGATATTTTTTAGATATTTTTTTGAAGTGTATAGTGTTTCACAATCTTTGCGGTAAGTGGGGAGGGTGCTCCAGACTTTGGTCCCAGCGAAACGAATGGCAAGCTGCGAAGTCTTCAAGTCTGAAATCGGGTGTATGCAGGTTATTCGAAGAACGGCTGGGGTAAGGAGTGGATGCTGCTGTGTGAAAGTAAATCGGTGAAGAGAGACTGAGATGTCAAAGGTGGATATGGCTATAAAGTATCTGTTTGAATCATATTGCTGAGTACATTGAGACTGAAAAAAAAATGGTGGTGCAGTGTCGTGAAGGTAGTTTACATGGCATGTGCAAACCAGGGTCACATAGAAAAACCCAGGTGGAACGAATTGCCACTTTCGGTGAAATGAAAAGAGGTTGTAACTTGGAATTGTAAGTGCTGCCCCAAACAGTTATTACAGAAACTGATGTAAGGAAGAATGGGCGCATTATGTAAGGTTACCATGCATGATGCGTCTTGAAAAGGAATGACTAGCCTATAAAGTATTCCTGCACCTAAAGACACTGATTTGCACTAATGTGCTGGATGTGATCATACTGTGTAATTTATTTATCTACAAAAAATTCCCCCAAATTTTGTTCACAGTAGAAATTTTAATATTTTCTCCACAACGTTTAATAATGTTGCCATTCCCTTCAAATCTCTTAGCTGAACGTAATGAAAGTGCTTATTTCTATATCTAATTTACATATTTATTTATTTCTCTTCTTTAGGGTCCTTACATTCCATTTTTACACTCCATGTCAACTTATGTTCTAATCACGCTGTAATGGTGGTTGAAATTGTGGTCAACACACGCAACAAGAAATTAGGAATATTCGTAGGGTTTGTTAATATATGCTTAACGCTGCAATACACCACCTCCTACTAACAATTCGTTTAAGGCATTTTACAACGGATATAGGGTTACACGTAATCACTCTTTCCCCTGAGCCAAAGCTTAACAACGATGTTGAATAAAGTATTACTTGCATCTCCTCTCTGGGACTTGAGATGAAGTTGAATACGATACAATTGGCATTACTTGAGTACCATGTTTTGTCTCCACCATTTGGGGAGGCGGTGGGCGGTGGGTAGGGGTGGCAGAAAGTTAATAGTGGTCTTCTCAATTGATGGTCGATGCATTATCACAAAGCTATAGCATCATTGGACCAAGACAGCATTAAGTGACCCGGACCATGAAATTCACTTAATTTGTGCGAAAGATATAATCAGTATTTAAGGTGTCAAATTCTAACTGAGAATGTATTTGTATCAACAAAGTAATGGGTAGGGTTTTTCTCTCTTCCTTTACGTCTTCTTCTTCTTCTTCTTCAAAATATAACGACCGACGGACGGACGGACGGACGGATAATGACGCAGTGAGGATTTTTGTTCGGAGTCTATGGTCAAAGCATACATCGATTGCAATTGAGTATGCCTTTGACATGGCTCATTTTACCTACACCTATATATATCTTTACGTTCACATGCGACCTCCGTAGATCGAAAAAAAAAAATTAAAAGAAAAGGAAAACAAGCGAGGGGATATTTTTCTGTTTTAAGAGAATCTTCAATCCCGTCAGAGTGGTTGTGTATCTAATATCAAGCTCATCTTTATTCAAAGGTCCAGCATTGTCTTGATTGGTGGCTATGAATATCAAATAAACAAACAGTGAGCTTTCTTTTAAAAAGAATGCCAACTATCACTCTATATTAGTTGATGTCGTTATTAATGTTTGCCGACGAGTAAGCCAGAGCTGCAAACTATAACTCTGCTGGTACTAAGAGTCAATCAAATAAACTTTTTTTTGCCCTTCTCTCTCTCTCTCAACCATCTCGTTTTTTATCACATGATCTTCTTCTCTGCCTCTTTCTCTCTTCACATTACTATGTCTTTTAGAAAGTTTTTCCATTGCTTCTTTCACAATTTTGCTATACTTTATTTAAGGAATTACCTTATACACATAGCTACCCAATCTTCGGTCTATCTACGACATCGTTTATTATCGAGTATCGTTGGTTCCTTCAGTGTGAATCATTACCTGCATTGTGACTCTGAAGTTTTGACAATGATTCTTTGCCTGCGCTGAAACCCCGTACCTAATTACCGCTTAGTTTATCCCATCTGTTAATCTGATTTTCCTTTCCATTCAAGACTCTCGTTCCAAGACCGTAAGAAAATCTCAGTCAGGGCGATTAGTTTTAATTTATCTCGGAGGAGACACGTACACAACTTGTTCATCATTAGAGAGTTTGGTCTTCCTGATAAAATACGGAACAGGAGAGAAGTTGAAGGAAATTGCTCTAATTACTCTCTCTTATATCTTGCAATAAACAAGGAAATTCTTACAAAAAACGTAGAAGCTGAAATTGCAAATTGGTCGCAGTTTCATCAAACTGCAACTCACTGAAAAACCACCGACTATTCATTAAATTAATTCATTTTAAAATTACAACAGTTATGCCGAGACAAATCGATTTAATGAAGTAGGTAGTTCAAAATAAGAATAATGTTACGTCATCAGGTCATTAAAGGTGTTCCTGAAACTTCTGAAATATTAAATGCAGTTTCAGAAGGCTGTTTCTGGTACTTTCACAAGTATCAAGATCACAATATGATATTGAATTTCTTTGTTTTCTTTTTTCTGTTTTTTGACCTTTGCATTGTTTGTGGTTTTTTTTTTTTGATTGTTGTTTCTTTCTCTTTTCCTTTTGTTTCCTATTTTTCCTGATGTTTAATGTTCTATTAGTTTAGTTATTTTATTTTATTTTTATTTTTCTGTCTTGTGGTTCTCGAATTTCATCACAAATTTTGAGATTACAATTACAATGGATACTTGCCTTTCTTCTTTTCTGAGTTTGTTCTTCGTTTTTATTTCGTTTGTTTTTTTGTATTTCTCATGTTTCATTCGTTCTCATATTGTTTTTCATTCTTCTCTTTTTTTCTTTCTTTTCGTGTGTTTTCTCTTTCACCTTATTTAATTATTTTAATTTTCTTTCCTTTCTGTCATTTATTTCATTTCTGTCATTTGTTTCTCGAGTTTTTCAGGAATGACCTTGGATATCGACTTTCTTGTATTCTGTCTTTTTTCTTCGTTTCTTTCTTTCTTTCGTTTGTTTTGTTATGTTGTATTTTTAAGTTCCTTTGATGTTTTCATTATTTTTTTGTTTTTCTTTTTTGTCCCCCTGATTTAATTGAGTTAATTGTTTTAACTTGTCTTTCTTTTTCATTTTCTTTTCCTTCGTTCCTTTCTTTTTTCTCTTTCTTTTCTCTTTTCTCCCTTTCTTACTTCCTTTCTTCGCTTCCTTCCTGCTTTATTTCTGTCCACCTCTCGTTTCTTTTACTTTAACTTTCTCCCTCCAAGGCGATTGTTGGAGCCATCTACGTGCGATGGATTTCTTTCCCCGTTTGATTTATTGTATTGACTGTGAGAATGACAAGTTGATTTGTTGTGTTTTGGCTTGTTTATAATAAATTTTGATTAGATTCGTTCTCTAAATAACCTCATTTAGTGGGCTTGCCTAAAGGATATACATGGAAAACGCTACAATGGGGATGTCTTGGAGTCGAATTTCAACCAGAAATTAAAATTGAGTCGATTCTTAGCCGCCTTTGGCTTTAATATTATCATGTCTAATTAAATTGAAGCTCCATGTGAACATAACTTGTCCTATACCGCCGTACGTGAATGTTCACATCGTTTAGCATGTTCTCACTTTGGTCTTTTTTTAAGAAACACTGTATTGCTTCACTTGAGTTGACTCCAATGCAGAAATTCTGTTCCATTTTGTTACAGTAACATTTTTAAGGGTCTGTAAAAAAATGTTACGTTCAACGTTGATTGTAATTCAATATGGCTTGTGGTTTACCTTTTCCTTTGGTTTTAAACGTGGTATCGTGGTGGCTTCAAGATTGACTCGCCCCCCAAATTGACACCCCCCTGTAGCTTTTGTGCAGAAGCAATGTTACTGAGAATTAAATCAAGTCATTCTTGGTAAACGCATGATTAAACGGTTCTTTACAAGCTTTCAGTACCAATCATCGCCCATTATTTCAAGTGATTGTGTGTGTGTGTGTGCGTGTGTGTGTGTGTGTGTGTAAATGCACCTCCATCAGAGTCACCAAATTACACCTCCATATAGCAAAACAAATATGGGTCAGGTTGATACACCCTCAATATGTAGGTGTGAAGTAACTTATATGAGTTTCATGATTTACATCGATGTTCAACGTGAAATCTGGCTGATCATTTCTGAAGATCACACGGTGATCGAACGTCATTATATTGTTTCTATATCTTCTTGTTGGATATATATATATATATGTATAAATATATATATATATATCCTGTACCTGAGTGATGCAAAGTAACATACGTTACACAACTGTTTAAAGGCAGCGATATTCTGAAATAGATGATATATTAAAACGAAGGATTCTCAAAGTCCGTTTTTTCTGTTTGAATTTAAATTTTGCCTTTGATTATCATCATCTCTCTTTTATTTTATCAGAGGTCTCCTTCCTTACAAATTCTCTCCTTAATGTTTTTCTTGGGAAACTCTTCAGTCATTGTTCTAAAGCATTTCAGTCATACTTTCCCCTAAGTTTCTTTGTCTTAAAACCATTCTGTCACTTCGTTACTATATAGGTCTAATTGTTTTTATTTTTTAATGTGCATTTGTGCACTTGTTGTAATGAAGCGAATTGAAAATTAGCACGTGGTCTTTGTCACAAATTGAATCTAAATAGTGGGCCTACATCTTGCCTGAAGAGATACGGTATTAAATGACACCAAGAATGGTTCATTGGATACAAAGCGAATCGCGATATCTCATCCATGTCTCCAAAATGTCTCTCGACAAACTGCAGGTATTTGTATGCGGTTGTTACACAGTTGAACTGTGTAACGACCTGTGACCTAGATGACGTTGCAGAAGATTTTAGAGGTCACGTGCTTACTCACTGCTCTTTAAAAGTCATTTCATCCTTCTGTATCATGTCGATTCACGGTCGTTAAGACTGAAATGTAATCCACTGACGATAATTGAAAAAGAGACCCGATCAAATAAGACAGTCACGGTAAAAATTGACTAGGACGGAAAATAAGATATATAGAAGAAACGCCAAAAAACGCGATGGCGCATTTGTCCATTCCCTATAGTTAAAGTAGTCTCTGAAGTCCACGAACGAGTTCTTCAATTTTTCTTTGTGGGACCACGGACGACTTCTCACAGACACACACGCAGTTAGTTGAAGACCGAAGTGGGACCAACAATAGCCGAAGTGGGACCAACAATAGAGACTACAACCATTTCCCACTCCTCGAGTGAATTAATTTCAAAGTATGAAACATTCACGAAGACGACATGTACACCCAGTGTACCATTTTAAGTTGGGATTAACACAACAGCACGTACATTAATAGCGCTAACCATCTCGCAACAAAAAGAATAGAATCTAATCCAGGGTATTTTGCCTTTGCATTTGTCCGTAACTTAGTCTACTCAGTCCGTTTCATTATGTGCGTCTTCACATACGTCTGAAGGACAAAGTGTATAGCGGAGACGTACCAGCCATCCTCAACAGGTCAAGTAGACATTTTTTAGGATGACGAGAAGTTGACGGAGAATGTAAATTGTTTTCCATAATCGATCCAGAGTACTCGAGTTCTAGCATTCAGTGAAGAGGCTAAAATTGATTTGAATTTTAACGGTTCTGACATCTTTAAGTTACAACCGCCATTTCTCAGTTGAAGATAAACTAGTGGGTAATAAATGACGTAGACCATTCGTCGTCTGCGTATGTTTTTTTTTTTTTCATTTTCTCATCATTATGATTATATCTCAATATTTCTGTATGGTAATTTTATTTATTGTATACTCTATTCTACAGGTTTTTCTTTTCAAGTCTGAAGTATAACGTATCCGTGACCAAACGAGTTTCACGGAAGAGTTACCGGATAAGCTAATAAAGGAAATGAAGTGAAAGTAACGGTATTGGACCACAAGTGAAATAGTCGAATTGTAAGTGATAGAGAACAATCCTGTGGAATTGTGGGAAAATTCATTTTTTCTTCTTCTTCCTCTTTTGATATGCCTGTCTTGAAGTGTATATCAAAACTTAGGACTGTGTAAAGATTCAATTAAAAATTGATGTTATCGGCGATAGCAAGCCCTAAGATTATGTCTGGTATTTTGTCACGTTCTTGGACGACTCACGTCCTAAGCTGCAGTGTAGGGACCACCTTTTCCTTTCTCAGTCAAACAGTGCTGGATGGTTTTTCAATTTTTTTACGAAAGTAAATAGCGTTAAATACTAACCAACGTAAAAATGAAGGAGACGATTAAACTTATAAATCGAGACATCTACTGGAGACGAAAGAAGAGAAACTACGAGGAATGGACCTCTTTAAAGAAGTGGAAGTAACTTAAAATGAATGCAAAAAATAATTGAGATATTGCTGTAGAGAGTTAACACAAACACTATGTGTTAATGTGTGACTGTGTATTTACATATGCAGTGTTTTCTATACATACTCTTGTATGTCCCTCCATTCCCCAAACTAAATAGCACCTGTATTATCAACACGGGAAGTGTGAAAACCTTATTTATTCATCTCCATTAGATAAAGTTTGCTAACTTTTTGTATTGTTAGGTTTAGTGCTTTGAAGAACGCCATGGGAGGAGACTACGGAGTTGTGACTAGTGTAGTGTCACAGAATGGTGACAGAAAAGAATGCTAATAAATATGTACCCAAGCAGACGACAGATGGAGCGGGAGTGTTGCCTTAAGTTTGAATTACAATATAATTACTCGTTCGGACATAAGGTTGAGACAGATTCAGATTACAATATACAGGTTTGATATGGCTAAAATGAAGGTGTTTAATTCATAAGAGCTTGATTTAAAATTATACAACTATTACTAGGGTGGTACCAGGTAACTGGTAACACGGCCTGGACCTCAAGACTTCCAGTGAAGTCGTAGGCGACCACAACAATGGATAAAAAAAAAATACACAAGTTGTTAAAAAAAATACCCTTCTTGTGTTACACATTACCAAACAATGGGTAATTTAACCAACTTTTTAGGCAACAGTTTGTAACGAGGCATACCTACCCCTATCTTTTTATAGTGAACAAGCCATCTTTCTCTTGATAATAATTATTTAACTAAACCAATTCAGGAATTTCAACGACCACCAACGACATTTAACAATGAGTTTTATTTGGATACTGATTAAGTTTCAAATTGAGCCCGCTAATCCTCTTATATTAGTTTCAATGTGCATCATTGTCCTGTCTCTTTCTCTCTCTCTCTCTAGAGGGACCAAAGGAAAGCTAAATATAGCTTCTATAGATTATCTTCACATTTTGTGATGTATTTCACTTTGGGGCACCCAGTGGAGAAGGTTTGAACTCTCGACTTTTGTGACCCACCTCAGGGAAGACTTTACTTAAATAGAAGTGTTTCCTAATCATTAGCACTGAGGAATATTGAAATTTAAAGAAAAAGTGAGACAATGAAAACGTTCTTTAAATAAGAAAATGGCGCATTTAGACTAACCAAATTCACTGTCTGCAGTACGAGCCAACCAGAGAGCCCGTTATGTAACACCTGTTGTAAACATTGCTTTGTCAACAATCAAAGCAGAGATTTTGAAGGAAGATGGAGCGTTTTGACCACAGTGGCATAAGACCATCCCAAAAGGATATACGACGGTTGAAATATTTTGATTGAATTAAATTTGTATCTTTAGTATAACATATAGATGCTCTTTGTGACGGTTGAAATAAAATTTACTCAAATTCACATGTGATTCATCCTAAAAGATGGTTACGACAGACAAGAAAATGAAGACATTTAGAGTTGAAGAAGTGAACATGTTTCATAATCTTTACAAAGAAAGTTACAACACATCTTACATAGCGTACATAACATTATCATTAGATAGTGAACCATTAAAGGTCAAGTAAAGCCGGACCGTTTTCTTAACTACAGGATAATTCACAATCCGGGGTTGATTCAAACGATGCACGAGGGAGAAGCTCGATAGCACCCAGAGATAACATGAACCCCCGAGAGTTCATTATCTTCTATTAAATGCACTGGTCCAGTGTTGATCAACCTTGTTCATTCATACACAGTGAGATGTTGATGAAAAAGAAGAACACGAAAGAAAACTTGGATTTGTAAATGACCACATTTTATTGAAAAATGCGCTCCGAGATCGGTTTGTAAGATTAACAACACGGCAGCAATGGTCGCGCGCGATTGACAAAGTACCACCCTTGTTTCGTGTAAAATAGCAGCCCACAAAACACTGTCTATCGATAGTTTTATTGTATTCATCCGCCAGTGGTTTTAATTTTAAATTGACCATGTCTTATCCGATGATGACGCACGGTCATCTGATTGTAATAGGCCAATAAGAGTTGAGGATTGTGTATGAATGAATTTGATTTATTTAAATCATATGCTGCCAATAGAGTAGAGAGATAACGCACACAGCTCTCGAAAGATTTGGCAAATTCCCTATATATTTCAAGTTATTTTGGAAACGAACTCAAGATACGCTGGCAGAACTTCCATTGACAGAACAGCACACACGTCAGGATTTGACACATTAAACTCGACATATTAAACTTACGTTTAGACTGCAGCCGTGACGAAATGAGCTCAATAACCTGTACGGGCCACGTATACCTTACTTAGGCATATACGGTAATAACCTTTACTTAAGCCTATCGTCTCTCGAGCAGTGCATTATCACATTCAGACAAATTAAGCCAGATTTCTTTTGATTCCAGCCAAGCGTTACGAAAGCGGTTTCTGACCACAAACAATATATAATATATATATCATATAATATATAATATATGTATATATATATCATATTTATGTACACAAAATGATAACGGTCATTGCTCTTTTCGACTAAGTGCACCATTCATAACTCATCACCATTAAGATGAGAGAGATGCAGCTTTAGCCCATCGAGTTCGTCTCTTCTCCTTGGTAACCTCGGGCTTCCCCTCGTGCCTGATCTGTTTAACCTAAACTACCTTGTATAGGAAAAAATATAAAAATGTCAGACAATGCCAGGGTAAAAAAGGATGTCTACATTTAGTGCTTTCCGAGTGTGTATTTTATGTTATTAATGTTTTTAATATCATTGCTATTTTTTGTCTTAACGCAACTATTAGATGGCATGGCGTAAGGCAATTGGCTCTGCCGAATTTAAGAAGCATCACCACTTTCCATTTTTTTTCAGAGTAATTTCGTATTTTGTTAAATGCTTTAGTTAGGAAAAAGTGCAAGAGCAGTACTATGTGCTAGGTAACATGATCTGGGTCTACGGGGCAATGACGTCATATTGACGAAGACAAATGGCAGAACCTACGGAAGCGTAGGAGTGACATGCAAAAGAAAAAAGAACCATCTCTGCAAAATGACAATTTTGGGAACAAATTGACATTTTGACGACTTAATTTAAATTGTCAAAAAGACAAAAATTTGAGATTTGGCTATTTGATAAACTTGTCAAAATGGCCGAATTGAGAAAATGGTCAGTTTACCGAGTTTGGACATCTCGTTAAAATGGAAAAATTATCAAAAATGACATTTTGCCGATATTGAACAACTCGTCAAATGAAACATTCGAAAAATTGACATTTTGCCGAGATCTACCTAGACGAAATGACAATTTTCGAAAGTATGCCATTTTGACGAGATGTTTTAACTCGGCAAAATAGTTTTCTGAATCTTGTCATTTTAACGAGTTGGTCTTACTTGGCAACATGACAGTTTTCTGAAATTTTGCTGTTTTGACGAAATGCTTTGCATCGGCACATTGGGGCAACTCTCCGAATTTCGCCAATTTGATCAATTGGCAAAATGACAATTTTAAGAATTAAACCATTTGAATGAGATGTTTCAACTGGTGAAATGGCCTTTAGACTTCAATAAAGTTCAATAAAGTCAAGTTTAGGAAATTTATCATTTTGCCGACCATTTTTTTTTCTTTTGCATGCCCCTTCCACGCATCCGTAAGAATCGATTCGACCCCAATTGAAGGATCACGTGCAGTTGAGACATGTTGGATATATATATATATATATATATATATATATATATATATATATATATATATATATATATATATATATATATATATATATATATATATATATATATATATATATATATATATATATATACGATATGTAAGGCTTTTGCCGGTAGAGATAGTGCTCAATGTAGCGTTAGGCTAAGAGCTATGCTATATCAGCATTAAGATGGATTGTTGCTACTCTGAGTTTCACGTTTTTACACGATCATCAGGCAACTAACCGGTTAGTTGCCTGATGATCGTGTAAAAACGTGAAACTCAGAGTAGCAACAATCCATCTTAATGCTGATATATATATATATATATATATATATATATATATATATATATATATATATATATATATATATATATATATATATATATATATATATATATATATATATATATATCTATATATCTATATATATATATATATATATATATATATATATATATATATATGCCACGCCATAATGCTTGAACAATTAACACAACGTTGTAAATGCATGTACTCCTTCACCCGTGAACCCACATCTATGCTGGCTTATGACATGCATTAGATGCCGTCATTTCCCCTGAGATCCTCCAATTGAGTTCAGAACTGATTCTTCCATCTCCTACTGCAGGGCAGTATATATACGTATATACCAGGGGCACCCTCTGTCGTGCTGTGGATGCAGGCGTCTTCTTATCGTGACAATGTCACTGTGAAGTCATAATCACCTACAGCTGTGGTCAATAACTATCAAACCCGTTTCATTTCACTCTGCACATTCTTCTTCACCTTCTTCCTGTATTGTTTCGTTATTTTGGTGTTGGAATTACGGCAAGAACGGTATTTTTCTTGGCAGTCATTTCCCTCTCACTCTCGACCCATTTAGGAGGCAAAAAATTGGAGCAGAATTCTCGCCGTAATCAAATTTTCGGCAAAAATGTAGACTAAAGGAGATTGATGTTGTTTTTCTAACGTGTCTCTTGAAGAAGAATAGAAATTAAATTAAGGGAAAACATTCCTTAAGTTATGTTCAATTTTTGCTTTATATGACGCCAAGATACGGAATTCCTGCAGGTTTTAAAAGTTGTGGCACCTATAGGACTGTATGATGTATGCATGAGTGGAGAACACTCTGCCCAGAGCTTCACAAAAAAGAAACTGAAGATTACAGGCCTACACGTTACAGTTCATAGGAAGATCTGGCACACAAATTATAACCCTTTCTTTCAATTCGCTTCACTTGTCAACATATCGACAAATTTGTTCGGTGAGTAAGAATGCATGTCGTTTGTCAAATTCGAAAGTTAACACTCGGGAGATCTATTACTTAGCTTTTGACAAAATATAATTCTAGATAAGCATATGTCTTCGATCTGTTTGTGTGCCATTCGCAACTATGAAACTGTGACCTTGCACTCACTGTGCACTTGTATAGGGGTGATGTATAGCTGCTACCTTTCAGATTGAAAGGAAATAAGGCATTTAGAGTATACCAAATGACATACAAAGAAAATAGCTTTAATCATCGTAAAATCATTCAGGCGCATCAAATAAACATCTGCAAAAGCGGCACTCTTCAAAATATTATGCATGCGATGAGTAACAGAAGATGCATCCTTTGAAGTTTGGAAAGTTTGGGGGAACAAAAAATTGTTGAGCAGCAAATAACAGAAATTTCTATCTCTTACAAATTTAATTCTTGAAAAGAAAACCCCTCTCGTTCCTCAATTTTAATAATCCATCACTCTACGTCCACAGACATTGGTTTTTAAAATAGTGTTGTTTTCTTTAAAAATAAACCCTTATTTCCCTTTCAAATCTGTTAAAATGTCATGAAATATAGTGATATATCTTTTTCCTACATAGAATATGACTCCCGAATATCAGATAATACATAGATTATTGTATCAACTCACTCTTTGTGGACAACTCTAGTTCTCAGTCCTTATTCCAGTAGGCTTATTTCATCTATCATTTATGAGAACATCTAGAATACCTTACCTAATTACAAGTCGACATGCAGACTTTATTTTTATATTTCATCACATCAGGCTTTTCGTCTTTTTACTTTTAGTTACAAACTATTGCTAATACTTCATTTAAGAACGAGATGCTTTGTAACGATACGCACTGCCGACCGCATGTGCTTCATATCACAAAGCTTGACTGAATGTTGTGTTGTACTATAGTAACCGATGACGTATATAATTCCAAAGCAGTGCATTAACAATCCTGTCTGCTTTAAATCTCTTTCTCGTTTAATCGAATATATGCTACCATCGAAGATGATATCACGTAAAGAAGAAATAACGTTTTAAAACAAAATAAACTTGATAAGCGGGGTTTTCTGGGACGTTTCAAAAAAGACCACCCGAAATTGTGTTATTCCCAGCTTTTGTTTCATCGGATGTGTTGACTTGAAGGATTCCAGTACGTAATAGGTTGTGAAATGCTTGTGCTATTGAAAAGGATAAACCGTTTGAGATATCCATAATTAAGAAAATAATTCTCGGCACGTCACAACTTCTTCACTCTTCAAGGAAACAATCAAAATTTACCTTTTCTATGATATATCACCATATTTATCATTTGATCGAAAAATAGTACACATTGCTATCCAACATGTAGGGAGAAGTAGCGTGTTTAAAGGGGGACCCCCTCACCTCCGAAGTCTGTCGGGGAAAATCACTTAATCGGGGGATTTAAGAGTATCGGAAAGAAAAAAGACTGAAGTCTCTCAACAGAAGTTGGGCCATGTGAGGGCAGGGGGGACGTCCTCCCGTCGGGGGAAGCTGCCCCCCCAGTAGTGGAGTCTTAGTCGATACGATTAAGAATTCATTCCCCGCAGAGGCCTGTTTTTTCCCTCTGCAGCCTGAGGAAATTTTCCTGATAACTTCGGGTCCGTCCAGGTTTTTCAGTACTTCCATCCCATATTACTAGACAGCACAGGCCCTGCCCACCTTACCAACATGTCGGCAGATCACAAAGTTTATGTAGGCCTAGAGATAATTTCAGAAAATCGGGGGGGGGGGGAATTCGTGCGCTTTGCAAATTTACACTTTAGATTCCAGAGGGAAAAATAAATCAGCCCTAAATTATGTTCTTCTATGGTATATACACATTTCATGAAAATGGCACGAAACAAGTACTGTTAACTTTCGCGGTTACCCCAAGCAGCCTTCTTTACCTAATGACTGGCCTCGTGATGATTAACTTAAAGTCCTGTCAATGTATGTAACCAGGGAGTTGCTTGTTAAGTAGCAACTCCCACTGACCTGACACACTGCAGCCTACCACCCACAGAGGATAGCCTGAACATGTCATTCACGTTTTATTTTGCAAAACCTGAAACGAAAGAAACCTGATCAGTGATGCCCCAAAAAACCAATTTAAGGCATTCTTATTACCTTGCTTTGCTGGAGCCTCCGTGGCCTCCGTGGCCCCTGGACCCCACCATGGCCCACCGCGCACCCCTGGACCTTACGCTTGCACACTCGCGCTTCGCGCTCGTGGTGCACCTTCGTTGCACTAGTGACATCCATATATAGGTGAGTCGGTGGGGTCACAGGTTGTTCCCCCACCTCTGGTATCCAGCACACGCCACGGGAGGGGGGGGGCGGGCTGGAGTCACTAGGAAACTATTCACATTAACAACACGCAAATTTTTGAACTTGTTGATTTGGTCTGAAGTGGGTCATATCATGACAACTACACTGTTGAAAGCAGTGGACATTTCAGGGACTTAAAAACTATTATTATTCGTTAACTCAATCAATGATAGACTTAATCAAAATTTGGATAAAGTATTGAGCCTGCTGCCAATCGGAGCGAGCAACAGAAATCTCTCCTATAACCTCAACTGACGTGAATCTTTCCCTGGTGCAGTCTGTTTTAAGTATCGCTTTGCAATATAGCAGCTTTACGTGGATCTAAGTCTGAAAAACTGTGATACTATAAGCGAGTTATGAAACTAATCACTCATATTCTTCTTTCCTCATTAATTTTCAACTTAGGTATTAATTGATTTACTACATCACAATCTTTAACAATGACATCAAAAACACTGTAGATACAAAGTGAAAGAGTGGGGGGAGGGGTGATTTATTCCTCTACTTCTATTTTACAACATGGAAACAGTATGATAAAATGTCACCAAGACTGGGTTTCCAAAAATAACAGCGTTCAGAATCCGATAAAGAAAAAAAAAAACGAACAAATCCATCTGGTTAGCTTAAACGGAGAGAAAATGACCTCTTTAAATGGCTTGATTATAACCCCATCGCAAACGTCTTTAATCACTCGAAATCGAGCAAGCCTTTGTTTTAAGAAAACTCTAAACAGAGAGAAAGAGAAAGGAAGAAAAGAGAGAACATAAAAGAAATTATCTCACAGTGGTACTCTTCTCCCACAGAAGATTGGATATTAGCAGCAAAAGCAAATAACAGACTTTACCTTTCTCTGAAGCGCATACACTCTTTGGCGAGCAATTTATGGCAGTGTGCGCTTAGCAAACAGAGGACTATGTGCACATCGGGCGAATATATTAAACAATATATATCAAGGAAAAGGAGACGGTGAAGTTAGCCAATCGACCGATATTTCCGCTCGGAAACGATTGAATTATTTTGTGGAAACAAATGTTAATAAGATGTCCTCGATGGGCGAAAGGCCAATAAAACAGAAAACGTTCAAAAGGAGAACGAAAAGAAAGTGTCAGGTTGGATCTAAAATTCCTGAGAGATAAAATCGCTCTATCGAACTTACGTCTCGACCATATAACATCCAAGAGGAATGTGGTGAGGCGTATGCAGAGATGAAATATAGGTAATTTAGTTATTGCAGGGACTTAAGGAATTACTGGAAATACTTATATATGCCCCAGCTTTGTCTATCGCTTGCTCAAGGTCTCTGATGTATACATTGACATGCTACAAAAATGATGAAATAAATTTCACAGGACTTTACTTTTCTCATAGGTGAATGTGTGAATGTGAATATTTTGGCTAAAAGTAACATTATTTACCAAAATTTTTTCATAAATATCGTGGGGGGAAGAGAAAAAACAAGTCTCCTTAAATGAAATTACTTTTTACATAGCTTCGTTAAGTCAATACACGAGCCAACGATAAACAACCAGGCCCGTATCCAGGGGGGTTCAGGGGGTTCTGACGACCCCCCCCCCCCCCACAAGATCTGGAGTTCCGCTCAGCCTATGATAGTAGGGCTACGTTAGCAACATACATAATGAGTTCTAATTTGTCGGTCATAATTGTCGAGTAAAATGTTCCACTTGTGGTAAAATCGAATCCCCACCCCCACTGACAAAGCTGCATACCGGCCTGACAACAACAGTATAGTATAATATTGTGTACCGACTGTGCCGTACAAAGATCCATAAAAAGAGCGCCTCATTTCGATGTAGAGGCAAGGCCTCTAGAAGCGGATCGTCCTTAGTGGTTGGAAAAACGGATGTCAAAGAAGCGGAACTATGGTAGTGACATTTTGTTCAAACCTATCAGGTTAGTTTTCAAATGCAAACAAGCTTACTTTCAATTGCAAACAAGCTTCCGTATCGGCGATCGACTATAGAAAGGAGCATAGGGACAAGAGTCGCAGGACAGACTGTGAGTGGTCCGTAAGGTGAACCCTCACTGTGTACTCGGTTAAGGACGCTCCATGTACGGCTTGTCCTCCTCGGCAGGGGTTCAGGAAATGGGTCCCCGTTCTGGTCTCGGGCCCATTTACAATGATAATACATACGACTTTTAAATTGTGTTCATGCATTTGTTTGGTGAAACTTGAGAATAGCATAATTCCTGTTTAATAACGATGATGATGATGATGATGATGATGATGATGATGATGGTGATGATGATGGTGATGATGATAATGACGATGACGAGGATAGTGATGGTGATGATGATGATGATGATGGTGATGGTGATGGTGATGGTGATGATGATGATGATGATGATGGTGATGATGATCCTGACGCTGCCGCGGCTCGTGTGGTGATGCTGCTCTGCTGCTGATTGCTGCTGCTGCTGCTGCTGCTGGTGCTGCTGCGCTGCTGCTGTGCTGCTGCTCCTGCGATGCCGCTGCTCGTGCTGGTGCTGCTGCTCCTGCTGTGCTGGTGCTGGTGCTGGTGCTCGTGCTGCTGCTGCTGCTGCTCTGCTGCTGTGCTGCTGCTCTGCTGCTTGCTGGTGCTGCTGCCTGCCGCTGCCGCGGCTCGTGCTGGTGCTGCTGCTCTGTGGTGCTGGTGCTGGTGCTGGTGCTCGTGCTGCTGCTGATGCTGCTGCTGCTGCTGCTGCTCTGCTGCTTGCTGCGCTGCTGTGCTGCTGCTCCTGCCGCTGCCGCGGCTCGTGTGTGCTGCTGCTGCTCTGCTGCTGCTGCTGCTGCGCTGGGTGCTGGTGCTGTGCTGGTGCTGGTGCTGGTGCTGGTGCTGGTGCTGTGCTGGTGCTGGTGCTGTGCTGGTGATGGTGATGGTGATGGTGATGGTGATGATGATGATGATGATGATGATGATGATGATGATGATGATGATGATGATGACGAGGACAATGAAGATCACGATGGAGTAATGCTGATAACGATGATGCAATAATGATGACGATGACGACAAAGGCTATAACGATGTCGATGATGATGACTATGATAATGATGATGACCTTGATGATAGTAATGATGCTGACGGTGGTGACGGTAGATGCACATAACTATGAAGGTGGCGATGACGGTTATTCCGAAGATGAGAATGGTTACGAGGTTCATGATTTCCTTCATGTGTTTCAAGTGATATAATTTTTCATGATACAATGTTATGAATTCCCGCTTTGCACCTGATCGAGATTTCGCTTTAATATTATTTTAGTACATTTTCTACATTTCTTTCTTCTTCTTTTTTTCAATTAACTGACCATTTGCGCTTGAACGAAACGATAATTTTGTTGACAAAACTGTTGACCGAACAATTTGGATTAGTCAAACACAGCCGGGTTCTTTTCATCTTTGTTCAGCATTGTTCTTCTACTTTGTCTTTGTTTCATTTTCATGATTCGCTTTGAGAAGCGATCTTTCGATAACCTTGAAGAAGGTGAGTTAGTATGCCTATAAAGTCGCCAGCGGAGGCGGTGAAATTGAAATGCATATCGCTTTAAGACCTAAGAAAGAAATCCAGACATTCTGGACGGATTATATAAGCGATAAACGGTCACATTGACTGCAATTATTGGTGACTAAGAAGGGTTGTTGGGACAAATATTTTGACGTTCTACAAACATAGCCTTAATTACTCGCAAAACATCAAAGACACTCGAAGACTGAACTTGTCAAGGTCGTCTTTTTAATAGGATGTCAGCAAGAGACTGGTGCAAGCAATGTATCAGCAATTTAAATAAAACCGTCCCGTCTTGACGTCTGAACCTACCGTTTTGACGGCTGTTAATCGCCCTTATAGTAACGATATATATAAATACATAGGGAACAGCACAAAACCAATACGACAGTTTCCGTCGGAACGTCGGAACTTTACTTGAACGGCAATGGTTTAAAGTGATCTATAATACTTGTTATCGACGTTTGACCCAAATTTAGGCGTGTTTTTGCAAAAATCAGATTTAAAACCCACACGAATCGAAATTACTAGATGAAAATTGTACTAAACAACAAAATAAGTTATATTTACTACACTTTGTCATTTATAAAAATTATAAAAATAGCGATAATAATAATATTACTACTACTAATAATAATATCAATAATAATACTAATAATTAATTCCTTGAAGGGTTTTTTCTTCAATGTACCATGAAAATTCATTTTTGCGTATATATGCGTACATTATTCCATTATGTTTTGTAATATTTAACGTTAATTTTGGATTGGACCAGACTAGAAAAGCTCTTAGCTTCATCTGGTTCCTTTTTTTTTCCTTTGATACATACGTTAATTTTTTTTATGTACACTTCATCTTGTATAAATTTTATTTATGTACTTCAATTGGAAAAAATAAACAAACAAACAAAACAAAACAAACAAAACAAAATTAAAATGCTCGCTGGAAACTTGCTCATGAATAAGACAATATTGACACATTTAACATATGCACACTTCTTGCAAGTTTGATTCTACTTTTCATTACAACTGAGAGTTGCTTGTTAAGTCTCTAGAAATTGATCATACAGGGGATCCAGTCAATGGACTTTGAACATTGACTGGCTGCAATCAATTGCGATAAAATTTCACGAAATTGCAGAAAGACGCAGAAGTTGTTTATTTGTGAACGGTAATTGTCCAACCAACGAAAGGCAAAAAAAAAAAAGAACCTCAGGAACCATTTTATGATCTCAACCGTGATAACTTTGTTTAACTTTATTATTTATTTTAATTTATGTTAAATGTATTATCATGAAAAATCATATTTTTGTTGACAATGCAATCAGTATTTTAATGATAATTAAGGGTAATGATGACAATAGTAAATATGATAATAGTTATTCTTCTAATTAAATGAATTTGAAATGATAAGACCATAGATTTATATGGTGCATGATAAGATGTCTACATCAACGAAAACACTCAGTCCAACTTAAGTTCAACTTATTGACAGAGGTCGCCCTCTCTACTTGAAGACAAACATTCTCACTCCACTCTCAAAATGTAAAGGGGGAGAAAATGTGTACGAAAGCCGAGAGGAACTATCTCTACTTGTTCGTAATCATTTTGTCCGCGCCTACACCCGTGGGTATATCGAGTAAATTCAAATGCGGTTTATTTAGAAAGACAGATATATTTCACTCAATGAGGCCAGATATAGCCCCTAAGAATTATTATTTACCTTCGGGAAGAATAATCTTGAGGACGTATCCTGACGTCAGTCGTGTGACGTCACGGGGTAGATCAGTTAAGGCTTCCGGAATAAATCAACCACCTGAGTTCTGCAGACTTATGATGAGATGGGTTTTTTTTTTTCTTTTCCATTCTCTTAAAATGGATCGAACTTTCTCTTTCTCACGTTATGATTCTTAAAGGACTAATTTATATAGAACCTATTTACAAAACATGTTTATCTTCGCCTATTTTCTGTTGCTACTTGGGGAGAGTGCCTATAACTTATTTGCCGTATTATATGTAATTATTAAACTCATCAGTTGTCCACGACAACTGTCTTAGGACAGTTGCAAGCACCTTTGATGTGGGTTACTCTCTTTTGCTCTGAATTTTTACTTGCGTTTGGCTTGGGTTCACATATCTTTTGTTGGTTTGGGTTATTGTCTTTTGTTCTACTTTGCATTACCTTCGTTTACGTTATTGTCCTTTGATCTGATTCAATTGTATTACACTGCTTTTGGTCATTGTCTTCTGTTCTTTTGTTTTAAGTAGTATAATCGGCTCCATTATTGTGATTTTAATTGTCGTCAACCGATCTCACTGTGTTGTCGTATAGTTAGTGTGATTGTGGAGAACATATTCCCTTATTTTGAATTTTCCATTGTTATAGCTGACAGGTCCCCGTCACTGTCTGCGGTCATTCCCATTCATTGTATTTGTTTTTGGCTACACGTTGTTACTGCCGTTGAAGATTCTGTAGCATCAGACGTGGCTCTATTAATCACTGAATATTTTGAAAATAATCACAAATTTCCATAAAATTCCATCAAATATTGACCATGCTAAAGACAACTTCCTGTCGTAGCTCTACATTATAAATAAAAATTGGCAAGTAATGTGACCTTGAGAGATGAACTCCCATATATTTTATGGCATATCCTTTGCTTATCTTTAACCTTTATTTCACCTTTATTTACCTTTATTTCAAGGACAATTGAGAATTACTAATGCCCGGATGATTGTATTTGGAAGCATTTATTTTACTATCTTTCAAACCATCGTTTATCAAGGTGTAAGCCAGATGTCAAGCAATTAAGAGACAAAATGTATAAACCTAACAAAAAAAAATACTGATGCATCATCGGTTTTGAATTTCCAGTCAAACATTGAACAGCGGTCATAGATATAAACATAATTCCAACGGATTATCACTCGTGATTTCCACTATGCAACTTCTGAATGACGTCATTTCTTTGTCTTAGTTTTACTGAGGACACCACTGCTGTTCTTCCGTCAACAAAATAGTTTCCGTGTTTTTTTTTTGTAAATTCTACACCATTCTTGTTTACTGACTTTCTCCTTACGCTAACTCGACAGCTCGATAAAAATTTTCGCAACTTGTCGAGTTACCAACTTACGCTAACGCAATAACACAGTCGACAATTTGTCAACTTTTGTCGAGATAGCAAGTTATTTGTACAGGATAACTTCACATCTCGTATGTCAGCTCA
This sequence comes from Stichopus chloronotus, assembly GCA_021234535.1. Classification (NCBI taxonomy): domain Eukaryota; kingdom Metazoa; phylum Echinodermata; class Holothuroidea; order Aspidochirotida; family Stichopodidae; genus Stichopus; species Stichopus chloronotus. The sequence goes on from CM037844.1 coordinate 5,765,439, forward strand.
TGTCCTCCGTGTGAGACATCTGTCTCTGCATCTCCCATTGCCGTTGTTGCCAATGCCACTGTCTCTGTATAGGTGCTCTTTTGTTAGATTTGTTCCTAGTGTAATTGTTCAAGTGGGTCGAAACTTACTGTCGGAAATGCAAGATTGTCAAATGCATAAAATTCCCCAGGATTTTATGACTTCGTAGTCCTCGCTCTTGAAAGAAAGACAATTACGTCCTCCTCCACTGCCCCTGATCCTGTCAAGTCCTTGGGTTTTGTGTTTATCCGCCTTCGTGTGTCTAATCCTTAACTTTTATTTACAAACATACTTCAAAAATAACTCTGCCTCAATTCATCAATCCTATTTTCTAAATTTTATTTCATATGCAAGACTGATCCTTGTACAACAAAAAACGAGAGACACATTCTCATAAACTTTTCGTAATTAGTTTACCTTCTGCTTTAGCGTGTCACGTCATTAAACTCGGAATATGCCGCCCAACCAAAAGTAAAATGTTCTATGTAACTTTCAAATCGTGACTTTGACGTAGTAAAAAATTACAAGAAAGGAATCATTTTGTCCTCTTCTTCTCTTTCGTCTCGGGTTGCTTCCCTCGTTGTCATCCCCTTGAACTATTTTGCAACTATAAAACCATCCCTCACCCAAAAAAAGAAAGGAAGATTCTCTCATCTCGTGAGGTTTAAAGGCATCATCGTTTTATCCTCTTTCCACGGGACTAATTCAATTGGAGCTAATCAAACTTCCCCGTCTCACCAAGAATTAAAAAAAAATGAAGTAAAACCCTTATTCCAAGTAATGGAAGGACTTTGAGCATCTCAAAAGACGCAGACAGAGGAATGGAGACAAGAAATACCGAGAGAGAGGATTAAGATCTTTCCTTGGCTTTAGTCAACCCTGAGAAGCACGCGAGACGGGAAGAAGAGTTGTCATATTCGTTTCCAACGCGAAATGGTGGTAAGACGAAACAGAAAGAGGAGGAAGAGAGAGACAGAGAGAGAGAGAGAGAGGTGGAGAGAGAAAGGGGAAAACTGAGAAAGAGCGATATACCATCTGAAAAGCTGAAGAGTGCTTGACACATTTTTTTTTCTCTCACGCGGTTTGTTTGGTGTGTCAGTATGTCAAGCACGCATAAGTCGGTTTAAAGATCAAGCTGAACCTTAGTTAAATCGTGTTACAAAGTTTATTTCCATTAATTCAGTAAATAGCCTCCTACAAATTGGAGAAAATGTATACATTTTATCGTTTTTTTTAGTTTTTTTTTTTGTCTGGCTCCTTTAAGTTTATGGAGGAGTACTATGTGACTGTTCGTAGATTTAATTCTTTTCGAACTCCTGAGGTACCATTATTTTTCACCTATTCGTTTTTATTTTCTTATTTTTTTTTTGGTTTCTTTATTTTTTATTTTACTTAGTTTTAGTTCAGTCTCTACGTATTCCGTCCTTACATGTGTGTAAGTGGATTTGTTTTCTTTTTTTTCGTCACACTTGACTGCATCTAAGTTTTTTCTGTATGTTATTACATTAAATGCCTGTCTCGTCTAATATCTCCGATGTTAAAAAAAAACAATAGCTTCGTTCATAAAATAATTTGCTGTAATCAGTTTGACGATTTCAACTTTGAATAAACGAAGGAAAGTACTTTAATATCATTTTATATCATCGTCTTAGCCGTTGGAGCGAAAATGTTCCTGTCCAGATTTTAGAATAACGAAGATTTCGAATTACGGCCTCGTTGAAGACTTTTCTCAGTGGATTGACCGACCTCGAGATTAAATCATTAAAAGATCTCGTTTAGGTGGATGGAGAGGTTCGATCCCGTTTTTTTTTTAAAGTTCATTGACTTTTTTTTTTCTTTAAAGTACCATTGTATAATATCATATGAGGAGGGTTGCTTAAGGCTAAGCCTAGCTTCTTTGAAAGACGGTGCAGGCGCGACGAGGTTTGAGGTGACGCACCAAATATTACTGGACGAATATACGGAACATATTGAAACATGTTACAAACATGCTGTTAATAGTAATCCTGTCTATTGAATCTGAAACTTTTTTTAAAATCTCACAAGCTGACAAGTTCAGTGATAGTTAACTTGGTCTCACATCAGGCAAAATACACGTTCCATTTTTAAAAAAAATGGACAAGTTTGTAGAAAGATTTGACGAGGAAAAGTAAACAATCTTTGCACCATGTTGCACTGACCCCATCCTAATATATGGGTAGAGGGGGGGGGGGGTAGCTCCCTGTATAGGTCCCTCCAAGAATGAGTGGACCATAACATCAAAATAGTCTCCACATATGGCAAGTCGGAGTTTAAGGGAGTAAGCCAGGACTAAACTATGCTATACTTACAAAGCATTAGTATTTGTAGTTTGTTATAAAGATTAAACGAAACATGTTATATGTATATAAAGTTGATGGATATTTTCAAGAGCACGGTAAGAGATCAGAATGTTCCTTCGGGTGAAGAAGTAGTGGGACTGCCCTCTTAAAGGATGCTAGGGCGTGCATGAGTAGACCATTCTCTCAACTTGAAATTGACGAAATAAAGTGCCACATGGCGAAATTACATGAATTTAACGCACTGCCGATCATGGTCTGATCATCGTACAGTTACAGAATAAAAGTCGAACACAGAAGAAGAAAATCCTCGTTTCGCTTGATACTTGCCTAAGCAAAAAGTGATGGCAAAAAATGGCGGCGGTAGACAAAACGGGGAAAAAAGAGAGGTTTATTTATTGCGTTCGATTCAGAAATTGGCCATTTCAAGAAGATTGATATTACCTTAAAAAAATTATAGAAATTTCTTCTTTCTACATTGGCGAAACCAGTCAATGTAGAAATTTCTTCTTTCTACATTGGCGAAATCAGTCAATGTATGCACGAATCGCATGCACGTTACAGATTTTGAAGGCGATATGGTTCCAAATACCACGGCGAATTGCATTATAGGAAATCTGTGACGTAACACGGATACGACTATACTTGAACATCCGTTTATGACTGTGGCAAGAAACATTTCGACAGTTGAAGAGATGTGACCTTTATTATCACAACATTTTAAGGTAAGTCTAGAGTAAAGCTAAACTATCGTTTACGTTTTCTTTTTTTGGTTTTCGTTTTGTTTTGTTTTTGCTTCTGTAAGATTTCAAGACTTAAAAAAGTGCAAGCCTTCACTTTCATAAAAAAAACAACAAAGACTTATCGGATTCATTTCCATCTGTTACAAGGCATTTTAAAACCTTGAAGCGACTGGGAAATCTTTCTTGACCAAAGAAGTCTTTCTCTTCAAAGAGCGGTATCTTGAGTTAGGAAGGAGATATTTTTGTGGGTTTGAAATGTCTGCGGTGAAAATTATTCTCTGTCATTTGAGAATGCTCTCACTTGCCATTGAAATATTCATTTAACGCCAAACGACCTTGCCAACGAAATCAACAGTCGCGCCCTGTCACTAACACCACCATATTCTCAAAGAAAACTAGAATGAAAAAGACTAAATATAAAGCATATCGACATGTCTTGTTTGTGAACAAAGCATGTGTATGTATCGCCAGCTTATGGAATCTTTCACTAAACTGGCAATCAGCCCGGTTAAATCTAACTCTATGTTTATTTATATTTAGATCTTAGTCTGTCTCTAGTTTAAGGTCTTTTCATATTCTACCTCAAGAGGCGACAACTTTTTTTTAATTCTTGCCTGCTCTTTAGGAAACGGTACATTTCGGGCTGTTTAGCCTGTAAACTCTATCCGTGGGTGAAGACGGGTATTGGTATAATACAAAAAGGCTTGATTATTCTCTAAAAACAAAAGAATGAAATTCACTCGACTTTAGAAGAGCCATATTTCACTCCATGAGTGTGTGAGATATTTTTCTGGGTGAAATTCACCCATACTTAGAATGGGTCAGGTACACACTCATTTTTCCTTTAGTGAATGCCACTCTTTTGTTTTTAGAGAGTAATAGTCACGACTCAATACAAATGTTGTTACCAGAATTTTAAAAGAAAGTCGAGTGAATCTGTTCATTGTTTAAAAGAAAACTCCCTTTCCCCCCCCCCCCCAAAAAAAAATAATAATAAAGTAATGTGAACAAACAAGGTTTCCCCTGGAATATTCCTCATGCTCACGCATTAGCGCACGTGTTAGGTTGCTATTGCACGAAAAAACGACCTTACTGTGATCAGGCCAGGGATCGAACTTTCCGGTTGACAAGCTTAAAGGTGACTGGTTGCCTCATTAATATCTTTTGTGAAGTCAGTCTCCTCTGGATAACTTCCTACAAACGCTTCCTAGTTTACGATCTTATATTTGCACGTAGTATATGAAACATCGATCATGGCGAGCCGCTTTGCTATCATAATGGTATAACTCACTGTACATGAGTACGTACTTGCAGTAACCATGAGTCAAGTGACGTTTGCAGAAACTTATCAAAGAGGGACTGACGTCATATGAGGTTTAATAAGACAATCAATCGCTCAATCGTATTTAATTACATCAAGCGCCTCCATCTTCATCCACAACCGGTTAACCTTCTCTATTTGTTTTTCGTTTTCTTTTGTTATCCAGATAACTGAAAAACAAATTTGTCCAAACTGTTTGGGTCACCAACGTTAAATGACAGCCTTACTAAATAGTAATTACAGTGCTACACCATCACACATGTGATTAGGAGTAAAGCGTTGGGCGAAATTCCTGTTTACGTCAGTATTTGTGACCCTAATTATAGATATGGAAAAATACAACAGAAAACAAGGTTAAAATATCAATAAAGAAATTGAGCAAACAATAGCAATGTTATGACCAATAGACTTATTCTTTGGGATATCATAATCCCTGCTATACAGAAGCATGACACGCATTGTCACTGCACGAGATCTATATGTACTGATGTAACTGCAAAGCAGAATAATCTCGGCATGACCCACTCGCTCACAGCTTGAGTAGTTGATAGAAACAGGAAATCACATTACCTTAAATTTAATTTACTTACCGACCTTGAAGTTTATAATCAGTGCTTATATATATATATATATATATATATATATATATATATATATATATATATATATATATATATACATACATATACATATATATATATCCTCAGAGAAATCCTCAGAAAAACAACAATAGTGAGTGTATTGTTAAGGTTAGTTTTCAGGAAGGAACAACAAAGGAAATTTCAGAGTCCTCACTCTGTAAATAATGTAAAGCTGAGTGTGTGTGTGTGATGTTTTCTTCTTTTCATTCTTTATTATTTTAACACAACAGACTCTTCTCCTCTGTTATCAATTGACATATAAGATAACAATGAAAAAACTGGAAAGCAACAAACATTGTATGAATCAAGATTGTTTGACTCATTACGATTGGTCGATGCACTTTCATCTCTTCCTTTTAAAGCTGTACCGAAGTTAAATCAATCGAATTATTACAAAAATTTAATAACAACCTTTAAAGCTCCCCACAGGACATTGCTTTATTACTCTGCTGTGTTACGAGTCGCAGTTCAATATTTCATCCTAAGCAAGACAAAAACAAGTGTAAATGTTAAAACCAAACGGATATCTTGCAGACGTTCTGTTCCTCATTTTGTTTTCCATCTTCAAAATGCATCGAATAATTTTCTGGAATCATACGGCGTCCAAATGCAACTGATCGAACTATGTTGTCGGATTTTTAACTTTGATCATCAAAACCGACGGCATGTACGAAATCGATGTCATGAGCGAATGCACTTTCACCATGACCGCTGTGACAAAAATTGTTAAGAAAACGATGTAAAAAAGTAGAATGACGGAGAAAATAATTGTTATCATTTGAAGTCAGAGATCATTACAAAAAAAAAGTGTGAAGAAATTGAAGTTACAAACTTTTACCAATTGTTACTATTTCTATCTGGGGAAGGGACTGGGGTAAAGATCAAGGACAGCGATTTTTTTTTTTTTTTTGAGAGTGTGGAGACGGTATTGCGAAATATGGTCTTTGAAAGCCGCTATGGGGTGGGAGATTTTCATTCCCCAGTGAGAATTTTTTGCTTAACAAACTGGCAACGTAAGGCTAAACGTAATCGGGCTAGACTTTTTAGAAAAGCGTCTAAAAGCACTTCCAAATACATCTGAATTGAGCTGTAAATGCAGGGTGAATTGCTTAGATATAAGCATGAAAATATTCTCATACGTTCCACAGATTTAGTAGGCATGTTGTAGTACCTCCCCTCCAATACATATTCATGAGAGATATGAGTCCCATCCCCCATGATTGGCTCTCCATGTGAAGGTTTTTCTCACCTGCTCACCTGTTCTTTTTACTTTCACGAAACAAATCCAAAATGACTATTGGTAAGTTAATTATTACATAAATGACTGACAGAATATCATGACATATGGGAATCATGAAACATTGTTTCTTGCCCTCACCATTTCTTGCGGATCAAGAGACCTTTTACAAGAACAATGACGTTTGTGAACATGACGTCAAGAGTATTTTCGTTTCTGTCAAGAGATAAAATTTAAAAAGGGACCACGTAAAGGTTAAAATTCTAATCCAGGTCATGTTTATTCATGTTTTCATCCGTTATCTATTAAAAAAGTCTGCATTTTAAACTGTTTCCTTTTTATGGCTGATAATAGTTTAAAGGGAAATAAGGCGTTTAGATTACACCAACATGGCATACAAAAAAAAATAGCTTTAACATTTTTAAGCCTAAAAGTCTCATCAAAAACTTCCGCAAGCTTCCTCAAAACATTATTCATGTTATGAGTGACGGAAGGCACATCATTTGAATTTAGAAAGTGTTTGTGAACAAATAATTGTTGAGTAACAAATAACTGAATTTTTATCTCTGGGAAACTTGTTTCTTGAAGAGAATGCTCTGTCCTTCTTTATTTCCAATGGACTACTATTCTATGTCCACGTCCACAAACATTGGTTTTAAAAGGAGTTTGTTTCAAAGACAACAATCATATTTTTAAGAAGATACATTAGACAGTGTAATATCACAGAACGCCTCTGTGTGGAAACGTTCTCACACAATGTGGCCGTTGTGTAAAGCCCTATATGCTTATTGTCACTTTGTCAGGGTTTGAAATGGCAAAATAGTTACTCGACGCAGAACAATGTTAGAGAATAAAGTATATATCTGGAATCAGTGTTGTCGAAAGATTTTCAAGAGAGAGAGAAAAAAAAGGGGGGGGGGCGGCCAAGCATGAGGCGAGTATACGCGTGTAATTGCTGAACGACCCCCGATGGAGACATTTCTTGGGAGGGGATCTATCTCACCTCCATAATTTTTTTATAATTGAGATCAGTCACGATTGGGGGTGGGTCGGTTTTTCTCACCCCCCTAAAAAAATATTTGTAAGAGCGAAGATAGTCCGAAAATTTGAAATACCAGTGGAAATTGTTCATATGTAGGTCTAGCAAATTTGATGACATAGAATGATGTCCAAAATGCAGTGCACCAGATTGTGTCTAAGGTCACGTGGTAATTGAAAAATTTCTCAAAAAATACCATTTTAATTTCTCATATTTTAGTATAGGGGCAAGGAGGCAGTCGGAAAATCTAAAACACCAGTTGAAATTTTTCAGGCAGTCTAGCACATTTTATGACATGGACGGATGCCTGCTATGCAGTGCACCAGATTGTGTCTAAGCTTGCGTAGTAATTGACAAATTTCTTAATGAATCTGAAACATCAGTTGAAATTGTTATTTTATAATTTTTAGTTTTTCATTTTTATTTTATTTTAGCCTATGTGCGACGATAGTCGGAAAATGTGAAATACCAGTTAGAAGTTTTCATATCTCATTCTAGCACATTTTATGACTTCAAAAGACGCCAGATAATGCACTAGATTGCATATAAGGTCACCTAGTTGGTGAAAAAAAAATCAAAAGAGATGGGGAACCTCTTCTCCGTTACATCCCCCTCCCAGGCCAGCCATCACTCATCTCATGCCTTCACTACCTATCAAAATACTTTATTGCATGACACTTTTTCTCATCAAGCTGGCTATCTTTTACAAAGGTATCGGTACAAGAATTAGCTTTATACTTTTTACGCAATCATCCACGGCTGTTGAAAACAAATAAAAAAACCTAATTGCTCGAGAGAAAAAATTGTTGGAACTTTACTGGGATTATAATTTCTCGGGGGAAAATTGATTGTAATAAATGCACATTATTGCACCAGATTTTGCCTAAGGTTAACTTAAGTTCTCAAAAAGCACTGTTATCGTTAGAAAGTAAAAGCTGTTGAATTAACTTTTCCAGAAATGACAATAGCATAACTATTCTAGATAAGATCAATTTAAATTATTACCATTTTCAATAAAATGTTTTTGTAGTTCATTCAGAAATTGCAAACATTAGATCAGAGAGGAGGTGTTAACAACACCTCCCTGATTAGATCCTATTTTAAGGCTGTGTACAGGCAGGTCAATTTCACCGGGAAGTCCCGTTTTCTGCCATCTGAACTTTTTGAAAAGCCAAAATTTTCTTGAGCGCCAAGCTCCAAAATGGTGCTTAAATAGTAACCCCACTAGTATAGTTAAAAACAGAATTCGGGGAAAAACTACTCCCCCCCCCAAAAAGAAAAAATCTAAGCACCGTTGCCCCCATGTGTCCAACAAGAAATTATTTTTCAGGTATACAAAAGAAAAAAAGAGGATATAAAATTCATTATGATGCTTGTATCACCTGCAAAAAAAAAACAGTATGAACTACCACTTATCCTTTTCACATAAGTTGAGGTATTGCATGATACCATATGTCAAGGCTGGGTACATTCAGCTCAAGTACACCCGGAATGTGCCATTTCCCGCCACCTGGGGGTGTTTAAAGTAAACCCAAACATTTCTTGTACGCTTCGCATCAATCATTGGTGCCGACCCGCTTAAACAGTAATCTCGCTAATAAGTAACACCCTCCCTTCAAAATTCCAGGTGTCGGTGCCCCCATAGGTTCAGCCAAAGATATTTGCCACGTTCTCAAAGAAAAAATGGAAGTGGGTGCGTAGTTCTTTATCTTCTTATATTGTTGGATCATTCAAATACACCTGACATGTATAACCTTTTTTTTTAATAAATTGATATTTTCTCACATGAATTAAGGAATTGCAGACATAATATATATATTTCAAGACTGGGTTCATGCAGCTCTAGTACACCCGGAAAGTTCCGTTTCCTGCCATCTTGGTGGTTTGAAAAGCCAAAATGTTCTTGTACGCTCCGCTCCAACCAATGGAGGTACTCCGCTTAGATAGTGCTGCCGTCACTCACCCTACCTTTCCCGTGCTTTTTCTTTTGTTTCACTGAGCTTGATAATGTCCTTTTCGTGAAGACCGCACCCCTTAAATTCTTCACTCCCCCCCCCCCCCCGTTCTAAGAAGGTATTCCTATAGTGTCCAAAACTATCGGGATCGGGTTGCCACATAGTTGAAAAATAACACCCAGCTACTGGGAATGTTTTACCTTCACAACCCCTTAAAGATATGACCCTAGCTACGCCCCTCATCGATGCTAAATGACGCAATATAGTACCGCCTGGATATAATTTCTTGCTCTACTTAAAATCCAAGGGACGGAACTTTTGTAAGGGAGGGGGATCTTTGGCATGGGACCGTGACGGTGGCTTCTTTAGGGGTCGGTAGATTTTAGTCTAAACTCCAGTGTTAGAACACTGGAAAGGTATTAATGTAAAGCAAAATATGATGTATTTCTATAAACACACAGACGCTGTCAGACTGGTAGAGTCATTGACAGACCGACAGATTCAGTGACAGACTTATAGATTCACAATAGGTCTTTCTAATGAAGATAACGGATGTACGGACAGATGGATAGATAAATAGGCAGTTGGAGTAATTTGGAAACAAACAGAAACCCAACAAACAGACTGATAAAATGACAGCTTTATTTTTAACGTCTCCTACATCGCTGGAGGGTACGTTTTACCGAACCAGTCATCCCAAAAGTGTAAATCATTTAGAATTTATGCACCCTCGACAAACATCGGATAGCATTGTAGAATATGAATTATCTCATAGATGAGTTTACTTTAATACTCTTTCTTCTTCTCTGTCGTTCTCCTTGCTGCAAAAAAAAAATATTGTTCCAACTTTGATAGACAGCTCCGAGAAGAAGAAAATATCTGTAATGCTGGAGCCTGTCACATTGCTGTTAGAAAATCATCTTTTACCTAAAGCGTCCCGTCATGGATCTATGAGGTGTTTTTCTGAAGGAAAAAAATGGAATCATTATGTCTCCGAGCAGTTTGACATGCAAACTTAATTTCTCCCAAGTGTTCGCGGGGTTAGCAGAAGAGAAACAGGGTGCCCCATTCAAAAATATCGATGAGGCCACTTAAGAAAATTGTAAAAGATTAGGTTTCTGACTTCGCTGGTCGTGACACGTTTTACTTTGAATGTCAGATCCAGACTAACTCGGTTTATGGAGGGAGAGAAGGAGAAAAAAAAGACTGAAAATGTTAGTAAACTGCCCAAGAAAACGATGAGACTTAATCGTTTATTGTTGATTTGAACCAATGGGTGAAATGTTCGAAAAGCCATACTGACGAAAAAAACAGACAATTTCAAAAACAAAGATGAGGATTACAAAGACTTTTTAAGATAATTTTCCAGTATTTTTATCTCTCGTGCTTATAGAATGACGGCAAAAACTGAAACACTTCTGACGTGATGGAAGATGCAATGTCTAATCCATTTATCTCTTTACCGCTTCTTCACTCTCCCATGCCCCGAATAAGAATGCATTTGGTTAGAAATGAAGTAACCCTCATGAAATATATTTGTGACGATTTCTAACGAAGATATTCTTGATAAGTCTTACAAGTGATATTAAAAAATTGCGTTTATTCCGTAATTGTGTTACTGCGTTAATTCCGTAGTTACGTGATGTTCAGGCATGGAAGGCCCTGAAGGACAGTTGTTTTACTACGCTATAAGCCACATAGCAAGGGAAGAGGAGGCCTGTTTAAATATCAAAATTTCAGGTGGGAGACTACCAACATAGCAATTTTAGATCAATTTTGGTGTTTTATCACAAGATTAAATCAGATGGGAAGCCTAAGGTTACTCTTGGACGACCCATTGTATTTTGGCCTGCCAGCGATTAAACCCTTAACCGTCCGTCTGATAAGATTTATTGGCTTCAAGTGCCACCATGGTGCCCACGCGGCCACAGCACCTGTGTCTCTAGATCGTGGAGAAAATAATTCTTCCCACCCCCCTTATTTAAAATAATCCTATCCATTATTCTGTATTTTCAAATTTGTTTCGAATCACTTATTTTTGTAAGACTGCAATAAAGATTCGTTCTCCAGTCTGACCACACAAGCGTCTGATACTGAGATCCGACCTAGAAGCTCGGTAAACAACGAAAACTCGATGAAACGTGACGAAATGTGACGCAGCGTAACGTTACATGGCATGTACCTTTATGTAGATCATATGGCTATGTTCATAGTTTTACCAATCTTCTTTAGAAAAGGCATAAAGACTAGGACGATTTAGATCAGCATTAGTATTATCAACGTGATATCGAAACTCTGCTCCATATACACAATGTGAGACATGAAGAGAAAAAAAATACGCTTTAGCCTATGTCGTGCGTGCAGCAAATCCCCCAGTTTTTTTTGGTAAGGTTTCACGTAGTGTCTAGAGAGGCACGTATCATACATGATACCATGTTACAAGGTAAGGTTAGGGTCGTGGATATGGGAAAACGTTAGAGGAATTGCGTTTGGAAACTTATTATCATGCATGATCACAAGATATGTTACCGATTCGGCCGTGGCTATTCTACAGCTGTAGTTTTCCATAGATCTGTAAGAAGAGGTCAAGTACTTATAATGGCACGTCAGACAAGCAACCCACGTGACTCCTAATATATGGTAAGGGTTCCTCTAGTATGTGTTTGGTATAGACCTGTCTTAGACTCTTACATCAATGGTGCATGGAACCTGAAAACGGACGCCTTGTAATTTGCGCAACACAATACATGCACTTCGGCACGCATGCTCAGCGTGCTAGAGCATGAGACCACAACTCATCCTCGCTGTCACGTGTGCGTATAAGCCGACAATGGTACCGACAGAGGGCGAGTAAAATTTATCGTCCAAATCAGGTTTAAATCAATATACACCGTAACGTGGGACTTTTCGTTTTGCGTAAGGTAGATAAATGGCACTAGACCGAATAGCATAGATGAAATGAATTTCACTGTTTTTGTCTTCCTTTGTGTGTGCGCCTGCGCACGCGCGTGTGTGTTTCCTATACGGTATGTCAGATATCTTCGTCCTACTTTTGTGGGACATTAAAAGAATCGATAAAACATTTTCGGACATCTGGTTTCAATCGCGCAGTCACGAAAGTATTATTATTCAAGGCGGTAGCGAGGACGGAAACTTTTCAAACAGAAAAAAAAAACCTGGGAGGATCAGAAGTCGTAGATCAATAGAACAGACTTCGGGTATACTGTTGATATTCATATCGCAGTCTTCTAGAGAAGTAAGTTTCACAGAAAGACTGGAAAGTTATAAAACGGTTCTGAAATAAAAGTCAATGTTTAGATTGATAGACTGTTGACTTTAAACATAGAAATACTTTAATGTTTTAACGTTGCTCGCCGATTTCGCGTCTGGTACGACATTACTTACCTTACTTTTAAGTTATCAACATCTATCCATGTATCAGTCTAAAATTCCATTCATTCCCATGCAGGCAAAATTTCTTCATCTATAGAAACCAGACTATGATGAATTGAACCAGAGTTACGAATTAAAGGACAGAAGTGTACAAAATGACCAGATTTTTTTTTATTCTGTATGTATTTTTAGGGTATATGTACACTTTAGGACACTCCTTCAAAGGTGAAATATCTCTGCGATGGGGGAACATCCCTTTAAAATTGGAACATCCCTCAAATAGGCTAAGACAGATCTATTTTAAGACTAGATCTTCACATGGGGGGCATTCATAAATACACATAAATAGAAATTAATTCTTCCACTTCAGTTTTTGCAGTCAATTGACAATGGTAAAGCTTTAATAAGGTTTAATAAACACCTCCAGACGAGACTAATTATTTTATGACTTAAGTAGTTTGGTTTTTCCATCCTGCTTTTATGTATGCAAGTTAAAACCCAAATTTTCAGCGCTTTGTACTTTCCGCAGTTGTATGCAAAATTAAATTTTGCTATTATGTTTAAAATGGAGACCCACTTCAATTCAAAAAGAACCTCAATCAGTGAAATTAATTGCAAAATTACATAATCGAGTTTGAGAATCACATAAATAATGCTTTTCCTTTTACATTTTAAATATTACAAATTGTCACTTCACATGGTCTTTGTAAAGGTTGAAGGTTGAACAATGAAGTGGAAAATGTTGTGCACACTGAAGAGTATTTACATGCCATTTCCATGGTCGAGTTTGTGTTTCAATACTGCAACTGTATCTGTTTAATTAGGTATTCGAGCATCTCTGGGTGTAACATTGGCCCTTAGGTTTCATTCAGTGGCTCACACAAACTTCCCCCCGCCCCCCCCCCCCCCCAATGGATCGAAATGGCGCAGTCAATTAAAGACACATTCAGGGTGTACTGACTAAACTGTATGTATTTGTTTGTTACTGGGTAGTCTTGGTCAAGACTTAGTGAATCTTCCTTCCTTTCCACATTCCCACTCAACTTCCATATTTTCTGTTGATATCGCTACAACCGTGCACGGCCCATTCATCTGTGTACTGCTCTGCAGCCTACAGCCTCGAATTGCTTTCGTCCATTAGTGAACAGTGACTCGTAGTAAAAGCGTGATGTATGTTTGAGTCTCTAGATCTGTATGGGATGTATCCATAAGCCACAGGAAGTAAAACAACGTCTCTTTAAATAAATGCGACCCTTTATTACATATTGTACTCTATGCAACTGTTCAATTATTCCCTTGACACGGTCCTACATTGCCCATTATTCGTTTGACCCCGTTATGTTTTCAGACACTTTCCACCCACTAAATACACTTTCACTCGGGTGGTCACGTTACCAGATTTTCCCCGCTTTCTCTCTTCTTTCATTCTTCAGTTTACTTGAGGCCCACACTGACAAACCAGGAACCATGATATCGTATGATCCATTGTTCAATGCATGCAACAAAAGAAATAAAATCACATAATAGCAGCATTTTATGCGATATTGCTAAGAACTGGTCTGAGAGAAAAGGCATAGGAAACCGTGAAAACCGGGTAAAATACCCCAAAACAGCTAGAAATTAGCCCTTCGGAGGGGTATTCGAGGGGGGGGGGGTAATCGTCAGACAACCACAGAAGCACATTACTGTAAATTATGCATGAGTTGTGGGGGCTATTTTATGTAGGCCTGTCATTTTGAGGATAGGAAAGTATCCAATTTTTATCTCCAAAATTTTAGAACGAATCTGATATGTTTTTTTGTTAGTGATGGAAAACAAACCGTCATCATTACTATTACTAATACTATTACTCATACTATTACTATTAGGCTACTATTACTATTTCTATTACTTTTACTATTACTATTAGGCTACTATTACTATTGCTATTACTATTACCATTACTTTTATTAATACTAATACTATTACTATTTCTACTACTATTACTATTAGTGTTACTATTACTTAGGTACACACGACGTCCTGAAATCGTCGTGGTGTGAAGAAACAAAGTGGCTAGGGGGATATACAAATCCATCTGTTGTCAATTTCTGCTAAGCTATTTCTATTCAAATGTAGCTATGATCTGTGCTTCGTTTCACCAGGGAGCTGCTAAACTTTCGGATCACTGGTTTCGCCTACAGAGAAACAATCTAGAGGAACCTTCTTTTCTACGTTTATTTTACATCACTGATATTTATTTTGGTAATACCTCAACTTCCCTTTTTGTATTTTTACAATCTCGTGCTATCGCAAAAGTTGACGTTCAAATAATTAAAGATCATATTTTTCGTCATCTCCATGGTTACTCGAAGATTAAGGTGGATTATGAAAATGAAAACCAGTTTTAAAGTCATACTTTCTTTCCAAATTAATGGAAACTCTCTATATTTTAGGGAAGTTCCCAACATACCCAGAAAAATTGGAAAGTTGATTTGTTGGACAAAACTGACCTATTTTAGAACATCGATATTAATCACATTATACCAGTTCTCTCACCCCTGTCCTTTCCTTTTTGTTCTTTTTTGTTCCCCTGTATGTTTATGTATCTCTAGGTGTGTCACGTGTATGCATGTATGTGCGTTTGTGATTATTTACATAGACTCACAGGGCCGAGGGGGAAAGAGGTATGAAACAAGCCTCTGTAATTCAGATGAAGTTCCAGATTATGTGTGGATCGAACAAAAACACTAGGAGGTGGGGATTTTCGTGTGAAACCTAATTTATTTAACTCTTCGGAATTAGACGGACTGGCCTCTGCATGTTTACGAAGAACTGGCGGTGAAGTGACAGTACTTTTCACGATCATCCGTCGACTGGTCTTTCGTGCAGTTGTTAAATACCGTTGTTAGATTGATGAATTTTTGACACGACAAGAAAAGCGGGTAAGAAATGCCAACGGGAAGGTAAGGAAAGAGAGTGGCTTCTGGGAGGGGGGGGGGGCGCTATGTGGCATGGCGCCCATATTGTGTAAATATCCTGAATAGACTCCACCCCACCACCCAAGTCCCTTCCTCCCACCAATTCGACCATATCCGTCAAACATTGACGAAACATGAAGAAGATTATAACAGCTCAAATTATCTTGAGATGAGAAGCAATAAATATGATATGAGAAACATTAACTTATTGCCTAATTATAAAGACAAATAAGGCGTTTAAATTTCACCAACATGGCAGACAAAGAAAGTAGCTCTTGGTAATTGATAAACCATTCAGTTTCATCGATAAACATCTGTAAAAGCTCCATCTCCTCAAAACACCATACAAAAGATTAGTCACGGAGGATGCATGACTTGAATTTTTGAAAATTTGGATGAACAAGTTTTATTCTTGAGTGACAACTATCCGACTTTCTGTCTGTGACAAACTTATTTCTTGAAAAGAAGGTTACGGTTCTTCTGTGATTAACTATCATTCTGTTTCCCTATATATTGGTTTTAACTGAAAAAATACAATTTTTTCTGTAAAATGAAAGCCTTATTTCCATTTAAAGGAAAATAGGGCGTTAAGAATACACCAACATGGCATACAATGAAAGTAACCTTAATCATTGTTAAACAATGCAAGTCCCATCAATACGCATTTGAACAAGCTTCAGCTCCTCAAAAAATATGTATGAAAAGAGTAACTGAAGATGCACCATTTGAATTTGGAAAGTTTGGAAAAAAAAAATATTTTTGAGCAACTAATAACTGAATTTCCATCTATGAGAAACTTACTCCTTGAAAAGAAGGCCACCGATCTTTCTTATTTTGAATGATCTATTATTCCTTGTCCACAAACATTGGTTTTAAAAATATTATCGTCTTCTGTAAATAAACGCCTTATTTCCCTTTAAGGGGTCCAAATTTGTAAAGAAGAAGAAAAAAATGCTTAAAATAACTATTGTTCTACAAATACTATTATAAAAGCGTCGAAGATGTAACATTTTCTGATATATTGAACGTGCGTAAAAGATACTTGACACCATACAGGATCTACAAGGGCCACAAACGTCACTGGTAAACTTATAGCGAATTGAACAGATTTAGAGAGAGTCATTTTGTAGTATGGTATTTTTTCAACGAACAAAAGTTAACAATTTGAACGTTAATTGCATCAAACGTGCTTTTTTTGTTTATCTTGTTGTTTTTTTGTTTATCTTTTTTATCTGTTTAGATATTGTTCGGTAACTCAAATTCGTTGGACGCTTGTGTGTAGACAGGCTTGTAGCAAACAGGGGTGACGTCATAGATAAAATACTGGCCGCCGAAACAATATGGTTTTGGTATTTCGTTAATATTTTCCTTCCTGTTGGTTTCAAATTGAGTTTTATGGACTTGATTCTCTTGACGGGATGGGCATTCAAACGTGACTTCGATACTGTCGCTTAAGTCATTCTCGTACATCAAGTTCTAGTTTTAAATAATGCCAGCTCTAAAGTAAAACTAAGCCTTGTAATGCCGTCATCCATATTCAAAGTCTATCACATTCGTTACGTCTTTTTTTTTACTTAATAGTTAATTTTCAAGGAGTATGTTTCAGTTTGCTAATATTACATTCCATCGCCCGCTAACGTGATATTATGGAAGTGATGAATTTAGATTAATTGAAATCGGAACAATTCTAGGCTCATTTTAAAGAGACTCATTGAGTTGGTTCACAAATTTCATGTTTTGTTACACCTGTTTGAGCATCACTCATATGTTGATGGTAAATGGCCAAATTATAAGAGATTCTGAAAATCTGGCACCCAACTGAAGCAATAATGATGGGTAACTAACGATCAAAGTCACAGAAAATCTGTGACTAGACTTTTTACTATAAGGTATTAACCATAGGCAATTCTTGTTAGAAGAAAAATACAATTTCTCAAATAATTGTACGAATAGATACATGAAAACTGAGGTCGCTCATTGGAGGTATTGGTATGTAATGGTTTCGTTCAAGCTTGCCACAAAATACGTTATATCAACTCAATGAACCCCTTTAATGGCTTTCCAGTCAATGTGCCACAATCAAGCAGTACTCTCCGTGCTTTACAATACATGAAAGGATATCTGTCCTAGTGTTATTTTACATCGTTACCAGATGCTAAGCATCATCAAGAATTTCCGATGGTATGAACCCACATGTATATTTTTAACAAATAAAATCCATGACGTGTACGCTGCCTGTTGTGTAATGCTTTTACGTATATCTAAACTTGTTGTAAGTATATTAAATTGAAGGATATAATTTGCCCTTTTATCCTACCTTTAACATTTCCGTCAGTTGGAAAGAACTTTATTTTCTCTAGCACAAAGTCGGTCATAGATCAGAATTGATTTGGTTGAAAAAAATCCAATGTAACAAGAAACATAAAATGAAGAACAATTAAAAGCCGGGTTTTCTTTTCGTATATATTTTTTTATAATAAACTGGCCTCAAAGTTTACGGAGATGAAAGACAAGCAACGGTGTGTAAATGAAGTCGTTTCATGAGGCCGTAAATAGTGTCGAATAGAGGTTACGATGCCTGTAAATGTCACGTGACATGGGTATAAATGTCACGTGATGAGGCGCTATATAGACGATCGTTAAAAAAAGAAACAGAAGATACCTACATCGCACAATTGAAGAGAACGGTAAACTCTATTGGCGATAATTGGGAAATCTTACTTGTCAAATCTAGGAGGAGAGATCGCGTCAGTTTTAGCGGAATAATGGAGTTTTCCGAAGGCACATAAAAAGGAAAATTTACTCCTTTGCCTGCTAATTGGGAGACGTCTAGGAAGATTTGCCCTTGCTGGTTAAATGTCAGGTTTCTTTCTTGTTGTTCTCTAATTGTGAATTTGAAAAAAATATATTCAGCCGTCGACTTTCCTGGTGAACGTGATGGCGTTTCTGGTACTGAACCGACTGAGGGCAGTGGATACAAAAATTGTGTGACATCACAGTATTTCTTGTTTATCGTCATTATCGTTATCATCATTATTATCATCATCGTCGTCATCACCGTCATCATCAGCTCTCATCATCATAAACGTCATCATATCATCATCACCACCACCATCATTATCACCATCATCACGATCGTCATATCATTACCACCATCATCACCAGTATCGTGATATCATCATCGCCGTTATCATCATCACTATATTATCATCATCGTCTTAAACGTCTGCATATCATCATTATCGTCACCGACTCACCACCATCATCAACATCACTATCATCACGAACGTCATATCATCATCACCACCATCATCATCATTATTATCGTAATATCATCATCGACATTATCATCATCATCATCATCGTCATCAAAAGTCATCATATCATCCTTGTCGTCATCGCCGATATGAACAACATATTTTAAGCAAACTTCTGAATCTTTTAACTTGGAATACAGTAGTCTCACTTGATCATGTGAACTATATTTGTCCGGTAAATAGCTCCTCCCCAAATAAGAAATATAAATGAAAGTTTCCAGAGATGAAAATAAGGTTTTCCTTTTGCAAACTTTTAACTCCACCGATATACCTCCTCCAAGCCTCTCGTGCGATAACCGAGTATGAATTTCATCGGCCTTGTCACGGTAATACTGTACATAATTGTCACAGTTCCTGCACTCAAAAAGATTTTAATCAGAGACCGAGATTGAAAATGCTCAGCTGTGACCATTTCTTGTCATGAAGGTTTTGGAACTTTAAAGGATGATGTTTACCTATAGACCAAAACTGCAATGTAGGGTTGTCATAGGTATACGCTACATATCGGCACAACGCGTTACCCCCGCGCACGCGTCCATTAATGTTTACCTGTCTATTTTAATCGCCACATACGTTTCTGGTCCAACGAGGGCAGAAGATCTGAAAGATAAAATGTATATATAGACTAAGAAATGATAGTAATTACGTGATTTCAAATGATAACATGAATTATGACAAGAATAAATCAATTGTAAAAAGGATTGTATAATACAGCAAAAAGAAAACAAAGACGCACTTTGAAAAAGTAGGGAAGTACACAAAGAAATAAAGAAACAAATGGTCTCATGTTGCTTTCTTGGAGGGGGGGGGAATTGGTGGGGTTCAGATAGGTGTTAGGAGGGGTATAAAATTTAATGTTCGCAACCGCACAATGGTATTTGAACTACGGATCTTTCGAAAAGAAAGTCAATGTTGAATCACAATCATTTTTTTCCCAGACTAGCAAAAGTCTTCCAGGATGTAAATGAGCTCATTAATGTTACATGTCATGATAGCCGTAACAACTCAGTTCCTTATAACAACACATTAACATGGTTTTGCAGTTTTGCGAATTTCAAAATGTCATTCTATGTCTTTTTTTCATTTTTTTTTTTTTGCGTTTTGCTTTTTCATTCTATGTTCGAAATCTGCACATGACTCCATCTCCTCGGATTCTCCCCCTCCCCTAACGTCACTGCAGTGTTGTTCTCCTACTGTCACCCTGCAGTATTACATTATATATCCAGGGCTATGTATACCCTTAACGAAAATCAATACATAAGGTCTATAAAAATGATAAAGTCACGTCTTGTGATTCTGTAATTCAGATCAATTTATGATGTTACTCCCCACAGACATGGCAAAAAGTCCATTCTTTGCTTCTTCATTTTCTTTTATATTTTGGTCCTTTTACTGTGCCTATCCATAGTCCTTTGGGTAATATATTACAGAGGCTCAATAGAACCTAAACCTAAATTTTCCCTCAGCATATTTAAAGAGGATAAATCTTAAACAATAAAAGGCATAGATGCGGCATGTTCACCTTATTGTTTTAGCAATCGACTTGTGTGATACCAGATGAAGTAAAAACTTTTATTCTTTCTTTTTTTATTTTTTTATAATAGTATGAACATGCACGCAGGGGCCGGCTCAACCCTCCAACAGTTGGCGGATTGAGGGGACAGGGGTCTATCGGCACTCTGACGAAATCTGTTGTGGAGTCAATCTAACAGTTCACTCTGAAAAAATCTTAGAATCTGAAGTATATACCATATCTAGAAATGTTCGGAGTATACCCCCAATTCGGCCCCCTCCCCCACACCCTTGATAAATTTCATATAAATCTTCTTATTTACCGTTGATTGAGACGTGCAACTACTGCCAGACAAATATATGATCATAGTGATCTCGAGTAAAGGGGGAGGATTTTAACAGATTTTGAGGCATTTGCGGAAACTGCTGATAATTCACTTACCGTTATAGACGGACAATCCGAATGGCAAAAACAAAAAACATGGCTGATAAATACTCACGTTTGTTTTGATATATTGCCTAAACTTTGGTTCTCTGCGAGACTTAATAACAAAAATCTTAACTAACTCTTACCGTACAAGGCAAGTAACAGCTCGTCTAATTTTACATGACTTTGAAAAAACTTAGGTGTACTGTGGCGCTTATAGCGATAATATAATTAGCACTATGGATAGTTTCTGTGTTGATTATGAAGCAAACGATTATAAACTATGCTGTGTCATGTTGTCAAGACGACAGAATATTCTGCACATGATATTCAAGCCAAATATATTTTTTAGCTCATACCCCCCACCCCTTCCCCTCTGACTCCTTCTCCTTCAGAAATCGCTCTCGATACCATAAACACTAAACTAAAAAAAGAAGGCCTGTCTCATCTTGAAACCGGTGCATAAAGTGTAATATTTGTTAAATATTCAATTTGAGCCTTCGTATGGATGTACAGTACCCTAAGCTGATGACGTAGGTTGAGGCCATTTACTATATCAGTCTCGCAAGCACACACTACGTACCGTAGTCCCAGAAGTGTAACGCATCGGCCTACACGACCGCCAAAAAGGATATAACTGCTTCAGTATTTGCATACGTCTCGGATATCGCAGAGGTTATATGCTGTTAAACGAAAGGCCTTTAAGGGGCCCTATCACAGAGCAGTGGCCATTCGTTAGGTCACTTGAGGGGTTACGGATGGAATGCAATAACCTGCCTTTCCAAATTATCTGTTTGGAGTTGAACTTAATCAATTCCCTGAACCCTCCCGCCAGTTATAGTTCGCTTTCCAAGTCACTGATGGTACGGTATGTAGTTGAAACATTAATTTACCAGCGGCAAAAGGGCCAGTTTGCCACAGCAGAAGAGAGTAAATCTTGAAAGATCCAAAGCAAGAATACAAAAAGAATTTTTTAATTTCTTTCTCTCATTCTTTATTCCAACTTATTTAATCATTAAACACTAGAATTATCGTTTGCAGGTTATACACTGTTGGCGTTAACGAAACATCAGCCCGGCTTATTCCCTTCTTTTCGATTTTTCGACAGAATTGTTTAAAATCTAGGCTACATATATTGTACTCATTACAGACACAGTTCAAGCAGAGACAGGGCCTTGGACCCTTGGTTCTATCCACACCCGGTAACTGGTATTGACAATCTATAACCGGTATGAATGGCAAGTCGCCAGACTACCGGCCGGCACAAATTTCACTGAAATTTCCACGAAAAAAAGGTCATGGAAATATACACCATTGCAATATGACACAATCCACCTTTTCATCTTATCATTTGATTCAAAACCGGGCCTTTTATCCAAAGTCAATCACTAATAATTAGGCTACGACTAGACCTTTTCTAACTTTGCTCCTGCTTTCCCAACAGCGTTGTACAAACTATGAAGCAAGCTAGGGACGGTAACGGCTGGATTTCCTCCGGGGGGGGGGATTCACACTGCAGCCACCAATCAGAACCTCTCTGCTAAGCACTCTGATTGGATCATGTAAAACCGGGATGTTTGAAGTTGAGGTGGCAGAAAAACCTCAGTACAGTTGTTCGTTTTTAAAGACTGTTGTTCACTTAACAATTAGCCTTTCTTGTCTAATTGGAAGGGCCGGTAAACATTTTATACGGTATACAAAAATAGATCAACTCTCTCTTTACGAGCTTCAAACATGCTTTGTTCCTTATCTTGTTCTTATGAAATTAATTACATTGTCACTCAGCCCTCAATAATTACAAATTGTTTCATGAAAACCACACATCACATTTATGATTAACGCTATTTTTTTTTATCTGTATAATGTACGTAAAAGCGTGTTACAAGAGTACATGACCGTGTACGTTATCATATACCTTAATATCTAACGTCCCATAAACCGAATTATTTTGCAATTCCTTTGCTTTACCCGACGGGGGGGGGGGAGGGAATGAAAAGTGGATTCCGTCAAATGTAAGTGAGACTTACAGGTGTTACTTAAGAGTCTGTTCTGTCATATAAGACGATCACATATGGTGTATAGTTTTGGATTATTTTTACTAACCTAACATAAAAAGACTTTACTTTGGGGAATGTCCATGTTTTTCTTTCTTTTCCCCTTTTTTTTTATAATTTCCTCTTCTCGACTACATCAGGATTTAAGTTATCGCCAAGACGATGGTGACTAGCAATATTTGTGGGACGTGTACAGTGTTGCAACGTAAACTGTCACTCGGTCGAGGTAATATACAGTTGACTATGCATGCGGTTAAAAAGCATATGTCCACGGGATTACCAAAATGATCGATTTGCTCGGAAAAGTGAGATTGTGTTGATTGACGAGAACATTAGAAATTGTCCTCTGCCACATGTGTACACGTAAAAGTTGAAAAAAAAAAAGCTGAGAATATCCCGCCACAATACAAAAATGCAAGATGATTGGAATTTTCATTTTAGATGGGCCCACAGGAATAATTCCATTCGCTTCTATGTCTTCATAACGTCGATGAGCTATGTTTGTTGCACTGTTATGACATTACGATATAAAAAAAAATGCAATTGTAGGTACTCGTATGGATATCTTCCCAAATTGTCTTCCCTGAGATCTTTCAATCGCTTATCTTTTACGCCACTCAAACTTAATCCAATAGATCCACTGATCCCCATCCCATCGATCCCCATCAGTTCACTTCAGTTATTCGATTCAGTGAGTGACGTCACATCGATCAAACAATAAGTCTAATACGTCACGCGGAGTTTATGAGGTAGGCGAAAAATATCATGACAGGAAAATACATCAAATATGCAAAAATGACACTAAATAGATACAAAATTAAATTCTTTTATTTATATATTATAATATAATAATTAATTAATATAATAAATTATATATATATATATATATATATATATATATATATATATATATATATATATATATATATATATATATATATATATATATATATATGTGGCAACCTCGAGGATTGCCCCTGCACAAAGTCGACCTCGCTGTGTACTGTGACGTATTTATTTCAGCTTTGACGTCATTTTAACTGAAGCCAAGAAAACGGCGTTTTGGTCTTTCCTTTGGATCTTTCCAGGAATACGAGTACCAAGATATAACTCCCAAAGGTTTACTATGTCACTTCTAGACAAACCACAATTCGTGCAAACCCAAATCCCTTTACCAGAGGCAAAAGGCAAAATAATAATAACGCAAAATTTCACAGTCATCCATACCCGAGTGGAATATTTAAAGTAAACTCCTTTTGCGGTTTTGTGTCTCCCCTCATTGCATCTTGCAGTGTCCTTGGATAGCGTCAAATGGAATCTCCCGTGGAATCAACGCCCAGTAAAATAACGAGTTAGAGGGAACGATTTTGTATTTTATAGTCCGGCTTACAATATTAGTTAGTAGTATGGAACTGTGCATATATGACGTCATTTTTCTGTCACAGTGAAAGTTGTGTGAAGCAATAATGGTATATATGACGGTGACTGCAGGCCAAAGAAAATTCATCTTCAGTTTTCATTTTTTTTCTTTTTATTTGTTTTATATTTCTGTTTTTTTTCTTCAATCTTATTGTTCCACTTTCATGTGTGTGTATGTGCATTCCTGTGTTATTGTCGACTATCCACGCTCGACGCACACAAATGATTGCCAATATGAAATGAACACACAAAAAGCTCTTAATAGCCACTTTAATTGCATTCACGCTAATACCCGTCCAGACAGACACACATTGGCCCTCTGTTCGTACATGTAATTGCGGTCATATATGATATTTAACAGCGCTGTGGTAACAATTAGAGTTCAGCCTAGTGTTACGTTGCCTGTTTGCGAGGGACACGTCGCCAAGTTTATTTGCACGAGAAACCTTGGCCAACAGTTCACCAGAGAGAGAGAGAAAAACAAGAGAGACAGATACTGGTTGTAGGGAGCTAATTGAAGAAACGAAGGTTCAATTTCAGTATGCCAGTTTTTTTAGTGCATACGGTTCAAGGAAATTTATCAGCAATAAGATAACAGTGAAGGCATATGTCATGGTAATGAATCACCGCCAAAACCTTAAGCTGTAAGATACATTTACTTAAATTAATCTACTTTTCGCGGCTTTGTTCGATAAGTCGCCGTCAACTCGTGGGGGGACTTGTTTAATTCCATCCAAGTTGGACACATAATCAATGGACAGACCCAATATTCCGTTCACTCTGAAAACACACACGTTGAACGGTGAAGCAGCGTATGTACGATCCTTCCGATTTAACAAGGTTACACATATGACACACTTCTTTGTAAATAAACACAAAGGATAGTCCATACATAACATTGATGGCAAATGCCTTGCTCTATTACGTTTTTTTTTTCTTATCTTTTCCTTCTCTTCCTGTTTTTTTTTTTTTTTCAGGTTCCCTTTCTCTCTTTCTTTGTTTTCGGTTAACCCACGAGACTCGGACGGTTATCAAAACCGTCCTAACATTTTATGACGATGACGTAAGAACGAGGGTGATTGTAAAAAAGCAAAATAAAGACACAAAGATTCTGCGATATGTATCAATAATACTGCACGTCTCCTCCGGATGACGGATGGATATAAAACACATGTGATTACATTTGGTCGTTACGATAAGAAATAAAAAATATTATTTACAATGATACGTTAGAGGGTGTATAGTAGCGGTGCGAGCTGATAAAAAGAAGACGAAAACTCATCAAACGTATCTGAATTTATCAGACTCCATGGCAACGAGTTTTGGGATGTAGGATACAACCAAGGTGCAACTACATATACAATTGCGTGATTAGTGGAATGCCCTGAATCACAAGGAAAGCAATGCTTATTCATAGCACAGCCTCTAAAATATTTTAATGGGTTACTCTCCGAAATCAAAGATAGCACGTACCACAGGAAGTTGAAGTTGATAATTCATTTTTAAATCAGATTGAACCACTTTGCAAAAAACGTCAAAGAAGCTGATCCAAAGACAGTTATCGAAAAGTTATACCAACCGTAGTTTACTTTATACAGATACCATGGATCCTATAGTTGAGTTGTCATCCAAAACGTGAAAGGACAAATAAATTTGCACTACATGACGATTGACGAAGCCTGAACAGTGTTTTTGTCAAATTAAGATTGAATTTGATTTGCTGGTTTGCACTGCAGTCACACAATCATTCCCTGATCCCCAGGTTTCGTCCAGTCTGGAAAATCTAAATTGCTTGATCCTTTTAGGTTGCCCCTGGCCCGAAACGGTTCGATCAAATATTCAGTGGATGAGATATATGATCCTTTCCAAACTTAAGATTCTCTCATGGGGCCAAACATGTAGACATGGCTGACAGGAACATATTTCACCATTTTATGAATCGAAGAGCTTTTCATTTTGTTTTTTTTTGTTTTTTGTTTGTATGTGTGTGTGTTTGTGTGTGTGTTTCTTTTTTCATTTAGGTATTGTCATATCGTTGCTTACTTATATCGTACATGCTTGCAATATATTAATGTATATATTTTACTCTAAGATCCACTTTTCTTAAAGAGAATATCACTTGATGGGATACTTAATTCGATATAGATTTATTGTGTAACTGGTGCCAGAAATTACTTCCTTACTTTAGCTGACCAGAAGGGAAAATTTCTAGCAGATTTGGGGCCAGGGGAAGGGTTTTAAACAGAAGTAGCAACAAAAGTCGATGATTTATAGCCATAGGAACAAAAAAGAAGTTAACGATGTAAGATTTAATTATCGAAAGTGCACAAACAGCTTAAGGAAAGCGTATGTAGCATACTTTTTCTTTATCTTATTTTCGAATATTTTGAGCACGAACTTAGATACGAATGGACATATGTGGGGGGGGGGGGCAAGAGGATTCCTATGCTCAAGTCGGCATGTGCATATGAATATGCAAATTAGGTTCAAAATGGCCTCTCTGTGGTCTAGAAGCAATTGCAGCAGTAAGGAAAAGGGGAACGTATGTCGTTTTTTGCAACTTTGTGACTGCCAGAGGTGAGGGATCATATGCCAGAAATGTGTAGGCAGATACTGTCACAAAATTAACAGGAGAAACGGCATTACCTTTCATTTTTATTTAAACCCTGATTGAAATTTTATCTTACATCAGATTAAGGGGTACAAATATTTTCAATGCATCGTCCACGGTCTGTAAGAAAGACTGAAAAAGACATGAATATCTGATCATTAAATTGATTGATTAATTTTCACTGAGGGAAATAATTGGGATAAAATATATGCCATATCACCATTGAGACGGGGAACTCTTGGTAAATATTTCAATAGCCCACGCGCAGGTTGCACTGGACTGTCAGAATCAGGACTGGAGAAATTGCCAAGACACTGCGCAGAGAGTTACGCCGGCAGGGTAAGTAAAGTTTTCGTTTTCCTTCATGTCCAGAAAAAAAAAAAATAATGATCGACTTGAAAAATTAGGTTGACTATTGAATAAATGTGAATATATTTTCTCCCATTTTTAAGGTTGTTCGTTGTTGCTGATATTGCTGTTTCCCTGTTTTTGTTTTTTTTTTGTTATTTATAGCTATTTTCAACACATAACAAAGTAGTTTCTCTTTAAATCAAAGTGCCTTTTGATCAGTACATTGAGCAAAATTCACATTTCCATTTATCTCATTTTCAAGGAGAAATTATGAATTATAAAAGTAAACACTTTTGAAGGACATTTAAAACAGTTACATTAAAGCCACTCACTGTTACCTACTCCTCGGTATACTTTGCCAAAAATAAATAAAATTCTAACTTCATCATCACTGCAGAGATAACAAACAGATAAAGGCACAGCAAATTATTTGAGTGATGTGCTTGTCACCATAAGTGACACACTTGAAATAAAAATGAAAAATCTTTAAATAGATATAGGACAATTGAAAAAAAGGTGAAATGATATTTCATTCATACAGACAAAAGTTAATTGAACGCTCAAAATGTAAACAGCAGTGATTTGGAAAAAAAATGCACATGCAATTGTTTTACATATATTTGTTTACACACTACCCATAATTGAACTTAAAGAGAAATAGGGCATTTGTATTACAGAAATGCATAATATTTTAAATCCACTATTTGTGGACCTAGAATGACAGATTATTCGATGCAAGGAAGGACTTTGGCCTTCTTTACAAGAAACAGCTTTCTCACAGAAATAAATTCAGTTATTTGTTGCTCAAGAATTTTTTTCATCCAAAACTTTCAAAAGTTCAAAGGATGCATTTTTCCCTCACTCATATTATGCAAATTGTTTTGAGACGATAGAAAGATTCTGCAATTGTTGGTCGATAGGCTACGAATGACTTAGCAACGATTAGGTCTGTTTTCAATGCAATGCCACGTAGATAAGTTGCAAACTACCTATTTCCCTTTAAAGAAAATCTTCTCAATTTCGCTCGCTCAGTCGTCATACTTGCAGTTCCAAACTAATTTAGTCTAAAAAAAAAAACTTGAAAAATAGTCTTTTCTCACCGTTTTTATTGTATAATGTTTTGCTTCGTGACGGTCTATTTACGTAAAGGGCATTCACATGCGTCGAGATCCAATATGAAATACCTTCCGTTTTATAAAATATACCAATATGGAAGGATTTTCCCGTTCCCATCTGTTCTTCTCACCGGAAGCGAAATGACACTCTTTTTTTTTTTTTTTTTATTTCTTCGATTGCCAGCGGTTCTACAATCTGACACTCTAATTCCTTTCTTCCTTTTTTTTTTCTTCATCGAGTCAGATTTTAATAAAGGTTGGTTACGTTAACTCATCTTCGTCTTTCTGCAGTGCGTTTGATATCCGTCGTATTCCTGCTAGCCCATACGAGCCCTCCCTGTAAACTTGGAAATTGCCCTCCAATTTGCGCAGGGTTCGTCGCCATACGTCACTGGATCCGTAGAGTTCATAAATATCATTGCGGCTAATTCAATTTACCACTCCACATCTAATGGAATTAAACACAGTAACAAAATACAAAGGTTATGGCCTAGGACAGTCTCCTAAGATGGGCTGTAGCAGAGATTACTTATCCATGATTGATTTGCAGCGACGGCGAAAAAAAAAAGTGGGTGGGAAGGGAAAAAAGGAAAAAAAAAACGGAAGCGTGGTTCGGTATACCAAGGCTAAAATAGAAAGAGACTTCGGGCACTTATTTCCATGTCTCCACAAGTCTCAGACTTTTGCGAATTTTCTCTCCTGCACCTGCGGTGTTTACAAGTGATTGTTTTAACACAGTCTTCCTTCATCTTTTCGTCCTCCTCTCAGACCACCCTCCCCTTCCAATTTCGTTGCTTTCCTTTATGCTTTCTCCTCTTATAGCTTTGGTCAAATTTGCATTTTCAGCGTTCCATAGGGGCCTTCTTTAGAAATGTCATTCAAAAGGCGCTAAATCTTCAATGTCTTTATTAAGTCGGGAGCCTGCGGACCTGCTGTGTGTGTGATGGTCGGTCGTGTTGCATGTACGCAGTATGCGGAACCTTTGTAAATCATTGTGTAAATCATGGCACACGGGTTCTACACAGCAGTTGAGGTGATTTACGGAAGACCCGCATGTCTTCTCAGTACATATGCATACGTCACTGGGTGGCCGCTTCATCACATGACAAAACTGACAACGCTGGGTGAGGCCGACACTAGTAAATGCCAGAACTTAAAGCTTGTCAACAGCTATAATGTTTCTGCAGAAATACCGGAAAATAATATTTTCGATATACAAGGTACACAGTAAAAGCACAATTTCTACAAATAGTTGTTATACATTGCATAAGTAATTTTCTCTTTAATTACTACCAACGAAACACTTCAAATGAAACTTTAATTTAATTCCCTCATTACTAACATAAGCTACGTCTTATCTTAAAAATCTTAAAAATAATCGATACAATGCTTCAAAGAAAATCAATCGAGTAATTAATCAATTAATTTATAAGAAATATGATTCCTCAGTTTAAAATTGCTCAGGCTGTGATGCAGTGGAGAGGATCGATATGACACGGTAACTATTAAACAAATTCTACGTCTACAACCACACACCAATCGATTTAAAGAGAATCAACAGATCAATCAATTAATTAATCAATCAATCAAAATACGATACCGTTGTTCAAATTGATAAAACTACGAAATATTGTGGCGGATGATAAGTTAAACGGTCACAAATATCGGATGCTATTTGTAAATACTTTTCCTGCCTATTTTTCTCCCTGTTTTTTTTTTCTTTTCCTGCATGGCCGATTGTAGTTTTGTTCCTGTGTTGACATGGTTTTCAGTTTGCGTTGGATCAAGTTGTCACTTCGTCAATTTTATTCTGTCAATATTCTGTCTCATTTTAACCGCAGAGGCTCGTGGAAGTGCGTTGTGGTGACCGCAAGGCAGTGCGTTCGTAAACGTGTAGCAGTGCAAGAAGGTGAATAAATGGACATTGGCTGGGTGTTGAATACATATATTGATATTTCTTCCCAACCAAATTATCTTTTCAAGCGTTACCAACGATTCTACTTTCTTCAACAGAACTAACTCATATATACGTATAGACCGTATAAGAGGTTCACTACATTCAGATAAGCGTGTGACCTGCACCCTATGCCAATCGGGGTATTTTTCAACGATGAAAAAAAGAATCTAGGGTATAGTGCAAAGAAGTAAACACACTCCCTACATCCACCAACGTAAGTGTAGGCTCCTACACTAGCTGCCAGTCAAAGTTTCAAGTACAATTTATATATATATATATATATATATATATATATATATATATATATATATATATATATATATATATATATATATATATATATTGGTTATCGAAAAGCATTCATTGGTTATCGAAAAGCATACAAACCAAAGGAAATTTTGGCTTTTATTCCTTCAACGCAATGTATAATTGTCTGAATATTTCAGACAGCTAGGCTATAAACGACGATATCTTCAATCCCAAGTTTGCCCTCTCGTTAAGCTTTATCCAGTTCCGTAAAGAGAGAAGCCATGTCAAGCTTAAAGTGGAATTGAATTTAAAACTAAATATCTGAAGAAATCGATGACTGCAATTCAGGCTGCCGTCTTTTCTGAATATGCCATTTCAAACACGAATACCGTAACTTCTTTGAGGGGCACTATGACTTATCACCATATAAATTTACATCTATATTACGTCTGCCAGCAGCCCGTCACGTGATCACACAATGATTTATCTAGTACGTCTTATTTTTCTTTTTTTTGGCAGTACAATTAGCAGCAACTCATGAAGTAACAAAGTGAATTAGAAAATTATGTATAAATATGTATGAAATTGTGAGGGTTTCAAGCATTGTTCTGCTCTCTCAGGGTAGTTTCTAACTTTTTTGTTGTCCATTTTGTAATCAGAAAATACCACAGTAAAGTATGCCGAGTTGCCCTAAGTTTGTACCTTTACTTTAAGCTGGAAAAGTGAGTTGCACTGGCAATCGCCTGCCCATCTACCTTTGTTCTTCTTCAATGTTTCAGAGAAGAGAAAGTAGGTGGAAAGATCACTGGTCACAAAATACGAAAGAGAACTACACAATCACTTTCCAGATATTTGAATATGGGAGTTGTCTCGATATTTTTGTTGGCCCTACAATATTCAAACTCTCCAAGAAAGCATAGCAGTCAATAACCGTTACTTGACATTAAACAGACCAATAGGAACGAAAGCGAAGTTCATTTTAGCAAAAATGGGACACAAGCAATATCTTTTTGGAGTGGCTATAACATATTCCGCAGAATTTTTCATATTCCAGATTTACCGGTTGTGATGCATATTTAAGAAAGTATTGGGTGATACAGGGTGAAGAGTGTACCACAATTGAACACGTGGCACATGATACTTGCCTTAGGCCTACGTTTTGGCGTCAATTTTATATTGAAAGTGCCTGCGGACATCTGGTCTAAGGTTTTTCTCCTATCAGTGGTGGAGTCAGGCTTTTCCATGAAAGGTACGCCCAGTCTAAATTGGTTTGTAAATTTCTTTACAAACCAATTTTCTTTATATAGTTGATTACTGCAGACTTGGAATTTACACTTAGTTGACTAAGGATGGAGTATTTTTTTTCCCGCTTCAGCCGACCTCGCTACCACCACTATGCAAATCTACGTGCAAACGAAAATTATGATAACATCATCATGAAACAAAGTTTCACAACAACTAAAGCTGGCATATGAGCTGAAAATTTTTCATACTTTGCCCCACTGAAGATCAAATATGCTTAAGCCACCACGAACCAAAAAAAAAAAACAACAAAAAACATTGTTCAAACCCCATTTTTGTGTACATGAATATTCATATCCATTTCCTTTGGTCTGCCTTATTTCAACTAACATTGCTCCAGAGCCAGACTGCCTCGAAGAATCTGATTTTTGTAGGGCGAACTTAAAAAAGTTGAAACAATTTTCATATTCAAATATCTGAAAGATTAATGCATAGTTCTCTTTCGGAGAGTGCAAGTGCCAGTGTTACTCAACTTTATATATGTGGTCAATTTGAAGCTATGAAATATCTGGTGAATATTCATCGTTCAGGTTGCAAGTTCACTGAAATGAGAATCGGTGTAAATGAAATTGCCAGACACAAATCTGTACCCTTACAGCGCGCCATTGACTTTATGTATGTGGTCAATTTGAAGCTATGAAATAAATATCCGATGAATATTCATCATTCAAATTGCAAGATTTTTCAGGTGATGAAATTTAGTCATACTTGGAACTTCTAACAGAATGTGGGACATGTGGGGAAATTGATAGAAATTTGTAATAAGTGAGTAACATCGATTTCTTAGTGGCTTACAGGTTCCCTAGAACCTGTCATGCAGGGAGCTGTCTTGCAGCTGACTGAACCCACGATTTCCGAACATCGTGATTTGCTACGCTTCGCAGAAATTTTTTGTACCATTTCCCTTCCCTTCATGCTTTGGGTTTTATTGGGCAATGTAGATAGACGGGAAAGTTCTTAATCGACTAGTGAATTCCTTCAATCTGGATGTACGTCAGCTGAGTGTGTTCTGCACTCTGGGCTGTTGGTGGTAATTAAAGGGACTCGTGACAGAAGTCAGACACTTAAAGTGTGCGATTATCTCACTCAGCATCACATCTACGTCATTGTCAGTACCCGGTGCCGTTGATTTTTTTTTTTTTGTAACTTGATGTTCAGCAATCTCCTGCTGACGGCCGATGACCGTAAAGCACGCCGACGGAGAACATCGAAGGTGCGATGGCTGCTCAAAGCTTGCTTCATGGTTAACAGTTCTTTTAACCAACAAGCCTCGCCGCCATTGGCGACCTCGTTGTGCTACCCGACATTTCTTTGGAGGACCATAGAAATGGCCAACAGGAGTCAGCCGTCGGATCGACCAAATTTCGCTATCAAAAACTTTCAACAACATTATGATGGCGTTCGTTATGACTTTAAGCTGCAAGCTAGTTTACTTGAAATACTTTCTTCATGTGATTGTAACTCATGCATGTTTTTTTTTCTTTTTTTTTAAACATTTTATTCGCTACGTCCTGAAAGTTGTCGCTGATATGAACCCATCTTCAATATTGTCATTCAGTCTCCTCCATGTACTTATCAAAACTGTGGTTTGTCAGATTGCTTGTAATAGAGGGGGCTTGTACCAAATACTCAAAATTCAGAGGTACCACATTATGTGACGATAGATATATATATGTAAGCATCCGTATGGAACATCTTAGAAGGACACCTTGAAATGGGACGTGAAAACCACACTTTGCAGTACTGACTGACTTAAAAAAATATTTTAAATATATTTATATATTTTTTAAATATTTTAAAAATATTGAAATAGTAATAATCACCCAAATGCTTTAAAAATTGACCGTATTACATGCTCCATGGAGCTGTACAGCTCACTACTTGGTCTTTAGTGGACCACGAATTCATTGGACTGTGGTCAGCACACTTGCCGATCACAAAAGAATCTTTCGACCCTCTGGAATAATGGCAAGCATTCATCCATGGAGCTATGATTCATCCCACCCCAACTAGAACTTCTGGTTGACCTCTGACCGGACCCTTTTCCTATAAACCTCATATTTAGCATCTAACACGGCAGGAATATTAGCCCCGGCCCAGTAAGTACCAACATATCATGTCTGATAAACCCTAACAGGCACTTAATCACCACTAATCGATGATGAACAATATTTTTTTTTTTTTAAAAAGCGAAAGAAGTTTTGAACTCGCTAGTTTGGTCAGGATTGGCTGTTCTAGAAGACGACAGCGTTAACCACTTACTCATTCTTGTAGCCGGGAAATAGTTTAGCCAGTTGGACTTAACACATGAACTCTGCACCCACCCTCTCCCCTCCCCCTTTCCCCTCTTCTCGCAGTTGTCCAACTTCAGGATGTGTTACCGTACAGATGTAGAATTAGCAAATGTGTATATTTACCATGTATGGTATTTATTGTAAAAGGTAGTACAGAAAAATGATAAGGTTTTGCTGTGCTATCCTACTGTACATTTTACTACTTTCAATTTTATTCGGTATAACCAGTTATCCGATTCATCCATCACGGATCGTCTGGTTACCGGTGACATGGTACTAAAATATCGTTACATTTTGGCGCTTCGTAAACACTTCAACGTAACTTTTGTCAGTAACTACGCACTGCAATTACAGTATGGTGTTACTGGTTTTCTACGTTGCCTCTTTTCTCCTTTACTTTTTGTCTCAGGTCCAAACAATATGCGGTAATGAAGGTCATCCATCTGTTAGACTTCTCTCAAATTGGTGCTTGAATCTCTTCGATAGCAATGTGGGGGGAAAGAGTAAACATTCTTTTTGCTCGTTAATTAACCTTGCCAAAAAGTAACAAACCATGAAATAAAGTAGTGGCTTGCACGTGCTCCGGGAGTGGTTCTGTATTTGCGGCGATCGACCAGGAACATGGGACAGAAATGGAGAGTGCAAAGTGCAGAATTTCGTACGTACGTAAATGATCTACAAATGGCATTATGGAAATTGTATGGGGCAGCTACTGGATGAGTAATATACTGTTAAATATACACATAAGACTAAGTCTTGAAACGGGTGAGCTGTACTCATGAATATTTATGTTATTTTAACAGGTTTGTATGAGATCATCATCATCATCGTCATTAATACCATCAGAACTATCACCATCGTTATTATCATCATCAACCATCTCCAAAATAATTATGATCATTTCTACCACATTATCATCACCACCACGGCGATCATCACCATCGTTTCGTCATCAATATCATCATAATCACTATCATCATCACCACGAGTGCCACCATAATCATTAGTATCATTATCACCACCATAATCATCACCACCAAGTTCATCATCATCACTATTAACGTCGTCAACATTTTCGTTATCCTTATTGTGGTCGTCGTCTCATCATCCCATCATGCATCATCATCGTCATCATCATCAACATCATCATCAACATCATCACCATCATCATCAACATCACCATTATAATCATCATCGTCACACCATCTCCTTCATCAGTAACAGCGACAATAGCAACAACAGCACCATCGTCAGAGGGTCCGACAACATTAAAGGCAACGTTCCTGTTTACTGACATTCCAGCATAAGAAATTTTCACATCCCTCCCACCCCCCCCCCCAAGAAAAAAAGAGACATGTGAATATAAAAACGTGACCATTTTGTCATCACCATAGCCTAATATCAGCTATGAACAAACGTTTTCGAAAACCTTAAAACTACACATTATAGACATATCCGCCACGTATTGTTTTACCCTTAAAATAGCCGTAGGAAGACATTCTCAAAACAAGGGGATAGAGACGAAACGTCAATAGACCAACGTGCTAACATGTATTACGTTACTTTTCATTCATATCATTGCATAAATTCATAAATTCTCTCTCATAGTAAAAACAGTTCCTATGACATTTTTGTACGAACAGTCACACAATAAAAACAGGAACGAAAAAGTGATCTTATATACTCAGGAGATCTCTTTTTTCCCCCAAAGGTTTGAGTAGCATCACCTACGAGGGAGTACAAATATGACCTGTAACTGCTTTCCAATCATAAAGTACACAGTTCGTCATCTGGAAAAAACAAATGAAAAATGTTGTACCCCCAACTCAACACACATCTCCTCAGAGCATCTTCGCTTCGTCGACGATGCATGGAGGCGTTTTGTCAAACTCTAAGAGTCTGAGAAAGGCAGTTTTCTTTATTATCAAAGGGTTTAAGATGATTGAGGAACGCAAGGCTGTAAATGAATCGAACATAAAAAAAAAATGCCATCTCACGAGAGGTAACATAGATTGATGTTTAGTTGTTAGATGTTTCAGTGAACGAATCTTTTGTTTGTTTTTTCTTTCCTTTTCTGGTAACTGCAATCACTTAATTCCATCAATCCTTGACCGCCCCCCCCCCCCCAACCACCACCGCAATTTCCTCACGTATAGTACACCAGTTTCCTGTCGTATACCAGTTTTCTAGTTAGAACTAAATTTGCTCTTCACCCAAAAAAGGTTGAGAGGAGTAATTCAAATTTCGCAGGTTGTAAATTGTTATTTCAATGTTCAACAATGAACCAAAACAGAAAATGTTATGTAAAGCACATAAATGAACCTCTTCTGTCTGTTCATGTATAACATGTGTAATAGTTCCGTTTTGGGAGCTTTGAGCACGGCGTTCCATGGTATTGTGTAAAAAGTGATCCCCCATCAAAATAAAAAAGAAATAAACTTTTACGTTTATAACACACCACATGGCGTACCGAGAAACTATCGATTATTAATAATAAATACAATAATAATTAATAATAATTATTGATAATAAATATTGATATATTGATTATTGTTCAACCATTCAATCTCATGATTCTCATCGATAAATATTAGCAATAACCTCATCTTCTCAAAAACATTATACATAAGAGGAGTGACGGAAGATGCACCGTTTGATTTTCTTAAGTTTGGTTGAACAAATTAGTCTTGAGCAAATAAAAAAAAAACTGAAATTGCATCTACGAGAAACTTTCTTTCTCTTGAAAAGAAGGCTACCGACCCATTTTATTTTGATTAAGCCATCATTCTGCGAGTGTCCATAAACGTTGGCTTTAAAATATAATTTTATCTGCAAAGTAATTACACTGTTCCTCTAGTCAAGTTGCATTCATTGTCTTTTTTTTTTTTAATATCGCGTATGCAATGGTTTCCGTCGGTGCCTCAGCAATACTAAATATAGTAAATTTTTAATATATGGCTTGATCTGGTCGCATTAATTGTACGCTCCCTAGCCTGTAACACTCCTGGAACCAGCCAGGGGCAGGAGGGGAGAAAGGGAGGTCATCCGTGGTAACACCCAACTTGAGGTATAGACCAAAGACAGATATTTTCGAACATTTGTGATATATACCTACAGAACAAATTTTTTAGAAGATAATTAACTTCATAATTGTACACTTTTTGTAGCAACAAGTCGAATCTAGCCGCATTCAGTTGTAGAAATATTTAACGGTGATAAGGCTCCCGGTCCCTTTAGACTCCTCCACAATATCACTGTACCACCAGTTTGGCCGCTCTCAAACAAAGAACTTAGTGGATAAAAAATACCCTGTAAATACCCTGTAAACTATCCAAATAATACCAAGGAACTTCCAGACCAGAATGAAATTTTCTTCGATCGACGTTTCTTATGATCACTCTGAAGAGTAGAGCAGAGTATTTCCGACTCCTTTGCAATGAATCGTAAGTTAATGTAAACTGTAATGAACCTGTTCGTGCGCATATGTTCTGCGCATACAAAGACAAAATGCATGACTGTTTACTTTCCCGACAAACTTTCATACATGTTCTCAATATAGGAATAAATACATAAGCTGCAGGATGGCAGTTTAATTATAGCGACTGCTCTGAAAATTTTGGATCTGGACGACGAAAAATGAGATCGTATACATATCAACTTGGCACAAAGGGCGCTCCATAGTCAACCGGAAAACACGTCATAACCCCTAGCTAATATGGATCTAAATTTAGAATATTTAAATAGTCTGTATCATGAGATAAACAGGGGTCAATACATTTTGAGGATAATAACTATTATGCTCAAATTAATGAGCTAATCTATCTTGCTAACTTAAATCTATTTTTCTTCTTCTTTTCTTTTTTTTACTGTGCGCGCGCGCGCGCGCGTGTGTGTGTGTGTATGAATTGTCATCATGTAAAGATGTCATCAGTTGACTAATTACCGCATTAACTTCAGAAAATAAAACAAAACGCAATACAGTCTATGGCTTCCTCCCTCGGTCAGTTCATGAGATATCACGTAAATGTCTCTTCGTTGACGAACTACCAATGAATCACAGAACAAGGTCGAATCGTCTGGTTGACAATAACATCACGTGCAGGTTCGCCGATGATAATTAATGGTTTCAATTTTATGCGATCAGGAACACCGCGATCTTTTTGAGTCTAATCGGCGGATACAGTAGTGATAAACAGACGGATATCATAAACTTCACAGTGAAACTGATCGAAAATAGTGTGTAAAAAAATTGTGACAAAGCATTTAAAATTGGTCCTTCTTTGAAATAAATTTGACGATTTTCTGTCACTAAGTAAACGAGTAAATTGTACACGGGGCTTCGAAAGACTCATATGCAGTAACATTCAATAACATGTGAAAGGTCGGCACCACCACAATCATGATCATACATAATCATAGCCAGCATTAGTATCATCATCACCATCATCCTCACCATCATCACTATCATTACGTGTACCTCATCATCGTTAGTGTTACCATTGCCACTATCACTGATAATCATTACTACGATTTTAATTATGATCACTTTTACATTGTTCCTGTTCCTGCAATCCTGTGTTCTATGCTTCGCAACAAATCCTTGGTTTCCTACAACTGTGTAGTTGTTGGTGATTAATTTGTTACGGTACTATGTATTGCTACAAATGTTATACTCCCCCCCCCCCCCGTCATCCGACATTTTTTTTCTTCTCTCTCTTTACCTCTCTTTTACATACAAGTTGAAAATTAAAAAAAAAAACAAGTTCATGAATAATAATTTACGGCCGCATCCATACTCTTGATACTGACTGTTAAGTCACCCAAATAATTTGATTCTCCCATTTTGCCGTTTACGTGTGTCGTGAATGCGAGTTGATAATAATGTCAAGAGCAGAGGAATGAAAGTTACAAGTCTGAAAAGTGTCCTTGTCTCTCTCACTTTGCCGTGGAAATGAATGCTTGAAAACGCAGTCTAATGTGCGAGATACCCTTGAAAACATACACTTTTGAGATGCATGCATCGACAGATGAGCCAGACGCCATTACCGATACGTTGGTAATAGAGTGAGACGCCGCACTGCCGAGGACCAAGTTCATGTCAAACCTGGGAGGACGCTAATTTTATTCATCGGTGGCACCTTTTTTTCTAATCACACAGCTAGGAAAATGGGACTTGGTAGATTTACAGTGCGAAAGAATGTTTGGTACAGCCGAAAGACTTTTTTTTCTGCAGTGTCACTTTAAGATAATGTTAAGTAACTTATTCAACTTATTAAGAAGCATGCGTGCAACCTGAGTGAGGTGGGATTGGGTGGGTGGCTAGGTGGGGGAACATATTATGGGCAGTGTTGCCTAATAAGGACTTTTGTTCAATTATTGCATATGTTCATCTTCAATGTGTTTGTTTCTTCAGGCATAAAGATCCCGACACAAGCACCCTCTGGGATTTTAGCTTACTTCCTTCATATCATTTTATATACCGTGTTAAGCTGGAATTATATATCTGTGGGAGACGAATGAGATTCTGAGTGATCGTTATACGTTAAGGGTTAGGGTTTAAGTTCGTGGGAATTAGTTTCAACTATTGAGATGAATTGGTTTCGTCGACTTCAGACTCGAAAGGAATGGATATCTATGAGAAAGGAAGCCGATCCTTTGTACCGTATATATGTTACCGCATATGTTTGCCACTAAATCTGGGGATTGTCGTAGCACAAAATATTTGAAACGTTCTTCTGTATGCTGTAATCTATGGTAAAGCTTAACGTAATATCCCATAGTGAGGACCCGGACGCTCATCCACTCGTGGTGGGGGCTCTTCTGTCCCCCTCCCCCTTTTCGTCACATCAGCAATCACAGTAACTCGAAATTAGTAATGTTATATATTGTTAGTTAACGGGACTATTCATGGGGGATTTCCAGACTTACGCTTCCTTTTCTCTGGAAACAATTACCAAACACACAAAACTTGTACGAGATTCAGTCCACAGGGATGAATATCAACAGGACCTCCCCCCCCCCCTTCACCTCCCCTTGCCTTCAAGTTTAATGAAAGTTCAGAGTTAATGATATTATATCCGATTATATTGATATGATGTCAAAGGTTTAGAAACAACGATACGCAAACAGTGTAAAAGCTTACTCCAAAAATCATTTGTTGGATATTACTTATTAGCATGGAAAGGGTGATTTTTCGATAGCCTAGAGGGTGTTTTAATCCAAACGTTTCCTGGGATACTCCATGTCAAGTGATGGTGTCGTTTCCCGTTGATAGTCTTCCCAAAAGCCTCGCTCCCTTCACCCCCCCCCCCCCCCCACTCCCTCTAGCTCAAACTGGGTGCGCCACTGTAGCAGAGGATTTACTTTATATCCGTATCACCTTTTAACTTTGTTTTAAATGATCCACCACTGACATCTCGATAAGGAAATACTGACTGATAAGAAAATACTGACAGTACCATTTTCAGTTGCTTAGACCTACTACTGGGAAGAGCAATTTCCGGCGATCTGATGATCTTTTTATCCAAAAAGTTTCTCGTACACTCCTCGCCAACTGATTTTGGCTCTCCGCTGAGATAATTTTCACGCAATCTTCGGCACCAAAACTTCCTCTAAGATAAGCCTCCCTTCTCCCTCCCCGGCTCCCTCGCACTTTTTCCCAAAAATGTTTGGATGAACCCCTGAAAGCTGAGGGTCGTACGCTGTATGCCGGTGCGCGCGGTGTGTTTTGTAAGCTCGTGAAAGTGAACTGAGTAAATGAAATAGGTGGTGGACTGCTATTTTCTTCTACTATTATTTCAGTCTCTCTGCGGCTCTACGCAGAGAGTACTGAAGAGTACAATACTTGGGAGTATGATACATATTTGTACGGCATATTTGTCTTCTATCGCCTCCTATTTTAATGACGAGACCGCTTTAAACATGGAGGTTTATCTTGTTCGTGATCACATTCAGGAAGTGTTGATGGAGGTCGGACTTAATGTGTCTCGCTGTGACTAATCGAAAAGATTTTTTTTTCAGAAAGTTTATTATTAAGGCCTACTGTTGATATGACCGAAATAATTTTACCCTGTATCACCTGCATGCCCACACTGAATTTGGCCACGATCTCCCCACAAGTCCCTAAAACATCAAACGTGTTTTAAAAAGCACGTGAAATATTTATATGAAATATTTATGAAAAGTTGTAGCCTAGATACTATTTTGGAGACATTTTGACCTTTCTGGGCATGTATGCATGTCGAATACTTGAAAAGTACCTGGTTTGACATAATAAGCAAACATTGAAATGTGTCCCCTTCCCAATAGTAGCCTTACTTACACATATGATCGAAGGGTTTGCAAGGACCTCATTTTTCCCTGGAGACCACATTGTTTTAAGATTTCGTGTGTGAGACAAGGCGGCTTTACACCAAGTCAGTTGACTATTTCCCAAGAAGTACCGTGCCAGTCAATTGTAGCCTACGTTATTCGTCACTGGTAGGAATCTCTGAGTTAACGGGGCATCTTGACATTAACCAGTGACCGTGAAAAAAAAATGCTTTCTGTGACTTATCGATACCTTAGCTCAAAGCGATACAAGTAAAACACATCACGTGCTTCAGTGATAAGGTAATCTGAAGTCTAATTAGAACAGATAAGTTAATGAATGTATTTGAAAATAAATTCCCTGACTATATGCAAAATATTAACACTGCTATTAGACGGTGCGGTTCAAACTGCAGAAATTGTGGCGCTGTTTCATTAATGATGCAGAAAATTTGTAAATGGCCGACAACTTGTTTCATGATAACCTCTTTTTTGTAGTCGACTGTCGTTTTCTAAGTCTCACAGGTAGCAAACATGCAAGTACCGACACTGAAACCATATATGTTGCCAGTGTTACATTGTAAAGTATCACGGTTGGGGTAAAGGATAATTTGAGCGACGAAAAATATGAGGGACTTGTATGGAGAATTATGCAAGACCACTATTAACGATGTGGAATCCTGTAACACACTGCGTATTATGTATACACAGACACCAGTGGCGTAGTCAGCGGTGGAGGGGGGGGGGGGGCGGAAGCAGGGTGCCCAGACATTTTGCTGACGCTATGGATGATGTTGGAAAATAAAGGAGAACAAAAAGACAAACATGAAAACAAGAGAGTAGAGGAGGATGACAAATTGTCGAA
Source organism: Stichopus chloronotus (assembly GCA_021234535.1). Taxonomy (NCBI): domain Eukaryota; kingdom Metazoa; phylum Echinodermata; class Holothuroidea; order Aspidochirotida; family Stichopodidae; genus Stichopus; species Stichopus chloronotus. The sequence continues at coordinate 5,807,845 of CM037844.1, forward strand.
GTTGGAGAAAACTGGTAGGCCTAAACTGAGGGTTGGGGGATGTGAAATTGCCAGGATTTACAAGTGCTTCTTTGTGACATCGAAAACTAAGACGAATCAGACTAACAATACAAAATTGGAACAAGGTGTTCATGAAGGTGTGATATCGTTAATTCGAGGTTTCGATTGGCCAAACATTCGCCTGTTGCTAAGGCCTATACGCAGAATACGAGTATGCAGCAAGCGGATGGAATCCGTAGGAGAACGGTCTCCATATTTATTTCACACAGGACGCAATATGCCTCCCCGAACTGTCAATCAAAACCTTGGATATTAATAATGTCATGGAATCCAGAAACAATGTTCCTCTATTTTTTCCAACCCTAACGATGAATAAAAAAAAGAAAATAAATCCTCAAAAGTATTGGTTGTCAATGCCAACTAAAGCTGTTGCCAATACGAACCAAGATTCTGTCATATTATCATTTAAAAGTAGATCATTCTACTACTAAAATAATGTCAGTTTTACTAAAGAGTACGTCATTTTCATTACAAAATGGAAATGTTTCACCATGCATGCAACAAGCTCATGTTTTGCCCTGGGGTTTCCTAAAAAAAGATTCCAATCGGGTGCTACGTCGCTCCGTTGCGTTCAACCACCTGCCCCAATTTTCATTTTCACACTTAAAATGGGTCATTATCACCCAATGAAAAAGTTGGGTCTAAAAGTATGTTCAGAAACCCCCTCTCCCACTACTTGCAACTGTTCCAGGAATAAATGAACGAGAATAAATAATTCATCATGATTCTTGTATCATCTCCACCCATCTGATAAGTACTACCATTTTTCATACATTAATTTTTATCTCATTAGGCTCTAATTGAGAAATTGCAGGCATGAGATCGATATTTCAAGGCTGGATATATGCAGCTTAAAACTCACTGGAAGTGCCGTTTCCGGCCATCTGGAGAGTTTCAAAAGCCAAAAATTTCCTTGTACGCTTCTATCTGTGGTGGCGCTCCGCTTAGATAGTCCTAATGGCACTCAGTCCCTCAAATACTTTTCAACCTTTCTTTTAGGTTCATGGGTGCGGCTGTCCAAGAGAGTCAATTTTGCATCATGATTGGGAAAATGAGAAGGGCAAACATGATCCCTTTTGGAGGCAAAGGGGAGGTGGTGTGCCATCCCCTTAGACCTCTCCTCATGGCTCATAGATTGATTTGAAATTCTGACTTAAGCCTTGGTAGGGACAACACCCCTCCCCTTATACCCCTCAGGAAGGACGGTGGTCAAAACTATAGGAACGATGAGTCATTTTTCACAAAAAAGTCCTAGCAACGCCCCTACAGACACATGAACAAAGCAAAAAGATTGGTCAATTTCTCTTCAAATTTCACTTTGTTCTATTATTTATGAATTTCCGTTGATTGTAAAAGGATGAAAGGTGAACAAGAGAGGAACAAGTAAATGAATGTTTTTAAGAAACAAAGAAAGATTGAAAAGGTGGCACGAATGCCTTTTTTTTAAGTTTCTTCACTCATGCAATTAGTGAAGTAATCACACAATTTATTTTTTTTTTGTTTCGTATTGCACAAGAACACTTGCATTGTACACATCACTAACACAAGGTATGAATAGTTTCCAGAACATCGTAGAAAGCACGTGACCTCTATTATTTTTTTGTTTATCTTGTACAGTCCCAGACAGGAACTGCTGGTATTCGACATGTGACAAAAACGAAAAAAAAAAACTCTTGCAATGAAATTTCTTCATCATGCCAGTAAACTTCAATGACATGTATCAGACAATATGCACTTTATTTTGCATGTACATACGTAGAAGTTGCAAATACACCTCAACTGACCAACTGGAAAAGTATACAGTAATCTATCAAACAGTAATCTGACATTAAATCAGGCTTTGGTGTTCCTGTATTCTAAATTTCAAAAGTGCACCAAAGAACTGGCCATACTGTACTTCTTACAGTTGTGAAATGCTACACTGTACCATGGTTCATTTATCCGAAAATCACCAAATTTTCAAAAGAAATACTTTTGCATTATTGAGTCTTTCCTTGTAGTTATTGGTACGGAAGTTCCATATATTTACCCCATGACCCAAATTTGGCTAAGTTTATAGGCAAAAAAACCCAGTATAGAATCAATCTTTTTACGACCATAATTAACAATAGTGGAAATGCTCCCGAAAGAAATGTGGCGTTGGTCTTGTTTTCCAAGTTGGATTCAAGTGGAAGAGAAAGATGGAAAATTTGACAATACAGGCTACTTTTTTCTCTATCAAACAACACATCCTGTTTTAAATATCCGATTTTGATGTAATACACATTTCAACCATGAAATTCATCGACTTCACCGTTGGTTGGGAGACCCACTCGATCACGCCATCGCCTCGACATGCTTCCTTCACAAATATGTTACTGTTTTGAAAATGATTGAATGACTTGAAAAAGAATAGCAGGGAAAGAAACACCACATTGACACTCTGAATACATTTCATTAAAGCTCATTTCTTCTAAGCTCTATTATGTAATATACTTCCAATTAACTAAGAAAAAAAAAAGAGAAATGAAGCACATCATTGGAAGAGTGTGATTGTAGATTCTCTACCAAAAATGGCATAAAGAGGTACAATTTATCTCTTGAATCAGTCTGACTTAAAATTGCTAAAATTGCTGCAACCCTACAAATTCCCCAAAATGTTCATGTAATCACAGTTAAATGATTGTATGTTGTTGGCTTGGTCACAGTGGGATGGGGTAAGCTATTCTTGTGTTCAGAACCGGACAGGGTATGCTGCTCCCATGGTCACTAAGATGAGATTCTGCAGTTTCCATGGTCGGTGAGATAGGGGTATGCTGTTCCTAAGGTCAGACAGGAGTGATGTGGTTCTTGCGGTTGCATTCATACGCGTTACATCCACTTGTCGGAACAGCCCGTGTCAGTGTCTCTTCAACGATTGAATTTAATGGTTCACTTCATTATCAGTCTTGAATTTCACTTGCCAGATATTGTGAGAACTTCTGGTTGGTAAACCATGGTTATGTGAGATTTTAGATGTAGTCTTGTGGTTTTGCTTCAATACTTAGAAGAGTAATTGCCTTACGTCATTAACATGGTTGCTCAGGGTTTTTTAAATCAAGCATGCAATGGCCGCAATCAGATCAATGTATTCTGTTAACATTGTCAAAGTCAGACCACAATACGCTGTTCTTGTGGTCACAGCCAGATGGGGGTATGCTACTTAAGGTGGTCACAGACAGACAGGCGGTACGTTGTTCTTGTGGTCACAGTCAGTGGGGGTTATGTTGTTCGTGTGGTTTCAGTCATACGACGGCATACAGTAAACATGGTCACAGTCAGACTGGAGTATGCTGTTCTCATGGTCACAGCCAGATAGGAGTATGCTGTGAAAACAGTCACGGTCAGAAAGGGTTCTAGGGTTTGCTGTTGTCACAGTCAGCAGGTTGTATGTTGTTCTTCTGGGTTTCAGTAATACGATGGTATACTGTAAACACGTCACAGTCAGACTGGAGTATACTGTAAACATGGTCACCACCACAAGAGTGTGCTGTTCTCATGGTAACAGTCACAACAGAGTATGCTGCCATGTGGTCACAATCAGACCAGAGGTACCCTCTTAACATGGTCATAGTCAAATGGAAGTATGTTGTAAACAAAGTATATGATTCTCAAGGTCATAAGGTCACACAGATAAACTGTTACTACAGGGTATACACTTTTTTAGACCTTCAAAACATTGTTGCCTAAGTGTAACTGGTCTGGGGGCCTCTCCTCTCTGTCTGCAGTGATTCTCTCAACAACGTTTGCAGGTTACTGAACCCATCAGCTGATATTTACAGAGCACAAGCAAATCCTTGTAAAAAAACTTTGACAAAGAATACCTGACTTATTCCAGTAAGTAGGCAATTTTCAATCTCCGTTTGAGTACTAAACTCATCAAAGTAATGGCTGAAACGTACCTCTAGATAAAAGATACCACTTTCTGAAAAGTTACAAAAATGGCAGTTGACTTATAATTTGAGTTTGCTCACCGTCCCTCCATTTCCTGCAATAGTGACAATCCTGTAGCAGAATGGAGAGTCATACTTTGGTTTAGATGTTGATATCCAGTGGAAACACTGTTTCATGCTTCAAACATGCTGATGAATACAAAGAAAATATGAACTACAGGCACTTATAGGGTCATTAGAAGCTATGAAAATTACAGCCTGTGAGCCACCCACATCAAGAGCCACCCACATCAGGACTCTGCCGGCAAATTTTGACGAAATAAAAGACTACAGAACTGAATTTTCTTGGATTCATATCTTTCTGCCTTCCCTCGAGCATTCATCATACTCTTCTCCGATCTGCTTACATTCCTAGTCGCTCCGTTGTCTGCACACGTGTGTCACGGGACATCTGCATGGTATCAAGTGCATGTGTAAGTTCGTACATGTGCGGCGCATGGGGGGCATCCAGGTGGGCGGGTTTTGGGGTCAACCAAAGCCCCCGTCCTCATTGTCGTGCACCCCCACCTGCTCATATATCTCACCCGTCCTCCAGACCTGTCGAGCGTAATCCATGTACTCTCTGATTCTTTGCAAAACGGAATCGCCCAGCCGCTGCTTGAGGACGTAGACCATGAAGAGGATGACGAAGATGTTGGAAAATAAGAGCAGGTAGTCTGGCTTGGTCACCAAGGTCGTTGGCAGTGGTCCTTCCATGTCAGTGTCAGAGACTTGTACCTCCCCTTTGGCTTCCAAGCCTTCAGTCAAAAGTGAATGAATACGGGTAAATGGGTTTACAAGCCACAGAGATTCAGATAAGTTAGAAAGAAAATAAAACACTTGAAACAGTTATTCTTCATTACAGCTTCATCAAATTATCAATAATGATCACTGGGATGTGTTCAATATTTGACCTTAACTCATTTATTTCTTCTTTTTTTTTTTACTTTTCAGCTATTCCAGGTAATCAGCTATTCCAGGGTGTGAAACTAGAATTTTACAAAAGAAAAATGCTGTGATTCCCGTCCTCTGAAGATTTGAAAGTGGGAGAGGTCATCACTGACTGATGAGGCTTCTGCCATTTTTAGAGTTTCCTTCTCGGTGAGGAAATGACATCAATTCAAGAAGAAAGGACAGGAGGCAACGGCTACAGTTCTGACACACAAAGGATAAGGCAAAAATACATGTAAGTTTTGTGGTAGACTACACTCTCCTCAGTATTGAAGCCCCTCCTATTTTTTTTTTAATTTCAAAGCAAAGCTGCGTTAATGCAGGGCTTCACTTGCATAATAAGCAGTGATAATGACCATTAAAGGCATTAACAAACTCTCAGCAGATGGGAATGAAACCTTGAATGCTTAGGCTGTGAGAACTATTTGCCTGGAAAAATTCAATGAAAAGTATAAATACAAAACATGAATATGTAACTATCAATACACTATCATATTTTACAACTTACAGAGCAAAGGGATTGCAAATGTGTTCACTGTACGTTACCTGTATTATTCTGGAGGAAGGAGACCAGGTTCACCAACGATCTCTCTGTGTAGTTGAATCGAAGGACCGGCTTACGACGGTGAAAGAGCAGAATGTCAGGGACAGCGACGATACCGTATCTGGTGTACAACCTGTGTACCAAACAACAAAGAGGGGGGTCGTTGCGGAACTATGCAGAAGTTACATATGTACCCCTGCTAATTCATGTGGCACAACTACTGAAATATGTTTTGTATTTCTTTATGGACTGTCTTAAAAGAAACATTGCAATAGTTTAGGATGTGTGACCCTATGATACAGCATGTCTCATGTTAATCTTTTGTCTGTGCAACCTTTATTTCGAGTACATTTGAGAATTTTACATGCCTGGAGGGTTTATTTTGGAAGTACGTATTTTCTTCTTCAAAAATATTGATATCACTTACCAATGTGAAACTCAGTAATTAAGAGACAATATGTGAAGAGTTAACGAGAGAAATACTGACACTGCGTAACACTCGTCATCTGTTTTGCATTTTTCTCAAACTTTGAAAAGTCATATCTCAAAATCAGTAAAAGATGTAAACAGAGTTACAACGGATTTTCGTTCGGGGTTTTCCTTTGCAACTTATAAATGAAGGGTGCTCCCCTCTAGAAGCATGTCACACAACCTTTAAGGTAAATCTACAATGTACTTAATGTACATTATCACTAGTGTCAAATTTAGAAAGTAAATGAGGGTTTCAATTTCAAAGAAAAACAAAGACGTTTGTGTAATAATTTGCCACTGTTACTGTGTTTGCACTGAGATGTATGATGACTTGAATCCCGCACAAAGGTGAGAGTTGCCGGAAAATTCCACACACTTTTCCACAGCTGAGGTCAAAGCTACAATTGTCAATACACACAATACATTGCAATAGAACCTTCGCCAAGAGACAACTCCCTCCTTGACTTTGAAAATCCAGCGTTAATTTTTTTTAGAGAAGGGTTTGCCGCCAAGGATCAATTCTTTAGTATGAAAACTGCACTGTTGTATAGCATTTTGGTAACCTTGAGGCAAATCGAAAATCTTTCTTGACCAGAGAAGTCTTTCTTCCAACAGTAATATGTTGAGTTATGAACAAACTATTGATGTGGGGATCAAAATACATGCAGTGAAAAATTACTCTCTTTCATCAATGAACCCCTTCAAACCTTTGTAAAATATGCCTTTAACCTCTAGCCATGTCCTTTGCACATTCTGAAGGCACCCCACCGCATTGAACACAGAGGTTTTACCAGGACCACACACAGCAGAAAAGATAATCATGAAGATTGAATTGATTTAACTTTACATTTTTAGACTGTGATTGCATGAAAAATTTCAGTTTGCAGATTTAATGGTGGAGTAAACAGTCCCACATCAATATATAAACTGGCAAACAGCAGAACCATCCTTACAAAAAGGGTTCAACATTACTCAATGCAGTGGGCAAGTGAACTGTCCGTTTATTTTAGTTAACAGCTAACTGTATATCTGTCAGACTGTCACAGCACTACAGAATATTGTCAACAGTAAAGTAATTATCCTTCCCGTACCCTACCAACGCAAGTTAGGTAACGGTACGTGGTCGTCTCAAAGTGGTGAACAGGAGCATCCTTTGTGAACAGTTTTTTTTTTGGCAAAAGTACAGGGAAACTGACACAAATGGATGACTTACTGTCTTATCAGCAGAAGGATATTCTTTTTACTTCGACAAAACTAAAGCAGTCCCAAGGAGTTAAGTGTAGAAAATACAGCAGTCCAACAAAGCATGCAAGACAATTTGTTTTCTGTAGATCCTGTAAATTGCTGCACAATTTGAAGTCAATTTAATTTTTATGATAGCAAAAAAAAATAAAAATGTCCACAGCCTAAAATGTCCACTAAGCAAAGATGTTGGATGCAGCTGGTGCCCACAAAAAAGGACAAAATGATCACAGTCTAGATGCCAATAGATATGCTGATTTCTGTATTTTCCCATTTTTTTTCCAAATTTGTGTTCTTCATAATGACTAAAAAATAAAAGCATAATGAAGTCACAACTTGATTCTAGCCCTCACATTTCCCATGTAGCTCCTTGCACACAGAATTTTTGCACAAAGTATAGTCAACAGTCGTAGCATTATTCTTATGGTCGACTGCAGTGAATCAAACTGGTGTACCAGTAGCACATGGGGAACAGTGCCAGGGCAACCTCTGATGTTCTTTGGCAACATGCTATGCATTGATAATGCTGCTTAAAAAGAACAGTTGCTATGTACTATTTACAACATTCTACAAAATTTTGATGCAAAGTTTCCCTCTGCCCTCCTGCCTTAAAAGTTTGCTGAAAACTGCCCACAGGTGTTGACTGGAGATTCCATAACCAAAGATTCTATCAGAGAATGCAAAACATGGACAAAAGTAATATTTCATTTCTCTTTCAATTTTCTTTCAAAGACCTTTTTCATGTATCAGTGTCAACCCGACATCCCACAAGTATTGTTTTTGTATCTTTCATACAGACTTTCCTTTCTTTTGTAAAGATGTACTGTAAAATCAATACCAAAACACTAGATTAGCTCTCTGTACACCATGAACAATTCTTTCTGAAAGTCCCAAGACCATCTGGATCCTCCTTCAACATAGCCCACAGCCAATTGCCTAAGTATAACTTTTAACCCCATGTGAAGAGATTGTTGAGTATGTGGTGATCCTTACCCACTTGACTGGGAGACATCTACCGCCATGACATCCAAGCCCGGGAACGCTCTTCCGAGGGCATTGTAGTTGGGAGCCATTTTGATAGAAAAGGGGCACTGTCTGGAAAAGAACAACACCACTGCACAATGCAGCTTGGAGGAGCCAGACTCATCAGTTTCTGGCTCCAGTTCAAGGATCCTCATGCACTCTGAGGCATTTACGACGTTGACACCGGGAGACGTAGCATTTTCTGGATGAGTTCTCAACGAGCAAGGATAGGGAAACTTAGAGGTCGCATTTTCGACGTCGGCAGTGGGGTCTGCATTCATCCAAGAGCCCTGCCAGGACTCTGGAATATCGCTGGGTAATGGTGCATAGCACTGAGAGCCCTGGAGAACCTGAAACACAATGTCATGGTAACTGTAGAGGCAGCAGGTTAGCTTTTCAAGAGCTTGGTAAGTCTTCGTCTGCCATTTTCTCTTTTCCACCAGGTTCAGTATGTACTGTATGTCTGTTTCTTTTGGCGGGGGCGGAGAAGGGAACGTGTCGAAGAAGTTGCTGTCCACATCTGGGATATCTTCCTCATTGTCATATATTCCGTCTTTTTCATCTACCACATCCTCAGCAGTGCACAAGGGGATGACCACCACCAAGATAAAGACTGGAAAGCAAAGATAATGAAGCAATGAAGATTCTGTATATTATGTTAGCAAAGTTTCATAAATCCTCAGTTTCCAAGTGAACACTGTGACAGTGCAGGCCGCAACATTGATATGAGCGAGAGTATGTTAGTATGCACGAGGGTTGTGGGTGGGTGTGTACATGTGAGAGAGTGTGGTGTATGTGTGAGCATGTGTATGGTCTTGCATTCATGTACAGTATTAATTTATCAGTACTTATCACTCAAGATACTGATAGATACAAACGTTTGAAGTCACTCACAGCATTTCATCCGAAAAACTTCAACTTTAGGTTGATCAGCATCTACCGACCCAAGCATTAAAAGTCACTGAGTGACGGTGCAGTCAGTCACATGACCTTCAGTGTGCTTTTACTGTGTCTCTCTCTGCTTTTCAGTTCAGGATAGCGATGTGTGACCAACACCACTGGCAGCACAATGTTCACTATGAATGAAAGCTAAGACATTATGCATCACTTTCATGATTGATTCCATCCATACCTTCTCAAAAACAAAACTGCAGGTGTTTGGGATTGCTGCATAACACATTTCATTAAACTTACTGTAACATCAATTTTCACTTTTGGTGGTTAAACCTGTTTAGCAGACCTAAGGTTGCAAGATTTTTTTTTTCAATGACTCCATAGAGATGTTTTCTCCAAGACCCAATATCAATTGGGTCAAAATAATGACTTATGAGCAAAATAGACTCACTATAAATTTCAGTGGCATACTGTATAACTGCAAATTGTGACCATAAACATCAGTGTGTCAAATTGCCAAGTCACTGGGTCAAAATCACATCATAGCGATTTAGCAATAGCATTGCTTCAAGTAGCCTCTTAGCATTGGCAGTGAGGTACAGTACAGTGGCATTGTATAAACATGGTTTTATTTCAAGTATAGTTTGAGTTTCTATGTTTCAAAGTGAAACTCCAAATTAGAAGTCTAGCTTATGTAAATCAATCAAAAGGATATTAAAAGTTTTTACACCAAAAAACCACAAGTGTGACAGTCTAAAGCACATTCCATATAATGCCAATGCCCATGCAGGCTTCTACATTTTAAAATCAAAGGCGAGTACACAACAGCTCTCCTAAGAGCTACTATGGTGAGCTGTTTTCATTATTTTTACTGATGTTACAGTACATACAACAGAAAGGTTGTAATTGACCTTTCTTGACAATCAAAGTGAGTGGTAAATGACTTGCCTAAAATTCATTTTAGGCGAGTTTAGGTGCTGCTGAGCTATAGCACACCTTAAATGAAAAGACCTGCCACGTTTACACCAAGGTGTCAGCAATTCTATGCCAACAAAATACAGGTGATCTTTATACCACACAGCATAACATGAAACATATATACCTGCTGTACAATGATCATTTGTCACCCTAGAGGCATAAAGTTACAAAAGTTCTGCCCTATTTGGCAGAAAATAATCACACTTTGTATAGAACATACGTGAGATGTCAAGTGGAAACGCACCACTGCAGAAAATGTTATAGACATGGCTTTGACTTACAACTAGTTTGCAGCACAAAGTAGACAGTAAGTTGGTAAGTTGTACAACAAGACTATTTTATTATGGAAGAGGGCACACTCAGGTGGCCATTTCACCACCTCTGTGCCGGGAAGGTTTAGCATAGTTGCAACGTGCATGAAATGCAAACCCACTGACAGGAAGGCACAAAATTTTCATGAAAAATGTCACTTAGCTCAAAACAAAACAAGTTCAGACCTGTCAACCCTCCTGGTTTTACCAGGAGGCTCTTGACCTCCCGGTTTCAAATTCTATCCTCCCATGCCCAGTTTTTCAATGTTCCATTTGCAACAATTCTTAAAAAATGCTTAACACTACTCCCAGGCTTGAGCAATTGACCAAAAAATAAACGTATAATTAGCATAGTCTGAATGTAAATTGACTATTTACAACAACAACTGATACACTGTGTACTAGTTCTTTACACAAGGAAGCTGCTCCACAAGGGTGCCAAACACGCCTTGCTGCATCATGTACAGTGTAGGATGTTGCTGCAATTTGTGCTGTGCATGCCATGCACTCAGCTCATACATGACAAGCTGTGCACAATTATGCAAGCTACACAATATCACATTTAAGGGCAGTAACTGATCACCCTAAGCAGTATTTTTTGTTCCGGATAGCAGAGTTCTCAACTGGTTCTACTGATTGACTGACTGCAAATTCGAAAGATGCAGAGTAGCTCATGGTACACAGCATACTCTGGGATCCATTGCTTTGATTACACATTTGGAGGAATTTTAGACAGGCTGTGGGAGGGACTAGATGTAAGTGGTCGAGAGAACTGAAACTGTCTGATGCGATGAGTAGTTTGTCTTTAAGTAGGCCTATTCCACATAGTCTAGCCTAGGCCTACATTGTTTTACTTTAGTTGAAAGTCACCAAACCTCCTGATTTTTCCACCGATCTCATAATTTTTTGTACATGAGATATTTACAACTACAGGTCTCCCTATTTCAGGGCCAGAGAGTATATGCCTCACTTGGCTGAAGTCCTGCAGCTTCAGTAATACTAAATAGCTAGAAAGTATCAGTATGTCAATCTGTGGGGGATAGGCTAGATGTGGGGTGCATCTATGTAGGGCATTGGGTCTATAGCTTAGCCTGACTGTTGGCCTAAGCTAGATAAGATTACAAAACAATGGAATATTTCATGGATTTTTTAAGGGATCAACTCAACACTGTTAAAATTTAAACCACACAAATTAAATGTTAAGATAAACCACTTAGTAAAGGGTAATGTCATATTTTGTAGTCATCTTACGTTACCTTTGTTGTGTCAATGTTCCATAGCAACTTACCATTGCACTAGAACAATTTGGCAACCCCGTCCCACGTTAGAGTCTATAGTCACGATTAGGGCCTGGTAGTAAGTACAGTATTGCCATTGGATATTAAAGCCGTGTGCTTTACCTGTTTATGTTCTCGGGAGGATGTCGCAGAACTAATCCGTGCGTGTGTAGACTGGTTTTGGGTTTGTTAGAGGCGCGATTATGGATCAACTGTGACCACTTACACAAATTCCATGATTCAAATAGGCCTGAACACAATAAATACATTACTGGATACTTTACCTTGGATGCAATTAAGGCAACCACTTGAGCTAGCAATTTTCATCCTGTTTAGTTTTCTGGCCTTCGAGTCTCTTCAAGCCGGGTTCAGACTAACATGTTCACCAGCCACGGTATGATGTCCTATACTCAGCGTAGCCGGCCTAACATATGCACGCGCAATCCCTACTATTACTAAGTTAGTAATACAGCTTAGACCATTTTTATTTGTAACTCTGATGTTACATTTCCTGTCACACTGCCGAACTCTCAAGAGACGTTCATGTTTTCTTTTGGGGAAAGGCAGCTGTTGACATTATAATAAATTTCCCCAGGCCTGCAATTTCTTCTTTTGCCTATGTTACTGAATCAGCTCGTGAACTAATTACGTGACAATAATTAACAATTAATGAATAAAATATGAATACGCAACAGTTGAAGTTAAACCAATCAGATGCCGATGGTATGATCCGAGCTCATTCATAAAGTGTCACTTATCAGGTGAGGTTCGAGCCATTATTTTAGATCAAAGTCAGTTACACTCCAAAGAGACTGTTATTCCGAATTCAATTTTCAAGACAGCATATTATTTTGGGATTTATAAAAATCAACGTGGCCACATTGCCATCACAGGGAACGAAATCTCTGTTAGGTTGATACCAAACTTCTTCGGTTATATGCTAATTTTCTTACGTAATGAATTCTCCTCCATGTGCTTGAATGTGGACGTGCCTCGGTTTTGTACTGTACCTGTTTCGGTCAGCCGATAGAACTGCACTGATACACTGCAATCGCAGGATATAGACACACACACGAGAGTAGTGCTTTGTATAAGGCGACTGTGGAGACACACCTAACATACTGACGGCATTAACTTTAGTGCTTCATCTTTTTTTGCAAAAAAATAGGAGTGAGAGATAAAATTCCAACATGCCTGCAATGGACAGTATTAATCTTATCCGGGAATCACCGTTCTTGACGGTAAATTATTCCACTGTCTTCGAGTTTGAGAAGGGATTCGACCACGAGGAGTGGATCGTATGGTTCGAGAAATACTGGATTATTTCCGTATTGCTCAGCGCCGTTTACATTTTGCTAGTCTTCGCTGGTCGAAAATGGATGGAAAATAAACCGAAGTATGATCTCAGGAGAGCCCTCACCATATGGAGTGCTCTTTTGGCAGTTTTCAGTTGGTGTGGAGCTCTACGACTCTGGACCGACTATATATTTTTCATGAAGAGGTTCAACTGGGATTTCAAAGCTAGCATGTGCGACCCGGTGTTTTACAGAGGGGTGATCGGTTACTGGTGTTGGCTCTTTGTCATAAGCAAACTACCCGAGCTCGGTGACACGATTTTCATCGTACTTCGAAAACAGAAGCTCATTTTCCTCCACTGGTATCATCATATAACAGTGTTTGTATATTCTTGGTACAGTTACAGCGGTTATACCTCAACAGCTCGTTACTTCATTCTCATGAACTTTACTGTTCACGCGTTCATGTACACTTACTACGCATTGAAGGCAGCCAGGGTGTGTCGAATGCCCAGCTGGGTAAGCATGGGCATCACCGGCCTGCAGCTCTCGCAAATGCTGGTCGGTTGTCTGGTGAATATCGAGGCCTACAACTACAAACAGAAGGGGGAGTTTTGCTCTATCGGTGAAGACAACTTGAAGTTTTCGTTCATCATGTATTTCAGCTATTTGATCCTGTTTGGACATTTCTTTTATACCAATTACTTGGTAGCTAAAAAAGTGGAACCGGTGTCAGAGGCCAAAAAGGTGAAGTAAAAGTTGTCCTCTCTTGGGACAACTGTTGTCGTAGGTGTAGGCTAGGCCTAGTTAGCTGAAATAACGAAAAATGGAATCGTTGCTTTTCACTTTATTGACCGGGATACCTCTTGTATAAAGCCGACATAAGGAACGATTTGACCTCAGTGGACCAAGCATATTGCGCAGCTGGAAATAAACCTGGGCTCAAAATTTAGAAGCCAAAACACCTTCCCGGGGGCTGAGACCGTCATGACGTGGTGAACACAGCAGGCAACTTCTGGGGCAGTAGCTAGTCTAACTGTGTCCTGTTGTTAGACCTTGAGGCGGGGGCAGGGCCGACTGATCGAGCTCATACCTGCATGTTGGCCTAAAATATTTACCTCGATCAATTAGCGTTTTGCACTTAGGCTTTTCAATGAATTTAATGTTCAAAAAGTGTCCACAGGTATTTAGCCATTCATAACAGTATCATTTTTTTAATTTTATTCGTTATAATTATAAAGGTCTTGGCTTTGATTGTGTTTGATGTGGGTCAAAGGTCATCTGAGGTCACCAGTAGGGAGAGAGTAGTTTAAGAAAGATGTTAAAATCATACCATGGAGCTATATGCTCTCAAACTCTTGAACTCTCAAATTTCAACGGAAAATACCCGCGGCCACACTTCAAAACTGTTGACTTTCAAGTGGCTTAAAAGTGCAGTACATAAAGATCTTTAGTGTGCCTCGAAGGTCATTTGGGCTGGGTTACTATGAGTTGCAAAATATTAAGATCTCAAATGTTTTCATTTTTTTTTTTTAGGACTTACTATCCACAAAGTTACAAAGAATGCTTGCAGGGCCTACTCAGGTTTCTACATATGTTACATGACCTGTGAACTAGGCATGTAGTTACCACTGGCAATGATGCCATCTCCATGGGGAAGGCAGAGCTCACTGTATTGTGCACATTATATGTTGTAGCACTGTCCTCTAATTCTTGCCCTTGACTCTAGTTATTGTTCTAATGAACTATTTCAATCAAAAATACTTTCCACTATTTGTTAGCGTAAAGCTCTATAGTTCTTTATACAGATTTTTGCTCGAAAAAATTTGGTGACACTACAGCTCAAAGTGCAAATCCTGCCACTTCGTAATAAAAACAGTACCTCTGTACATAAAGCAGTATTATTCTATCACTGTAACCATTTCAAAGCAATGCTCATACTTTAATTGCAAAAATGCATTTTTTTCAGCTTTTGCTCAGCAAAATCATGGCCATGTATGCTTTTAGTATTCTTTCATACATTAAGTTCAAATTACAATATAGCTTGCCGTTAAAAGGTGTGTCAATATATACCATGTTGATATGCTAAGAGGTTTGGATCGTTCATGCATGTGTAATTGGCAGTTTCACTAAATTCTCCAGGTTGTTGTTAATCAAGTTGATACTAATATGTGTACAGTAATATTGGTACAATGGATGTCGGTTTGTACAGTTTCGATGAAAATTATGTTACGCCTCTCGCTGTCAGTTGTAATCCTTTACTCGCATTATGTATCATGTATTGTGCACCCTTGTAGCAGTTTGAATTAAGGAACCATGTTGCAGACCAGTAAAACTTGATGCTCTATTTTAAAAGCCCACCTGTAACCTCGGCATTGAACTAGTATTTTGGGCATGTTCAAAGTATCTTCCACATTTTGAAAATTTGCTTTTTGATCTGACCATAGAGCTTTCTTTGTTGTAATCAAAGGGTATATTTTTTTTTCATTCAGTTCAAGTTGTAATTATCAGGTAACTTAAGTCCAATGTTGCTTACTTGGTTTTATATTTACACATACATCTATTTTTCAGTGAGCCGTTCAGTCGATGGTTGCATTGTGAAATCATGTAACTTCTTAGATAAGTGTCAGAGATGCCAAAACTTCCAAAACGAAAAGTTCTGTGATATAGTGTCCTTTACAAAGCCAAGTCATTTTGGTTCTTTTACCAAATGTCGACTTAATGGTTGAATGTCTACCAAGGTACTGTACTGTAGGTAACGAATGCTGGTAGAGAATCACAATGCTCTACTGTAGGTGTGTCCATTTTACAACAAGCCCAGAAAGTGAAATTATTGGCTCTGTTTTATTACATCGTATTTTGATCAGACAACTTTGGGCCTTGGGGAGACATTTTCCACCTTAGTCGCCAACAACCAACAGAAATTTCTTTCCAATTAGTCACCAGCGGATACCGTATGGTACAGAATTGTAGATTCACGGTCTGTTGTTCATGCAGGTTCTCATCACTCATGTGCTCTCACATGTTACATTGTGCCCAAAACTTGTCTTTTGCTTCAAGTTCTGCAAAAGTCTGTCAGACGAAAAAGGTGTGAACTTCCCTCCAGGATCTACACCATAAATGTACTGTAGTAATGCTTAGGAATAATTTAGTTTTTGTTGACTTAGCACTCATTTACTGTCACTTGTGAAGGGGCTGCCTTTTCTCCCTGTAGTAACATTAAAGGGAGCCATTTGATGTCTGTCAGATAAAAACAAATACAGTAATGCAGTGTTTGTGGACCAAACAGTAATGATTTACAGTAAAATGAATAATTTGTGAATTTCTGCTTTGAGTTTGTTATATTAGAGGGCTGACAACCCTGGACTTTAACTTTTTTTAAACATCTTTTCCTTTTGATTTCGCTATTAATGTGCCGTACAATGTAGTCGCTGTATATTGGACTCTACCAATATGATAATGGTGTTCTGTATGATACACTGTCTAACATTCCTTTCAACAGCGGGTACAAAGGTCAAGTGTCAAAAGCTTGGTTCTCTTGGTAGACATATTAACACTCTCTTCAACATAATTTAAGTCTGTAGTATTTTGTTTTTAGTCAATGTTTACTGCTGTTTTCACATTAGCCTGCATCCTGACTTATGATTTTTCACTGAAAGGATGAAATCTTTTAATTTCTCCTTACGACATCAAATGGGAATATTGAATTATTTAAGTACTGTACAGTTTCTGTGACTGATGTTTCCCTTTATGAAGACAACTCAAAGTGCAGTAGAACTGTGTTTCCTTGTTCCTTGACCTAACACACTCCAAGTATATGTTGAACACCCACTTCCCGACTTTGAACCAGCTGTTTTTTAAGTCGTGCTCAAAGAAGGAGGTAAACCAAGCTTCCCTTCTATAAATGTGTTTGGCCTGTATTTATTATCATTGTAGCTTGAGAGAATGACAAAAATTGCCAAACTCTGCCGAACACCTTCCATTACATCATACTATTTACATTGGCACTTTTGGAATGGCCTTCCTTGAATGTTTAAAGGACAGTACGGTGTTTGTGATCTAAACCATTCATGTCACAGTGGCCAACTGGCCATGATATATGCAGAAAAGGTGTGTTGACTTTTTAGCAGTGGAACTGTTAATATGTGATGAATTTTCCGCAAGTTTGGCAGTTTTGACAATGGTTTTTGATCCAAGGACAAAGAAAGTCGGGGGGGGGGGGGGGGGTAAAGGAAATACTTTGGTGACATCCTGCATGGTTCAAATGGAAGTGAATGTATGGGGAATAATAAACATTCAACTTTTTTGAAGTAACAAATTAAAGTGGATGAAATGACAGTGGGTCTGATTCATGAACTGACAGTGTCACACCCTCTTGTTTGCTGCGTCAGAATCGCCATATAATCTAGGGTTAATTGAATTCAATTAACTGTCACACAGAAAGTTGATCTTTAGCTTCTGAGATAGCGTTTGGCTCCAAATCTGTGGGTTACCGTGCACGGTGCATATCAACACTGCAAACATTTAAGAAGGGGGAAAAAAAAAAAGGTTTACCTGGTTGTCTCTACCTCATTGTCGTTGTGACTCGTTTGATGTTGGTATCTTGAGTCCATATTTGCATTTGAGTTTGATTTTTTAACTAAACAATGAATATGCAGATGTCATTCCAGAGCAGCACAGAGTGCCGTGCGTGCAGGTTCATTGTACCTGCAATGCACAGGGTGATCTTTGCACCCATCAAAGGCAGACGGTGTGTGTCCTTGCCTTGTGGTAATCTTTTCAATATCCAAGCCAGTATTTGCACCCCAAATACACCTTCAGTTGTTCAAGTGTCTTATCCATCATTTTCATGTCAGAATTATAGTGTGTCCAATTCAGTACAAATGATTCCGTGATGATAAATTTGGTGGAATGCTGGGTTTGTCACTCCCTGACAAGCTCAGAACCAGACTCTCATGGCATTGCTGTCCGTGTCTTTAAATTCATAGGACATAATCAAACTGGTCACACAAATCGCATGTGCAGAATTTAATGGCACTGGACCATAAGTTGCGCATGGAGAGGAAGCAACTGTACCTGGTCCGGATGGACCAGTCACTGCAGGAAAACAACAATAGCGTATTGGTGGTTATTATATGTCATGAAACCTTTTGCATGTTGATTAAAAAGAAATGTGCTTCATGGTGTCCAGGAGGTATGAACCACCTAGGGTAAATTCCTGATCCCTGCCGGTGTGTGAACGCAAATTACAAGGGATGTAATCCCCTGGGAACGTACTGACCTGCTGTGTTTTGTTAGGACTAAATTAAGCTTCTTTGTACTGTATTAGTATGTCTGGTCGTTCTATGCAAATCACACAATTTGCCAACAATGTTGATATTGTTCAATGTGATTATATATTTGAAATCATTCGAGATCATCATCCTTCAGGTCTTGTAAATATTTGATGTTTTCTAGTAAAAATGGAGTGTCTGTTGCAATGCCTGTGTTCTCCGTATACCTGTGCATCCATCCCTTTCAGGTTTAAAAAATGACTGAATTTTGAGTTTACTGCTTTCGAAGCAAGCACTGTCTGGTATTTTGTCATTGGTGGATCGCGTTGAGGTCAAATGGATTCACCCGTGATATCTCAGTTTCAGTTTCTGAGGAGGAATCGGGGGTTTGGAGAAGGGCACTGGGAGTAGGGTTGAGTTTGCTCCCAGGGTGTGCTCTCTTTTACCTGACATTCATCAAAAAGATTGTTTCTCCAAATAACAATCATGATGAGAATTGTTTTCACGAAATGAGTTAACTTTTTTTTTTTCTATCTGGAAAATGATCAAACACAACTTGTAGTCTTAGAGATGCCAATACAGCTGTATAATACAAGCAGCTGTCGTTTATATTATAAAGTTTTAAGCATTGTTCCTTGGGCTTTAAGTCTTTGCCAATGCTGTTTACTATTATCGATATGTCGACTGTTTTTGTCTATCTTTGTTCATGGAACTCATATTTCCTCGCAAAATCGTGTAATAAATATGCACACAATCGAGAAGATAAAATGACCCTTTATTAAGTTTTCATTACTTCTTGCTCATGTTGATTTAATTTCACTTGTATGCCCCTTTGCAGCCATAATAGTTATGATAACATATTTAAATTATTTGAGGGAGGAATTAAAGAAATTGTCGTAAATGAAAAGGAATTAACTTTTCATCGCTGGCATTGCAAACCCCAGAAATTGCGTTTGAAGTAAGACTTTCTGGCCAAGAAAAAATTCCAATGGCTTACTAAACCTCGAAGTTTGACGCCAGTTAAACATTTAGATAGGGTATATATAGGTTCAATATATTGTGGAGATAAAGCTCATATCCATTAAACTTATCATATTTCATGAGACAGTCAAGGTTACAGAGAAAAACAGGTTATTTAAATTGTTCTGCTTGACAATCACAAATTTCCCATAATGCAATTTACCGCTTTGATCATAACACGAAACAAACAGTTAATTTATTTCAACAAATATAGGCCTAGCAGTCTACACATATTCAATGAAACGGTGAATGACAGTTTTTATTGAATCAAAACACTCGTTGTATATATGCGCTAATATGCACTATCGTTTGAGCTCGCCAAAATCTTATATAAAGCCTATTAAAAGTTTAACCTGTCGAAACTATGACTAACGTGAGGATAGTTCTAAAGAGAGAGCGCTTTCTAAATCACTTGAACCAAAAATTCTAGAGAGAGCCCTGTAATGAGAAAATGGATTACGGTGGAACTCTGCACACCCATACCGATCCACCAATATTAGCAATAAACTGTACAATGTTAAAGTTAGGTACTCCCTTGGTCACAACAGTCAAGTTTCGAAGATTTTTCGACTCAAATAGTCTTAAAGCTGGAATATGATTTGAAAATTTGTCAGTGAAAATCAAATGCCGTTGAATATGTCATGGTTAAGCCCCATTGTTGTAAACGTGAATTCATATTCATTCCCATTTGTCTGTTTGATTTTAAGTCACGGTGATTGGCTGCTGCGCTTTCTTAGAGAGTTTGAATTTTGTAGGGCCAAAAAATGACAAGACAATTTTCATATTAGAATATCTGGAAGATGAGTGTTCTCTTTCAGATTTTGTGACAGGTAATCTCCCCCCCCCCCCCCCCGATACTTTCTCTCCCTATCTTTTCTCTTCTGACGAAGAACAAAGATGGATGATCAGGTGATTGCCAGTACAACTCACATTCCAGCTTGAAACGGGGCGGATTTATGGGGGCCCTTTGTTGCTCCCCCTCCCTCCCTCTTCTCACATTTTGGTGTGTCTTAACAGCACAAAGCTGGTGTAGGTTTGTGTATCAGAGTTCATGAAACTCAGTGGAAATTTCTCAGTGAGGGTTGTAAGTACATTTTTCATTCAGAAATAACACATGACAAAGCAGAAATAATTGCACCATTCTGTATGCTGAGAGACTTGTTTATAATAAATTTCTAAAGATTAGGGGCCGTCCCTTAGATCCCTTCTCCAAATCAGTATCTTATACAAATCTCTATGACATGGCAGTGGTGACTGAAGGATGGTCACGGAGGGGCAGGGGGTGGGGTGGAGTGGACCTGGTGGAGTTTGGCTCAAAATAAGAGAAAAAACTGAATTACCCAGATCTATAAGATCTAAAAATGATTAATTTATCAAGCAAGGTGAAAAATTAGAAAAATTAATCTCACAAAATAGGAATCCCTGGATATACATCCAATTCAAAGCTGACACCAAACTTCAAGTAGTAGCACCTATCTATCCCACCTGTGTTTCCAAAAATTTAAAAAGGGGGAGGAGGGGGTGGGGGTAAATCTCGCCCATAAAGACCCCTCCCTCAAGGACATATTAGGATACTTACTCCTACACTCCCCCCCCCCCCCTACTGAGCCCGCTCCCCCAAATCTTGGATCCGCCACTGGTCTGTGAGTCTGCGACGAAAAGAAAATAGTTTTCTTTACGTACGGTAGTGTATGAGAGACATGAGAAAATATAAAATCCCGTATGGGACGATATTATCTTTTTTACCTCATTGCAACCTCTTCACACTTCCATCTCAAGTCTGGAAATGCAATGAATTGCCCAAAATCTCAAGTATGTATCTCCAAATGTTGACAATACTTTAGATGAGTGAAAGAAATAAAAATTGAGTGAGAAAATTGACTCAATTTGCAATTATCTTTTTCACATTTTTATTTCAGAATTTTTGCAGTAAAAAATTCAAATGAAACGTAAGCAAGTTAAAAAATATGAGATAAAAAATATTAAAACAATTTTGTCACATCACCGAAGTTTTCGTACTTACAATTTCAGATTTATTGCCAAAGGTCTCACTGGCAACAAAGTAGGCTGCTGCCTTTATCTTTTATCTTTACCCAAGTCGTGACAAAGGATTTCATAATACAATGGAGGCCGCTAACTAACCTTCAAGTCTTGTTGACAATACCAACAAAGATTATTTGCAGTCTGCGAGGTTATACCTTTCCTATTGTAATGCAAATCGAATTGCTTCTTTTAAAACAATGTTAATATATCAACACAGTTTGCTTTAACCTAAGTGATTTTCATATCCGGCATGTAGTATAACGAAGATCATTTTCAGCCCGCTTTGAAGTTCACTTGGCCCCGTCTAGAGGTTAATTTAAAGATAAATATTGTATAATTATTTGTGCTATCGGTGGGAGATGTCACCTCACCTGTCAATAGTGTGCTAAGCGGTGGAAGTGATCTTGATGACGTTTGGGGTATAGCACACCCTAATTAATTGTCACATTAACCTATTAACTAAATCATAAAAATAACGTGGTATCAGCTACCATCCTATGGAAAGCTGACACATATACTATTAATAGCACTTTCAACATTTTGTTCATTAATGGGGTCAAAGAACTTTTCTCTATGTTGCAGGTGAAAAGCTGAAGCAGTGGCCTTGCCAAGGCGTACGAAGGGCACGTTAACCCTGGAAAAATCTTGTGTCCCGGTGTGTCTCCCAACTGAGATTTGGGATGTTAAAAAAATGTAGATCTTCGGTAGTCAGATAATTTAGAAGTTATCCAACTGTTCTTAAAGGCTGTAATGCATCACCCCAGACAGTTTCAATTCTCCCAACCACCTACCTCCAGTCCCTCCCTCAGCCTGTCTTACATTCCTCCACATGTGTAATCAAAACAATGGATCCCTGTGTACGCTGTGTAATACGAGCTGCTCTGCATCTTTCGAATTTGCTGGCAATCTAAGAGTACTGTAACTTAGAACCAGTTGAGAATTTTCCTTTCAGGGAGGTAAAAATATAGCTTAGGGTGATGCAATACAGCCTTTAAGTAATAGCATAACCTTTAAAATAATGACTTCAATAAGTCTCAAATACCGTAAACTCAAGGACCTATCTACACAATATCTCAAGAAGAACAGTTTGGACAATTCACATATTTGGTATGTAGTTGTACCTCATTATGGACAACATCCCTATCGATTTTGAAAGAGGTCAAAGGTCATTTGAGTTCAACAGGGTCAAGTAGTAAAAAACCTGTAAATACGATATCTCAAGACAGAAAGCTTGGACAGATTTCATATTTAGTATGTAGGTGAATCCCACTGAGTGCAAGTACCATGTTTTTTTTTCTTTTTGGTTTTTATTTCTCCAACGCGGTGATCGCATACAGAGAATTCTCCAACTGCAGTGTAGAGTATGCCCCATGGAGCATAGAATAAAACATATATTTCTGTGCACTGGAGCGAAAGGTTAGGTGAATCAAGTGCCCAACTCAGTCATACGAAGCAGTGCGGCGTTTATTGGCAAGTTTTTGCAATCCAGAAATCCAAAATCCAGAAAATCACCCCACATGTAAGAGAAACAAAGAGAAGGTCAAGGCTACACCAGTTTAACAGCCCTGGTTGGTCGACTAATTTGATAGGGGTCGGTATCCAAAAAACGGCAAAAGGAACACATGCTAGGTTGACTATCATTCTAACACATGGTGCTTTATGCATCTGAGTGTGTCATTTTAATATTTTCTCCTCTTTTTGAGGATTTCTTCTCATTGAGTTTAGCACTCACTAAACGTATGAATTATTGTACAGTGGCCTTCGAAACAAATGGGGGGGGGGGGGCTCTATGCAGTTGGAAAGTTGCAACTTTTATACCAATTTCTTTTTCAAAAAAGTGAAACAAACACCCTGAAAGTGAATAAGGGAGTGAGCAGCTTCATCATAAAACTCAACGATCGTGCAAGCCGGTGCCTAGAATTTCACGTGGAAGGCCTTTCTGACGGTAATATTTTACTACATTATTATGTACATATACACAGAATCGCACTGTGTCATTACACAGTGCAACTAGCAGCACCTTTACGTAGCATTTGTCCTAATAAGCGAACCCTTATTTGCTTAGAAACGTGTAATCATTCACCACTGTTCAAACTGATAGTCGGTAGTGTGACGTCATGCACTTTCAAATAGGCCGACGTCGTCTGTATACGAAAGCAAATTATATATATAATAAAAAAGATTGGTTCAACGGACTTTTCATCATCGGTTTTCAACCTTTCGAGCAGACTGCAGGGGCAGTAATACTTCCACGCCGTAACGTGAGGTCTATAATAGGCTGATATCGTGAGCCAGTGCCGTATTTATACTAGGCTTGTATGCGGGCGAGCGACTCGATTCTTACTTCAGAGTCGAAAATCCAGGTCGTCAGTGGCGACTCGGCTCAATGTTCCTTGGAGTCACAACTCATGTGAAATTTCTAAACGGTATTAAAAAAATTTGAAAGAGCGCTTTTCTTTTAGTGTGATAAACAGTTTGAATTACTACCAGTCTTTTGAAAGTTCAATAAATTAATAGTACAGTTGTTTTTGTTATATTCTTGTTTTCCAATTAGTTCTTGTACGTGTCTGACAACTTATAGATTACTAGCGAGAGTAATCCAGAGTAAAATTCTAACCCACCAAGCTACAAATACTTTTTGGGATCCTATACTTTGCGGAAATTGTGGAAATTAAAATGGCATCTCTTAAACTATTGTAATGTTTCTATTAGGACAATCAAGATTATAAAAAATGCTAATGATAGTCTATTCAGGTAGTCGTGAATAGCGTGACATCATAATGACACAAATTTCTCATAATGCATTGTACTATTTAAAGGGAAATAGGGCGTTTGTTTTACAGAAAACATCCATATTTTTAAAACAAATGTTTGTCAATGCAGAATGATAGATTATTCAAAAGAAGGAAGAACAGTAGTCTTTTTTTCAAGCAATAAGTTTCTCACAGATAGAAACTCAGTTATTTGTTGCTCAACACTAATTTGTTCACCCAAACTTTTCAAAATTCAAATGATGCATCTTCCGTTACTCATCACATGCATAATGTTTTGGGGAGATAAAGCTTTGGCAGACGTTTATTGATGAGACTGAATGGTTTAATAATGACTAAAGCTACTTCTTCAGAACGTCATGTTGGTGTATTCCAAACGCCCTATTTCCCTTTAACGTAGATATTTCTTTAAAAATTCGTTAAAAGCTTGCGAAAGGAACATGCTATTCGACATTGTTTTTTACCTATAAAAAGAAAAATATATTCCCAACTTATAGAAAAAAAAATCAATTTTCTTCAGTGGCCAATCCCTTTAAAGCTGGAATATGAGTTTAAATTTATCAGTGAAAGTCAAATTCAGCGGAATATGTCATAACCACCATAAAAAAAAAAACCATTGTTTAAGACCCATTTTTGCATAACTGACTGTTCATATTCATTTCCGTAGTTTGATTTCAAGTACTGGCAACGGTGATAGACTGCTGTGCTTTCTTGGAGAATCTGAATTTTGTAGGGCCAACAAAAATGTCGAGACAATTTTAATATTCAAATATCTGGAAGATGGGTGTATAGGTCTCTTTCATATCCAATGTCCTGACAGGTGACCTTTTCCCCTATTTTCTCTTCCCTGGAACAGTGACAAAGAGCAAATTGTAGATGACGCGGTACTTGCCAGTACAACTCATATTCCAGCTTTAAAGTGTATATACTGATTAAAGTTTGGGATGTAGGCCTGAGAGGGCGATTTCCGGCGATTCGGATGGTCTAGGGGATATTTTTATCGGAAATCTTTATTTTATGCTGGTTTCAACTGATGGTGGGGCTCCGCTTAGATCATTTTCCCAATTTTCGATATCATGTAGGTGTTGAAGGGCGCCACTCAAGCCCCCCCCCCCCCCCCCCCCATCCACACCGCCACTAGTTCACTTCTAGAACTCATCAAAGCTGGTATTTTAAGTCAACTTCTTCTGGATAGTTAAGCCTACTTTTGGAGCGGTGGGAGGTTCAATTGAGCATGCACTGACAGGTAGCTTAATAAAACTTGACAAAGGCATCATCGTGAGGCGCAGTTGGCTAAGCTATAGGAGACCTTTTCAATTTATTAGTCCTTGACCTTATTGTGCACACATGAATTACACGGAACAAAATACCAATGCAAGTAACAAAATTTGAGTATATATCAATGCTATATGCTTTTAAAAGGCTTAGGCATGAAATGAATAAAAGATAAGCCTCCGTACAAGTGAGTAGCGACAGAAATACTGTTGGTGACAGTTCAACACGTAGGCCTATACCCATATGTAGCCATAAAGCAAAAAAAAATTGAAAAACGCCCTTCTGTTGACATCCTGTGTTTCACGTGTTTCCTTTCGTTTTCACGTATAGAAACAATTTAGGTAGGGCCTATACCTTACACTACAGTAAACGAGGTAACGAAAAGATGAGACTGATGTATGAACAAATAAAGCACACATGCATGTATATACAGTGCATGCATACATATATACATACACATGTACACACACCCACACGCATAAACCGCCGCTATTACGATTTTATTGGTAGAGAAACCTGCATATTAACAACCTATACTATATATCCTGGTTTAATACTGTAACAACTCGATATTGATGATGTATGGGTATATACATAGAAGTCATACAGAGACCTGGGAGGAAGTTTTCTTTTCTTTTCATTTGTTTTTTCCACCGGTCACGTCTAAGTGGTTAGGTTATGCTCATCAGTTGCTCGGTTTTAGAATGTCCGTTAATTATTTGTAAAGACGTGGACTAGATGAGTAGTTTCGCGCAAATGAATCTGAGAGGGAAATAATCGATTTTATGGACTCGTGTACAATTAGCCGGCGTACGTAAGCGAGTTGGACAGTATTCGGGGAGTAGGTCTAATCAATGAAGACGGTGTAAATCTGGCTCGGCCATATATAGTTACATTGACTCTAATTAATCAGTCTTAATTACATACACCACACAGTAGAATACTCTCCCCTACAATGACATCAATATCACATATATGACACGCCAGTCCCACCGGACTCTGTTAGCCAGTCCCCCCCCCCCCCCCACGCCCATCCTTGCCTTCGCCAGTGCTGCTTATAGTCAATTATCGACAGGGGCATAACTTAAAAAAAATCGTGAAGCTGTATGTGCCCATGCATTTTTGCTTCAAAATGAGGATCATTTGCCCATTTAAAGTTTTGTATGGTATCAAGTATAGCATTTGACACCTGGTAAAAGTTTTTTTTTTTTTTGTAGTTGTGGCTGTTTTGCATTCAGTTTCCGTTTTTTTTTTGTTTTTTTTGTTTTTTGTTTTGTTTTTTGGTGGCCAGATTTGGTAATTTAGAGTTGCTATCCTCGTATGGTCGTTTATATGACAGTCATTTTGTTTTAATTTTCTCATGATAAGTATCACCTCATGCCATCAAAAATATCGGGAAGAAAAGAAACAATATCTGAAACCAAATGCCGCCTGTTTCAATTAATATTATTATATCTTCTTTATAAAAAATAGAACAATGTGGGGGTGGGGTGGGACACTAGAGTTGAAGGGGTGGAAAATTATCCCTGGGAACCCCCAATCCCCATCTTTACCAGTACAATACACCCTCGGACCATCACAGGAGTGCAAGGTTGTTCAAACTGAGCGATAATTATGTAAAAGGTTGAGGAATCTTACGCTAAACTGCTAAGTGTGCGTGTGTATATGTTACCATATACCGGTACAGTACGCTCGTAGCTCGTACCAAACAACCATCGAGAAGAGAAATTCATAGCGGGACATAACACTAACTAATATAAATGCGACACGTTACGCGGTTATAACCAATGATCGAAAGATATTACCGGGGTATGGTACGATAATACGTGCGGTGACGTCACTATACGCCGCATGCGTCTGGCTATACACTTTCCTTATAGTTCTTCGTCAAGAATATGATCCTTGAACTTGGTATCACGCGTATCAGTTACCAACGCAAAACAGATTCAATTGACAGCTAGGAAGCAAAAATTTGCCTAGTGTTTACCGACAATATAAAGCATGGAAGTGGAAAAACAATCTGTCAAAAGTAAAAAAGACCTCTTTTTTCCCCATGCATGTGAGGTCGAGCATGGACAATGGTGAAGGGGGGGGGGGGAGACTGGAGAATCATAAATTAAAACGAAAAAAAATCTCACCAATCTTTTGTAGTGAGAGGGTCAATTCCCAAAACCTGTGTTCTATAGAATAAAAAATTCTAGCTGGAAATTTGCAAGGTCAGCGACACTATAAAAATGCCATATCTAATCTGAGAGGACAGCAATGTTAATAATTGAATGAAAAATTTACTTTTAATTTTTTTTTCTATGTACGCTACGAGTCAACAGATGGTGTTCCATTTAGTGACATTACTGCAGTTACTCCCCATTCAATCATTTGCCTCTTCACCCCCTCCCCCTTTCCTTCTGTGGCAAAAGCTGTGCATGTTTTAGCATCAAAAACACGATATTCTAAACAAAAAATCTATAAGAGGTCTGGTCAACGTTAAGTTTTACCCCCCCCCCCCCCACTCTGTCTTTTCTTTTCTGCGGAGACCAATAAGGTCGCGGAATCAGCGAAACTGAAGAGCACGCAATGAATAGGCCTATCCATTTACTCATCTAGGCCTGCGGTGCTTCTTCGTGGATGAAAGTTTCTTCTGGAAAGTCGCACGCTGTACGGGGAGTCATCCGATTTGAAAAAAAAAAACTATCGGCTAAATAGGTGACTATCCTTGGTTTTCATTTTTCCTACGTCCAGTTTCAAATTACTATGGTAACACCAGAAAAAATGACGATTAATCAAACAATGAAGAATAATTCATACCTTACTTTTTTCCGACACTTTGTTTTTTCGGGCTCTCTTAACTTCAACACCAAAATTTCTTGGTGCTATGTAAAAAGTATTAATCTGTAATATACAAATTATTATCCTGTAATTATAAAGATCATAATCTATTAAGGCCCAATACTGCATCAGGGCCGTGAAAATATTTTTTATGTCATTGCTACGTGTCCAATGCTATGAAGAGGTATTGTTTGGGGCAAGGGGTAAGAACGGGGGGGGGCATGACTCATTGAAACCTTCCGTCTAAGTCAGTCCATCATCATCTATTTTTTTTTCTTTCTTTTTTTTTTTAAAGAAAAGAGCGATTTACTGAAAACAAAAATAGCAAATTTGGCTTCTGTGCCGCCATGTAAAGAATGAACGTGTACAAAGTTGTCCAATCCTTGCACATACCAATAGGTGGTTTCAAATGTAACCATCTTGGTTACACTTGGCTCCATTGCTCTGGAGAGAGAACTAAGAGCCAGAGAGAGACGGTTCATTTGAAATGAAATATCTTAGAGAAAGAAAAAGAATAGCGACCTCTAATAGTGACTCGACTTCGACAGACGGTTTTGTACGTCAACAAATGGGGATTCCCCTGCCCCATCGCCTTCACTGAGATCATCGTACCGAAAAGAAAAACTTGGCTACTGATTACTCACTGCGAAATAAAAAAGGACACAATGGTCACTCGAACAGTGTGATAATTAAAGTGATCGTAATGTTTTCGTTATATCCACACTCGCATGCGAACAGATAAGATCCTGATCATTAGTTGACAAAGCCAAATAACTTGAACAACTAAAGGAATGAGGAGCCCGATGCCGGCCGCGATCTCCATCTTTCCTCTCCTGTAAGTGTAACTTGTAAGGCTTTGAACGGTGTAACTAAAAGTTTGAGTGTACAGTGATAAAGCTAGGCCTAGCTAGGCCTAAGTATGTTCATGCATATGGTCTAACCTTATCTATTTACTACTATGGTTCTAACTCGTTCTAAGATCTGACGTAGCAATGGTGGTTCGTCTTCGAGTGAGTACCGTATCAATTGTCAACCATTTCTAGTGTTGTGTCAACATAAGGCAACTATCTCTGCATTGCTGTTAGTTTAATGCACACTGACTCCAGTTTAAAACACGGGAAATACAAGTAGTGGTAGGGCCTGGGCCTACCCTAACTCAGGCTAGGCCTAGAGCAGGTATGACACTTGCGCATGAGACTTTATGCAGCACTGGCTAGCAAGCAAAAGGTTGTCACTGCCGCTCAAGCCTACTACCGGTACATTCATACTTCATGAAACGACAATCTTGGACAAAAGTGTGGGAACACTTTGCCATACATTACAACTTCAACATTGAAAGAGGGAGTGGGGTGCCCCAAGAAGTTTTGTCCTAGATTGTACTTTGTAGCCGGTGCATATTTGTGAAGTAAGAGGGAAGTAACACTTTAGCACTGAGGCCTACTTTTAGCTTAATTAGGTCTAAATTATTTAATACTTGGCTTGTAAAAGACTACAAACTACAGTAAGGCTAAAAAAAATGTAAAACTTGAATTAAAAATATTGGTCGAAACACTTAACCTGTTGCGTTAATTTGTACTTGGCATAAAGTGATCATGGGTATAGGACTTACATCTGCTTTGAGCAATTTTGACAATGCGGTCAAGAGCAGAAGTTGAATGAACTGTATAGGCCTTAATTGTTGAAATGGAGATCCAAGACCATCAAGGTTACCATATTACCACAGTAGAATTTATACTTTCTGAGACTGGACTGAACTCCAGGGAAGTGTTGCCTCAGTACATTACTGCATTGAGTGCATTATGGGTTATTAAAGCAGACTTGCCAACTCTTGGCTTTTCACCATAAGCGTTGAGGTTTGGGGCATCATCTCACAGTGAAAACTTACCAAATCTAACAGTTAAAATCACTTTGATGCAAGCGAGATATTTCCTACATAGCCTAAGTGCATTGCTCTCCATCGCTGGCTATTGAGTCGCTAATGTACAGTATTATTGTCAGAAGTGACTAAGGCTTAGCAATAGATATCCCCATTAGAGATATGTATTAAGGATGAAGAAAAGAATCCAAATCTTTCAAAAACTGTTCATAATAATAATAACCTTTCTTAAAATCTTCAGGTTTGAAATGTGATTTCCAGGTTTTTCGAGAACTATGAGGTTTCCTATTTTTGAGGTTGGCAATTAAGTCTACTTCAGCTGTCACTTTAGCACTATGTTGCATCCAGTTGAAAGTGTCAAGAAAGGCTGCACGAAACCTTGAACATCTGAAACCCTATGTACTTCGTGTGAGCCAACCTCAAACTCAGGTGAATAGACTTCAAAAGGAAAATGAATAGACTGAATAGCTTCTACTGAATAGGATTAGAAGGTATATCTATTCAGGTCAATTTGAGATTGTCTTACCGGAAGTATGTACCTGTACCCTTGATGAGATGCTCTGTATATTACCTTGAAAATCGACCTCACTGAAATACTACTGTATATCAAATATGGCAATGCCAGCCCAGCAGTCAATCTAACTAAGTGTAAAATTTTATAAAAGTATAGTACTGTGTGAATATTCACGTCGGTTTGACAGCTAATCAGTTATACGAAAGAGTCTTCATTTAGTGAAGTTTGTTCTCTGATTTTAGATTCGTTGGTAATGTTTTCTTTGTAATTCTGCAGATCCAGAAATGTATCTCACCAATTCATGATGGGTCGTGAAAACAAAGCTGATGTAAACACATAGCACTGATGAGTCTACCAGCTCAAGTTCAGAAGAACAACTTGCAGGTACTGTACAGTAGTTGCACTCCTTGCCTACTTTCTCCATGAACATGTTTAAATTTTTGGAGTGACAAGGTAATGAACACAGAAAAACTCAGTTAAGAAGCCTGTGAAAGACATGTTACTTAGTACAACTTAGTGCATCTCTCTGGACTTACCCAGTCACTTCCCGATAATTGTCACTCTTGTAGGGAACATTGTTTTAATTCACTGCAGATACAGTAGTTTTATGCACTTGTAAGCCTACCAACTGTACGTCATTTAACATTTGTTCTGTGGCATGACAGTTTCTTTTACATCTGTTCAAGAAAATACTTACAAGGGCTTGTTGTGTAGATGATCCCTGTTGTTTTTGGTGAAGGTGAAATAATATCATTTGAGGTCACCAGAGGTCAAATGAAAACCTTGTAAATGCTGTATCGCAAGAAAGATAGCCTTAACTAATATCATATACTTGGTGCATGGGTTGCTCATATTGATTAGAGGATTCCTGTTGCATTTAGTCATTGTCAAAGGTCATTTGAGTCACAAGAGGTCAAACTGTGAAAACCTTGTAAACACTACACCTCAGGAAGGGTAGCTTTCAGTAATCTCATATTTAATTAGTGGGTTGACAATATTCAGTAGATAATTTCTGTCAGTTTTGGTGAAGGTCAAAGGTCATTTTGGGTCATCACAGGTCAGAATGTGAAAACCTTGAAAACTGCTTACAAACATAGAACCTCCAAAGGAGTTACCTCGCATCATGATGAAACTGTCCCACTTAAAGTCTGTTACATGTTCATTATCTGTTTGATCCCAGTACATATTACCACCTCAGGGAGAAAATAAGGCACACTGCAACCGTAATATGTAAAAGAGTCATTTGAGGTTTTTGCTCTATGGAGCATTTGTTAATTCATTATTTCTGCATTGTACAGTATGAAGAATGGGCCCAGATTAAGGGCCCAGAAATATTGACAACAGCACTTTCTGAGCATACTGCTTGTGCCTGGGAAGGGTGATTTTTGGCAATCTAGGTGGGGGGGGGGAGGGTTGTTACGAATTTTTTCTGGTACGTACTGCTCCAAACTAAACGATGCTAGTGTCCCTCTTAGGTGGTCTTCAAACAATTGTCAGTTCACCCCTAATCAAAAATATTCTGGCTGCACCAATGCAACAGAGGCATACTCACTGTATTTCCATATCACACTGTATCACACTCGTTGATGTCCCTTCATCCATGTCCTAGGATCAGTAAGAAACCAAATCTAGCTACACTCATAGTAGCTAGTGCTGTTAGAGTCCCTTGAAACCCTGGATTTTATTTGTGTACTCATAGCAGGCACTTCTTGCTGAATCTGAGCACGTACCCTTTAAAGACTGACTATCTCAAGTTCCGTTGTATAAATATATTTGACATCACCCTCATTTGTTTGACTGAAAGTGAAACTGAAATACTAGTCAGGTATATATATCAGACGGATGTCAGTCTCCTCTGTCGACTACAGACTCTACGCTGTCATCGACATACATGATTGATTCAAATGTAACTCACCCAGTCAATCTCTTCTGTCTGTTTTTCCAGTTGGCTGTCATCCTCCTTGAAGCTTTCCAAGATGCCGTCCAAGTTGGCAGACTCTTTCATAATCGACAGAGCGGGAGAGACGGCCGAGGCCAGTCGCCATGTGACTCGATTCTTGCAGGGCGAGAGTGGTGCGAGGCTGATTCAGGTATTTGGTCTGCCACTGATGGGGAAAACGACATTTGCCGAGTCAGTCTGCGACATCGCAGAAATCCACTGTGCCCAAAACAGAATTCGTCTGAAGTCTACCCAGGTGTATTATGAAACCACCATCCATTCCTACGTTGCCAAAGGGAGTGCAGACAATGACTTGAATGTGGTAGGCAACCTGTCAGATTTGGAGCAGTGCGTCCTCAGCATATCGGGATGGAAATCTCTCGTCCTCTTGGATGACTTTCCTCATCCGGACTGGATTAGCAGATTGCTGGAGAACCCAAACTGCTGTTGCGTCGTGACCACGAGGAATAAGATGGAGTTTCCACGGTTGGGAAGGCAGATCTTCAATAAGAAACTGTCACCACTGACGCCTGTAGAGTCACAGAAATACATGATGAAGCATCTGCGACTTAGAGAGTGGACATACCAGCTATCTAGGATAACAGAAAGCTGCCAAGGGTTTCCGAGAGTTTTAAGGAGTGTGGCAGAAGCTTTATGTCTGAACCATGTCTCTCCTACAGATATATATAAACTTTCATTTCAGGAACTGTGTTCCAAGTTTCTCTCTGAGGAAGAATGTTTCCGTTATCACGCCAAGTTAGACAGACAGGTCCAACGAGCCGATGCCGTGACAGCTGCTGTCCACCTACCATCCCTTTCAATTATGCGAGGCTCGTTTCGGATCCCAGACCTTGCAGCCGTATCCAACATCTCGAAAGATGTCGTTGCTAAGAAGGTTTTAATCGAGCCGCTGTTCAAACTCGGCATCGTCTCCGAGTCAGAAGGCGCAGATGACTGTGACCATTTTATCGTCAACGACATCATTTGCAGTCTGCTGGAAGACAGATATGGCTACCTTCAAAGTGAATCTGACCTTCATAATAGATTTTGCAAGTACTTTGCAAAGATGTTCTCTGACCTGGAGAGGAAAATGATCAATGACGTCGACAGCTTCTTCACCATTTTCTTGGGGATGTATCCGAATCTTCTTGCTTTGGTGGAGAGGGCAGTCTACTGCCTGAAGGAGGAATATGATGTCCTGATCAGTCTCGCATACCAGGCAGAGCTGATCATGATGGGTTTCCTGCAGGCCAAAGAAGTGGTCACGTTTTATGAAGCCTGCACAAAGGCCGCCAAGGAAAGGGGCAACATGACGGACTATGCCAGGATGCTGTCTTCATTTGGCCACTCCCTTCTGGTGATTTGCCCTGACATTGATTTCGCCGGTGAAAAGATCCTGGAAGCTCTTGACCTCATGAAAAAAGACAAAAACATCTCTGCAACGGAGATCGCTCTGACGACCAGCCACAAAGGTCATTATCTCTATCTGAAGGGAAACCCCGCAGCTGGAATGAGGTAAAATGAAAAACGTTTACAAATTTGCCTTCTGCAGTTGCAAGACTGCCATGCAGAAATGCTGTTGCACATTTGATTGATTACCGTCAGATAATTGTTACTTCAAACTCTGTGTGCTGAATTGAAACCACTAAAAGTCATTGCTTTCCATATCACGTTTAGAAAAATAAAAGTGTGGTATATCTTGTTACCAACATTAGACTTGCTATATTGAGCCATTTTTCATGTCATAGCAGGGGATATTAGTTGTCATGCCAGTATAGGTAGAAATGTATACTTAAGAAAATAAGACTTACTGATTATTTTAAGAAGATCAATTCACCTTGGAAATAGAATCATTGTTTGCTAAAGTTTAAAAAGAAAATGAAAGGTTATCAAAGGCTTTTGACTTAAGTTCAAACATCTTGCAAATCCCAAAATAGCCTCACAGTTTTGTCTTTTCTATGTAGTCAATTTCAATAAATCATGAGCTGTTTATCTGTCTCTGTAAAAGAAGAAAATAAAAACAATTGATCTACTTCAACCTTTAGCAGAAAAAGTAGCCGTAAGCAGAAGATTTTGTACATGCACATGGTGAAGCAGCATAAAAACATTGACTATGTACATACTTCATGTAAGCCAAGCTCAAACTGACTTCAGTTGAATAGACACCTGCTAATCCTACTGAGCAAAGGCTATTCAGTTTACTCCCTTCATTTTGTATAACCGAATATTAATCATTAATTCAGTATGATGCAAATAAGGTAACATCCCACAGGTTTGAAACATTACTATGGCAGTACATTCTGCAATGGTCTGCAACTCCAAGAGAACTGAATCCACAGTGCTTCTGTTCTTTTTTGTTTTGTTCAGGTGCTATGAGGAAGCCCTGTCAATGTATAAGAAGTGTCTAGAAGATGAAGGACCCCTGCAAAGAGATCAAGACGCTGCACGTATCAAGTTTCTGAAATACAGTCAAGTCAGAATGAAGAACAACATCGCAATATCGGCAGGTTGCCTCGGTAATACATATTTAACGTTTTCAAAAGTCAAACAGTGAGTCGTACATTAAATGGTGAAATTAGTTTTGTAAAACAGTAAATTTGCCAGCATACTGGATTAAGTTAAGCATCAATTTGAACATAGAGTCAACTCAAATTGGACTCCTCTGGTTTGACCGTTGGTCATAAGGTATCGATAACTTTGAGTCATAACATAAATTTATTTTCTGTCATTTTTCAGGTCAGTATGATTATTCTATCCAACTTCATAGAGAGAATATCAAAAGTTACAAGGAGATGTTTCATTCAGATATAGGTATGGGCAAAGCTTACCACTGCATCGGACTGATGTTACACTTAAAGGGTGACGACAGGAAAGGAGCTTTAAAGTAAGTCCTAATGTCCATGAAAACGCTGCCCTCGCTAAGAAGTTTGTTTTTTGTACCAGAAGTTGCTCTTGTCTAAGAGTGATATATTGTTTTTACCAACCCCATTGCCTTTGGTTATTTCTATCACCTCGCAGTGATCCCATCCCACTCAGGTGGCAAACAATAATGTTGACTGCCCCCTATGTTCTGGCACCCCTATGCTCTGACACACTTCAATTCTGACAGCAGCGGCTTAGTGAGACCCTTTAGATCCCATAAACACGTAGCAGTGTTTGGCCCCAAAGAAAGTGCTATCACGATCCCAACTGAATCAGCACTCTCCTGCCATTAAGTGCTCACATTTACAAGTTAGTAAATTACGGCGTATGGTACTATATGCTACAATATTTCATGTTGTTTGTCAGCACTGTTATATTTCAACTCGTAAGCCTTGTAATCCGTGAGATGAAACTCAAAGCCCTGCTTAATGTGATCAATGTGTCATATCTAGGCCGAACATCATAGCTGGGCCCCCAAATGGTGTCTGACATAATGGATGTCTAGCAACATATGAGTGTCAAAACATAGGGGTGTCGAAAGATAGGGGTGTCTAACATAGGGGTGTCGGAACATAGGGGTGTCGGATCGTATAGGACTGTAACCACAACAACATGATCAAACAGCCTGAGCCATCAAGTGCCTATGTTTTCTTGAGCCCCCAAGGAGACTGATTCTGATCATCACACTCAGGGAGCACCATCTTGATTCAAAGAGTGGAATCAAAAAGTCTGACAACAAACATTCCATTTGCCACACCTTCACAAGGTTGTATTCAGAGCGGCCTTTAGCTTGGTAGCCAAACACAGGAGATTAAAGTTTGTTAATGTGTGGGCTTAGCACTAGATCTGGGTAACTTACTTAAGAATTGGAACTCGTGAATGTGGAATTTAATTGCCCCCCCCTGCCTAAACTGGCTTTGCCCATCACTGAGTCAAAAATGAAATCTGGGTAATCCAATGTGAACATGTAGCATAGATTAAGATCCATCACTTGTTTCCATTACTGTGTGATTTTGATTTTTAGATCTTATCTTTCATCTTTCTTATATTTTATTTCTTCAGTTTTTTGATTCCTTGCCGAAGGCCGAAGGAATCTATGCGATGGTGATGTCGTGTATGCGTGTGTGTGAGAATGCACGTGTGTGTGTGTGTGTGACGCTGCTTGTAAACATGATATCTAAAGAAGGGTAACCATGAATGATCTCATACTTGGTGTGTGGGTTGGTCATAGTGAGTAGATGATCCCTATTGTTTTTGGTGGAGGTCAAAGGTCATTTGAGGTCACCAGAGGTCAAAATGTGAAAACCTTGTAAACACAATATCTCAAGAATGGTAACTGTGATTGATGTCACACAAGGTTTGTTGGTTGGTCATATTGAGTAGATGATCCCTATTGTTTGTGGTGGAGATCAAAGGTCATTTGAGGTCACCAGAGGTCAAACTGTAAAAACCTTGTAAATACAATATCTCTAGAAGGGTAACTGTGTCTGATGTCATACTTGATGTGTGGGTTGTTCATATTGAGTAGATAATCCCCATTGTTTGTGATGGAGGCCAAAGGTCATTTGAGGTCACCAAAGATCAAACTGTGAAAACCTTGTAAACACAATATCTCCAGAAGCATAACTGTGACTGATGTCATACTTAATGTGTGGGTTGGTCATATTGTGTAGATGATCCCTATTGTTTTTGGTGGAGGTGAAAGGTTGTTTGAGGTCACCAAAGGTCAAACTGTAAAAACCTTGTAAACACATTATCTCTAGAAGGGTAACTGTGACTGATGTCATACGTGCTGTGTAGGTTGGTCATATTGAGTAGATGATTCTTATTGTTTCTGAGTGGAGATCAAAGGTTATTTGAGGTCATGAGAGGTCAAACTGCTCTCAAACTTGTCATGTGGATAATTCATGTTTGTTATAATATAACCATGTTGCAAGGATTCACAAAGCCTTTTGGCTTTCTGGTGTTTTTCATTTTGACATGGTCCCTTTCCTTCTCCACTGAGTTGCTTTTGTTGGTAAGTGATTGTGTGTGTATGAAAAAAGTAGATATCGGCAAGGAATCACTAAGTCATCTGACTTTCTGGTTAACAAATTGCCATGGCAGTAAAAAAAAGTGGAACTCCTGTTTGCGGGAATTGATCGATCCAAGCCCTCTGTATATGCTTTCAAATAAACCATAATGTGGATTCTTGTAAAGATGTCTTTCTTGATTGCAATTCCATTCAGGGATTTGAAAAAATGAGATAAATTGTATCACCGTTACTGTCATTATTCAACCATGGAGGATTGTTTTGTTTTTTTCAAGTTGGAACTGTCCCTCTACAGTATCTATTCTCTTCTCATCAGATATGCCAAGATAGGCCTGGCTATCAAAAGAAAAGCACACTCGAAGCGGCCGTCACTCTCAGTCATATACTCTACGAGTTTGGTTGCTATGAGCTACTTTTTGTCAGAGGAACAAGAGGCAGAGAGGGCGCTCTGCCTGCTGGACGATGCCATAGCGATGATTGACGACTTGAAGAGGAGTCATGCTGACCGATCTCTGCTCCTCAATGGGAAGGGCGAAATCCATCTCAAGCTTGGAAACTACGAGGAGGCAAAGGAATTACTGAAGGAAGCAGCTGATATAAGAATGGCTGAATTTGGAATTGGAGCAAACTGTTGCTCTGGTGAGAGCCTTCAGTTCCTTGGTGAGGCTCATTTTCACTTGGGGGAGCTCTATGAGGCAGTGCAGACGTTCAAAAAATGTCTTTGTTTTCGGTTGGTATACTACAAGCAGTCTCCCCATAATTTTGAAGAAGACATGTGCAACACTGCCAAATGGCTGAAGAAGAGTTTGGTGGAGTACAATTCTGAATCGTCCTCCGTGGGCTTTGTGGACGAATTTATTGCCAAAGCAGATGTAGTTATAAATTACCAGAGAGTGAAAGATGCCCCCAGACTAACAGCAGCCAAAGAGGAACTTTGTTCTATCGCTGAAAGAGCCTTTAGCAGGCTGGATTTGAAAGTTCCCCATTTTGCAATCACAGATGAAGGGAATGCTACATCCAAATGAAGTCAGTCCCATGACAACTTTTGCTATATTTGTTACATCTTTGCCTGTATAAGGCAACTTTTCATGGAGCAGCATGCAGAAGAAACCAAGCCAACTTTATCTTGCTCATTGCCGATTGATGTCCTATAATTATCATTTTATGTTAATGTTCAGTACTTTGGATAGTGAAAACAAATACATAATGACCAATACGTAACTTATAGATCTGTCTCATTGCTTGTGTGAGGAAACCCACAGACTGCCCTTTGCTTAGTATGAAAATCTCTGTACTGCTGTTATTAGTGTTGAGGCTATCTTGCTGTATTGGCAAGTGCTACTGATAGGAGACTTCGCTCTAATTTGTGAAACTACCTAAGAGATACTCTGTTCATCATTAGAGGCAATGCTCCTCATTGTCTTGATCGGATTTTTGAAATTAATTTCTGTGTGCATGAAAAGAAAATTGCCGTCACTCAAGGTGTGGTTTGATGGTCATTCAATATTTAAAATCAGCAAATCCATCACCAATTTGGTTAGCTTTGACCATCGTTTTGTTG
Organism: Stichopus chloronotus; assembly: GCA_021234535.1. Classification (NCBI taxonomy): domain Eukaryota; kingdom Metazoa; phylum Echinodermata; class Holothuroidea; order Aspidochirotida; family Stichopodidae; genus Stichopus; species Stichopus chloronotus. Next base: position 5,846,893 of record CM037844.1, read on the forward strand.
TCTTCTCATTTTGCACAATGTCGATGTAGGGCAACATTTACAGGAACACAGCACAAATAGATATGACTAGAGGCTTTTAATTGTAAGGTCTAGTGTAGCTAGCGCAAACAGACTTCCAAAATAGGAGTTGGCATGTTTGAGAATATCAGGCTTGTAAACTCTCATGGTTTTACGTCTCACTGTTTCTGGCATCAATCTCACGGTGAAAATGCCAGCTGTCAGTTAAAACTACTTTGATGCAATGTGAGATAAAATTTCTCTATTGAGACCGAGATTTTTATTTAGACCAAGATCTATGTTTTAATTCTAGCACTGGTCTACTGTAAGTTATTGACATTATTGAATTGCAGATGTATTGTCACCAGAAGTGACTTAGTAATGATTTTCTGTGGTACTTATTTTCTGACTATATCTATCTGTAACAGGGGTCAGCAACCTACTGCACCCAAGCCAAGTCCGGCCCGCTGGTGTCAAGAATCCGGCCCGTGGAGAGCAGTCAAAATTGCATATGAAAGGCACAATGTGGCGAGAATGCCAGGTTGCCATATATGTCTGTAATACTTATTCAACTATCAAATTCAGGAGCACGCCTTCAGCTGTTTCAACTACCCCTTTGGCCCTCCCACTAATTCACCAAACAGCAAATTGACCCGCGTGTGACCCCTGAAAGATTGCCGACCCCTGTTCTATAACATTCAATACCTTGTTATCAGTAAAGAGGCTCTTACAGTCAGAGTCATAACTGTCACCTCTTCCAATGAGTCACACGACTTTACTTTCGCCATTTGTTTTACCTGCAGCAAAGTGACTGTGACTCTGATTGGTTGCTCTATATATACCTTGAACTAAACCACATACAATTTTCAAATCTTGACTTTGTAGATACAGCAGTATCTTAATTTTATTTAGCAGCGTGAAGTAAAACCTTAATCTTCCTTTTTGAGAAAAAAACTTTTCATATTTAAGTACTATATTCTAAAAGTCTCTAGGTTTGAAATATGATTTACAGGTTTCCTTGCGATCACCTCTAGGTTTGCCATTGCAGTCTGCAATAGTGTTCATGTTTTCTTTTCTCTCTTCCTGTTACAGTTTAAGATTCTACCTTTCCAGTGTGACATAGCAAACAAAGTTACCAATGGTTGTTACCACACAATATTTTCATGATGACAGGTGAGCACAAATGTGTCCTTGTGCAATCCATCTTTTTTTCTTTCCTTTTTAGACGGTTACCTTATAAGCCACTTCTTTATACCAATTCTTAGAAACTTTTAAACTCTGTCATAGGTCCATTTCTCTGTGGATATATTTCGTTTAAGTTCTAATATTAAATTATCATTCTGTACATCTTGCGTATTTGGAAATACGTTTATTTTTCTATTTGTCCATTCAGTGAATCATATCCATGCCAGAGAAATGTAACATATTTTTTTGAACAAAAACAAACCTGCCTTCTGCAATTATCAGTTTGAATTGCAAAATCGTTTTACGTCCTATGAAAGTGCGAATGAGTGACACAATTTTGGGGTAAATGTTGTGGCTGATTGGTCTGAGCTCATGTGTTGTTATCATAATTGTATAGGAGCTAAATAAATGGAAACTTAAAACAAAGGAACTGACAAACTGGCGTAGTGCACTTTTCTCTTTAGCAAGCTTCTAGATCTTCAAATCCCTATTACATTGAAAGAGCATGTTGGTAATTAAAGCCATGCATGGATAACAATAGCGAGAAATTCAAGGAGTGGGGTGGGGGAAACTTCCAACTGATCAAATCAGAGGGAATTTGCTATTCCTCGCAAAAAGCTTTGATGCAGAGGTGCAACCAGCGTTCGTCATTGGGAACTGAGAAGGGCAAGGGAGCGAAATGCGGGGAAAACATGCAGAAATTACATAAAGCCGAGTGCCAGTGGTTGGTGGTGCACAGTGTACTGTACTAAGAAATTGTTTGGATAGTAGTCTCTCTGGGCTGGTGAATATCAGCAAATATTCTTTCCTTTTGAATGATAGGGGCTTGAGTGAAATTAGGAGGCAAAGGACTGAAGAAGAGGGCAAGAAGTAATGACACCTTATTAGTGAAGCATCACTATTGGTTGCCACAGCATACTGAGAAAATGTTTGGATAATTGTTGATTATGTCTCCCAGATTGCAGGAAAAGGCACATCCCCAGTCTCCCTGTAATTTAACCAAAGTGTCCTTTAAGAGCACGGTCAGTTTCTGTTTTGTACAAATTTTGTCCAATATGTTTCTTACCATCCAATATTTTTGTTTATTTTTTTTGGGGGGGGGAGGGGGGTGAAGGGGTGAGATTTTGGGTGCAAGACTTGACTGGAAGTGCAAGACAGTTGACTGCTCCAGTCTCCTCCACTGGTTATGCCAGAGTAAGCAAACTATATCTAGCACACAGGAGTGGACTGGAACTTCTCATAGGTGTGGCTGTAAAGCATGTTAACTGATAGGTATCCATCTGTGCAACTGGATGAAGATGGCAGGGGGGGGGAGGGGGGCAATCAAGATAATGTTCAGCGTAACATGAGTGATCACAAGCGAACACGGACCATTCTTGGAATGTTAATATTTGTCCAATCTTTACCTTAACTGGATCGGGGCACTTTGGATCTCGCTCTAGGCGAAATTACAGAACATCTCTACCAGCAGCTTGGGGCTGAATATCATTTGAAAACTCTCTCAATATGAAATTCAACCTCCAAAATTTGAAACGGCACTGACACTTGATAATTGCATTTTCACTTGAAATATGCAGACAACGTCAAGTACAACAGGAACTTTCATTTTTTTCAGAGCGAGTCGCAACCAGTTGCTACATGACCCAGATGTTGAGAAGACTACCAATGTTTGCGTTACTGGGTATCATTGTGCCAAGGACTCAAACTAACAGTTCATGAGACGCTAGAGCTGAGGGTGGCATTGTGCACAAACATACAGGGTGTAGTTTCATCCTGTTTTCCCAAAATTTTGCCTCTAAATTAGTTAGGTTGAATGTTTGACATGACTTTGTGAGACCACAGTATGTACTCAATCGGCTTGTCTGCACAAAATGGAAAGTTATACCCTCAAGATGAGACACTGGAATTTTCAACATTTGACCTGGCCTGCATACAAATATTAAGTTTAATTAGCCCTGGGAGGACAGAATCAAATACAAAAGACTAGTTTGCAACATGACTGGACCCAAAAGAGGGTGAAACCAGCAGTGATGCAGAACCGAATGAACTTTGGAGGGATTTTCAAAATCAATGAGGGAGTTGCCACTTGGTAAAGATTCTATTGCATATTTATTGGGTCTTTATAATTGTAGCTACGGACCTCAGCCGTGGGAAATGGAAAAGTGTGCCAGATTTGCCCGCATGAGATTTTGCTTTGCGCGGGATTCAGGGACCAAATGCAAGATTCACACAAACAAGCACGTTGGTGTGAACATTGACGGGGATGTAACTGTTAGCAGCTGGAAACACTGAATATAGCAGATCTTGGGTAACGAACTCTCCAACGATCCTTCAAATTGCAGTGAAAAGTCCTGAATAATACTTTCTACAGTAGGCACTCGTATCTAGTTAGACATTACAACTCACTGGTTCTTAATCCTGTCCTGGCAAAAGAGTATTGCTCATGGCATCCACTCCTCTCCTGTCTTCCCCCTCTGTCTTCTTCTCCCTCTGTCTTCTCCCCCCCCCCCTCTTTTCCCTCCTCTCCCCCTTAATTCTTCCCTTGTTCCCCAAACAGAACATCTAAAATGTGGCAAAGACCTTTCAACAATGCATCGACTCCTCCCATTAACCGGCCTGCCATTTCTCTAATGCAATCAAAATATCTGGAATGATACTGTCTAGGATATCTAAACCTTTGTCAGTGACTCTCATTGATTCACAGTTTAACTCCAAGAGTCCATCCTGGCAGAATGATTTAAGTATTGCACAATTTCCGAAAATTTCGAGCAGAGATGACCCCCTTGAGAATTGCATCCAAATACCGTTCGAGATGCCTTTGTCTGTCCGGAGACCAGACACTACCAGTTCCTTCAGTAGATCCATACGTGACAGTTTCACACTTTTGCACGTCGCATGACCAAAGCTTTCCACTTCTCTCATCCAAGCTTTGGGTTCCAGTGTCTGCACTCTAGCTTCCCTGGAGCCATCACAGCTTGCAGAATGACTTCCTGAAATACCAAATCGTCCGTGGGCACCTGGTCCGACCCCAATGTACTGTCCACCAGTCCAGTACGATAAATTGTGAACACTGGCAGAGCATCCCCTCGCAAAGTTTGAAACCTCATATCTATGGAATCCAGCTCCTTTCAGTCTGCGCACGGCTGTTTGGTACATGTCCGCAACTTCGTCCGTATCTGGTAGGGAGATTTCTCCGAGGGCGTTCCACTTAAACAGCTTGGTGCCCCTTTCTAAAGTCAACTGGTACAAACTGACATGATTGTCACAGACTCGCAACAGCTGATCCAGTTCCATGTTCCAATCTGCCAGCCTCTGGCCTGGTATACCAAATATCAAGTCCACCGAGACTCTTCCGGGAAACAACTTTTTGGATGCTTCTAATGCTTTCATCGAATCCAGGGGCGAGTGATCTCTGCCCAGCGACTTTAGAAAGTGGTCCCTGAAACTTTGGATGCCCAGAGATAGCCTGTTGATACCTATTCATGGGAAGAAAAGCATAATCTCTTCAAGTAAGGTAGTTTACATGCTGAGAAGATAGATAGGCCCAGTAGGCCTACACGATGGTGATTGCATGAACCAGCATCCTTAAATGTTTTCTTTGAAGGCAACCAGTCCAGTAACCACTAAAGTTAATGTTAATATTAATCTTTGTATCAATTACAAACCTCCCACAGGACCTACACTTGAACACCCAAACATACTAACCCACCCAGCCGTCTTAAAAACCCACTCATTTCACATAACCATAGGCAGTAACATTTATGGAGCATTTTGTAAAGTTCTCCCAACTTGACACACAAATTCACCAAATTAACAATATCTCAGTAGCAGATTCAGACCTGCATTGTAATGCACATTTATCGCTATATTTGTGGTTGAAACATCTAGAGCCTTTGTAGGTCACGCCAAAATTTCTCAAACGATCGTGAACCTTCTCAAACACCATTGGTCTATAATGTTTCAGCTTATTTATACACTGGGATCTCAAAGACACACAGCATCAGTGACTGTAAACCACACATTTTTGTCAGAAGTTGTTCCAACAAGACAGAGACTACAGTATCATTAATATGCAAGGAGATGCTAGCGTCTTTTGTTTTGTTTCTACTTGATTAAACGGGGGGGGTGTAAGATATGTCAAGCAAAAGGCGCAAACTCAAGGTGCACAGGGATCACCTCATGTACCGAATATGTAGCCAGCTGCCCTCTACCAGTGTACGGTAAATACTCCACATCATGAACAGTCCCGGTGTGTGTACAGTAATTACCCCGTGCAATGAAGCATGCCAAACCAAAAACAGATGCCTGCTTTTAAACACCAAGAAAATTCAGGCCAGTTTAATGCTGACTGACTTGCATATAGGGCTACCATTTTGCATGTAGGCACTTCTTGTAGTCAAAATTTCCAAGGATGGGGGGGGGGGAGAGTACACCCTACAGTATATCTACCCTCCCATTCTGTTCTTTGTAGGGGGACATACCACTTTTCGAAAAAAATAGTTACATTTTTTGTCTGTGACTTGACCCCTGTCTGTCCCTCATGCACGGCATTGTCAATTTAAAATGTTAAAATGATCCTTTAATACAGGTTATTTCATTCATATATGACACTTCCCCTTTTGGGTAGGGAACTTTACACTTAAGACCTAGCTATCATATTCAGCCCATAACTAACTTACAGGAGCACCATTATCACCAAATTTCAACACATATTGCTCAAATATTTACCTACAGTATTTTGGGATCACACTCTAAAACTCTTGAAACATGGGAGGGGGGGGGAGGGAGGGTGTGTTCAGCAATAAGTGCCCACTTACGACATTCTCATCACATGTCTGCACAAAGCAGTCAAGACAGAGTGTTCGTCATTACCCTCTGACATCAATCAAAAGCAAGAAAAACTTTCAACAACGAGAACAGGCACTAGCCAGAAATGGGAGTTACTACTTTGTTTACTCTGGGCAATGGAGGGGGTTGGGATGGGGCAATGTCTTAAACCAACAATCCTTTTGAAAACCGAGGCTTTGCGGAATACAACATCTTCTGAATCTCTATATTCAATTTCATGTACCCGTTCAACACGAGCTGTTTGTCATTGCCAGCAGTCCATTTTGAGGATGTGATTGCAGATCAACCAAGGAAGTGTACATCTGATCACGGATGTTGCCTCTCAAAAATTTCACGGATTTTTCCTCACGCTACTTTCAATCGTCTACACATATATTTCACTTCACTCTGGGATATATGAACAGTCTGCCCAGTGTATGAACAAATCAAGATGTAATAAAAGTCGGCAATTTGAGAAGGATTTGCACTTTCGTTTGTATTCTCTATTGTGCTATACATAGCCGATGGCAGTTTGTTCTGTCTCTGCATTCATGGATGGATATTATGAGTGACTTCAGTTATAAACACCCTTGCTCAGCATTTCTCTCCCCTTTCACTTACACTTTTCAAACAGGAAGTGATCTAACTGCACTACAAACAATCTCAAGTTTTCCTTCTTTTTTACTTCCTCCTGGTTCATAGCACTGTGCATCGTTAAACAATCACCCACTGACACACAAACACACACAACAACCTAGAGCAACAAGACTGCTGATTCTCACAGGTTAACGTTTTAAGCACCCTCGTTGAGTTGATACTAGTGGCGGCACGGATGTAAGGGGTGGGGAAGGGGCTGTATTTGAGGGACTTGTGAATCCTAGAAAGGCCCATTACATTCAAAAAGTTTAGACTTTTCATCAACTATTTATACTACTGTATTATAAAGTATTTTGTGGTGAGTATGAAATGATGATTTTCAAACATAAGTGGACACAAGGGTGTTAGATATTAAAGTGTGGAGGAGGCAAACAGTTTTGCTAATTTTGGAAAGTAATATCCTAAGTATTTTATATTTCAACAGTATTTCATGAAATGCCTTCTTCGTATGCCACACCCATTTGACCACATGTGAAATTTCTGATGAATATTTTTATGATTAAGCCCTAAATTTGAAATCTTTTGAGTTTAAGGGTTACATATTGTTACAAGGAGCATATATTCTGGGACAAATAACACATTATTAATTGATAAACACGCATTATGTGTGTTTACACATTTCACTCCTAGCTTACACACACATGCCATCACCATTGAATAGATCTCTTGCCTGCCTTTAGCGAGCAAGCAAAACGTGGCAAAATAACTCCTCCACATTATCTGGAGTAGCTATATACTTGCTATTCATGAACACTATGAATTCTGCTGAACTGCCCTAGGTGACAAATTTGGCACCTTCAATGCCTACTTCAAAATTACAGAAGTAGGACACTTCATAGAGGGACAAAAGTTCTTTGACTACAGTATCATATAAGTACATTCTGCCCAAACATGATTGAAATTGATTCAAAACTCTTTGATACAGTATAGATTAAACAATTCAATGCTATCACTCACCAGCAGCTTTAAATTCCACCAGCCTGCTGAAGGAGTCTGCTGAGGTGGGGTTTGCCTCCATCGAGATCTCCGCATCATCCGCCAAGGTGTTTGAATCATGCACGCTGTTGACGACAGCAGCAATTGTACTAGGTTTGGCCAAGCTTGGTGTCCCCCCACCGAAAAAGACAGACCTGATTCTTTCCACGCCACTCAAAGACAAGAGAGTTTTTGTTTCTCTTACGAGGCACTTCTCCATTCTCTCGTGGTCGACATGCTCTACCGTGTACTTATTGAAGTTGCAGTAGTGGCACTTTTTCCGACAGTAAGGCCAATGAACGTATAGTGTAGCCTCGTTTCTGTTTACAGGAATATTTGCTGTCAGATTGCTAGAACCAGGTTTCACCCGTTTTGGGCCCATAACTGCAGTTGAGTGTTTTAGGCGACTCCTAACATGAAAGATGCTGCCATTCCTTGAAGACATTTCGCTAGTTTAAGATCCTCCGACAAACTGGTTTAAGTCCTGTCAAAGAAAAGTAAACACCATATCTAAAACAACTACTCCTAAGGTTTGTGTGAGCGCTTTGCTATGTGCAACATAATAAACTATCTCATTAAAATAGTAAGTTCCCTTCCTAACTACACATATTTGCCCATGAGCAGGACTGGTATCCCTTGTACTGATATGACATTTGCATATTTCAATTGAAAATTTATTTATTTTATGTTTTACAAAGTATAATGGTACATTTACGTATTGCAATCATAGGCAAAGAGGTAGTGCAATCATAGGCAAAGACAAGCCATATGAAGGGCATTGAATAAACTAGGAAACTGTATCACAACATGTACAAATTAACCATAGCCCAATTTAAATAAAAAATACATTAATAAACAAACAAGCAGCAATATACAGGTATAAACTAGAAGGCAAGAATGCATTGGGGTTTCAAATGAATTCATTAGGCTACATAACATTTAGACTACTGTTTAACAGAAATGTAAGACTGCCCTCATCTACTTAAAAGGATACTGTATCTAAACTTGCTATCTTGAGGTAATGGCATTCAGAAGATTTTAAACTTTTAAGCTCTGTTACAGTGACTAACCAAACTGAACTAACATGATTTGTCTGTAAATGATATGGAACATCATGACCATACCCAAATATGAAAAATATACAAATTTCGTATCCTAAGATAACGTGATACAAGATTTCAAGGTGTGACCTCAGTACCTTTGATCTCCACCAAAAACGAGGTCAATTGCTACCCAATAGGCGTATGGACTACCCACATGCAAAGTAAGAGAATTATCACTGTTACCCTTCTTACCATGCATTGGTTACAAGGTATTTGGGCATTTGACCTATGGTGATGTCAGATAATATCTTTGACCTTCAACAAAAACATTATATCATGTCTGTAACGTTTTCAGTATTTGACCTCTGGTGATATCAGATGACCTTCAACCACCACCAAAACTGCATGGTTCTCCACTTGATGAAACGCATCCACATGTTACAAATTAAAGGTTTTGTCATATATCTAGAGATATTTATGTAACAAAATTTTCAGTATTTGGCTTCTGGTGATCTCAGATGACCTTTGATCTCCACCAAAAATAGTAGGCTTCGTCCACTGGATATAATGATCCACATACAAAGTATCAAAAATTTTCATGATTCCTATCTTGAGATATCATACAAACGAAGTATTTGACCTCTGTGACCTCAGACGACCTTTGACTTCCACTAAACACAAAGGGTTTTTCTAATTGATATGGGGTATCTTCACACCACAGATGAGGTCTATGAGAACTTAAGGATAGTGCATTTCTCAATATATGGTATAAACAAGCTACTGTAAGCATAACAAACACACGTATGTACACGCACACAGGTGCAATCAGAACTGTACATAGGTTTGTCTTTTCATCACAACCAATAATGAGAAAACAAAAAAGAAGAAAAACAAGAAGACGTGGTGCCTTGATGAGACTTACAGTGTAAATTGTGGAGAAGTTTAATTTGAATTTTACTTAAGATACTAAGCAGATTTAGGGGAATGAGAGAACAACTGCCATATTGTAGCAACAATTGCTAAGAAGCAATTTTCCATGTTGGGTGTTAAGATGAGTTACTTTAAAAAAAAAAAATGATACCCCAAAAGTCTCCTGGGTATGAAGTAAGTTAAGGCAAAAATTACGTCAATTTGACAAGTGATTGACTTCACATATGTGTTGCAAGATCTGTCATACAGTAATAAACCAAACAACACCAGGCCACGTACAGGAAGCTTTGCTCAGTAGCTTCCTTCCCTTGTGCTTCCAGTAAATCTCCTTGTATGAACTAAACATGACTCTCAACTTTTCTTCACACATATTGGCAGTCCTACAAATTAAAATTTACTTGTCAAGATGGCACAGATTTGAAATGAATATCAAGTCTGGCTGTGAACCTGAATGCACAAATTCCTTCAACACACTGATTTTTACTTAGTCCAATCACTTAAGTTTCGGGTAATGTCATGACATCAAAGTATATCCACTCAAACTTGAATAATACCGACCAGGGGCCAGCTACCATCTCTCCTTACTAATGTGCACGGCCATGTTATTTTAATGTGTCTTCATGCTGCTGATCAGTCACGTAGCCAGAGGCAGATGGGGGGCATGGGGTACATGTCCCTTGAAAAAATTTTCAAAAATTTTCAGTAGGCTTAAAATACAGGGATTACAGGGAGAAAGGATGGAAATCTCGCACCATTTTGCATCTAAAACCCATCATAAAGGCAAACATTTTTCTAAGGGGAGGGGATGCCTCCCAATCTTAGACCGCTATCCCAAGCTGGCAAAACTAAGAGATGTAACTGAGTCCACATCACCCTGTAGTTCAGACCAATTCCAGAGGCCCTAATTGCAGGCCAATTCTGAGTCTGGTACCTCCCTTCGCCCAAGTCCAAGTTGAGCCTGACTGAGTGCAGGAGACCTGAGTCCACCCCAGTGAAACCTTGGAAATTGGTTGTTCAAGAGGCAATGTTTACACTAAGAGTCTCCCCTATGGTAAGGGACAATACTGTGCGACCAATGTGAACAGAGGTGAATGAAAGTGGGGGGTGAGCACTGGTTCACTAACACAACCAAACAGCAAAGAACCTGATGATATTTTGGGGGGATATGGAATGCCCCGAGGTATACATGCTTTATCGAGTGTTCAGGTCTTCAGGACCCTCAGAAGCATTTTAACCTTTTAGGTGACATAAACTTACTTTTGATGTAGTAATTAACGCAACAAGAATGGCTCTTATGATCAAGCTAGGCATATTGGCCTAACTAGTGTTGCAGATATGGAAAACCCAGAAAGTGACCATAATGTGAACAATAACAGGAACATTCACATATAAGAAGGCATAGCTCACCTCTCTTTAAAATAAAAAAAAACATCAATGCTAAGCTACTAAACTTTTGAATATTAGGAAAAAGCCACAAAAGTGAAACCTTCATTTTATTTTCAAAGTGGACTCAGCTAGAGTCCAGTTGCAGCCCATTCTGAGACAATTCAGATTCCATGACCTCCCATTCCAGGCTAATTCTGAGTCCAGGAAAAACTGGACTCGAGCACTACAGTCCTGGCAGAACTCTCATGTCATGCCCCCTCCCGCTCCCCAACATTGATTAGCCTGGCTATGGGCCTGCTGCTGATGGTACTCTTTTAATGGTCCGTCTGAACAGTTGCTAAAAAATACAAGTGTCAATTAAGTTAAGGGTTCAGCTATTATGATTTGAGAAACAGCTAGAGTGATGTAAGAACTAAGTAAGACATCATGGTACAGATTTCGCTCTGGCGTCTGATAAATATTGTAGGCCTATTAGTAATGATACTTTTATACCAAAGTTGTAATTGTTAGGATGATGAAGACCTTTGGTGATTTTGGGCACTAACTGGTGCGACTGCAAGAGCAGCAGTGAAACAGTAACGCTAGGCCTATTGCAAGGGACAGTGTCGCCGACACCGTCGGCCGCTAACGATAGTTTTTTTTGCGAAACAAGCTTTGTGTTTGATTGCTTTCAACCCTAAACTTCAATCACTAACACTGGTGAGAATTGGTTAGAAAATAATCATAGATCCTACAAAGTAACCAATAGCCTGAACTGTTGTTCGTACCGTGTGGGTTGGCAGCTTGAAACAATCGTATTCACAATTCAGTACAGCGTTATTCTGTTCTCGTTTTTCCTATTGCGTAATGTCGGGACATTCCCTACGACACCAGCGGTCCCCGTCAGAACATTCTAGTAGCCTCTCTAGCCTAACGTACTAACCGAACCATGGTCCCTACTGTCAATGTTACAGTTACCGGGTTAGGCTTACCTGGTCCAAGCAGGTGACATACTGTAAGCGTAACAGTTCCCCGTTGAAAGAAAGAATTACAACCATATGACCCAGCCTTTGGAAGACATGACGGCAGGTCTAACTATTTAGTTTAACCTCTCCTAGCGTAGGTCAGTCGCCACCTTTCTACGAAGTCATGATATAGAAGCTTTGCTTCCTATAATTCTAATAGTGTAATTCTATAAATTACTCTGCTGAACCTTTCGATGAAGGGCCCATACGCACAGTTAGTGCTATATATAGGCGTATGTATTGTATATAACGCAGCAAGACTTACGCCACGGGCATAGAGGACTTCAGCTCTGCCCATACGCAGTCTGCTAAATGTAAATCATAATTCATATTATAGCCACTTGGGCCCTAACGTTAGACTATTCAAATTTCAAGTTCGAACGTACAATAGTTTAAGTTATAATGTTAGACTAACATTAAGTTAGGCCTGGTGTGTGTAAAGCTCGGATCACACAAGCGCGATTCAATACCCAATTCAACTTTCAACTAAATTAGTGCAGATTGAGTTTTTTTTGTTCAGAATAAAATAGCGTCAGAATATCTATTAATTCCTGGATCTCTTGAAAGAGAAGAATTGATTTCGTAGTCCATATTTGGCATTCATTAATGTAAACGGCAATTCAGTTGTACAAATTTAGTTGAAAATTGAATCGCGTGTTGATCATGACTGCAGTGTGGCCCAGACTTAGGTTAGCTCGCCTCTGTGCTTCGATAAGATTAAGTAAGATGTATATTATAGTATTTACACCAAACTTCGCGCACTGCCAAACTTCGCGCCCCCCAAAGAATGAAGCCAGAAAATGCAATATGCATGGTCTAAACAGCCTGACAAAGTTTTGACTATCATGCCTTGCAATTACTTGAAAAAAGCTGAAATGCTGTTTACTTCATCGCCTTTAACTAGTCAACATAACGGTGCTGCATTTGTAGAGAAGAGGTAGGCTAGGCCTAAAGTATCCTATTCTTAGTTGCTGCCAAAGGTTACAAATTTCCAAATCATGATTTTGACCATCACTGGATTTGTTAATGACCATGTGTGTTGTTAGCATTTTCACAGGTTGTTGCTGTAGGTTTACGTGTAGGATTTGTTTAAAAGGACACTCTTCATGTAATGATTTTGATACTATGCCAGTGAGGTGCGGAAAGTTTGGCAGGTTTATATGGTATCATTGTCTCAAGTAAATGTTGGATAAAATAAACAGATTTTGAGGTAGAATTCCTACCAGATTAGCTCAAATTATATTCAAAAGGTACTTTAGACATGCTTTAATAAGATTAGTGAACTATTTTGAATTTCCAGCACTTAGTAATTCCAAGGTTTAATGTTAGATGCGCAAAGTTAGATGGGCCTATGGCTACTGAAGACTCACCTGGCCTAAGGCCAGTGTAGGCTATATGAATTATAATCACACAACATAAACATAGGCCAGGCGCACTCCAGTCAAACTTCCTCAGATCAAATTGTCCCCATTTAAAACATCCCCGCTGTTGGTCAAAATGTCCTTATGCCAAACATCGTGACTATTCACATGAAACTGTTTATGTAAATAAGTGTACCTGTAGTTGTAAAATTCACACCACAAAAAGTAATTGGGGGCTCTCACTGGGTTTGTATGTGTACAGAGCCATGTCTCAGGTATGGGTACGTACAGTTTGCGTACGTAATGTAATAGCAGTACCATAACGGTATACAGTATGATATCAATGCATACTGTAAATATGGGTGTTCCTGCGTATGTATGCACTCACCCGCACTTCAAAGTCTTCAGGACACTATTTAATGTCTGGGGGGGGGGTTGGTATATATAGTGTTGGGCCTTTTTAAGAAAACAAATAATTTAACTGTTTGGGTTCCCATAACTATTAAATTAGTGGTTCTTTTTTGCCCCTTCCAGGTGCATCTATTCATGCAAAAATTTCCATGTGAACAGGACTTCCAGGTGCCTTCGTTCATACAAAAATTTCAGTGTGAATAGGCCCCACCTATGCCAAAATGTCCTCTTTCCACATTGTTCCCTGGTTTAATATTTACCAGCTATTACTCATGTAAAACACATTTTTCTGGAATGTAGGTGTATATGCTACAGCAGTATAGTAAGTATAATTATCATGAGTTGATCATGCAGTATCATGATCACTGTGTTCTGAATCCCAGCACAACTTGTAGACTGGATGAGGTTTCAGTGAAAACGTGACCTGCAATGTATATTACCCAAACAATACCAACAACAATTATGTGCCTCACCATTTTTGATATTCATTGCAAATGTGTTACTCTTGGCAAAATTTTTAAGTTGTTGCTTAAGTCTGAACTAAAAATTTGCAAACATTACTGTATTAAAATTTTAACCAAAAGGTATTTGATGAAGCTTGTATGCTTACAGAACCATATTAAGAAGATAAACACTTTTTTTGTTTATGAAAAGAAAAGCATATTCTTAGATGTGGTAATTAATTTTACTTTCTTTGCTCTTCTTTGTACTGTATTTACTTTTGTTTTCTTCATACTAAACATCTCTCGTGTATTGCCACCGTCATTTGAAAACTCACTCGCTATGGATTTACTCAATCCAGACAACACCAAAACACACCACAATTCACAGTCAAATTACAAATGATAACTGCACAGTTTTATCAATTTTTAGTAAATTTTTGAATATTTTATGGTCATTATGTTCTGAAGGGATTCACTGATGATACTCCCAGTATACTTTCTCCACATTTTAACATCTGCAATCAACAGATCAATCAATTCAGTTGATCTAACTCGGACACTAAGCAATTATTACTCATGAAAAGACTATCTCAGCCTTTCTAGTTATTTTCCCATATCCGTCCTTAATTGCCATTTCCAAGTTCCTCACACGTTTCCTTCTGGAGTTTCAGTGAGATCCCTAATATTTTTGTTCGAATTTTCTATATGTGCGCCTTGTGCGGGAATGTTTTTGTGTACCATATGGCATATGTAACACCACAGGGACATTTTGGAAAAAAGCGGGGATGTATTGGTAGCTAAAAAGCTGGGGACATTTTGACTGGATAGTCCTTGGGCTGTAGGTCTCGAGCCAGTGTGTGATTTTGTGGTATTTTAAACTTTGTGTGCTACAAATCACACTCCTTAGGCTGTTTATATTAAAAGGAGTTTGGTATATTGGGGATATCATGAGTCAATCACCTAACAAACATTTTGAACGTTAACTTAAAAATACAGAAACGTGGATGGAGTAAATGGAACTTTACAGTAATATTTGTTAATATGCCTTTTCATTCTGCTAAACCGGCTAGGGTGCCTTAGAACCTTGACTAGTAGACAGGGTCATAAGGTATATTTGTTTGGTATGTTTGTTGGAGCAGGGTTGTGCACAGTGTTTGATGAGAGACGACCAGTGATCAGCAAGACTGAAATTGCATTTGCACAAGATGTAATTAGACCAAGTAAAAAACTGATTTCTTGGCCTTGAGCCCAAGCTCCCTCCCCCACACACTATTTTCTCTCTTTTTACTACCAAAAGTAGAGTTTTTAACGGAAAATTTCTTGTCGTGACCTCTGAAATCATCTCTCCACACAGTCTTTGAGGCTATACTTTTCTTCCATTGATATAGTGATGAAGCACATGAAAACAGCTTGCTGTGCTGCCAACAGGCCTTTCAGGTTCCTGCTTGTTTTTTTTTACTTGGCCTTGTATAAGCTGACTTATGTTTTTGCCTCTCCCCACCACCCCTATTTTTCTTCTGTCCAGCTGTGACATTTGATCACTAATTGTAGGCAAGAGTTGGAACCAAAACTAAGTATATGCCCTTATATATGTGCTAGTTATACTGCAAAGTAGGTGTTCCATGTGGGTGTACGTGATACACAGTTCACAATAGCAATATTCCTAAAACAAGTTTAAAATTTTATGGGGCACAAATTTGTGATGGTAATGATTTATTTTGAAAGGTGAACCTGCAGAGTTGCTGGTTTGGGTAGGACCGTACACATCAACACTACTGTGACTAGAAATGAAAGTTCTACGTAAGACAGTAACATGAAAGAGAACTCAGCATGAAAGAAGATCTGTGTGAAGTTGAATCTATTTCACTTCAAATGTGCAAACTGTGATAAACTGAAAATTTTGTAAGTGCACTTGAGCATAGATACAGTAAGTAGGAACTGACTCATAAACACAGGAGATACTGTATGAGACTGGCTTTCATGGTGCAGTATGCCTATTATACATTAAAATGCATGATCTTTACAAACCAAGAAAATAAATTTATGGTTTAAATGTAGAAATTCAAACTGGTTAGTGATGCAAGTCAATAGCTCTGGTTCAGTTTGGGTTTTGTAGTTTATGATCAGTGGATGTTTTCCAAGAAGCAGGCCTACCATAATGAGAGGAAAAGAAAACTTTTATATTGTTAGGCAAATATCACTGCTGTTAGGATTGCTTCAAGAGATACTTAAATTTGTTACCCTTCTTCAAGAGGTAACTAGGGTTTGGGGCTTCTGAATAAAGTACCTTTCACAAACTTTACATCTAGCCATTCACTTTTCTTGATAGATATGATCAAACATTGCTACAACCTCTTCACATCACATTCATACTATACAAGGAGAAGTTAGACTATAATGTGCTTAAAGTATGGTCACCAAAATTTGTTCGCACAACTGACCAGTAAGTATTAAAGATATGTGCTTTTGCACAGTATACTGTATGATGGAGATGATTTTGTTGTTAGTCATCTGTTAGAAAGTTGTCAGCATTTTTGCCACAAATTATGAATCTGTCTGGTATTGGTACAGTACATGGCATGTACATTGGATTGTGATGAGATGTTCTGTTTACAATGAAGTCTTGGAGATTGGCTCTGATGATTTGCAACCATTTTATTACAAGGCAATTGCTCTCTCTGGCTTCTAAAGTAATTTTTATTTTGTTTCTCAATTATTCAACACAAGTGTGAATTCTGAACACCAAAGATCCACAGTTCCCATGAGCATGGAGGTCATTGGCTGGGGTGAGGCAAGACACGGCCAACTAGGTATAGAGCTCCGTGACGTAGGGGTGGTTCCCACCCCCCAGGTCGTCCACGCCCTTCGTGGGAAAGAAGTTGAGGAAATCAGCTGCGGAAGCTGCCACACTGTCTTTGTCTTGAGAGACGGCAGCGTTTATTCGTGTGGGAATAACGACAAAGGTCAGCTTGGGCAGGACAGAGGAACCCACCAACCAGGTATGTCGGACATTACAGACTCACTCCATGCATCGTTGGTCTCCAAACTTGTTCACCCCCACGCACTTTTACCCTCCTGCTTTTAAGGTATTCTCCACACTAGATGTGGGTAATCTGGGAAAGAAAATCTGCCCTCTCTTCCTGCTAACAACAGTCCCCCTCAGCCCATGTCACCCTCCTCAGCCCATGTCACCCCCCACCTCTCTGAGTAAAGAAACAGTACAAAGGGAGACCTTGCCAGTCTCTTCCTGCTTTGTCACAGATTTGATAATGACTGATTCAGGGAAGTCACAGTAACTCATATTGTGTTATCAGAATTTGTTCACAATTGTCAGTTTTCAACTTTTTGGAAAAGAAAACTTCCAAAGCACATTGGTTTGACAAATTTTGAAGTTAGTCTGAACTTATCAATTGACAACAAACGGTGGTTGGGACTTGTTGAGGGATGATGGCACAGTACAGCACACAAAATTTGAGTGTATAAAGTTTCGGTTGGGCATCTTGATGGCATATTTTATTAAGCTGCTTAAACTGATAATAATAGTATTTTGCTTGTAGACTCAGGCTTTGTCACAACAATGAAGAAGCTGGTATCAGATTATTCCGTTGTTAGGAAATACTTAGTGTATTGCCTTAGAAAGAAACTATGATTAAAGTAACCTGGTTTTATGTTTAGTGTAGTCACGTGTCGTTGTGATGACTTGAAAACAATTCTCAATTTTGTTTTCAGAGCAAATCACAGCCCTGGAAACGTTTTTCATATGCCAGGTCTCCTGTGGGGCGTCGCACAGCCTGGCGGTCACAGACAAAGGGAGGGTCCTCTCCTGGGGTCAAGACAACAAAGGACAATGTGGCCTTGATCAGGATGAAACGGCAGGAAAGAGGAAGCCAAGGTATGTATTTCTGATATCCTGTCTTGTGGTAGTTTGGACAACGTCATTTTTATCTTCAGCTTGTTCTCAGTCTGATTGGGCAGAATCTGAGAAGGTCATTTTTCATGTAACGAGCATTGCTATGAAGCAAGGGTTTTTTTCATGGAGGAGCATTGTCACAAGTATGGAGGGTCATTACTCTGAAGCCAAGCCTTGTGTTTGGAGCATCAGTATCAAGCAAGGTTTGATATATGGATGGCCACCGCTGAAAGGCCAGGCTTTGTGTAAGGGGGCATTGACATGAGCATTCATTGGACAGCTGCAAGACCAAATGAAACTTCCTCATAAACAAAGAGTAGAGTTGTAACAAGCTTCTTGCTCAAACTGGGCAGTCCAACTTAATTGATGCCGAAGACATTGCTGAAATTTTGAAGCGATCTTCACTTTGACGCAAAGATCCATGGGCAATGCTCCAATGGGGGTCAGTGGGCCAAGTCCCCAGAAACTCTGCAATTTTTAAGCTTTAAGGAGCTTTAAAGTGATTTTCAGTTTGTGCAAATTCATGGCAACAAGCTCTCAGAATGTATTAAGTATTGGCAATGATCCAAGGAAGCCTCAGAAGGCTGCAGGACATGTTACAGTATCTAGAAAAATTGATGACTTTAGGCATATATGGTCTACTAAGACTGATCTAATCAACGTTAAGCTTGACAAGTTTCATTTGTATGCCATTGTGTGAATAAGTTATCACGACAGTTGAAACTAGGCAGTTCATGTTTAGCATGTAGCATTCTGTTCCCAAGCTTGTCCTTTTCCCCAGTTACACTTGTGGTACCCTCAATTATGGATCCCCCAATCCAATTATGGTACCTGAAATCCTCTTATCTTAGTCACTTTTTTTAGAATTCAGCTATGCATTCATTGGTCATACCATATCAAGATTTTCAAACAATAGTCTCATTCAGTGTTGATTGACATCATTATTCAGTATACACTCCTTTTTGATTCACATCACTCTACCTTTTTTGATTCCTTGCCGAAGGTAGGCAAGGAATCTATGCGATGGTGATGTCATGTGTGTGTGCGTGTGGGTATGTGCGTGTGTATGTGATGCCTTTGCTTGTAAACACGATATTTGAAGAAGGGTAACTCTGAGGGATTTCTTACTTGGCATGTGGAATGCCCATATGATACGGAAGGTCCCTATCGTTTTTGGTCAAGGTCAAAAGTCATTTGAGGTCACCAGAGGTCAGAATGTGAAAACCTTGTAAACACAATATCTCCAGAAGGGTAACTGTGACTGATGTCATACTTGGTGTGTGGGTTGGACATATTGAGTAGATGGTCCCTATTGTTTATGGTCGAGGTCAAAGGTCATTTGAGGTCACCAGTGGTCAAACTGTAAAAACCTTGTAAACACGATATCTCCAGAAGGATAACTGTGACTGATGTCATACTTGGTGTGTTAGTTGGTCATATTGAGTAGATGATCCCTATTGTTTTTGTCTAGGTCAAAGGTCATTTTAGGTCACCAGTGGTCAAACTGTAAAAACCTTGTAAACACGATATCTCTAGAAGGATAACTGTGACTGATGTCATACTTGGTGTGGTGTGTGGGTTGGTCATATTAAGTAGATGATCCCTATTGTTTTTGGTCAAGGTCAAAGGTCATTTTAGGTCATTAGAGGCCAAACTGTAAAAACCTTGTAAACAAAATATCTCCAGAAGGGTAACTGTGACTGATGTAATTCTTGGTGTGTGGATTGGTAATAATGAGCAGACGATCCCTATTGTTTTTGGTGGAGGTCAAAGGTAATTTGAGGTCACCAGAGATCAAACTAAAAACCTTGAAAACACGATATCTCCAGAAGGGTAACTGTGACTGATGTCATACTTGGTGTGTAGATTGGTCACATTGAGTAGATGATCCCTATTGTTTTTGGTTGAGGTCAAAGGTCATTTGAGGTCACCAGAAGTCAACCTGTAAAAACCTTGTAAACACAATATCTCCAAAAGGGTAACTGTGACTGATGTCATGCTTGGTGTGTGAATTGTATATAAGTAAGTAGAATACTCCTTTTGATTTTGGTGGAGGTCAACTGTCATTTGAGGTCACCAGTGGTCAAACTGTAAAAACCTTTTGAACACAATATCTCCAGAAGGGTAACTGTGACTGATGTCATACTTGGTGTGTGGATTGGTCACATTGAGTAGGTTATCCCTATTGCTTTTGGTGGAAGTCAAATGTCATTTTAGGTCAAAAAAAAGGTCATTTTGGGTTACAGGCTTATTAATGTGGTGTTTCAAGAAACATAACTGTAGTTGATCTCATACTTGTCATGTGGATAATTCATGTTTGTTTTTAATATAACCATGTAGCAAGGATTCACAAAGCCTTTTGACTTTCTGGTTTATCTTTTCTTTTTGTGGCTCATAATCATTGAGCATCAACAATTTTGTCACAAAAGGAGAAAATGGCAAAAAACATTTTGTTTGCAAAATACAGTGCAGTACAGTTGTTTTGCTTCTAAACGATGTCTACATTGCATTACCAGGCGTCTTGTAGGTAAACAGGAATGCATGGAGTAGTCATTTATCATTTAATCCCAAAGTTTTCAGAATAGAGAAACTTTTAAAAGAGAAAGGACATCAATATGAAGGGTTGTAGTAGTAGATGAAGGATCTTTTTAAAAATGAAAGACACAGTTTGCATGCTTTAGGTTTGCTTTGTGTGACCATACCTCCACATTGCATCAAGGCAATACTAAATTATACAGTAAAAAGTAACAGAACTGTATGTTTAAAAAACAGAAGGGCACATTAAAACTTATATTTTCACAACAGTGTGGTAGATGTATAGTAATCCTATATGAATTAAACTGAGCACATACTCGCCACTCCCTCCATATCTGTACAGTAGTAGAGTCATAATCTAGGTCCCTAGAGTCGATAATTTTGTGCCCCTTTGATAATTTTATACCCTTCTTTTTATACCCCTCCCCTCTTCAGCCCTGTAGGTTTTATTGTATTGAATTTACCACCATTGGAATAGTTTGTATTTCAATGTGGAGAGAAACAAAACATTATTATTCCACAGATTGCTAAAAAGCCTGAGCTCCTACTGTGTAGTGCAAGTGTCATGTGGGGATATGCACTCAGTTTTATTAACCAAAGGTAAGAAAGTTTCAAGTTTGTATTTTTTTTCTAGTGTTATTTTTTGATCATGTACTGTAGGATCATTTTATAGAGACTTAGTTACTACAATCTTTGGGATGCAGTGAGCTTTGCAGTAAAGTATGCATTCCAAAATCAATGTAAGGCCTATCACAGACTATTCTGTAATTTGCGTGTACACTCATGTGCTTGCAGTTTAGTTGCATTGCACATTTAGATGTAATAACATTTGGGTAACTGAAGAAAATGATAGCCACCTGTCACGTAGTAAAACGGTTCAGTGCTTTACATTGAGAGACTGGTGAATCATGCAACCAGTCCTCGGCTTCACACTCCGTTAGCCTGAAACACTGCCGACCTAATGTTTCTTGGTTTGAAAAAAAGTTTGCAAAATTAGTCTGCATCCAGCAACGTAGCCATGTGTTTCTCAAGAAATATGGTTTCTTAGTCCAATATTGTGTTTTAATGCAAATAGTTTTTCACCTTGGATGTCAGGAATTACATCTCATTTACATGCTGTGCTTACAAATGATATGCTGCACACACAAATTACGTCTCATTGGTATGCTGTACTTACAAGTGGTACGCTGTACCTACAAATTATGTCTCATTGATATGCTGCTGTACTTACAAGTGGCATGCTGTACCTGCAAATTATGTCTCATTGTTATGCTGTACTTCTCTTCAGAGTTACTCACACTTTGAAGAAGTTGGAACAAGTTGGAAATCCTTGATCCAAAGCAATAGTATGCAATAGCAAGTTACATGTGTTTACAAAACAAGACTGTTTACACCTTTGAATGGTGAAGTTCCGATCCTGTCAAGTGTGCTGAAGAGTGCAGGCTCCTGTGTGCTATGTAAAGAAAGCAATATTTTGATGCAATTTTTAATTCACTTACATACCGGTTGAATAAACCAAACCCATGTTTCATAGAAGCGGTATCACTGGAAGTCTGTGATTTTAGATTTTCTGTCATCCCTGATGAAGATGATTCCCTTTATGAGCTATCATCATGTGTGTACTGAAATGCTTTAATAGGACTCTTTGACTTGCAAAACCAAAAAGAGCATCACTCAGTGGTAACAACCTACAGTCTCTGAAGACTATGTCCAGACATCTTAACAGTTGTATCCCAAAAGGGAAGAAAATTGCTGAGAAGCAGTTGGTCACATCATCTTTGTCATTGTCAGTTTTCTGCAGGAAGATCAATTCTTCCTACCTCCGCTCCACCCCCTGAGATTTTTCTCTTCTCTGCTTGCTCACAGATGGAAGAATATTCACTTGGGGAGATAATAGCCATGGTCAGCTAGGGATAGGAAATTCACCAAGTTATAGCTGCAAACCATTGGAGGTGAAGAGTCTTCAAACACTGCCCATGGTTCAGGTCGTAGCTGGTGGTTTCCACTGCCTCGCACTGACACGTTCGGGTACCATGTTCGGCTGGGGCAAGAATGCTTACGGCCAGCTGGGGCTTGGCGATACTGAAGCAAGTGAGTTCATTGTCAAAATGTTTCCTTCAATGGTGTATTCTGTATAGGGAGAGGGGTACAAATGTTCAAGTTGGTAGGCTTACATTGGGATGTGATGCACACAGAAATGTTGAAGTCATTGTGGACTATATTTATTTGGCATGACCTTTTGAAAGGTGGGAAGAAAGAATTAAGAAAAACCACAATGTGGAAAATGGAAATGTGGTTTGTTGTTTTCCAACCAAATTGCCGCAAGTCAGTTGAGTCATCGTTCGCCGGATTTGTTAGGCAGTGATAGGAAGAATAGTTCATATTAAACATACTCAAAACTCGCAAATAGCCACAGGACTAGCTGCAACTTATAATAGTGCAATTTAGTAGTGACATGATAAAAAGCACCTTCCCTTCTCAGTAACACATTTTTGCATACAGACATGATTAGTAAGATCCCCTGCGATGATATGAAATACAGCTGGAGAAAACCTAGGTATTTGATGTCTTATTGGCTGTGTTATTGTTTGCTACCTGAGGGGGTAAGAATCACTGTGAAGTGACAGAAATGACGGTAGGGTGATGAGGTGAGTAAGAAGATTACCACACTCATCTTGTCTAAGTGTTCTATGAAAAACAGGATTTTAGGGGCTTCAATGCAGCATGTAGAAAACATTTATGGGTTTCGTGCAAGATAATTTTACAGTTATCCCTTCCCATGTTCTGTTACAAAATTTCCTGTCATCGTTCATTTCAGGCAAATTCTTCCCAGTCCTGTTGAAAGGAATGAGGACTCAGGGGGTACAGTATATCAGTTGTGGACAGAACTTTTCTACGATGCTGACCTCTGTGAGTATACTCAAAATATGATGTCCTAATCAGCATATTATCAGTCACTTATAGATGTAAACCACCTACTGGTCTGGTCTGGCCTTTCACTGTGTGCATACGTGTTTGTGTTTGTGCTGTAGATCAATTTTTGTCCCTTTTATCGTGCAGATTTTGGTGTATTAAACATTTTTGCCAAGGAAGATGTCTTCAAACATTCCAAAACATCGTCAGCACATTAACGATTTTCCTTCTTTGATTGTTTAGGATGGTGGCGTGTTTACCTGTGGTCTTGGTTCGGACGGCCAGTTAGGGCACGGCCAGCACTCCAATGAGCTCAGACCGAAGAAGGTCTTTGACTTAATGGGCAATCATGTCACTCAGGTGTCTTGTGGCAGGTACATTCTGGTAGAACATCACTTTTTCATGAACTCCGGTAGGAGAAAGAAAAGTAATACTGATTAAGAACCATATTAGCAATAACACCAGCATGCAAATTAATGATTATTTTACATAAATTCTGTCAGTTCGTCCCTACATACATCCTTCCTCATGCTGAAACTCAAGTTTGCATCTTTGAAAGTTCCAAGTAATGCATTTTGAATGGTTTTCTATGAAAACAAATTGGTTTTAATGAAACATCTTTGGCAGAGGCTCCCCCACATTTTCAAACCACACACAGCCCTTACCAAAAATAACTCCACAACTTCCTTCTGTACCCTCTCTTGGCATAATGTGATCAAGAAATGACATAATTCTGAAATGATTATCAAAACAGCAGTGTGAACCCCTATTCCCCTCTCTCTCCTCCCACCCCCCCCCCCACCATCAGCCTCCCAATTCCTCCGGTTAGTAGACTATGTTAAATGTGTGTGCTTGGATTTACAAAATCTTTTTCTGATGCAAGAAGGAAACCTAACTTGTATCTACTTTGTTTCTCTTCCTTGTTTATATTGTCTGTCTTTCTCCCCCCCCCCCCATAGATCTGTCACGCTGGTACACATTGCATCCTCAGGCCAGCTCCTTTGCTTTGGTCATCAGTGGGGCACAACACTGGGCAAACCCCAGGGATCTCCCACAGCAGTCGCAGGACCGTGGCACGGGCAAGTTAGAAGCAGAATTTGTGCAATATACTCCGGGGGTAACCACTGCCTCTGTTTGGTTGGAGTAGGGGAGGTGAGTATCTTACATTAGGGCCAAAAGATTTAAATAGTGTAACTTTTTACAGTGCTCAAATTTGAGTAGAAGCCCCTACAAGGTGGCAGTGTTGTGACTCCTATGCCATTGAGTGTCTCAGAAGTTTTCCAAAACCTATGAGGTCTTAGATGTTAAGCTCACCGTAGTTCAGCAAGGGAATAATTATCGTGAACAAATTTATTACCTAGTTTGAAGTGCTCAGCAGTCAATCCATTTTGACTAGCAGTCGTTAAGCCCGGGTCACACTAGCACGATTCATCCTGTGATTCAACTTTCAACTAAAATTGCCTAACTTGAATAGCCGTTTACCTAAACGAACGCAAAATAGAAAGTAAGAACGACATCGATTTTTCTCACTCAAGAAATCCAGGATTGAGAGACATTGTGATGATATTTTATTCTGAACAACTTTTATGATCAACCAAATTTGCACTAGTTAAGTTGAAAGTTGAATTTGCGTACTGAATCGCGCTAGTGTGACCGGAGCTCTAAACAAACACTTCAGTGATGTTTACATTATTCTGCCTATCTCAGCCTTTTGTCATATTTTCAATACCTGCTGCAGGTTATGCAGCTGCTCGGTCACAAGTAGGGCACGTAGAGCATTTACGTGCAGAGTTGTGGCTTTGGCTTCAAACAATTTGAGGGAGAATTCAACTTTTGGGACCCTAGAACATACCGATTAGCCAGCTGTTGAGAACCGTACAAGAAATTGAATTCCAGGGATCGCAGATTGCGACGCTATCCCGATTGTTCCATCCCTAATAAAGTACATCACATTATCAATGACTCGCTGGTCCATGCTGTTGATGGCATGAATGAAATGGTTTTTAGGAAACGCGTTGGTCTGCATTCCACTTCCCCTTTAGTTTGGATTCTGTCCTGACTTTGTGTATGCCTGCAGATGTATGACACCAAAAATGAACATGACATGTATATCTGCCTACACTGAAGACCTTTGCTGTTTGTTTTCTTTTGAAGTAAGTGTTTTGTATGGTCATGCACTGAAGTTAACAGCATCCTCTTCTGTTTGTTTTTCTGTTTGTTTTTTAAACAGAGCAAATGCTAGCAGATGTTTTGATGTTGATGTTAAGTTTGCATTCAAGAGACAAAATGATGTGAATTGGATAGAGGTCATATTGAAAAGCAGATGTTATACAAATGTTGCAGTGAAGTTGAACATGTAACCGCCTCACACATATGCTCGTCATAAGCAAAGTTGTGGCTTTTGACTTCAAGCAATTGGGGAGAGACTTCAACTTTTCTCCGTAGGACCACAGAAGATATCAAGTCCGCAGCTATTACGAAGCTTGTGTGAAATTGGTTCGCAAGTGGGCTTCCTTGGGTTGCCAGTTGCGATGCCAACGTGGTTATTTTGTTCCTCGATGTCATGCTTGGGGGAATACTGCTGATGATTTGCTTTGCAAATCATCACCTCAGCTGCAAATGTCTGTGAAGTCTGTGGTCATGTAGCTCTGCCAACATTTGCATATGAGAGGAACTTACAAATATCGTCAGCGTAGTGATAGTTTTGTTAGGATATTAATAATATCGACAAACAATGTTGATATGAGACTTTGCTTCTGTGGTTTGTGAAATGGCTAAAATGATATTTTCTTTAACACCTTCAAAAATAACTGTATCTTAGAAGAGATTCAGATCACATACTTTGAAGTAGGAAGTCATACCCTATGGTTGCTTAAAGCATTAACTAACTTACATGACACTTGAGTGTGATGTCACAAGGTTAGACTTAGGCTGTACAATGTAGACTACTGTACACAAATCACAGTGCAACACATATTTTTTCATTTGTGCTTTGGCTCCAACGTAACCCTATGACATCACAATATCATTTACAAGTGAAGAAAAAGTGCTCAGGACGTTGATTGCAACAGTTTCACATTGCAACAGTACTACCTTGTGTTGTATGTCGTGGCTGTTTTGATGTATGATAGACTTTTCAACATGGTCGCCTCTTTTCTGTCTGCCCAAGGTTAAAAATTTATTGTTATAAGAAAGATTTTTGCAGCGTAAGCTCGGGTAACATCAGCATTATACGAATTGGAAAGTGAAATTGTCTTTCACATATATCCTCACTGTTCAAATGTTTAAGTTACATTTCTGTCTGGCTGGCAGTTAGCTCTCTTTTGAAGTTATGTACTGCAGATTTTGTGTACCATAGCAAACCAGATTGTAGTGAGGGGAGGGCGGTGAGGTAGAGGGGTGAGGTTGGGTAGGATCGGAACTAGCAGAGAGACGACAATCAGCGTACACCATAAACTGATTTCCTCGACAAGAGTAATTTGTAGTTGTCATCGAGTGCGATATGGAGCAGCAAAATCTGTCACAGATTGAGTGCCACCACTAACTTCCACTACTCCCATTCCCCACAAATCATAAAAACTGATAGTTCCCCTCTGCTTGTGACACTGGCTTTAGCATCACCTACACGAATAAAAACCTGCCAATTGGCAGTGGGATGGATAGTTTGTCTGCACTATCTATGGACATTTTTTTGTTTTGTCCCCAGGACCTCACGATGGCAGTGAGGGATCACAGACAGTTTCCCCCCTGGAAGCAGACCTCGGTGGTCGACGACGAGTTCATCTCGCGAATTGTCGAGTCTGTCTTAGACGAGGACATCAAAAAGGAGATTCAGGACTTGTTTTCCTCATCGTCGTGCTTAAATGGGTCTTTCTTAAAAAAGTGAGTAACCCAGCTGCAACAGTGAAGAGGTTTCAGGAGAGGTACTCCTGGGATTCGTGAAAAATCCTACAGGACAATGAACTTTCGTGTCGAGCTTGTCCTTCAGGAAACCACAGTAATTAATGCTTTTAATGCTAATTAAGGTTAACTAATTCAATTAATGCTAATTAATTAATTTTATCCACACGTCAAGTGTTGTATCAGGAATATCTGAAATGCACAGTTTCGCATTACATCTATCTCGCAACGAATT
Source organism: Stichopus chloronotus (assembly GCA_021234535.1). Lineage (NCBI taxonomy): Eukaryota > Metazoa > Echinodermata > Holothuroidea > Aspidochirotida > Stichopodidae > Stichopus > Stichopus chloronotus. The sequence continues at coordinate 5,874,605 of CM037844.1, forward strand.
GGCATCCTGCTCACAAGTCTGTGGTTCTGCAACTTGTTAACGGTATTAATCAGGTAATATTTGGTATTACAACCCGAAGTTTATTTCTGGAAAGGACAACCAAGTGATTGATTGACCAGTGAGAAAATTTCTTGATTTTTTTTTCGAAGTGTCACCGGTACGTTTGCAAAGATTATTCAAATGTACTTAATGCCTTTAAACTACCTGTCCTCACATAATACAACCCTCACTGTAGCATTAGAACTTATTGGAGACAAATTGATACTGCCTCTATGACACCCCAGTCTATTCTGAAATAACGCCCTTATTTCAGACAACCACCTGAAAGTACCGTTCACTTGGAAACTTAACCTTCACAAATCAAGGTAAATGGAAGTCAGACCTTTAGCTTGGCATCCTCTGTCATCCTGAATGTTCAAAGGTCAAAAGTTCTCGCACGAACAATGGGCAAATTACGAGCGAATTATTTTTCTTATATTTGTTTTTCCTCATTGTTAAAGATATACAGACAAGAGAACATAACTGAAAAATAATTGTGGATGGAAGTGAACTTAAAACCCATATGGACTTAACAATGAAGATCACTCCCACAAACCAAAAAAAAAATCCTTAACTACAAAACCAATAAAAACAAAATCATAAATTCACACAAACGTAACCCCTAACACTAAAAGTTACCCTGATAATGATTGCAGGTTGGCTAAAATCTAGGATGAGTAGAACTGAATCAATTCTAGTATGCCAAATGCAATAGAGAAGCACTAACACAGAGAAGCACTTACATAATCATCAATTCAAAATTTTGCAACAAAATATTCCAAAGATAGAAGATAAAAAACAGGGTTCACACAGGGAAAAGCTTGAAAGTACTTGAATGTCATTTTCAAGACCTTGAAAATTGCTTGAATTTTATTTTTTTACATCAAGGTCCTTGAAGAGTGCTTGAGTTTCAGTGATTTGAAATATCAGTGGACATATTTACTTAATTGTTTGTCAGCGACAAACGTTTGGACCGTGACCAATTTTATTCCCCGTCAACCTTAAGTGTGGGTAAGAACTTTCAAAGGAATTTTTTTTTGAATATTTCAAAGTGGTTTGATGTCCTTGAAAATCAAATGTTCCTTCCTGGAGAAGCGCTTGATTTTTAGTTTCGATGAAAGAGAAACTTATGCGATCGTGATGGCGTGTGTACGTGTGTATGTATGTGTGTGTTTGTGACACTAAGCTTGTGTGCACAATATCTCCAGATAGAAATGTTGGATGCTGTTGATACTTGGTATGTAGGTTTGCCATATTGACAGGAAGAACCCTATTTTTTTTTGGTGGAGGTCAAAGGTCATCTGGGGTCACCAGAGGTCAAATAGTGAAAACCTTGTGTGCACGATATCTCCAGTTACGAATGATGGATGCTATTGATGCTTGGTAGGTTTGTCATATCAAGAGGAAGAACCCTATCGTTTTTGGTGGAGGTCAAAGGTCATCTGGGGTCACCAGAGGTCAAATAGTGAAAATCCTGTGTGCACAATATCTCCAGGTAGGAATGTTGGATGCTACTGATAGTTAGTGTGTAGGTTTGCCATATTGAGAGGGAGAACCCTATCGTTTTTGGTAGAGGTCAAAGGTCATCTGGGGTCACCAGAGGTCAAATAGTGAAAACCTTGTGTGCGCGAGATCTCCGGTTAGGAATGATGGATGCTGTTGATACTTGGTATGTAGGTTAACCATATTGAGCGGAAAAACCCTATCATTTTTGATGTAGGTCAAAGGTCACCTGGGGTCACCAGAGGTCATATACTGAAATCTTTGTGCAAACGATATCCACAGTTAGGAACAATGGATGCTGTTGATACTTGGTATGTAAGTTTGCCATATTGAGAGGAAAAACCTATCATTTTTTGTGTAGGTCAAAGGTCACCTGGGGTCACCAGAGGTCAAATACTGAAATCTTTGTGCACACGATATCCACAGTTAGGAACAATGGATGCTGTTGATACTTGGTATGTAGGTTTGTCATATTGAGAGGAAAAACCCTATTATTTTTGGTGTAGGTCAAAGGTCACCTGGGGTCACCAGAGATCAAAAACTGAAAATTTCGTGCATGCGGTATCTCAAGGTAGGATTGATGGATACTCTTCATCGTTGGTGTGTAGGGTTTGCATATTGAAAGGAAAAACCCTGTTGTTTTTTTCAGCGGTCAAAGGTCATTGGAGGTCACCAGAGGTCAAATAGTTAAAACCTTTCGCACATGATATCTCCAGATGGGAGTGATGGACACTCTTGTGATAGATGTAAGGCATTTTAACACATGGTATGAAACCTTCTCTTCTTGAAATATGACAGGCACAAGGTTTCCAGTGTTTTCCCAGTGTTTTACCCCAGGTGATGACCTCAATCTTTGCACCAAAAATAAACCCTTGATTCTTAGCATTAGAGTTATATTTGAGAAACAAGCTTAAAAAAGAAACTGTAATGAGTGCATCGAAACTACAATGCATTTTTGCATTCTGGTTATCATCACAAAATTGTTCAAACTTAGATAAAGGAGGAACTTGACTTCGAACATCTCTGGAATGTAGATAGGCTTTAAGACACTTGCATCAAAGCTTCTGCTTCTTCTTTATCATTGAGCCTGTCGATTGTCATTAAGATTTCTTCTTCTTTGTTTCTTCAACCACTAGAAACAATGCACACTTCGGAAGCAGTCGGCAGAACCATGGCGTCGACCTTGACCTAGCCAGGAATTCGTTCAGCAAGCTGCACACGGCCAAGGCCAAACAACATTTCCAGTGTGTGCGTACCCTCTGTAAAATTTTAACAAAGCTGGAATCAAATGTTTTTGCTTTGTTGTAGATTAAAACAGTGAAACAAAATCAGAAGTTAAAGGGGTTAAAATCTAGACCAAACTCTCCTGTGGTGTTTTACAGCAAAACTAAATTCCAGGACCTTGGTAAAATCATGCGTTTAATTTTTTAATCAGAACTAATGTACACTTGCCTGTAAAACAGTGTGATGTTATCATTTTCAATGTCCCTGATTTTTCATGTCTATGAGGTTCATTTCCCTGCAACTGGGTGAAGGAGCACACTGGGAGGTCGGGCACCCACGGTGATACTCTATTTGCAATGGACTTGTGGCTGTGGAAACTTTTTCTCCCCCTGGACCCTACACAAGACTACACTTTTGAACCATAACTATGAAATCTTGCTGCATCATTATAACTATTTATATCTCTCATGAACTGGGTCAGAAATATCCATGTTGGTCTGAATTGTCCTATTGTGAATGTGTTGATCGCCGTGAATACACCAAGCTATGACAATTAAACGGGGGCGGCATTTAGTATGGAGTCCACCTTCTACATGGTCTACATATGTACCAAGTCCATGAGGGTTTCAAAACTTAATCTGCTCAGCTGCACCACATGGGCATATGGAACAGGAGAAGGGGAGGGGCAAGGGAGACTGCTGCTCCCAATTTGAAATAATGTACCCTTTCTTTCTTTTTTTTAACAAATTGTGAAAATTTGTTGAGCAGAGAAGCTGAATAAAATGGAAAAAATTGCCAAGTACACTGGTTAAGTTTTGGTTGATAGTAAGTCAATTTCAACCTCACCCAAAGGTGAAAGTAATATTTTGAAGTCACTGTGGCAATTAACTATCCTCCTTCCCATCTTTTATGACAGTAGAGTCGGAATTTAGACGTTTCATTTGTCAGACAAAAGTTGCTTTGCCCCCTCAAGCAACAGTGTTCCCACAGGCCTGTGTACTTATATATGTCATTTTTCTCCACCAGGGGGCGCCCATCCTATTCTTGTCCCCGGGCACCTTGAACCGAAGCTACCCTGCCATGACTGCTCTATCTCTGCTTGGAGTGTTGTCTTTATCGGCGCCTGTCATTTAAAATGTGTGTAAGAATGTCTTCCGGTTTCCGATATTTACTCTAGATATGCAGAGTCATGGAGAACGATTTGTTCCCGAGTCTCCCCACCTCACCGCCCGACATAGAGGCTCTCAGGTTGTATCTTCTGCTGATGGAGTTTCCTCTTCACGATGAAAGCAACACTTCATTCCCTGTCAAGATGGCTATAGGGTTAGCCAGGTGCTTCTCCAGGCTCCAAAATGTAGCCTACAAAGTGCTTTGTAAGTCATTGGCATGCTTGATGTAACTCATTTCTCTCTAACCACGTTCATTTTAATTGCAGGTATGTTTATAGCTCAGCGTCTTGTGTCATGCATTTACTGCACCAGCCTGCTTTTTTCAGTTTGTCATGGATATTGTTGTACAGTTTTACAATGTGTCATGCATATCCAAATTCCCTTGTCTCGTATGTTTTATTTCTTAATTACTGTTTCATTGAGTCATGCATATTCAAGTACCTTATTTGAAATGTTTTATTTATTTCTTAATTACTGTTTTAGTAAGTCTTGCATATTCACATACTTTTTTCACATATGTTTCATTTACTTTATTACTGTTTCATTAAGTCATGCACGTTCAGGTATCTTTTTGCCGTTATTTTACTTACTTCATAGCACCTGTTTTAATGAAGTCATGCATATTCCTGTGCCTTGTCACTAAAGTTTTATTTAGTTTTTAATGTTTTGATTTCAATGAGTCATGAATATTTAAATACCTTGTTACATGTTTTACTGACTAATACTGTTTCATGTGGTTGTGCATATTCAAGTATCTTATCGCATATGTTTTGCACATTGTATAATTGTGCCATGCATTTACTCGATGCCTCATTTCATTTTGTCAGAAGATTTGGTGCACATTGTTTCACTAACTTATGTATATTCAAGTACTTTGTTACATATGTATTACTTACTGCGCAAAACTTGATTTCATCTTATCATGAAGTGTTTAATAGCTTGTTTCATTTCACTCTAGGGATACTTTAATATCTTGTTTACCCTTATTTCAGTGCTTCCTGTATCTGAACCTGGCAATTTCAGTGTAGACCTGGATGTTAAAATTCCTCTTTCTCCAAGACCTGCATACTTAATTCTAAATTGCATTTCTTTCTGTCATGGATTGTTGAAAATTTTTGTCATGACTTGCTTTTAATTTCCCACACAGTGGCCTGGTGGTCAACTTGTCAACCGCGCCACTTTCGTAGAGTCGTCAAGGTGTACCAACGGTGTGTCGTCGAGCAGCTTAAGTCAAGTCCGCGTGTAGCCGAGGAGGACTTACTCGTAGCCCTGCAATTACTCGAGAAACTCAACAAAGTAAGGTTGCTTAAAGGAATATTCCACTATCAAGTTAAGGGGTTATTAAATTAGTTAATGAGAATATCTCAATAAATTGTTCCAAGAAAGACATCTTTGGGCAAGGAAGGTTTCCAGTTGCTGCCTCAGCACTACAAAATGCCATATTACATGGCAAATAAAATGCCAGAGACTTTGCCATATTACATGGCAAATTAATGTCAAAGTCCTTACCAAATTACGTGGCAAATTAATGCCAGAGACTTTGCCATATTTCATGTGAAATTAATGCCAAAGTATTTGTTTTTCTTCAACATTGACGTGCTTTAACCTTGAAATTTGACACAAATAAAAATTTAGATCGGCTTGTTGTAGATTTAGCTCTATGTTGTGAGAATTAAGGTCACATCTTCTAAACTGTCTGTAGTTTCTTTTAAGACAGTCGAGGCCATATGATGTACAGAATAGCATGCCCCACTGGTGAAGAACTGTGACTTTAAGTGGATGTGGCATGAAAAACAAATTCTGGAGTATTGACAGAAGTAATCACTGAAACCATTGAAAATAGCCGCAAACTTATCAACATTTTACAAATCCCTTCACCATGTTGATTTGTTCTTCCTCTTTCAGGTGAACAATGATAACCATGAAATAATTCCATTCAGCTTTTTTTACATCAATGATCTACCAAGCCTGCTGAACATCAAGGAGCACTTCATCATCTGGTTCCAGAAGACCAAGGGTCAAAACGTGGTAGGTTTCAAGCTTCCTCCATGATTTGTACAGAAACAAGGAGCCCAGGGTTTGAAAATCTCGTGGGCTGTCCAGTCGTGGTTTGTAGGAAATCTGTGGCCTCGCCTGTGTAAAATCCTGGGCAGGACAATGAAAGGGAAAAAAAAGGAAAAAGGAAAAAAAAAAGGAAAAAGTAGCACAATACTGATACTTAAGTGAATTGTTTCCTTCACAAGACTTATCAAAGGTGCATTTAGGTATTTAAAAAAGTATTTGTAGGAGGTTAAGCCCCTTTGGCCATCACAAAGGATTGTTCCTGTTGACCCTGGCAGGCCTCAAAGTTTACTCCCATTTGCTCTCATGCTCCGTCGATTTTGTCATAGAGTTAAATGCCACTAGCAAAATTGGTGAATTTTCAATCTTGTTTGTGCAAAATTGAGCAAGGCTTTCCAACACTTCAGCGTACATTTATTAAGTTTAACTACGTTAGTGGAATAATGTACTTTAAATATTGTGTAAATGGCTGCACAGTTTAAGCAACCTGTTTGTATTGCAATGCATGAATTATTTTGATGTGCTTTTATACAAGGAAAAGAAACGAATCTCTTGACTGGTATTTTCCTTCTTTTTTTTTGTCCTTGCCTCTTACAGACCCCTTCGTTGATACCGCTCACGTTCTGTGACTTTCCTTTCGTGTTTGACGTTCTGACCAAGAGTCAGCTGTTTCATGTGGACGCACTCCTCAAGATGCAGGTCAGTATGCGAAAGTCTGCCGTCAGACTGTAATTTACTTCACGTGCTGGTCCTGTTTTTTATTTAAAGCAATGCTGGAAATGCTGAAGCTGATGGTTGAATAGAATCAGAAGTGCTATACAAAGAGCGAGAGAATGAAATGAAAAGCACAGTCATTGTCAAGAAAAAAAAAAACAGTTATAGGCCTTGAAACTGCAAAATGGAAAAACTGGACTTACTTAGGTGGAAACTGTTTCCCATGAGAACCATGGCATGGGTCACTTGCTCAGTGCTTGTTTTAATATTTGATTTTGTGTTTGATGACCTGTGGTGAAGTTGATAAGATGTGCCATCATGCCACGACTGCGTCTGATCACATCGGGAGTAGGGAGGATGTCCTCTCTTGTGAGATGGCTCGGGTTGCAGCAACTCCCACCCTAAAACTTGAAATTAGTGTTTTGTATGAACACAAACTTTGTCAGACATAATTCTGCAACTTGTCTAAGCTGACAATCCCATTTAAGGAATTATGCATTCCTGCCTCCCATAAAAACTGCTGACTACATTTCAGATTTTATGGCATGTAGCATCATTATGTCCTGTTGGTCAGGTCATCTTTTCTTAAGCCTTCGTTGACGCATGGTTCAAAACACCGCAGAGCAAATTGCTCGAAAGAGGTCGTAGGGCCGGTTGAGCTGATCAACGTTGTGACATGTTTTTCTCCCACAGGTGGCCGTTGAGAAGGCCCAACAGATGAACTTTTTTCAACACATGATGCAACCCAACGACATCATCTTCGGCGAAAGCCCTTTGCTGGTTCTAGAGATCGATCGGAGAAACATCGTGGAGAGTACAATCCGACAACTGAGCCTTGTCAGACCTGATGACTGCAAGAAACCTCTCAGAATCGCCTTCCGCGGAGAGGAAGCCCTCGATGCAGGAGGAGTCAAGAAGGTGAGTGACGGGCTCATCCAAAGATGATCCTGGCAGTGATATCATCTCTGAGCAGGGTGAGATGCAGAATATTGTGATAGTGGTAAATGTAGTGTCTGCTCTGGGTCTGTACTCCTCCGAGTACGAGCAAAATGTAACTTCCGTCAGGCTACGGGTTTGCTGTGAAGTCATTAAAGGACACTTCATGTTAATGTAACTCCATGTATCTTACGTATGGACATGACGGTGAAGTATTTTTAGTGATGCATGTATGCTGAATTTCATTCAATTAAGCATGCAAGAATTGGGTTTCATAATTTTTTCACATGTAAAATTATTGATTTAAGGTCCTATTGCATCATGATTTACCACATCACATGTCAACCAGGGAATGGCTGAGTTAATGGTCCATGCTTTTATCATGTCCAAGATGGACATAGGAACTTTCTGGTATGTTCAATGCCAGTCCATAAGTTTTTTTTTGCTGATGCTGATCTTAAGATTTTATAAAGGTAAACATGCAGTTGCTGAACAAAGTTGAATAATTTAAAAAGCAATCTGCAATTTTCCATTGATTGATCACATTAACTGAGAAATTGCAGACATTATACCCCTATTTCAAGGCAGGTTACATGCACAAGTAGCTTAGGACGCCCAGAAAGTGGCATTTCCAGCCATTTGGGGGGTGGTAGTAAACCCAAAGCATTTCTTGTACACTACACACCAACTGATGATGACTTTCCACTTCTGTTGCCTAATTTTTACATACATTGCCTAAATTATCTGTGAAAATAACAAGTCAAAATGGAAGCATTTACTCAGTCAGACCTGAACATGACAAACAAATGGGAAGATATCATTTGCGTAAAAAAAAGTATTAATTTGAAGGTCCCAAAGCTCTGATTCCATTTTTCTGCATTATTTTAAAGAAAACCAAAAACTATTTGCTGCTCCTCCTCCCACAGGAATTTTTCATGTTGATCATGAAGGAGATCCTTGACCCCAAGTACGGGATGTTCAAATTTTACGAGGAGTCCAGATTCGTCTGGTTCAACCGGAAGGTAGGTGGAGTAAACGTCACAGGGTCTTGCGCTGTTGAGTTATTTTGCATGAAGTTTAAGTGATTCAGGATATATGAGATGTGGTAGGCCTATGAAGTTTAGTAATCTCTCAGTTAGTGTTTTTTGAAGGAGGTGGCATGGTACCAGGTGAATAAATAAATTTATTTCCCAGTTTGACTCAGGATTGTAAGAAGTTTTTTATAATAAGCAATACTTTTCATTATCTTTTGTATGTCTACTGATTTTCAAGACCTTTTGATCAATTTCAAATTTTGCCTGTTTCAGCTGGAAAGTTCAGGATTAAATTCATATGCATCTCAGAAAGAAGAACTTTCTGCAGGTTTGCAGAGTGCAAATTTTCTTTCTGAAAATTACGTTTGAAGGAAGACAGTGTGAACCATTGGTAGAAAATCTCTACATATAAAAGCACAAAAAATTTGAGCTTTAAGCACTGTGTAACACATAATCTTACCATATGCACAGATTAAACACATCCATTTTATGTATGAATTATGCAGCCATTCGAGTCAATATTCTCCAGTCTGAGCCTTTCTCCAAAGACTTGGTTTCATGTACACTGGGGGAAAAAAAGAGAACAAATCATTTTTACCTGCTATTTTTGGAGTTGGTGACATCCCCTGGTGAAACGGGCATTTTCTTCGACTGTGTAGCTAAGATTCGACACAAGCCAGGCAGTCACCATCTGGGAGGAAAATGTCTCATCTATTTGTGGTTGATTTTGTTCCACATCTACCTGTTGATTCTTGAGAGTCATGAAATGTTTTCCCAGTTATGGACTTGGTTCACACCTTCTGCTTGCTTTGTTTACTCAAGCGTTAACTAGCTGCCATGTCTTCCTGTCTGGGCAAACACTTGTTTAACTGACAATACAACAGGCTCTTCACGGAAGGTTACTCAGTTTTTGTCTTGACAAGAGGCAGGGCGATGCAGGACAGGGATATCAAAGCATCCATGTCAATACTATGGTTTCTGGGAGTCAATAGATGCTGCTGAAATTTCCACCAATTGACAGATATTGAAGAGGATTTGTGAGGTCATTCGTAAACTGTCTCAGTGCAACGTCACTGTTCTTGTTGTCATAGGAACGTACGTCACCTCTGTTAGTAAAGTGTCGATGGAAATGTGACAGTTGCCTAGCTGTTCCTGGCAGGATTTCAGCCATGCTGACCAGCATGAAGAGCAAATCGTCAAACTATCTGCAGGCATAAAATTTACAGAATATTTTAAAACTACAGGTTGACCAAGATAGAGGTCACTGATTGACACAAATTTAACTCAAAAACAGTAAAAAAAATGTTTTCACCATTTGCGATGTCAGCATATTCTACTTGCCAAAAAAAAAATTCGAAAGGGGAGGGAGACACCTTAGACTTTTCCCACTGGATGGCATTGACACTACACTGACAAAACACCGCAGCGGTCTCGTTGAATCTTCTAGCTAGAACCATGCAGCCTTGATTTAACTTCCAACCATGACTGTGGGTCACTTGTCACCTTACTGACAATTCCTCTGGGTTCAACAAATCTCCCGCCCAACAATGATCTGTTGCAACTACAGAATCACTTTGACGAGTGGACTGCTTGATATTGCAGTGTGCCGGGCAAGCAGCCCAGAAGTCTTCTTCACATAGGAATTCAATGGGTATCTGTATATGATTAGATGTGGTCTGGTAGGTATTCATGTGAACAAGAAGAGTTTGGGAACCGTCAGCCCGATAAACAAGCTATTAAAAACAAATTTACTGAATCCTGGATTTCTTACCTTCTCCACAAAGAGAGGTTAATCTGTTCTCTCTTTTAGCATGAGAGTATTTCTTTGTTTGTTCACATGTCAAACAATTCTCTGTGTTTTCCTCTCATGTCCAACAGTTCTTTGAGGACAAGTTTATGTTTCGTCTGGTGGGCATGCTGTGTGGGTTGGCCATCTACAATCACACGATCATCGCACTTCCATTCCCGCCTCTCATCTACAAGAAGTTACTCAACAGGTAAAAATGTTGGAATCGCATTACACGATCAGTGTCGTAATTGCATGCCCATGAGGCCCAGGATGAATGTGACAAATCAGTTTGCTTGTGGATTTTGAGATTTATCAAAGGCCACCAGGAGACCATGAAGTCGGTTGAAAGGCAGGGGTTGGTGGGCTGTAGCTCACTTGTAATTTTGGAAAGGAAGCCTTCCTCTCCTTTTATAATTTCCAATTCTACACTTGAGATAATAAATATGAAAAATAGAAACATATGGCTTTTTAGTATTTACATACTTATCTACTTAGGTGTAGAACCTGCTGTTCACCCTCCAAAAATAAAAAAGGAATAGTGTCCAACAGCATTGTGTTCCTGGATTACATTTCAGATGTTTCTTAGGTACTATGCAGCCACTGTATCATTAGATAGTCCTTAATGCCAACCCATGAAGCTAGAATTCAATAGCTTTAGTTTCCGACTGAGCATTCACAATTTGTGGAATTTCATCACACACTTACATTTTAGTAGCACAATGTGATGTGTGCAAACCAAGCATGGCACCGCACAAGATAATCTTCTGCATTTGTAACCTGCTTCACTGTTTGTTCATCATACAATAAATGGAACAGAGTATGATAGGCGTGGATAGATTTCGCCCAATAATTCAGCGTTTCCCAGGGAACTTGGGCCAGATGAACCTATTCGATTCCAGCAGCATGCAATCATCATTAAAGTCACTTCCATCAGTTGCTTGCTTTCAGGTCAAATATTAAAATGGCACAGTTTAAAAAGAAAAAAAAAAACAAAGACTTTTCAGGTGTAATTACTAGCCTGCCGCAAGTCTCACTGGAGAGGATCCCCCATTCAGATTTGTCTTCCCATATCATCTCATTCATCCTGTGACGCAGTGTTCGCACTAAGGTGCAGAATTGCGTGAATCCTGCATTTATCTCTTGAATTCTAGGCAAAGATGAATCCTATGCAGGGAAAATCCCACACGCTTTTCCCGCAGCCGAGGTAGTAGCTATGATTATAAATATGTACCTTAAATTGGAAATAGAATTCTCTACCAAGTGACAACTTCCTCCTTGATTTTGAGATCCTTCCCAAATACTTTTTCATTAGGGATTTTTCCTCCCTACCTCAATTCCTTAGGGCACACACTGCTATGAAATCCAATTCTTTGAGCCCCTTAGTGTGACCCCATTTTTTGGGGGGGGTTGCAATATCCCAACATGTAGTACACTTGCTGGAAGTATCAACGACTTGTATGATGTTTGTTTGTGTTACATATTTCAAATAACTTGCCTTGGAACAATCGAAGAAAGTTTGCAACATCTCCCTAAAGTGAAATGCTTCAGTGTTATGTACAGGGTTTTAGCTAGCCTTTTCCTCAAACTGAGCGAATCATCACAATCGCTGCTAACGGCACCATCGTGATCATGAAGCAGGAAATGAAATTTAAACTAGCACATTGCCTGGTTTAAATGAAGTGGCAAGAACCCTGATGTGTGTCATATGATGTGGCCAAAAGTCCCGCATGTAACTTCTGGGAGGTCCTGTCTGTCTTGTCAATCTCCTCTTAACCACAAACACAAGAAAACAATCCGACTGCAATTGTAGGACCCCAGTTTCAGAGCAGAATCAAAACAAAAGACTATGTAAAACTATGAATTGTTTCTTTATTATTATTGCAGGCCTACTTTTATGCTCCCCCTTTACCTTTATACCTTTATTGGTGCTGTGGCCAAGTTTATAAAGATGGTAGCATTTGAAGTTTGATTCTAGGCTGTAATGTAGTTCAATGAAATACAAAGATTGCCTGGACTGTGTAAATTTTGGTGGGGTTATAGAGTCTTGAATCACACTTAAATTGTATGATATTCATTGGGAAATGATGGAAAAATACTGGAATTGCATGGGACTCTTTCTAGTTTTGCATCTTTTTTTTCTTCATTTCTTTTGTTTTTTGCCTATTCTATGCTGTATTATGATTTTCTGTGATTTTTCCCTTTTTTGGCCAAACAAGAAACTTGTCTTTCAATAGACCACAGCCAGTCTTACACCTCAGGAATTTACTTTCGAAGTTCTGATATTTTATGGCAAGTTTTGCCATGGCTATATATGTGACTTAGGATGATGATGATGATGGTGGTGATGATGGTGGTGGTGGTGATAGTGACGATGATGGTGATGTTGATGATGGTGGTGATAGTAATGATAATGGTGATGGTGGTGATGTTGATGATGGTGGTGATAGTGATGATAATGATGTTGGTGATGATGATGATGTTGATAATGATGATAATGAGGAGGATAATGATGACAATGATGGTGATGACGGTGATAATGATGGTGATGAAGCATGGCAATAATGATGAGGACAATTACCTGTTAGATGTTGCTCATTTAAGACACTCCTGTCTCCTCTCTCTGCTCTCTCTCTTTCTAGGTCGATCTCCTTAGATGACTTCAAGATGCTCGAACCCACCGTGGGTAAACACCTCCAGCACCTGATAGAGTACGAGGGCGATGACGTCGAGGATGTCTTCTGTCTCTCGTTTGAGTATTCAGACACGGTCTATGGAATGGTGGAGACGAACGAGCTTATCAAGGGAGGCTCTGATGTACCAGTCACCAAAGAAAACAAGTGAGATGCAATAAATCCTTCAACCACTGTGAGGGGAGGGAGGAGGATGTGTGCAGAGGGAGGAGGATGTGTGCAGAGGCAGACAAGATGAGCTGCCGCTTCTTAGATTTTGCTTTCAAATTAACCCTGACCACACACCTAGTCACCTATTCATCTTAGCAGAGACAGAAAAGTCATTATATTCGGTTTGTGAAAGGCTTCTAGGGGTAGGCAAAAAGCAAAGTACTATTGCATCCGACTTGAATTTGCATTACTATGGATTTTACAGGAACGTTTGAACAAGTGCTCTTATCAGTGCATAGAATGTACAGACACACACACACACACAAAACTACTGCACTGTACTTTGAGTAAAATGAGAATGGAGTAATTCTTCCAATCATCATAACTTGGTTGATCTCTGTCTAGTGATCTATTTTTTTGTGTGCCACTCCAAACCACACAACCTGTCACATGTGGTGCACTTTCTGCCATTTGTGGAAGCCCAGTTTGGCATTTTCTTTGATTTGCTGACACAGCTAAAATAATCAAGATCCAAATGTCATTTTCTGTCCTGATGTTGCCACGGTAATCACATTGTCCACATGATCCTCTTGATTCAGTAATAGATGAACCCATGTAGACCAGTGATTTCCAACCTTTTGGAATCAAGGGGCCACATCACCACCTTTGAACTTTGTGTGGGGTCACACTAGTTGCAAGTCTACCCTCTGTAATCTCTCTCTTTATACTAATTCTCTTATCTAGTGGGATGGATAGAAATAAAAGTTTCAGCATATTAGTTATCAGAAACTGTTACATGGGTAATATCATCATTACTTCCCCCCCCCCCCTTTCATCTATTTTTCTTATTTTCCTTATTACCTTTTTTAAAATTTTCTGTTCAAAAGGGTACATGGGGCCCCCATAGTCACTCTCTGCTGGCCCACAGGTTGGCCACCCCTGATCTAGACGATGTATAACATCTGAGTCCAGAGAAGGGTGCACACTAGTCTCCAGGACTACAGCATTAGGGGAAACGCTTGAAAGCTCCAGACTTAAAAATAGGAATTTATCCAGTGACCTTGAGATTTCAGTCTCTATAAGCTTGCAAGTTTTATTTGTTTGAGCAAAAATGAAGGTGGGTTAAACTAGGTCAATGTTATTGTTTGTTGTAAAAACTTCAAGCTACTGTAGTTTCTATTTTAACTTATTGAACCAGCTGTTATTGTGCTCACCTTATCAGGAACCCTGGTTGATACTTTGTGCTGCATTCACCATTTGTATTTTTTTCTTGCTTAGTGGTACGGTGTCTTTTGCTGTTGCGTTTTTATTGGTATCAATCCTTTGACTCGGTATTTTGTTGAATTCTTTGTGTTTTGTTTTGTACATTTGTGTTTGTTTAATCCATACAGTACTGAGAGAAATAACCTGTCGGTAGTCAAGGCATTATGTGTGCATGTGTGATTTGTTTGTGTATACAATGCTCTTGCCTGTAAGCATGATATCTCAAACTAGGTGTCGACAGTTTTCATACTTGGTAAATCCCCCCCCCCCCCCTCCCTCTCATTGTGAGTACCAGCAGCGTCTCAGTTTTGGACTGGAAGGCTGTGGATCAAATAGTGGAACATGAAGGAGAATGTGCTCTCTTAAAAGTGGCTATTTACTCGTTATGAATTTGAGCATCAGAAATACCGGTTGTGTGCATGGTAGAAATGCTATATCCAGAGATGGACGCAGGATCCAGAGGGTGTGGGAATGAAATGAATAACACACAGTGGTGGTGATGCTGCATGGTGGTGGAGAAGTGGAGGACATAAATGACCAAATCAAGAAATGCAGAGCAGGGGCAAAAAAAAAATTGCATTCCATATTTAAGAATACAAGTAAGAAATTGTGTACTACGAGCATTATGTGGTAAACATATGCATGTATTACACATTTCTGCCTAGCAGCGGTTATTGAAGAAGATTTGAGCATCGGTAAAAAAACGGCAAGGAAAGTATAATTTCATGACTAATGAATTTCCAATTTCTAAAGGTAATTGTGCACCTCACCCCCACCCTCTACAGAAATCTACTGCTTAAATGCAGTTTTGATTAGAGGGAAAAAAATATGTCTCTGAAAGGTGGGTGGGAGCTCTTTAGTTGAAAACATTTGGTTAGCAGATGTAGTTAAGTTGAAAACCTATTTGTAATAGGGAAAGTTGTGGCATTAACTTCATACCATTGGAAAGAGAATTTAACTTTTCAGTTAGGACCAGAGAAAATATGGATTCACAACTATTGCAAAGCTTGCATGAAATTGAATCGCAATCGGGCTGTTTTGGGCCCCAAGTTGTGATGAGAATTTTCATCCCCTCTCATCCGTTGCTTCGCGATCTGCTTGGCCTGCTGGTCCATGTCCATTTTTTATTTTGATTCAAGTTATCAAATGGAAGGTTGCTCCCTTCATGTTTTTTTTTCTCTGTCGGCAGGGACAAGTACGTGGAATCATACATCGACTTTGTAACCAACAGCTCTGTCCACATCCAGTTTACTCAGTTTAAAGAGGGTTTCCTCCACGTCTGTGGAGGGAAGGTGCTGGAATTCTGCCACCCCGATGAACTTCAAGCTATGGTGGTGGGAGATGAAAGTTACGACTGGGATGAATTTCAAACGGTTAGAATTTTAGGCTTTGAGTCTTGGAACAAATAGATAAAATCATTTTTATAGGCTTCTTCAATACTTTTGTTGTTTAGTTTTCATGATAAGTGGAACTCATTCACCTTCTACTACATTTTAAGAATTTGTCTTAGAATAATCATTGTCATGTATGTGGAAGCAGCACAGCAGTGTCCTGATCAAATTCATTACCCAAGATGTTTCCTGTTCAAACAGCTTGATCCCTTGTCTGTACCTTTTTTAATTCAGAATGCTGTCTACAAGGGGGAATACTACCACAACCACAAAACCATCAAACTCTTTTGGAAAGTTTTCAGGGAGCTGGAGCTTGACTTGAAGAAGAAATTTCTCGGTAAGAGACAGATAGCTCTGTCTATCCATCTACTGATTTACCTAATTTTGTGCACTGGTCACAGTGTCCTAGAGATGCTATCCTTGCATCTGACTTTTTCCTTTTTTTATTCCTTTTCCCTCTTTTTTTTGTTTTTTTGTTGTCCTCTCTGGTTGCTATTCCAGTATTCAGTGCAGGCAAGTTGGAGTTAATGTGTGAGACACCATAGCTTGTAAGCACATTATCTCAAATAAGTCAACTTCTGCCATAGTCACATGTGAGTTCATAGCAAAGTTGGAGTTGGTGTGTGAAACACCCACCCATTTTGTAAGCACAAATCTCAACTAAGTTAAATTCTGCAGTAGTCAAATGCGAATGTAAAGTGGAAAGTGTGAGACACCCTACTTAGCGTGATATCTCAAACAAGGTAACATTTGCAGTAGTCAATGCAAACTGATGTTGTAGTTGGTCTGTGAGACACCCAGGCAGGTGAGGCCAATATCTCAAATGGTGAACTTCACACATCAGACATCTAAACTTGTGAGCCCAATTACTCAAATAAATGAACTTCTCTGCAGAAGTCACATACATGTCCATATTGAAGTTTTAGTTTTTGTGTGTGAGACAGCCTCGCCTGTGAGCATGATATCTTAAATGAGCTAAGCCTCTAGAGTTGATATCAAAAATTTTTGTTACTAATGTACACTTTCATAATATTCAAACAAAAAGACAACCAGTATAGTCCCACACTTAGTAATGGTACTTCTGTCTTCGTCCCTCTACCATGCTAGCATCACTACTGGTAACCTTTGACCTCCACCTCTACCTTCACCCTAACCTGAAATGGTCTAGCTCCTTCCCTACCTATCATTCAAAAGTGCTTGTTGGTTCTCACCACAGCTCTCGGTAATTTGGAAATACCTCACCTTTCCGTTTTTCTAAGGGAATTCTACTTTTGTGGATCACCTCCTTAGAGCTCGTAGACACCTCCAACCTGTTGATAAGCATTCTTTATTTATCGGATTGTTGTGGGTTGTTTACCTTCACGGGCCTATCGTTTTGTCTGCGCCAAAAATTTTGCATTGGTAGCAGTCACGCGGAATAGCGTTAGGACCTCTCCCTCCTTCCCTCCTCCTCCCATTTCCCATCTGAAATATGCAGGATCCCTCCAATTTCTCTCCCCACTATGTTCTGCCTCGTAATTTGTTTCTCTATGTTTTCTCCCTCATTCATGGGATTTCCTTGGCCTTCTTGTAGCTTCATAAGTTCCCGCTACATCTCCAGTACTTAGTACCTTGGTGTACAGTGTATGTTCCATGTTACCTACTCTTATTACACCTCCCGGGAGGTTGTTGTCCTGGGGGTTCCTCTCCTGTTCCCTCAGGAACCCAGTTATCATTTACATATTTATGTATCTTCTGTTAATTTGCTGTCAAATTGTCCTTAGCGACGCCTTTCTTCGTAGCCTAGTTGTACTATGCAGTTTTGTCTTCTATTATGCAATCTTTGATTGTATGTTGTAATTCACATTTTGGTGTCTGTCTTTATGTTTTGTATTACTGCTTCCTTAATAAGGCTCAGATATGGCTACCAGACAGCAATGACTACACTATGAAGTGCAGTAATTGCTCCCTTTTTCGTCCAGGTTGGCACTGGGACTATCTTGAATTTTGCCCTAGGTGCGGACCCAGTAGTAGGAAGGAGCCATGTCTGATCTGTATCGAGTTCACCCAGGAACAATGGCTACAGAGCTGCCAACAAAAGCTTCAATCCAGACTAAACCAAATTCCCCAGACCTCGAATCATAAATAGAAAGCACCCTTATCATTCCAATACCCACAGCTGAGTCTGGGCCAGGGGATTTTCTTACCTCAATTCCGGTGGCGGCCGCGTAGTTTTAGAGCCAAGGTCACGAGCAAAAGGAAAGCAAACAGTTAAGTCCAGACCAAAGTCCAAGAAATGCTCCAGTTCCCAACTGGATCCCCTCGGAATGAAGAGAGCTGTTAGATACGGCTCTCTGGAGGCATCATCTGTGGATGCAGCCAGTTGACTCAGATGTCACCCAAAGACAGAGCCATGAACCGAACCAGACTTGATTCTAGCCTGAGCGGGATGAGCCCATGGCATCCGAACCAGAAGCCCCCCATATCCCACCAGAAGACCCGATACCGACTCCCTACTGGGACTGAGGATTGAAGCTGATCCCATGATGGAGACACTTCAAACCTCTCATCAGAATGCGGTCAACAGGAACACAGATGCCCAAAGGGAACCTCGGGAACCACAGTAGCATTCGGAACTGGACCTGGACACTAGATTGCCATAGCTTGGATGAATTTTCAAATGTAGAGAGTCATGCATTCAGACTTAGAGATGACAGGTACCAGGGGTCTCTCCAAGATTCTTCCCAAGATCTCCGAGCCGAGGAAGACGACCCGGACGTGAGGGGAACCACACTCCCTCTGGGACTAGTCGTGTCAACAGCACAGGTCACGAAGACACACCTCGGGTTCTAGGATCAAACCCAGGAGGCCCTGCCCCTCGAGAAAATGTCGAAGCTCACACTTACCAACCCCCCGTCCTTCACCCTGGGCCTGCTCATGCCCATAGATTTAGCTTGCTTTGAGAGGTCTTAGGCCATGGCTGTCAGAAGGAGATGGTCTGCCTACCCAGCCAAACACAAGGAGTCCTTTTGGGTTACAGACTAGGGTTGGAAAGCCGTCTTCAAAGTCCCAACCCTGTCATACATTGTTAAGGAATGTAGAGATACACTCTTCAAGATCAACACAGCCACTAGATCGGGCCTGAAATTTTCCTCGGTCTTAATGCTGATTGCCAAATGCCTTATGAAGTTCCACCAACAACTTTCCAGGGAAGAGCCCCAGATGTCACAACATGAAGCAGGCCATGCTTCTACTCCTGGGCTCGCTAGCAAGACTGGTTTTGACCAATTCTTCAAGATAATTATCAAAACTACCATCTCGCAAAATGTGTTCTCTACCGTCCACTGGATATCCACCTCCACCAAGGACCAGATGCAGAAACTACCCATGATGGGGGATGACTTTGGGGGGAATCACTTTGGGGTCTGTTCACCTCGAGGCCACAGGAAGAAGTCTCAAGGAAGGTAACCTTCAAACAGGACCCTCCCAAGGATAACAGATTCAAGACCTCTTACCACCAGCGCAGTTACGGCAACAATCGCTTGAGATCTTACAAGAGCAAGGGCTCCTACAACAGGAACTCCAACTGCTCCAAGGGCCGGGGATCTGCACACTTCTGTTGCAGTGCCACCTGGTCACGGACGACTGGCTGAGTGCCCTAGGTCTCATAGTGAGCGTACTCGACACCCAAATTACTGCAGACTCCGAATGCTCCTGATCCAGGTTCATCTCCTACAAAGGTACAAACCAATGGTACTCGACCTGGACACCCTGGTTCCCATGACCCAAACAGGTTCAGTCTCAAAGAGTGGCTTCAAAACAGTCCTTGGATGCAGAAAGTCAGGTTCACAACCCATCGCCGAATCATGTCAATCAAGACCGACGTGTCCCTCAAGAGTTGTGTCACACACTGGGATAACCGCACAGCTTCCAGGAAATTGCCTCCTTGAGAGTTGGACCTGCACATCAATCTCCTTGAGATGGAGGCCGCAGCAAGGGGCCTCAAAGCATTTGCGGAAGACCTCAGGGGTTCCACAACTACCATATTCTCAGACAATGCTACTATAGTCGCGTACATCAACAGACAATGGGGGACCCACTCTCCCCCTGTGTCATGCAGCCTGGGACCTCCTCCAGAGGTGCTACTCAAGGAACATTGTTTTCCGGGCCTCCCACATAGTTGGCAGATGCCTTGTCAAGGGGCGAACAGGACCCCAACGAGTGGTCGATGTCAAGCAGATCCTTGGCCGCCTGCTCGTAGATTGCTTTTTGTCCCAAAGAATGCAAAACTACCAACATTTTGCACAAGGTTCTCTCACCAATAGGTCTTCAGGATGGACTCCTTGTTAGTTCCATGGGACAGCCTGAAGACATATGCCTTCCCACTGTTCTGTCTCATCCCGTCAGTCCTAAACAAAGTCAAATGCTTGAACGTCCGGATGATTCTGATAGTGACATGGTGCCCCAGACAACCCTGATTCCTGAACGTAGACTAAGTAGTAGCTCTCCAATGTTTGGTCCGATCATATTCCCCAAACGCCTGGACATGGTCACCCAAAGAAGGGGCTGATTCGTCACACCAACGTAGCGATCCTGCACTTGACTGCATGGAAGTTGTCAGGTCTCGATTCCGATGGCGAGGCTTTTCTGCAGTGGTTGCCAACATGGTATCGAAGTCATGCAGATCTTCCGGACTTACAACTTTAAGCTGTGCTGATACATGGACTGGTGCAGTAACAGACAACAGCCCCTCTGACAACCATCTGCAACTTTCTCAACTGCTTGTTTCAGGAAGGGAAACAAGTCTCCACAATAAAGAACTCTAGGTCGGCAATTGCAGCCGTTCACTTCCCCTTTTTGGTGGCTCAGTTGTGGAAAACAACGCTATTGCCAAGCTCATTTAGAGGCATGCATAATACTCGAACTCTTCTCGTGAGACTCTCCTCTTAGTGGGACATCAACACGGTGCTTACAAAACTGGTGGGCCTGCCCTTCAAGCCCATACACTCATCAATCCTTCCTGATCTGATGTTAAAAACTCGGTCCTCATCGCAGCTGTCTCGGTAAGACACCGTAGCTGTCTACATGCTCTAAAAGTCAGACCTGGACACTGCCACTTCGAGATGAACCATGGAGTCAGGATGGTCCCAGACAAAGGCTTCCTTGCCAAAAGCCGTACCCGCCAGTTTGTCCCAGGGAACATCTTCTTACAGGAACTGTCCACGGCTTCAATTGTGCAACTAGACCAGAATTGGTGCCTGGTACGGGCTTTGAAATGGTGCCTAAATAGAACTGAGGGGATTAGGTAGTCCGCCGTGCTGTTTATCCTACAAAGCTCGACACACACCCTGGCTTTTAAGGACACAATTTTCAGGTGGCTCAAGGATCTTATTCGCCCTCACATCCCCACGGGGAACAAAGTAAGAGCCCATGATGCCTGGGGAGTGGCCACATCCACTGCCCTCTTCGCCGGAGTCCCCATCCCCGGAGTCCCCATAGAGGACATCATCAAAGCGGCAGCGTGGAAAATGCCGTCAAACTTGGTTGCCTGTTACCTTTTGATATGTTAGCTACAAACTCCGATTTTGGCCGTGCGGTGCTGCGTGGTCCGACGGGCAGGCCCCGTCTGTTGTACCCCGCACCATCAAAGTGGTGTCACCCAGTTTATTGACTGTGTGGAGACACTTAAGGTCAGAATGATGTGAATGTCCCAAAACTCACCTGGGTTGGATATTTACAAATGACGAACTTACCCGTCTCCATTAGCGCCACTCACCCCACTGACGACGGTAGGGCACAGCGAGGTTTTACAGACTGGCTGGTTGCCACAATCACGGACTCATCCAGCTAGCCCACTCCTTGCCACCTCTCACCTACAACTCATCTGTCCATCAATCCAGACATTCAACAGGTATCACTTTAAGGTGAGACACTGGGCCTCCCTGGGTCCTGTGGGCAGGGGCCTACCTGCACAATGCCTTGGGGGTCTCTCTGTCCACAGGGGCTTCCTAACTTACGGAAGTAGCCACTATGGCTGCACTTTTGGGGATCGTGGTTCTTAGGGAAGGAGGAGCTAGTCCATTTTGGGTTAGGATGAAGGTAGAGGTGGGGGTCAAAGGTTACCAGTAGTGATGCTCGCAGGGTAGAGGAATGTGTGTTAGTTGTACGGAAACAGGTAAGTTTGTCATTTGTAAATATCCAAACAAGGTGAGTTGTGGGATTTTCAGGACTATCTTTGATTTTTACAATACTACCAATATTTTATATTTTTTAGGTTATTTCAGTGCAACAACCAAACTAAACAGAATGGGGTATCGTTTACATAACGGTTCACAGTGAGAGCTTACACTGTGGTTTTCATTCTCTTCCAGTCTTCTTGACCGGGAGCGATCGCATTCCAATCGAGGGCATGAAGTCACTGAGGCCAACTTTCCAACCCATCAAGACAGGGGTCCATTTCTACCCCGTGGCCCACACTTGCTTCAATCTGCTAGACCTCCCCATGTACCAGATCGAAGACGAGCTCCGGGAGAAGCTCCTAGCGGCCATAGCCCACGCGACCACGGGGTTCACGATAGTCTAGGGAACCTTTGCCCTCCTACCCCTCTGGGGAAAATACTGAAAAATGGGCGTTTGACGGAAGTGTTTAACACAGAGGTCAGCTCCGTTTTTAGGATATGGGTAACCGTTCGATCAGTTTCTTTCATCCAGCTGCACAAGTATTGCTGTGTGTGTGTATGTTTGAGATGCATCAAACTGCCCGACTTAAAATATGTATCCTGATCAATCAATCTCTGCCTTAAATTTTTTATTTTTTTTTTTAATTTAAAGATCGTAGAAGGTATGCAGATAACAAGCTTGTGTACTCAGAATTCAAATTTATGTCCATCTGTTACCATGTTGTTCTGTCGGTGTCTGACGAATTTTGATGAGAGTTTCGACGGAATTGATCCACAGACGGCCTCAGACGGGGGCTCGTTTGTTAGTGGACTTTGTGGAGTTTTCAGGGCCTTGAGGTCAAGAGATCATACTGTGATAATTCCTGCCCATTTCTTTTGAAAACAATGAAAATAATGCTTTTACAGAAATCAGTAGGTGATTGTGAAAGTTGGTGAGAATTTGGAAATGGGTCATAATTGGTGTCTAAGAATGGGATCAAATCCTCAAAGGTCATCCCCATGTATGTTGAAGTCTGTATAAGTGAAGTTACATCCCTTCCACCAGTTTCAAAATAGGTATTTCTGTGGTAATGTTTTGTCAGTGGTGATTCAATCATAAAAGGAGTTCAGAAATTATGGGCTGCAGCCTCTGATGATGGTGGCCTCTTTCATTTTTTTTTTTTTCTGTGAATACCTGCGGGTTCCATTTTTTCGCTTAAATTTTCCAAAAAGGAAGATACCTACCAGGTCCGGCAGAACCCTCTCAAGGTTGGCTGGAGTAAATGTGTAGAAACTACACAAGCCTCCTGAGAGGCCTCTCTGATTAATATTTTACGTGAAATATGATATTAGTGGATGTAATTAATTTCATGTAGGAGAAATGAAATATGTGGGGGAGGGGATTAGCAGTTGGATGGAGAGGACAATTTTGTTCTGTTTTGTTCTAGGTACTTCATTTTAGAGTAACACTTCATCTTAGTTATAGAGATAGCATGTTACATCAAAACCATATATCAACACCATACTTCGAGGACGCATGAGCACCGTTTCTTCTTTTGGTCACTATGAATACATTACAGTTTGTATTATAGTCAATAGAATAGTAAAGCATCCTCTTTACTTTGTTTCACCTACGCATTGTGCCACACGTTGCTGCCCGTTTTCCTCCAAGTAAGTCACCGGGGCATCAAACATTTCACTGAAACCTCTCTCACTGATTTCAGAGGTGGGTCCGTGCCCATGTTACCCTCATGACAAGGCAGCCAGTTGTTGAACATTGTTAGGAAGCAGGGATGTAGCTAGCCAAATTTGAGTGCTGGGTAATTGTCTGATCTGGGGAAAGCACCTCACCCCACCCCATGGCATCTGCCCCCTTTTTCAGCCATTAATTTATCATTTTTCCCTCATTTTACTTTAGGGAGTAAATTTATGGCTAGTTTTAGGTTTCAGTAGGCAGATTTGTGGTGGGCGGGGAGACGTGTGTTTGCCTGGAGTGCTGGGCGGGAATATCGAGTGCTGAGTGTCACCGCCCAGCGCCGCCCACCGTAGCTACATCTCTGTTAGGAAGAGTCCTAAATTATCCTGTGGTAATTCTTCCTGTGATGATGATCTATCTTCGAGTCCCTCTTGACATTATGGTATCATATTGTCGGATCAATAGCCTCAACAATCGTTGAAAGCAAAATTCGTATTTCTACTTCGCGTTTTTTTTTTTCCCTGGCATGCGTTGGTTGATATTTTCTTTCATTTGCAAAAGATCATTAATACATCTTCATGGGAGGCTTCCTCAATAAAAGTTGATAGAGTGCTTTAGTGCAAGGTAGTGAAATTATTTTGATACAGTATAGTGCATAGCTGAGCTAGTCTCAGTTTTTAGGGGACTTTAAAAAAAGAAGTGGGAACTCCTCATTTTATTGTAGTATCTTTTAAGTTTCAGTATTCTCCCAGTAGTGTGTTCACACCACTACAAGCCACTTTCACGCCACTTGTGGTGCATGCACAGCCGTTTGAGGAAACCTGCTTTACGTGCTGTAGAAATCACCTTTAAATTCCTGAGCAATTCCTGAACAAAAATTTTGCAAATTTCCTCTCACGGTTAATTTTATCCCAATTAGAGTGCTCTCACAGATTTTGTTTCACATTCAACACAAAACTTTTTCGTTTTCTCATGTAACTTTGTTTTTCAATATCATTTTTCTTGTTACCTTCGTTTTGTTGTACGTCCCTGATGAGGAATCGCTTAGTATAATCAGATACTCTTTGCACAAGATGTAAATTAATTTTGTGAAGAAAGAGTAATGGAAACAATATATCTATTGACTGCCTTTCAGAATAAATGCTCCTTGTTTTGCAATAACTTTTAAGTTCTCTTAGTGGTTTTGTTCTCATTCATTTTTGTTGCCATTATAATCATTACCTTTGTAATAATTATAACGATGTGTTTGTTTGTGGCGCCTTCTTAGTATCTCAAGAAGGAAGCTTGAACTGATGGCATACTTGACATGTGTGTGTAATATATCAATTTCAAGAACACTGTCGTTTTTTTGGTGCAGGTCAAAGGTCATTTCAGGTCTTCAGAGGTCTAAAAGTGAAAACTTTGCAAGCGTGATATCTCAAACCAAACAATAAAGCCCTATCGTGATCCTGCAGGGGAACAAAAAGAATCCTGTAGGACTTTTGCAGCAAAAGCCATGCACTTCATTAATCTGCAAACAATTTCAGGGTGAAAAATGCAGGATTTGGGACAAAAAATGCAGTACTAAGCATGACCAATGCAGGAAGCGAAGGCAACCATTCTTCAGTTACTGGTATTTCATTTCATTTCATTTTCTCAACATTTATTTCAACCTTATACACCATATGTAACAAGTTACACAATTTGATATTGGAACAAAAAGAACAAGTTTTAAGAATGGAAATAAAAACAGGCAATAAACAATATCAACATGATGATATACAACAGTTAATAAACATGGTTGGGGGGAAGCACAAGAAAGCTACCAAAAGCTTGTGGTAGTGATTCCCCTGGGACGAAACACATATAAACATGTATATCACTAAACAATAATAGAAAAGAAACATGACCATCCGAAGAATGGAGGAACTTAAATTACCAAGATGAACAGAGATGTGAAACGATAGGGACAAAGTACAGCAAAACAAAAAAACTAATTGTAATCAGCTAAAAGGTAGTTTTTAAACTGTCGTTTAAACGAAGAAACAGAAGAGGAATTTTTAATGTGGGTTGGGATACCATTCCAAGTAACGGGACCTATGAATCTGATAGTTCGTTGACTAAGACTGAGTTTATAAAAAGGCAGTACATAACGCGAGTTGTATCTAGTGGTGTAACTGTGACTACAAGCGGAGAAGAAATTACCAAATGAACTGGGAAGTAGATTCTCAGGAAACTGATACATAAATACTGAAATTTGAAGCTTCACAATATCAAATATTGTGAGGGAGTTATAACGGTAAAATATTGGTCTTGAGTGGTCTAGATATTATGGATGTACTGCCAAAAATTCTTAGTTTTCCTGCAGGATTAT
Organism: Stichopus chloronotus; assembly: GCA_021234535.1. Taxonomy (NCBI): domain Eukaryota; kingdom Metazoa; phylum Echinodermata; class Holothuroidea; order Aspidochirotida; family Stichopodidae; genus Stichopus; species Stichopus chloronotus. The sequence continues at coordinate 5,900,754 of CM037844.1, forward strand.
TGAAAGATTCTTGCCTGTGCAAAAACGGAAGCTTGGACTGATGTCATACTTGGTGTCTGAATGGTATATTGAGTGCAAGAACCCTGTTGTGTTTAGTGGAGATCAAAGGTCATGTGAGGTCAAACTGTAAGTGCTAATCTTGAAAACACTACGTCTCAGTACGCAACCTTTAACTGGTCTCATGTGTGGGTATAATAATGAAACATAACATGTACAAGGACGCTGTAGTTTTTTGTAGAGGTCAAAGGTCATTTGCAGTCAGCAGAGGTCAACATGTGAACACTTGAGAGCACAATATCTCAAGAAGGCAAGCTCGATGAAAAGACAATGGGGTGCAGTAGCCCACTAATATGTCGTTAAATTTTAATGGTAATCAAAAGTCGATATGTGAAAATCATGCAAAGGCAAAATCTCAATAATACAAGCTTGGACTTATCTCATATTTAGCATGTATACCAATTAGATTAAGTTCAAGATTCCTACTATGTTTGGTGGCGGTCGAAGGTCAAATAGAGTCAGCAGAGGTGCAATGGTGAAAATCTCATAAACACATCTCAAGAATGTAAGTTTGGACTTACATAAAGTATGATGATGAATCACATTGAGCAGAACAGAGGGCCAAGACCACCTTTTGCAATCAATAGGACCACATTGCCACCTTTGAGATTCTGTCGGACAGCACAGGTTGCAAACCCGCCCTGTGTTGTAATTATTTTTATAACAGCCCTCTACATAGTGTTAGCGATAGACGCAAACATTTGCCAACATATTACTTGTCACAATTAAACTTTTATATGGATAAGGTCTTTATTTCTGTTGTCCCTCTCTTCATCTGTCTTTTTTTGTGGGGTTTTTGTTCAAAAGGGGACCTGTGGGTCCACATGATGCCACTCCGCATTTGACTCACGCTCCGCAGGTTGGCTACCCTGTGAAGTAGAAAGTGCCAAGTCATGTCAGACTGCAAATGTACCACTTTGAAAGTCCGATTCATTTGCTTGTGTAAACTACTATCAGCAGCAAAGTGCTGTGATAAACTTTCAAATCCATACAGTATTTTTTTTGTTAATTTTGGTTGTTGATTTACTAATGAACAGCGGCGGCGCCCCGGGGGGGGGGGGGGGCATGAGGGGGCATTTGCGGGGGGGAGAGTTTTGTGTCAAATGTCTTGCCCCTCCCCTTCTCCAACTCTCCCCAATGAAATTCGAGGGTAAAAACATTATAGAGCAAAATTTTGGCAAGACAAAATCTTCCCAAACGGTCAGTGAAAGAACGGATTTTTAGCATTTGAATGGAAACAGACTTCTGAAAATAGAGAAGTATTGCCTTTTTACACAACAAAAGCTTTGAAAACTTCACAAACGTGCGATGCAGACGCCGACCTAGCCTATTCGAAAGTGCTTTGGCACAATATGGCTCCGACGATATGGCTTGAAAGTTTACGTCCAAGGTAGTTTTTTTTTTCTTTTATACACCAGAACGCAAACTGTGGTCAGGACGCAACCTCCTGCTCAGGAGACTGTTCGTTAAATCGCACTTTTCCTCCGAGATGAAAAACAAACCGTGTGTTACTGTCTCGAGCCCATTTCTGGTCTGAACAAAACAAACTTACAATACCACAAATTTGCCCATGTCAATGCAAACGCTAAGCTTCAGGATGAGGTAGTAAGTCTCCAATCAGCACTACTAAATAATGACCTTAAAAAGAAGAAGAAGAGAAGCAGGCCCAAACGAGGATGTCTAGAATATTTTCTAAAAGCAACCATGGAGAAAGATGGAAATGGTTCAGCTAAACTCACAACGCCAAAGCCTGAGACCTGGAAGTGCCATTCCATGCAATCTGACACACCTTTTTATTCAAAATTTTATCTGTACGCTACGCGCCACCGAATATTGTCACTACTGCTTGTCTCCCACATAAACCCTTCTTCCTCTCAGCCGCCCCCCCCCCCCCCTCCCCCTCCCCCATGAAAAAGTCCGACTACGCCACTGTCCGGTCAGGATTAGTCATCTACAGCATAATCCGTAACGACACCTTCCAAGGATGCTCCATTTATTTCCAGGGCCAACATTTAGAGTTATGGGGTGGATGATATGAAAGGAGGAATATGAAAAAGTAAAAGTAGTTGATATGGGAACCGCATGTTCTATTCAAGTTGACTCAGTCAAGGGCAGATAAGGACGTGAAACACCAACAAACAAGCCAATTTACCGTGATTGAAGTTAAATTGAAATTATCCGTGAACCGTGAGCCATAAAGTCTGTCGACTGGGGCATTGTCTGGATATATCACTGTGCTAACGCACCTGCAAGTCATGCTTGAGCAATCATACTTATTAATTGTTGTGGAAAACTAACCAGCCATTACTTAATTGAATAAGAGAAACTATGAAAAGACGTTAAAGAATAGCGAGAGAGGTGATTGTGAGACCGATAGCAAAAACTAACAGGAGCTATTATACTTAGGGCAAAGCAACATTCATTCAAAGCTAAAAGCACTATAAGTGGTCTACCATGGTTTGTTGAAGCGCCACCTCAATACTTAAAACGGTATTTACTGTTGTTCACTGTAACCGAATGTACACATGATTTATTTCTTTCTCCCATTAGTCATACTGCAATTCTTCGTGACAAATATCTAGTCACGAATTCCAACTTCAACTGACGGCCTGCTCGCAGACGGACTGATGATACGTTCCCGCCTTGAGAGATAATGCATATCCATGACAAAGTTGTCTGTAACACCTCGAAGCGGCCATCTGTGAAGTCCAGCATGTGAATTTTCAAAGACTTACAGCAACATGACGAGGTCCGGTCATCACCAAAGGCGGCTTTTTTTCTCAGGTGTGATCATTCTATCGTGTTCTGTACTCACTTTCATATTTTCACCTGAAGTCAGACTTATCAAGCGCAGACGTTTCGCTTTCAAGCAGGTCACAGACGTTCATGTGGAGTTTCATACCACGTACAACGACACGAGTACGTCGCGGCTCCTCCATTGGGAGGAATATCAAAATTTGACCAGTGCACACAAAGCGCTCGTGTTTATTCCTTCGGATCACACCGGAAGTCAGTTTTTCCATCGTCTGATTCTGAGCAACATTCTAAGCCAACGGCTCCCCGTCAAGATTTTCGACCAGGACCGGGAATTCGACAGAGCCACATCCCCCGCTCAGAAGAAAACCAAACTGCAGCGTTTTGTGAAGAGCATCTCCAAGAACGATGCGGTATATATCCACACGGACGTCTTCGTCGGCCCCGAGAAGTTTCGCACGAAAGAAGGGATGTTGTTCAAACCCCTCTCGGTCGTATTAATGCGACGGCCGGATGAGGTTGTCTTGTCTTCGTTAAACAATCGCAAGTACGGTGAGGATCTATTTCATTCGTTCGAAAATTCCTCTCTGTTACATTTTAAGAGTAGGACCGCCAGGCTTATCAACTCGTTTGTCAGGTTAGGAAGTAAAGAAGAAAAGGATTTAATAACACACGCGTTGCTCTCCTCATCGCTCACTAAATTCCTGTGTTGGGAAAGATGCACTGGAAAAAAAACATCATCGTGGGATCCCCAAAGGCGCATTCATCTCGCCAAAGAGACCCTGCAGGGACAAAGTGACCAACTGATCGTATTCCCTATGACGGATTTTGCACCAGATATCCCGAAAATCTTGCAACAACTCGTGCCAGAGGTTTGTTACAAGTTGGGCGACTTCGACGCAATGCCCGCCAATATCGAAATGATCTCGCCACCGTGGACGAGGGAGCAGCTGTACCCCCAAATTCCGATGACTGTAAGGGAACGAATACATTCTCATAAATTTGTAAAACACGAAAACTCTTTCTATAATTGGCTGCAGCAAAACTACTACGAGGAGAAGCTTCTTATGAAGAGACATAGGAAATCTTGAGTCTACGCTGATTGGCATCATGCCAACTATACAGTGACGGTGGTATGTGATGTCCTTTGTTTGAGTACTAATTCGCGACATGAAAGTGGTTGGCCACTGACCAGACTTAAAGGGGCTCATTGAGTCGACATCAACAAGTTTGTGATGATTTTGAAGGATATAAACACATGGCAATACTTATAGTCAGAGTTTCACATCCATAGTTATAAAGGCTGTCAAACTTTTTGAATTTTTGACCCTAATACCTGTACTGCAGGGCTATGTCCATGTGAATTAGCATTAATATGAAAAGTGTCTGATCACAAATCTTCAGATACCGACTTGAATCATTAATCAATCACTTATTAATGTTCTCATTAATGTTCCTTTGCATGTGAAACATTGGAGTCCTCTTAGTTTGACTATTTGTCATTAGTATGTTAAGGAAATTTGACAGGTTAAGTGAATTCAACAAAGCAACTCAATGAGCCTCTTTAATATTTTATATCAACTAGAAATATTTTTCTCTCTTTGTTTTTGAAAAGCATATCTCTACACTACACAGAATAAAAATGGGTCTATTTACCCACAGTAAAGGGTAAATGTAAATCCTTCACAGCACCGACGTTCCTGTAAGAGTTGTAATTTTGCCCATCTGAGGTACATATTTAGACAAGTTTCATAATACTAAGAACCACCCCATAAGGTAACTTTACATAAATTTTTGTGTAAAGTTACCAAAAAATAAAGTTAATTTACCTATTACTCTCTGAAACCAAACGAGTGAAATTCACTAAAAAAAGAAAGACGAGTGTCTACATGATCCACTCGGTAGTAAGAGTAACCAAAACAGCGATATTTCATTCCATGTGTATGACATATCACTCCATTTGGAGTGCGGGATTTATATTGACCATGTCTACATAGTGTAGGCATTGGAAGTCCCATACCGTAGCCTGTATAGGTTGACGATCCCTTGCAGCTTGCAGTGATTCACGTCCCACATAAGAAGTAACGCAAAAGAAACTGAACTTTGCATAAGCAATCCAGTGAGTCCTTAGTTAAAGGGAAATAAGGCGTTTGTTTTACAGGAAACAATCATATTTTTAAAACCAATGTTTGTGGACATAGAAGGATAGATCTTGTCAAAATAAGGATGGATAGTAGCCTTCTTTTCAAAATGTAAGTTTCTCTCAGATAGAAATTCAGTTATTTGTTGCTCAACAATAATTTGTTTACCCAAACTTTTCAAAATTCAGATGATGCATCTTCCGTAACTCATAACATGCATAATATTTTGAAGAGATGAAGATTTTGCATATGTTTTTTGATGAGACTGAATGGCTTAACAGTGATTAAGGCTATTTTCTTTGTATGCCATGTTGGTATATTCTAAATGCCCTATTTCCCTTTAAGCACAGCAGTGAAAATACAACAATCATTAAAATATACAAATTGTGATCACAACACCCCTCACCCTTTAAGTACTCATCAGTAACAGCAACGTTTGCACAAGACCTGTTGACGCATGCAAGGCACATGATCACTAATACAATATATTCCATTAAATAAATTCTAAGGTTTTTAATGAAGCTGTGATTATGAATTAATTACATTTAGCCCTATAACTCGAAGTGCATTTTATACAATACTTATGAATAGTCAAGATAGTTTATTTTGTGTGGAACCCATGTTTGTGTAAAATTATTTGGCAGGGGGACAATAACACCTTTATCGTTGCAGAGGGTCTGTGTTTTAAAGGTTGAGTTAAAAAAAAAAACAGGTAATGTGTGTAAATGTACATGACAGCATTGGAAATACAAAACCCATCAGTATGCACTTTAAAAGCACCAGAATACAATTATCAGTATTGTCACGGAATTGCGACAGAAAAAAATGCAAATAAATATTTACCCAAGCAGACGACAGATGGAACGAGAGTGTTACTTTAAGTTTCAATTAGAATATAATTACTCGTTCAAATCTTAGCTTCAGACAGATTCGGATTAGGCTAAAATGATAAGGGAGTTCAATTAATTAGAGGTGAACAATTAGAATTAACTGTTTGGGTGGTGGGATCTGGTAGCCTAACACAGCTCTGGACCTCAGCTGGAGTTGATATACTTTGGCTGGGCTGCATAACTGTAATGGCTACCACACATGGCTGGCATAGGATGCGACCGGCGAATTATCGTCGGCTAACCGTAACTTAAACTTCGGCGATGAAAAAACAGTGTCCCAAAATATCGGAATATCCCACAGCGGATTTACAGCTAGGATAAAGGCTAGGCTGATGGTAGGCGATGAATATATGACTGCCACTGTTGACTACAATTGTGTGGGCTAAATTTCATAGTTGAACTTTAGCAGGGAAGGTGACGGAGCCTTGAATTCAGATGAAGATATTCTTCCTAAACCTCTCAATCGACGTGGGTATATAGCCAATTCTGAATCCAGGTCAGTAAATTACCACAGATACGAAAGTCACTTGCTAGAAACATGCCACTCGAGAATCTTCTCAAGAGCCGCTGCTGTTGGATAACATATGATACTAAATACAGAAGAGAGTAAAGTTCCAGTTTCAGAAAGTACATATTTTCGTGGAAAGGCTGGTCCAAGTTGCTAGCACCATGAGTCAACATCTAAGGTAGCATACTCGATATAACTGAGTTGGCAGATTTGGCCGCAACTTAGTGAACACTTGTTCACAGTCGGTCGATCTTTTTCAATATGTTAGTGAGTTTGTGTGTGTGTGTGGGTGGGTGCCTTTGTTTTCGGGTGGGATCGAGGACCGAAACAATAGATTTTAGGTCCTCTGTAGAAAATTCAATAGATTTCTCCAGTTCTCTCAAGATTAACAATAGACAGTCTATTGTTAAGGTTAGGGTTGAGGAAGAAAAAACAAGAGAAGGCGCAAAGAGGTCCTCGGAATGAATGGAAAACAAAGTTGCGTGTGTGTGATTTGAATGTCGAAGAAGGTGGGTTGAGGTGTACGTAGTGTGAAAATTGAGGCAATTGATGTAATTTTGAGGATGCTGTGGCCTTTTACAACATTTTAAGCCGGCGAAGGAAAAAAAAATTGAATAAAACCTCTTCACTCACGTCGAAAAGTTTATTGACCTCCAGCTTAAATTTAACCACCTAAAGTACACAAAACTGAAAGTGCCATGAATGTTCAAAATGTGTACGAAGTTTTTATTATAGCCTATCATGGACTATTGTTACCTCACGGTTTTTTGACTGTTAATTTGCAATACGTCGGCCGACATGAAATATGAAAATTTTGATAAATACTTTTTTCAGTTTTGTAAGAACTTTGAGCGATAGTAACTGAAATGTTAGTTCATAATAGTAAACATGTTCGGGTGGAAGTTGATCTCAGGTGAATTTTTTGTTGCCTGAATCAGAGAGTTCTTATAACAACTCCCTACCTGAATATACTGTTGCGCTCACCGGGCACTGAGCCTTTTAGTTGAGTCGATCTTAGCTTTTCCATCTCGGTATCTGGTTTTCATGTATTCTTAATGTCAGTGAGTCTTCTTTTGTACGTGACAGGAGCGACGCCGGGGGAATATGGCGACTGTGGGGATAGAGAGGTACTTACAATATTTTAGACATGGTGCCATTTTGACATAAAAGTGCCCATATTACACATAATAAGTTTTTCGTCAGAGTGCCATGTCTGACATTTTCCCTTGCAATTGTGGGAGCGTTGGGACGGCCCTGCTTGACAAGAAAAGTGATAACTTTTCGAAATTTCATTCTATACACGTTATATGCTCGCTTGCCGCTTTCATATTTTAACCAGTTTAAAACATTTTAATAAATGTCTTAATAAATGTAAGCTTTTTCTGACGTGTTTTAATAAACTGTTTGAATAAACTTCAATGGATAGTTCTTAATATGCCGTGTTTATTCCTAAAGAAGCTCCTATCGTGGTGACTATGTAGGACTATTTTTCTTACCTTTCTAAACCAGCCACTAAATGACCTTCAACATACAAAGCTTTTCATCCTGTGTTTTGTGGGTCAGCAACGGACGAGCAATGAAACAGTTGAGTTGCTTTTATGATTACTGAAACGTGTTTTCGTCGGGGGTAAAAACAACCAAATAATCAAAATCAAAACAGACGACGTCTGTGTGTGGGGGGGGGGGGACGTCGCAAACAAGCCTAAATGCTTTTTTAAACATCAGTAACGAGCCGAGAGTCACCCTGGCCAGGACGATCACTGGGGTTAAGATCTAATTGTAGAATGGATAAAATTAAGTTGAAAAATGGTAATATCTTTTCTCAAAATGACATCCTAGGTAGAACGGCTGGAGCACTTCTGATTGACTGGGCTAGTGTTCCCTTGACACTTACCTATCATGACCACTCAACGTCGGATTACTACGCTAATGGACTCGCATGGTACACATTGGTTATATTACTCTCCCCACCTCCACACCCTCCACTTAAGGGTTAACTTAGGAACTCTTTGACTGAACAAGAGCGACTCTCCTTTATGGGGTAACGTAGCTTAGTTCACAATCTCAAACTCACTGCTCAAACATCACATTACAAGGGACCAAAAATGTTGTCTAACAACTTCAGACGATCAAGGAAATGCTAAAGATTTTTCCTTTCCAAATAAGAAATCGTTAATTTCAGTGCTGGGTCCTTGACGGGGTCCAGTAGCATATTCCACCGTTGCCACTAAGTTAATCCGGCCTAGGAAGCGCCGTGGTAGTGGTACTATAGTGCTGAATTTTTATAACTTCGTGCAAGCGGCAACAGCACAACTTCAGCATTAAAAGTGGTCTACTGTGAGGGAATTTAAGGAAAAATCCTCTTTAAAAACCATGTCATCTTTGCTGTTTAGTAGAAGGTGGTATTGCGACTTCATAACGTTACGCCACTTGTACCCTCTCAGACGGTCTATTTTCAGGTAACCCGGGTGCCCAACTGACTATAGACTGTGGATACCCGGATCCGAATTTTTGACAAATGCAAACACTATTATTTACGGCATATTTGCAGTGATGAAGGTCGCCGGTGTGCCTGGCAAATTACATACAATTACATACAATGGCTTATATATAAGAGCAAATTTGCTGGAGTTAGTACAAAAGAGTACAAACGGTCGCACAATAATCCCTTTTACAATGGGTTGCAACACGTAAATAGCGCACAGTAGTCCTACATACAAACAGCCACGGTAAAAGGTTTAGCAAATGTCGATATTGTACTTTTTGACAAAACAGGGGAGATATTAATAGGACCGAGGTTACTTTTTTCTGTTAGACCAAACCTCGAATCTTTCAGTGAAGTGAGGGGTGTCGTGAAACTTGAAAAGAGTAAGCGAAATGAAGGTTCAGAATGAAGGGGTTCAGATGCGGTCCTGGAGGGGGGGGGGGGGGGTAAACGAGAGAAGAGACTGCATGAGCTGACAGTACACAATTGTCATCATGCTCATTTACCATGACGGTTAAACTGAATAGTTTGGAAGTCGGTCCCGGTTGCCAATTGAGAAAACCAACTCAGATTCGTCAGCTTTTGATCAATTTGTGGCGCCGTTTGTGTGAAAATAGTTACTCTCTAAATCTAAAAGAGCGAGGTTGGTGGTGGTTCCAAAATTAGAGTTAATATTCACTCTAAATTTTGGAGCCACTCCTATTCTCGCTCATTCAATCTGTAGGAGAAACATTTTTGCACAATGTCACAAAGTTGCCCATTTCAGACCTTGGACCCAGTTCTCCTGAAGAACCTGAATGTGCGTACCACTACCATGGTAGTTATGTGACACAACGTCAACTCAGTATCACACAATCTGTAAAAGTTTGCATTTTGCATGATTTATTTGAATGGTCCATTTGGTCCATTTACACCTTGAACCCCAAAATATTGAACATTCCTATGACGCCACAACCACAGTAGCAATGTGATTGTGATGTAACCCCAACTTAATTGTACTAAAATCAGATAATAAGCAATCGGTGTACTTTCAAACACTGGGCCCTTTGGGCCACCCATGGCCAACATACTACCTCTCACACTCACATTTTGTACACTGACAAAGAGCTAATAACTAATGTATCATTGTCCCCAAGTTTCAAGAAAATGTATGAAACATTGTTCGAGAGAGAGAGAACTTCACAGCAATTGTGAACATATGGGGTCGATACATAGTGAGCTGAAAGGCTCATAACAAATACTGCTCACACAGGGTAGTGTAAGTCACAAATGTTTAGTTAACTTTTATGTTGTACTTATATATATAGAACCTCAATTGTTCTTACACTAAAGCAAATTCAATGATTACATTAAAGGACCATATAAGCATCCATAGCATGTGAATGAGAGGGTAGAGAGAAATTGCGTGCTTGACAATCACCTTCATACATGCAGCACAATGAGGGATCAAATTTCCTCCACACTGACGATACCGTAACTGTACACAATGTAGCTAATTGGAGTTTCATGCAAAAATGATATGGTAACTCAAGAGTGCCATGTGCCATGAAATCACTGTTTAGGACTAAAAGTGGTCTCCTATCATTTGCCTTTCGCTTGACCTCCACCAAACGAATCAAATTTATCTCCTCACTATAATGCATCCATGTACCAGGTATAAAATCTCTCCAAGCTTTCTACCTTAAGATATTGAGGTGAGAAGAGTTTTGAGAGTTTTGCCGCCAGTGCCTCCAGATGACCTTTCACCTCTACCAAAAACGATAGGGCACACCTTCTCAATATGACAGATCTACATACAAGTTTGACTCTTATCCGACTTTCCCTCATTGAGTTAGAGCGTACCCAAGCAACTGTCACAGACACACACGCATACACACACACGCGGGCGCTATCGTGACGGCATGGGTTCCTTTCCTAACGCAAGGAACCAAAAATGGATGAACGGAATCTTAAAATTTCGACGTAAGGAAATATTAAAGAGGCTCATTGAGATAGTTCACAAATTTCATGATATATTTTTACATCTGTTGAGTATCACTCATACGTTGATGGAAAATGGTCAAACTAAGAGATTCTGAACTTATGACACACAAATGAAGCAACAATGATAGGGTAATCAATTATCAACTTATACGAAAGATCTATGACCAGACACTTTTACTATAATATATCAACCGTAGGTAATTCCTGTTCATAAAAACAGTACAATTTCTCACATTTTCAGTAACTGTGGGAAATAGATACATGTATAATGAGACTACTTGGAAGTATTTGCACGTATTGGTTTCTTTTAAACTCGCAACAAAAAAAAAAAATATCAACTCAATGAGTCCCTTTAAAAGCCATAATAGACAAGTCTATTACATAACTATCATATGACAGATGGGGGATTTCTGTATGTGACAAGGGACCGACGAAGGTCGCTGTTTCTAGTGCATAACTCAACAGAAGGATTAAAGTTGGCGTGTTACAGGTGTTTTTACTTACATATGCCTTCAAAAACCATTACATTTTTTAGTTTATCATCGTAATATTGTTTTTACCACCCCACCCCGCAATCTATCCGTGGTATATTACAGTTCCGTCTCTATAAAGAGAATCTATGATGTATACCAAGATAATTAGGGTGTCTGAGCAATATATGACGTGTATACTTAGACAATTCATTAGGCGTGGGTCAGAGCCATATATAGAGTTTGGCCAACTGTGTAACCTGTTTGGATTGGTCGAGAGGGGACAACTCCCACTTTGGACCTAAATTTTGTTCTGTCTGTAGCTGATCTTGTGTGCAACTTTCGAAAATGCCTGTCTATACCTAGATGGCTAGACTAGCTATAAATGGAAACATAGGAGGCAAACTATCATATTTCTAGTACAATTACGTCAGTGGAACTGTCAAACAGATACTATACTGCACGAAACAGAATTAGCTCTTGACCATGAGATTAACATCACTAACAATTTACACTAATGATGGCAAATTGTACTATTTCGATCATTTCGATCAACGCGATACTGCATGGCAAATAACAGACGTAGTCGCATAGACACAACTATAGAAAACGCAGACATGGACAGTAGAAGCACAAACACGCAACAAAGTCTGGGTGGGGGCTACTGCTATATAACTGTACCAAATAGACATTATGTTTTGCTAACTTAAAGTCACCTATTACATGGCAAGTTCCAAATTGGCCCACTGAGAAAAATATTTGGATCGATATTAACGCAAATACATACACAGTCACTCAGGTTTAACCTGTGCCAGCGCATAAGACCAAAGTGCAATGAACTGTATATATGTAACACACCAATATCAACATGGGCAAAACATTTTTGTACGAAAGAACCAACGTACACAATGTACATAACTAATGCAAACGAAACAGTATTGCTATGATTTCTACTTACATACGAACACAATTGCAGCCGCGCGGAACCGTGTGCTTATGTACACCAAGCTAGAACAGTAAACAAACCGTACAATGGCATATGCAGTACAGTTTAATTCTATGAAACATCATTCCCAAACAATAGGGCTAGTCCACTTATCAGATTGTACCATTGAAAAACCAAAAACAACTTAGTTATGTTAATCCAAACTGCAGCAAAGACTGACCTCAGGTATGAAATTATTTTCATGAATACAAATTCATCTAGGATGGTTTTACCTTTTTCTGAGTCCTCCTACAACTTGTGGACTATGGTTCACTTCATTATTTATCTTTTATGTCATATGGGTCAATAAAAGTAGCCTACCCTCAATAGTGTCTCCCTCATACTTTTGATGAAATCTGGATCTGAAAATTGTTTATTAAAATCAAAGTAAAAAAAAACCTGTAAAATAAAATCACGCCCTTTTGAAGCAAGGTTTTGGTGCAATGAAAGGATGAGGTAGCAGCAGGTGTCAGAAGTACAATCAGAAGTGAACACCACCACCCCTCCCCCTTCAAATAGGAAAACTTTAAAAAAATACTGCTATATTAGAGATTAGCAAGTTATCGTCATAGTGGCAGTAACTCAGGCACTACATTCTTAGATTACTTTCACACCTATATTTGCACTTGTCATCACAATGACTGTTTTCTTTTATTTGTCAGACTTCAGTCAGTTTTATGTGCACTTGCAGTTGCACTGGCGTACTAATTGTTCAACTTCAACTCCTACCACGACTTCACACATAAACATAAATCCGTAATTCGTTAATGGAATGCCAGTCTTACATTAATCTGAGAAATATAGTACTTTCGCTGAGTTTTTTACGAATCAGTTATTTAATCCCACAAAGATTTGCTTGCGTTCTACGCAAGTAACGTTTACGTTCCCACAATCCGCACACTGTGTACACACGATATATACTTCGCGCAACTGGTAAAACGTACTTCGCGCAACTGGTACTACCTAGACCTATTTTGCTCACTTGTGACGTCACAAAATACCAGTTGGTCAAACTCTCCATATATATGGCTCTGGCGTGTCAGAAGTCGTTATAGCCTAATTGAACAATTACTAGTAGTACGCCAGTGCAACTGCAAGTGCACGTAAAACTGACTGAAGTCTGACAAATAAAAGAAAAGAAAAAGAAAACAGTCATTCTGATGACAAGTGCAAATATAGGTGTGAAAGTAAATCTAAGAATGTAGTGCCTGAGTTACTGCTACTATGACGATAACTTGCTAATCTGCAATATAGCAGTATTTTTTTGTTGTTGAGGTTTTCTTTTTGAAGTGGGGGGGGGGGGGTGTGCACTTCTGACTGTACTTCTGACACCTGCTGTTACCCCATCCTCTCTGGAATGGCCTTTCATTGCCCAGAAAACTTGCTTCAAAAGTGCATGATTTTATTTTCCGTTTTTTTTTTTTAATTTTGATTTTAATAAACAATTTTCAGATCCAGGTTTCTAAAATATAAAGGAGACACTTTTGAATGTAAGCTACTTTTATTGACCCCAGGATATATGATATAAAAGATAAATGAAGTGAGCCATAGTCCACAAGTTGTAGGAGGACTCAGAAATAGGGAAAACCAACCTAGATGAATTTTTATTCATGAAAATAATTTAATGCACAGTTGGCCAAACTCTGTCTATATATGGCTCTGTGGCGTGTATGGAACTAGCGCCACCTATTTTCTTCGTGTTCCGCTTTTGAGGTAGTTGAGTTTTTTGGTGAAAATGCCAACGACGCATAAATCCGCAAAACTTAAGTTAAACGGCATCTAGCTTTCTATACTTGCAATTATGATACTCAAAACCTTATTATCGTTGTTTAAAATATCACACCTCGTATTTCATGAACCGGAGAGCAACGGATGAAAAGATTGACTGAATGTTTTGCTACCGTAGCTAATATTTAAGTTATGTTAGTTTAGGAGGTCCATTTCTTAGTCCGACAAAGTTTCGGTCTGACTACTTTTCAGTCCGAAAATGAAGTAGGTCTACACGTTTTCAGACCCAAGGAGAAGGAAAATAAAGTTTCCATCAGAAAATAAAATAAACGCTTACAGTACGAAGATAAAAGTACACGCTTTCAGTATATACGTTTTCAGTCCGAAAATAAAACACACGTTTTCAGTCCAAAGGTGAAGTGCACGTTTTCAGTACGAAAATGAATTCCTCGTAGGTGACTGACCTTTGACTTCAATGCCAATAAGTTTTCATCGATTTTACAAAATTTTATAGACACTTCCGACATTTTGGAAGATGTCACATAACTGCCACAAACTTTGAAAAGAAGTATGAGAGGTACTACAGGGGATCATGGTGCACTTATCATACTAATGAGGGCGCTAATTCACTGCCTTCTCACTTTTGACAACGGTATCACTTCATAAAACAAAATGACGGAAAAAATCAGAGTAACTGCTGTACCACTAATAGTTCTACATATGTCCTCAAAAGTCTCAAAGCCGAAGCTCAAAATGTGAGAGTGCCCTCAAACCAACAGCAGCCATTCTTACACACTATTCAAGTGGTAGCTCTTGATAAAACGTGTATTTCATTTTCGAACTGAAAGTGTGTATTCAGTTTTTGGACTAAAGTTGTGCATTTCATATTCGAACGAAATTTGTCGGACGGACTTAAAAAGCTCGTTTTTCGGAAAACTGAAAACGCGCGTGTATTTTATTGTCGGACTGAAAACGTGCCGGACCGAAGACGTGTACAAAGTTAAGGCTGGGAATATCATCGAATGCTTGTTGTAATGAAAAAAAAAAATTGATGATCAATTTTCATTATTTCTTTGTCTGTTTTCTTTTGATGTACGCTAGTTTGCTTCTCAAAACTAGTAGTGACTAAAAGAATGAGATCAAGTGATGGATAGAATATAAATGGACTCAATTTGCAATTTGTCCTTGCATGGAGCAGACAACTGTAAAATGATTTAAAAGCGTCTGCTTTAAAAGAAAGGCTCATTATATTTATTCAGTCTTAGCAGCCAATCCTCACATGATATCATACATGTTTATGTCTTCTCGAGAAGACACACCCTAACCATTATGTTATGTCTGGATATCACGTCATGTTCTATCATGCAGAAAATGTCTCCTCGAGACATGATTTTAGCACATAACAACAATTCTGTAACGACAGGGAGAGGGACATTTTATTTATTTATTCATTTATTTATTTTTTTGGAGGACTAATTTACGTTTTACCATTCAAGCAGAGCGCCACCATAAAGGACGAGTGGGGTACCACGAAATCTTTCGTCAACTGAGGTTGAATATGCTATGCAAAGAGAACGGAGTCCTAAATAAGACTTAAAGGGGGGGGGGGTCGCGAGTGTGGGGTGAAGATTTACCGAGTACGAAAACTTAGTGAAGCTGGAGCAATAGTGATTTCACTGTTGGATGTTGAATGTATTGTAGGATTGGCGTAAAAAGTGAACAGGAAAAGTATGAATAATTGTGCAGAACTGTCTCCGAAAAGAAAAAACAAATTCTACTTGGAGATGTGATATGATAGTGAGGGTCTTTGTACTTAGTGGGTCCCTACTTTCGTGTTAAGTTGGAAACACGCAACTTGAATGAAGAGCATTAGGGATGCCTGGAGGGGGGGGGGGGTGGCTTGGGTTGAGTCTTCTCACATTAATGGATATACTCTAGAACACAAGTATAGGGCCCGTCGAGGTGGGTGGGGGGTGGCCCTATTCATCAATAGGCGTTTAAACTACACTATTAGGACTGGCTTAACGATTTTGTTAGAGGGGAGTTTTGAGTCCCTTTTTACCGAAATCTCAACCAATAGAGCACGAGTTTTAGTCGGCGTGGTCTATTTACCGATGGGTATTATTGATGTTTTTGACTCTTTAAAGAGGCTCATTGAGTTGTTTTGTGAAATTCACTCAATTTTTCTAAACCGGTCAAGTTTCCTTCACATACTAATGACAAACAGTCAAACTAAAAGGATCCCAAAGTTTTACATAGGTTGGAATATTAATGAGTGAGTAACCAACGATTAAATTTGGTTTTTGAAACTTTGTGACCAGACATTTTCACATTAGTACATTCACATGCACACAATCAGAGCAAGTAACGGTCAAAAGTTCGAAAATATTGACAGTTTTCATATAACTATTGGATGTGAAACTTGATTAATTATGCTAATTGTGAGTATTGTCGTGTGTTTGTGTACTTCAAAATCACCGCAATCTAAATTTACTGATATCAACTCAATGAGCCCCTTTAAACTGAGCAATTCCAATTTAAATAATGAGTGACTTCAATTTTAACTTTTTAAATGATGATGATGATGATCCAACTCAGGGTTTTGAATTTTTGTAAGTAAGTTCATATTCATCCTACACTCTCTATACACTCCCAATGAGGATCACTAATGCAGGTGTTACTCATCTTGACGTGACAATTTCTAACCCACTCTTTACTTCACACAACTCTGGTGTTCCTTTCAACGATATTTCTGACCACTTGCCTATTTTTGCTATCACTGATATTCAATTTACGATAAGGAAACATTCGGAGAAGGTCACTAGTTGGAAAATTAATGCCATCAATCTAGCAAAAGTAATGTCATCAATCTTCCTGCAGAATTTCCAAAATGTATAATGAAAATTGGTTAAATGTCTATAATTGTAATGCTGTTAGCAATACTTACGATAACAGCCTCCATATTTTTAAGACACCATTTAGTAACTCTTTTCCTTTTGTTACAAATAGAAGAAGTAATACTAACTTCAGACAGGACTAGATGACTACTGGTATTTTAACTCAAGCAATACTAAGAGGAAATTGTGCAAAAAGTACTTGAGGAATCGTACTGATTATAATTTCACTGTCCATAAGAATTTTCGTAATCGTCTCACTACTGTGATTAGATATTCAACTACATGAATTATTTCAATAATTGTGCCGGTAATATGAAGAAAAACGTGGAACTGTATCAATGCTATTATTAATGGAAAGGCCTCTCAAAAATCTTGAACACCCCCGGGGCACCACTACCATAATGCATCCACATACCAAGTATAACTTTGTCCAAGTTATGTAACGGGAGATATCTTGTTAAAATGGTTTTCAGAGTATGCCCCCCGTGCCCCCATATGACCTTTAACCTCCACCAAAAACCCAAGAATCGCTGATTCTTTTTAAAAAGGTTTTGTCACATTTAAATGATGCCTTAATTTTGCCTTTTGTTTGTTTTGTTTTATTTTTCTTTCTTGTACCTCTGGTCTAAGATTTTCTCCATTGCATTTTCTCTTTTCAAGACACCCCACATTTACAAGCATCTTTGCTTCTCGTGGGCTGTCCTCAGTTTAAAGTTATTCAAATACGTTGTACATATGTTATTTCCGTTGTACATGTTATTTATATGTTAAGAATAAAACTTCTTTTGCAATTCGGCATTCACACTTTTGATGGCATTAAAACTTTCGAAATACGATTTAAGTCCCCATGATTAAAAAAGACTTCAGTCTCGGTTAGTTTTCTATAGATTGAAATTACTATTCATTAAAAAGAAGAAAAGAAGAAGGACGGTACGAATTATTATACATGGTGATAGGCTGAAAGCTCCTCGAACACAGAGTGTATCAATTTAAAAGACACGATGACGTGCATCTTACATGACTTTTCCCGCTTTTTTTCTTCCATGCAAGCCAGGTGTAAGCATATCTGTTTAACAGATTTTTGGTATAAAAAGATATTATCTAACAATGGTTAAGTCAGCCTTAATGTCCGCCAAGATGATGTAGATGGCGCTGTTCATGATTCCCTTTCAGGGCAGTATACTACGGCTCTGTTCTATTCGTATACGCTTAAACTTTGGCCATGCGTAGAAATTATATATATTGCGTCAGAATGCCTCCGAAGAACCATGACATTACAAATGAAACGAAACGTGAATACTGCACCATATGATATCAATCGCCAAAATGGAGTGGGATTTCAATCGAGTAAAGATTCCATCTTGAGGACCAGGGAAATAACCTAATACTTCAACGAAGACAAAATTTCCCATCACACGTAACAAACATGCAGTTGGCCCATACAAGCTACGCATTTTCACCCGTTGCTATACGAAACGAAAAATAGACAGGTCGTAAGCCCACCCTGGGTAATGTGTTCTCCACCGGTTGTTTTGGTGGGGCGCTCATCTCCATGGTAGAAATTGTTCCCCCTGAAACATCTACTGCCCCCACCCCAAGGTTGAGTCCAGAAATTCCCTACAAAATCCCCGTTCGCCAGAAAAATGAAACAGTTGGAAATAGGCTACTGCCATTTCAAATTGATGGCACTGACTTGCATTATTTAGCATCTCAATTATTCTGGATGTAAAGTTTCCCCCTCCCCCCCCCTCTCCTCAAATCCTTCCCTGCTAGCGACCACTTCGCGATGGCGTACTCGCTTCAGCCCTCTCTTGAAAACCTGTAGAGAACGTCAAAACCATGGTGAAACATTAAAGGAGTGTAAGATATCAGCTTGAAAAACAAAAACAAAAGAAATCAGACTGATTTCATACTGCCAATACGATAAGCTGCTTATAGTAATGTGACTTGATAATTGTTTTTCCTTCTTTTTTCTTCTTTTTTGATGATTTACAGATCGGAACATGGGGCTACCACAAATACGCCTGTGTGATAGCTCCGACGAGACAATTGTTTGTAGATGTATGATATCCACAAGGAAGCACCGAAAAACGCATATACTCATGAAATCACACATACCTAATATGTGTTACTATATGCTTGCTGTAAGACGGTCTGACCTTTCCTGTTACCGATATTGCACGGTAACGCTAACAGTAGCCAAGAACGTTTCTAATATTCAAAGAGGGGTACTTACAGAACATGAATTGATATATGTAGACTTCATTCAAATACTCCTCAAACGGGATTGGCTGATTTAATTCTAGACTAAACTCGATGTTACCCTAGTATAAATTCCATTTGATACTGGCTATACGTTCCATGCAATGGTAGGATGAATTCTTTTTAATCCTGTGATATTCCTACCGCGTGAATAGTTGATTTACTATTAGCTCAAATTCGATGTTATCCTAATAAAATTCCATTTTTTGATACTGGTACCGGTATGTATTCTGTTACCTTTGATTCGATTTAATCCTGGGATGAATTCCACAAACATGGATGGTTTATTCAATACTAGTAAAAATTAGATTTTACCATCTTAAAATTCGATTTAATAGTGGGATGAATTGGGTTTAGTACAAGGATGTATTCGATTTAATGCTGGGATAAAATCGATGTAATACCGTGATGTATTTCATTTAATGCTAAGACATACGATCTAAATAATACTGTCGTATATGTTACTTTAATGCAACAGGATACATTCGAAATAACACAGGGGTACATTTGATTTCATGGATACAAAAACAACCTGTGATCGTTTAAAATATATACACCAAAGGTATTTCGATTTGATCTTGGTAGTAATTGCATTTAATCCCGGTATTAATTCAATTAATGTGCTTTGACCCACGTGACTTGTCATGCACGCACACCCAGCTACTCACTCCCCCCCCCCCCCCCCACACACACACACATACGCACACCACATAAAACCATGATTACATAGGTTACGATTTTCATCGAAAACAAACAGAGAATTGAATAGACCATTTTAAGAATAACATGATGTGGTTGCCTGCAAAATGGAGGTGAAAAAGAGCGGCATTTAAAGAGGTTCATTGAGTTGATTTTCCTGACTTTGTGGAAAATTTTCAAGAGTAAAAATACATGGCAGTATTTACAATTAGCATAATGAGTCAAGTTTCACATCCAATAGTTAAAAAAAACTGTCAAACGTTTGATTTTTTTTACCCTGATGTGCACTGACTGTGTGCATGTGAATGAAAAAACTACTAACAATAAAAAAGTGTCTGGTCACAAATTTCCAGACACCAAATTGAATCGTTGACAACTCATTTATTTTCATTTTGTAAGTGACACGTTGGACAATTTTTGTCATTTCTGTGTGAAGGAAACTTAACAGGTTTAGGAACTTGAAAATTCCGTGAATTTCACGAAACAACTCATTGAGCCTCTTCGTTAACTTGTGCACAGGTTTGGTTTCGGACAAGAAGTCACATCTTCAAAGCCTGTTTCTGGCTGTCCCGAAATAATTTGGTGATTGGAAAATAATACATACATACATACATACATACATACATACATACATACATACATACATACATACATACATACATACATACATACATACATACATACATACATACATACATACATACATACATACATACATACATACATACATACATACATACATACATACATACATACATACATACATACATACATACATACATACATACATACATACAGTCATCATTTTCTTTGCAATGGCTGAAGTCTTCTGAATATTGTATCAGATCCTTCGTTGATAGTAGCGAATATTTGCAAGAATACAAATAATAATAAAGAAAAAAATGAAGAAGTCAAACATTTTGAATCTCGGAGTTGTTAGCTATGGTCCCCTCGTCCAGTTTATAAATCAAGGAAATCATAAGTAGCCCAAGCCTTCAAAGATGGGTGCACGCCGGGGACAGCTTGCTAAATTCGGGTCACTTTCATAAAGCGTTGTAGCCATGTGGTTAATTAATTGGAAGTTTCGCTATTCAAATTAAGAAAAGGTTTGTTAATACAACACAAAGAAAATATTAGGAAGAAAGGTTCGTTATCCATAACTACAAACAAGGTTCGTAGGTTAGTTTTTCACAACAGGAAAAGGATTTTATATTCATACTTGACAGAAAGGTTCAATATTTATATTGATAAAAGGGGCATTATTTATAACGATAAAAGGGTATCAATATCCATAATAGAGGAAATCTGTTCGATTCTCATTTTGTAGCGTGATTATCAAGACCGAACCTTCTTTATTTCCAATATCGAACCTTTTTTTCTATTATGAATAGCGAATGAACCCTTTTTTTCGATTATGAATATTAAACGAACCTTATATATTAATATCGGGTAGACTTCGGCACGCCGATTGCAACATAGCCCAGTCGAATTTTCTCTTTGTGACGACACTCAACGATATTACTTTTAAAAATTTCCTAAAATCAGTAAAGGTAAGAAATGTAACAAACAGGTAAAAACGCCACAGGTAAGCAGTGGCGAAAACCAGTGGGTGCAGGGGAGGAAGTCCACTGTAAAATGCCGTACTCATGATTCCCCCTCTCAATGAAATTCGAAGGTAAAAATATAGGGCAAAATTTGTGGGAGACAAAAACTGTTACTGGTACAGTGTAGGCCTATATTGCTGAAAACAATACTACTGAAAAATATGCCGATCTTATATTAGTTTGATACTGAAAAATAGTGAATATCAAAATGAAGAAAAAGCAATTGTAAATTAACACTTGAAAGGAAAAAATAAATTGGTAAAATATCTGTAGTGTTTCAGGGAAGGGAAAGTAGGGGAAAAGGTCACCTGTCACAAAATCTGAAAGAGAACTTTAAACCAATCTTTCAGATATTTGAATATGAAAACTGTCTCAACAATTATGTTGGCACTACAAAATTCAGACGCTCCAAGAAAGCATAGTATTTAAATCACCGTTACTTAAAATCAAACAGACTAATGAGAATAGATACGAATATTCATTTATGCAAAAATGGCGCTTATTTTTATTTTTTGTAGTGGTTATGACATATTCTGTGGAATTTGACTTTCACTGACAAATTTTCAACTCATTTTATGTTCTAGTTTTAAAATAGGAAGAAAAATATAAAGCACGCAGTAGATTGAAATCTGACCGTCCAGTTAAATTTCCAATCATTTTTTTGTTCATGCTGTTTTTGTTTCCTCTTCCAGAAATTTGAAAACACTAACCATGAACCACGCCTTGTAGTAGCCTTACGTAATAGGCCTATCTGTATCTTTTTTCCCGCACGATAGACTGTGTAGCCTTTACAATATTACACACACCAACGTTAATACACACATATATATTTGTTCCCCTTTTCAACTCGTTGTTTCCGAATTTTCTAAAATGAGTCACTAATTCTTTCTCACGTCGACTGTGTCCATTCTAATCCACTTAAACCGATTTCCTGTTAAAAGCAAGTTAATCTGTTGGTAGGCTCCAACAACATTGACAATTGGTCTCTGTTCGGGATCAATCTTTTGTGAAAGCTGTGAGACTGCAGCGATGTGGCAAGAATCCTCAATTGAATAGAATGTCAATAAACTGTAGATCTAACAAAGGATTCTCAGCGAAGGGTGCATGGACTTACGATAACAGTCACCGGCCTCTTATCAAATGTAGCGCTTCAGCGTTCACCATGGACTAAAGGAGAAGATAGATATGGCAAGAACAGTGATGTTGGGAAGTTTTGGGTGTTGGTGGTAATGACGGTTCAGGAGGGATGTTGACAGCCAGGGAGTGAAGAGATGACTTAGTACAGTGCTCCTTTGTAAATATGTGAAATACACCCTGAGTTTGAGTAAGTGTAACACAGATGTTTAAGTATAAGCCTGCAATTTAAAGCAAGCAGACACACTTCATCTGTGTGTTGGAATACTTCACTCCTTTTTCTCCCGTGAATTATTTTGCTTTCTTCGATGTTCTTATTATCACGTTTCTGTGTAATTTCTTTGTAATTTCTTTGTGTTTCCTATTCTCTCTTTGGTTTTGCTTGGATAGGGTTGATGACCCCCAAAGTTTTTCCCCGATTAATAATTATATAAACTTTTTTAAGGGATTCCCAACAAAATTTTATGATGTACGTATATGATAATAAAAGTAAGACAGTAAATATAAAAGAGCAAGTAAAACAGTTGAATAGATAAAAAAAAAAAAGGTAAGAGTCAATAAATGATGTACACAAGAATGAGAGCGCTAAACTAGATGAAGAGAAAGAATCACTCTAAGCATTAAAAACGATAAGTTTTCAAACCCCTTTTGTAAAATATTAAGATCAGGTTAATTGCGTAGTTCTCAAGGTCAGACACGTATCCATGGATGGGGTGGGGGGGGGGACAAGGGAAGCACGTGTCTTCTAAATCAAAATAGCGGACACCTCCATCTCCCCTATTAGTTAGTCTAACGGCCTGCCAAAAGTGGACTGTTCCAATCATGGAGGTACCTCCTCCGTGGTGGTACTTCCATGTTCCAAATTCAGTCAGAACAGCAGAAAAGCGTCTATCTCTGCGTATGCTTCGCCCTTGAGTTGTGGTAGTTGACGGAGGAGAAGTTCTGTGGATGAGAAAATACACCGGCAGGGTTCGTTAGACTGATTAGCTTAGATATGTAAACAGAAGCCCCGGAATTAAGTGGGAACCATCACCTTTATACATGGTGTAGGTTGCATTGATTACAGTAAGTATCACTCACCCGTCATAAACTTTCTGCATAGGATTGGTCGTCATATTACCATTGACCTTTTTTGCAATTTCCTCTCCCCCACACCCCACTCCTGATATTTATCCCCAACCTACCCACACGCGTCGCTACCTGGTCACATTCCACAGGCCACCTACACCTCGTTTAGTAGACGAACCTTTTTTCCGCTCCATCCGATTGTAGCCCAGGACGGCAGACAGAGAGGAGGCACCCCCATCCCTCCGTAGGAAACAAATACGGCACCTCTCCTTATCATAGCATCTATTATACATATATATATATATATTTTTTTTCTATGCTTGATATTTCCCAACACCTGCTATCCCTCATTCACACTCGTTCTTTTACATTTAACTTATTAATTACATAATACCGTAAAATCTAAATTAAGTCCATATTATTATACAGCAGAGAATTGCAGTCAACCGCAAGCGCCATGTGTCAGTGTGTCTGTTAGTACGCATGCGCTAAGAAGGGCATATTCGTGATCGCTCAGCGCGGGGTGTTCACCTCAATTTGACACTTGCTCCGGGATTATACCATTACCCAGGTTATGGCAATTCGTCGTTTCGTAATCGATCAAAAAAGCATGCAAAGATAAAGAAAGACACGATTTACTCGATCTGGTAGTTGCTTTTATCTCTCAATATTCGATAATAAGCTAAGAAATGTGATTGCAGGGCCAGTACTCCTAAAATGGTTCCGCTTCAAAATGATTGATTGAATATCATTATATATGGTCTTGTCGCATTAAGAGGATAGTCCAGGCAGAAATTTAGCTTTGATATGTTTAAGAGTAAGTAAATGTGACCCTTATAGTGAAACTTCCATTCAGTTTCCATGCATGGTTCTTGCGATTTTATCAGTTCGAGTTACCCCCTTTGCTACCAACTGGGAACTTGAAGCAAACAGAAGTGACATCATCTCTTCACATTGCTAAAGAGCCTTTTGTTTTCTTCATTTTTAAATTTATTATTTTGACCTTGAAATCAGCAGGTGGTCAGCCTACATACTGGTTACGTGAAAGTCACAAAACTCTCATACCACTCCTACATTCACATTATGATATCACTATGTATTGAAGTATTAAATTTGGTATATATTTTGAAGAAAAACATAAAATACTTTATCGATGTGGGGAGATGACATCACTCCTGCTTGTTTCAAGTTGACTGTCAGTAACAAATGTGGCAACTTCAACTGCTCATATCTCGGGAACCAAACATAGGAATTGAATGGAAGTTTCACTGTATAGGATCAGATTCACTTACTCTTCAACATATCAAAGTTATGTTCGTGGCTAGACCATCCTTTTAAACTCACTATTCTGTCCGGAACTGACAGGCAATATACCTACGTGTAATCAGACATAGGCCAAATTTGATATTTTTCATTCGGTTTATAAGTTTGCAATTTAGCCATCTGATCGAGAGTTAAAACTTCGTTTTGTTAATTATTCAATACTGCTACATGATTGTCTGAGACCAAAGCTGTAGCCTACATTATAATATTTCAAGAAAGCAGGTAATAAACGTAATGCATGTGCCCACATTTTGCAAGGGAATTTTTTTAGGAAAAGGTCCAACAGGCCTTACTTACCACTCAAATAGTTGAGAAGGAATCGAAAGGTGAAGTTTTGCAACACTCTAGTGTTGTGCTTTATTTCTCATGGTCGCATTGCATGTGACATAAAAAGTCTGTAGTTGACGAAATAAACATCGAATTGTCACCTTTTCTGTTTTTTTTCATCGTCCTTTCTGCAGTTTAAACCGCAAATATTTATTTTGGACATACATGCAACTGTAAACTTTTGAAATCCCAGCGCCTCGAATTTGTGGGTGTAAAAGTCAAATTGCTTTTTAATTTTCGGCTGTTTGAAAAGGTAAGCCAAACTCAACCTCGGTTTTGTTTGTAAACATTTCTACTGAATGAGGCTTCAGGCGAAGTTTGCAGGTCCACAGAGTAACTCCGCCCACTTCCTGCGTAAACAGTTTTTGATTGGTTCCTTAAGATACGGTGTCTTATTACAGCCAGATAACAATGACCTGGGTCAATCCTCCATATTCACACACAGAATTAGTGCACTGATCCTTGTTTGCAGACAATGGTACCATTATTGTCACAAGGATTATTCGGAAATTGGGGAACCTTAGATGTTCTTACGTAACCGAAGAGCACAAGGGGAGTTTATTTAGACGTTCCTCTGAATCTAAAAAGTTGTTTATTCAATAAATAGAGAAAATTCGTTGAGTCAAGTAAGGAGACATTTGATCACCCTATTCCGGTTTCGGTGCCTTTACCACACAGTGAGTGTTATGCTACCAGTGGCAGTTACCACGTCTTCTACAGCGCAGCCAGTCTTCGCCAAGCCTCTGTGTGATTCTTCTTCTAGACTAGATGAAGAATTATGGCGGATCTTCAGACGCAACTTGGACCGATCGACTATAATTTTAATAACAATTGGTCTTCAATATCATGTCAAGCGACGAACCAGTTTTTGAATAACTCTTTGGTTTACTTGCATCCTTTGGACGAACCTCATGCCGGGGACAGCAATCAGAATTCTTCCCGCACCAGTCCGCCACATACGAGCATCAGTGGTCGGCTCACAAATCGAGAAATAGCCTTAAGATTACTTAACGCACCAAATGTCTCCCTAAATTCATCAAATGAACATTCCGGGAGTTTATCAAGCCTTGGTCTGACCGGTGGATGGTCCGAAAAATATTTCGTTGGAGATGTAAGTCACCAGTGAAACTCCTTCATCAAATTTAAATGTTTTATTATGAGAGATGTAAAATAGGATAGGCTTAGCCTAGGCCCTCAACTAGGCCTAAACTGATAGATTTAAATAATTGATAGCAACATTAATTTACTATCAACTAACTGGTAGTGTATGTTACTTTATCTGAGGAGGTATATCCATAACAAGGGCTATAGTAGACGGGGAACGTGAAACCTTACCGTCAATGGTTGAAGTTTTGATCAGATTTCCCATTTATAAACAAACAATCATGTAATGCGTTAATTTTCGTTTTAAATTCCCCAGTCAGTGACAACATGAGTCATAACTTCCATTTCATTTTCGCCTAGCCTAGCGCCTAACCAAGGCCTGGTTTGTTACTGTTAGTCATTAAGTTGTTATCAATGTAATCGATTTCTACCCGGTACATTTTTAGTTTAGATAACATAGTACTACCAGTAAGAGCCAGTAAGTGCAAAAAATATTTTAATATTAATTGTCTCCATACAAAACTAGTTACATACAGCCTTGAACTTAGGAATCAATTCATGTGTGGGAATTTGTCAAGTTTGTTCCAAATAGTTTGCACTGCCCTTGTTATTTTTAAGTATTATGGTTAACATTATCATACTTAAGCAGTGCAATTAGACCAACTGCTAAGTTTTTAGAATGAGATATAGACAATCTCTCCAATTTTCCTCAAGCTGTAGCTGACAATAGAAGACAATCGTCTCCCTCCCCTATGAAAAAAGGTAGTATTAAATCAATGAGCATTGTAAACTTGAAATAGTGAAATCAACATCTTGTGTTCAGGCTCAATTTTCTTCTCTATAGTCAATTTTGTTAACTTTAAGTCAAATAATCTTATTTGTCTTACACTCCATCATCTGACGGTTGCACATTTTTGTATATTTGACACATGAGAGTCTTGCCTGTGTTTTAATTCAAGTTTTTATTGATATTATTATCATTTCCCTAAGCCATGGTTCCACTCTTACAAGATAATGAAAAGAGATCTCATGAATTTCACAGATAAATTAAGAAAAAATGAATTTAGAAACTGTTTGTATAAGTATTATACAATAATCTTTAAAGTGTGCCTGTGAAATTCACATTTTAGTTGAACTTGAATGGTGGCTTTTGGAAATGTCACTAATAAAAATTAAAACTTGCCAAAATCATGATACTGTCAAAAGCACAAAATGTTTCACATATTTATACTTCATAACTTTCCTTGTATTCAACATACTAACAAAGAAGAAGAAAAATTATGTAGGCCGATACATAGAGCTGCACGTTTGAATTATTTTAACTGTCACTAACTAGTTGGCCAATATAGAATATGATGAAAATTTGTGAGGTGATAGATCTCTGAAGTTCATTATTATCAGTGATGATCTATCTCGAAGCCATGTTCAAATGGTTTGTTGCGCAGCTTCATGTCATAAATCTCACATTGTCCTAGTATACTTACAGGTACAGTGTAAAAGACTTTACAGCTGGTCGTTATGTGATTCAGTGTTGGCAACAGTGCTGCCAGATAGCAACTTTTGCACATGGATCTGTGTATTCAAGGCGTAAAACTTCCGTTGTTGCCCAATTGTAAGGCAAGATATTTTGAAATCAGATACAGCGGTATCAAAAATTGCTGGCAGGAAGCCTTTGCTGCCTTGATATTTATGAACTGTTGTGGATTTTTTTCTCTCCTGGTGCAGTTTAAAGGAAATGGCAGCTATTTGTTGTATGCATGTGTACATGTACACTTGGACATGTGGGGCCAACTGCAGTGGCGTGTACTGTTGACCATAATCTAGTTGATCTAGACAAGGAGTTGATCCGGCTTCAGTGCAACATGTCGTTTTTAGGCCACATTTGTTGGGCAGCAAGATGTGATAGGCCTATGCTGTTTGCTGTCTGCATGGACATTAATTTCAGCACTGCAGGTAGTACTCTACCACAGGTCTGGAAATGCAAGGGCAAGGAGCTGTTACCGCACTTTTTAAACACATTATATGTAGTCTCTGGCTACAGGTATTGACTTTGTACACTGACTATGTACTGTACATACTGCAACTTAATCCTTCGAGTGTTGTAAGATGGCTGCCACATATGTTCAATGTGAAAGCAATGTTGCACAACACCTAAGTGGTAGTCCAGGAATATTTATGACACAACAATCTGAATACCTATAATCTGAAAACCTGGAATGAAAAAACACAATATCACAAATTTCTAATTAAATTTCATTGACAACATGTTTTGAAAGACTGAGTCAAGTTTTAAATGACATGGCTCTTACAATACATGTCAACAACATTGTGGTACAGTTAACGTATATGGTTAAAAATGTTAAAGCAATAGCAAAAAATTAAAGAAATGATTGTAAAAGAAAAAAAAAGATAAAGAAATGAACATTCATAGATTGGTCCTCCTTCTGATATGGTCAAAATTCTGTAAAATATTGTTGCAGATTGTTTCCATATTGAATTCTCTGAGAAGTTGAAATTGCACACATACAGGAGGAGACTTAAGGAAATATAATATTTGAAGAGCATTTTTTTTTGGCAGTCTTTTACTAGATGAGATGCCAAAAACATGCATTCTACAAGGATGAATTAATGTCAGAAATGAGTTGAACCAGAATTTGTTAAAAACCTTTGCAAGTCATGGAATTGTCAAAAAATTTAGAACAGACCTCTAACCTTTATCAGAACTTAATAAATTTATTAAGTTCTGGTTTATATTAACCTTATATCGTTATCATTGCCTCGTTATTTAGTCGTGATGGTCATGCACAGTTTGTAAATTGTGTGAAATATAGTCTTGGAAATTTGTGTCATCGATGTTTTGTTTCCTAAGGTGCAGGAATGCAGCTGTTATAATCTTTACAGAGTGCTAGGCCTTTTCCTTCCTCGGTTAGATAGAATACCTCACAGAACAG
Source organism: Stichopus chloronotus (assembly GCA_021234535.1). Lineage (NCBI taxonomy): Eukaryota > Metazoa > Echinodermata > Holothuroidea > Aspidochirotida > Stichopodidae > Stichopus > Stichopus chloronotus. The sequence continues at coordinate 5,930,124 of CM037844.1, forward strand.
GATGTGAGCATACATCCCATGTTCATCAGAAGTTCTAATGTATCTATTTATTTGAAGTATTGCTAAGTGGTGACTCTTGTTTTGGTTCGTCATTTCAGGAAGTCAAGTCCTTCACAAGTTACAGCGATGTTTCATCTACCATGGAAACAGAGGTCAGTTGACTCTTAGCAGTTATTTTCAATTTTATTTAAAAAAAAAGTAGAAGCTTTAAAGTTGTAAGTTAGTGTCTGATAGACAGATCAACTACTAGCAACTCCCTGGATCAAGAGATCAATATGTTCCCCTTCTTCTGTTGTGTCGTTTTTAACCTGTGTGTGTTGTTCAAGTAGAATTGATAAAGTGCCTCTATTTAGGTGGGTCTCTTTTGTATTATGACACTAAATACTGGAATGCCTACAGGTTCTTACTTGCAAAATTCTCTCTGCTAATTTAATTTGGAATGCCACTGGTATGAATATTTGGAACCCCCCATTTAGCCCATGGGAATATTGAACCAACCTCTGACACCAACAATATGGCACACATATGCCTCCCCTTATACTTATCACCAGCTTGTAGCCTGTGGGAACTCTCTTTCCCCATGGTATATTTTTCTTTTTACCAAGGACATTGTCTGCATCAGTTGCACATGGCTGACTAAACTTTGGTGATCAGGAACTGGTATTCCAAAGTATCTGCTTCCATTTTACAAAGGCCTGGGCGAAAAGATTATCAAGGTCCATCATGTGTAAACTAAAAATTGATAGCTTGGTTCACCAGCCCCTCGTATTTTTAACTTTAATGATACTTAAAGGGGAAATACTGTGTTTGTTTAACAGAAAAAAATCCTATTTTTAAATGCGATGTTTATGGACACAGAATCCATGGTAGACTGCTAAGAATAAGGCTGGGTGGTAACCTTCTTTTCAACGTAAGTTCTCGCAGATAGAAATTCAGTCAGTTTTTGCTCTGAGAACAAGTTTGTGAAATGTTGCACTTTGGTTATTTAGTCATTCTTGATATGCAAGTTTGGAGTAAATATTTTGCGGAGATTAAGCAATTGCTGATGTTTATAGTGGAGACAATGATTTAACACTTAAGTCAGTTGTTTTCTTTTGTATGCTATGTTGGTGTATTTTGAAGTAATTATTCCCCTTCAAAGCAAGCATTGTTTTCATCTGAAGTTTGGTAGGTGGTTACTTTTCTAACCTCGTCTCATATATAGGGAACATTCCATCAGGCTACTGTAAGTACTTGCAAAGGCTAGCCTAAGCCCACATTGGCAGGACTCCATGAAGAAGTAGCTGAATTTGTAACTTGTTCAAGTTCAAGCTCTCTTGACTGTTTTAACCCCCTCCTTCAAGTTTTAAGCCAAACCAAATATGTACTTTTTCCTTTGTTAAACTTATACTGAACGGTGAAAGGCTTGAGAATTCAATTGTGAAAAGGTTCGTGAGGAGGATTGCAATCTTCTGAAGTTGATTGCAAACCTATCAGCAACATGTGATGGTGACCACATTTAGTACAGTACAGGAGGACTACAGGGCCTACCTGTAAACAGGCAGCAACCTGTGCTATTGTGTATGTTCCAACTTTCAAGTCACCTGTCCATTGTAATCAGGTGTTGAATCTTTCTTGCAGCCAGGAATGTCTCTTACAATTGCATTGTTCCTGCGTTATTGTTTACCATGAAGTTGACCCTCTGCCTTTAGAATAAGATAAAGGGATATATAGGGCATTTAGAATACACCAAAGAAAATAGCTTCAATCATTGTTAAATGGTTAACCATTCAGTCTCATCCATATAAACATCCACAAAAGCTTTATCTTCTCAAAACATTGTCCGTGTGATGAGTAAAGGAAGATGAATCATTTGAATTTTGGGAAGTTTGGGTGAACAAATTATTGCTGAGCAACATATAACTGCATTTTCTATCTGTCAGGAACTCCTTTTCTTAAAAAGGAGGCTAATGTTCTACTTAAATTTGAATGATCTATCATTCTTTGTCCGCTAACGTTGGTTTTAAGAATATCACGTTTTCTGTAAAACAAATGCCTTATTTCCCTTTAAGGAGATAGATCAAGCCTGCATTGTGAAGGATCTTTTGTAAATGTGGGATGTTCTTTAAAAGGTGAAAGTACTCTTTTACACACTTTCTTACTTATTCTCTCTTCCTTGAATTTTATCATCAACAAGTGGCAAATTGATAGTGTCAATAAAATGTTATCTTTTGCTCCATTTTTTTTTGCAGATCAAGTATCAGTGTAGCCATTCACATTTTAAAATTACATGTCAGGATGTAGAAAACATTTAAATTATTTTAGATGTGACTCTTACAACCTGTAGAAGATGAGAGTGCATGATGGGCTGCTGATATGAAGGATTTTAGGAACCATATATAAATTTAATTTGAAATCCAGAATTACTGGTAGGTCCTGTTTCTTTTTTAAGGGTCTTGTTGATTTGACATCAATAAGTGTGTAAGGATTTTGAAATACGATAGTTGGCATAGTCAAGTTTCACATCCAGTAGCCATGAAAACTCAATATTTCTTTAATTTTTGACCCTGATCTGTATTGGCTGGGGAAATTAGTTATTGATGCAAAAAGTGTCTGGTTAGAAATTTTCAGAAACTAAATTGAAAATTTTATTAATTACTCACTGTACATTGTGGGTTTTTATGCAACGCATTTATGGGAATCCTCTCATTTAGACAATATATGTCAAATGAGTTTGTGAATGAAACTTGATACTGTAAGTGCAGGAAGAAAACACAATGTGCCACTTTATGAATAATATCCATAACCAATGCTTGGACCAAACACAGATTTAAAGCAACTTATGTAGTATATTTGGCAATATTTGCTTCTTGGAAATTTATACTTCAGGTTTGGGACAGTGAAGACACTCTGTAGCCTGTACATCCATGGGCTATGATCTCACTCTTGATTTCTCAAAATAAGTGAAGAGACTTGAGTTGAAATCTTATTGGAGGTTGGCAGTATAACTGTGCAATATACCAGAATCAACGTAGTAGGCCCAATGTTTTATAGCACCGAATAGTTGAATTCAGCAAAAATGTTTCGCATAAATACCCAACTTATCCTCTTTTCTGGATGGGGAGGGAGGGGGGAGAAGGAGGAAAACTTGAAATTTTGAAAGCTTACCAACAAGAACATCCTTTCCCCCATGATTTCCATGAGAAAGAAGTTAAAAGTATTTTTTCAGTCATGTGTAGGAATTTCTAAGTTCTCAACTACTGTAGTGTGAGAAGTGTGCACTCATTTGAATCAGTTTGCATGCCAGTAGCACTGCATTTGTGTACCCACTTCATTAGTGGTTGTGGTCATTTAAATGTCTTCTGCGTTCCATTTGGTAGATCCATAGTCATGTTTTTACATTATTACTGTATGTCCAACTGGCAAATTCTTCCCTTGGGAATAGGTTTTTGAGGGCGCTGCATCATAATTTGTTGTACAGATGTGTAGTTGAAATCATCCAGCTTGTAGGCAAATGTAAACAAACATGTGGAGAGTCTTTATGTCTGTCACCTTGAGATGTGGGAGGTTTGCTCAAAAAAAGAAGATGCAATATCATTCAGCCCTCTAAAATTTGAAAAGGTAGCTCAAATTTATATTCCCTGACCCTCTCGTACACGTGCATTTGGTTATGAGTTCTGGAGTTAAGGCATCAGCTTTTCAGGTGTAACTGTTTTCTAGATTTATGCTGTATCTACAGTCTGTAGCCTGTACAATGATAACCACAAGAATGACCTGGTGTTCTGTATTGTAAGGCAGACTAACTGAATGGAATCCTCGATAATGTACTCACACTGTTACTGTACTGTAGGCCTACTAGGTCAGGGTAATACTGTACCTATAGCTTACAGACCTGCAATACACACAGGTGTTCACACTTCCAGTCTATGTATTACCTGCTCAAGTTCCAGTTGGTCCCCTGGTATAGCACTACAATATGTTAATTTTATTTTGGAGCTCCTGAAGGTGAAAGGTCACACTGTGGCCATGTTTATTCAGTAAACTGTCATATTCGTATCCAGCTTTTAGGATGAACAGCCTGTAACTATCCTCCTCTGCCAACCGCATCTCAACAGTACTGTATCTTTGTTGGGAGTTCTTTGTGTCATTCATTTGATAGCAAACCACAAGCAGATAGAGTGATTCAACATATATCATAACATCAGAACTAGTCCAAGGCATTCAAGGGGGTTAATCTCTTAGCAGCATAAGATGACGTCAAGACATTTAAGATAACTTCTGTCTTAACTTTTTGAACTTTCACTTTCAAACAATTTTATGTGTGGATGACAAAATGTGCAAACTTCCCTTAGGCATGCATCTTTAAAAAGGATGAAAAGATGGCATTATCTAGACCACTTAAAGGTTGCATGACATGAAAATAACATTTTGGAACATTGTCTGTATTGATCATTAAAAAAGTTGAAAATAACCAACAAATTCTTTCAGATTCCATTGCATTGTAGAGACAAATTCCTGCCTCGTACTGTTCGTACCTACATCATGAATAGAATACATAGTGGCTAAGTATGCAAATTAGTGATGTCTCAAGAGAAAGGACTTGCACGATGTGTGTTATCTTAGTCAATGTGTACGTAACCTCAACAACCAAAACAAATTGATATTTTTATACGCCCTGAGGGTTTAATTTCAGCAGCATGTATTTTCTTCTCTATAAAAATGTATTATCGATATCAAGTACCAATGTTAAACCCAGTAAATAAGTTATATGTAAGTCTAGTAAAGAAATACCAACACTGGAACACTCCACATCATCATATCTTTATTTTCATTCATCTTTGAAAAGCCATACATGAGCTCAAAAACCATAAGAGGTAGAAACGCAATTCCAACAGGGTTTCATTCAGGGTCACACTCTGCAACATTTTAATAAATCCAGTTCTTTTCTAGATGCATTTCACATGACATCAATACAGTACCTAAGAAACATGCAAAGCTGCCCCATCCTTTTAACTATCCAGTCACATTCTGAGATCTGAAGCCACTTGAAGTAGAACTTTAAAAGAAAAAGAAGTTTATCTGTTATGCTACAAACTTTCATATCCATTTGGTGATAACTTTAAAACCCATGTCATGTTGGCATTTATGGAGTTGTTTGAGAATTACAGACATGCATTGAATTGCACAAAAACTTGTGTGCTTTCTCTTTTCATTTTGCCAATATCAGAAAAAAGGTTAATGGACAGGTTTGACAAACTTATGTTCGTTATCCCCACCCAACCACTGTACCGTGTTTACCGGTCTTCCATCCCCTTTGTGTGAAGCTACTGTACAGTGTGCATGCAAGTTAATTGTAATTTTTCTACAGTAAGACATGGTGGTTTTTTTCATTTCAAGCCATAGTTTTTATGAAGAGTGGGTTTGTTTTGCAATTTTTTTTCAGCATCATAATCACATTGCAGAACGCTGCAGATTTAGTTTGATGATTAGGGTACAGCTCCATTGTAACTGTTTGCAGGAGTGCTGTAAATTAATGACCAAGTTTGTTTTCACATCTTTTTTTACCTTTCTCCCTAAAGTCAAGTGTATTGGGATGTCAGTACACAGATACAGGGTCAGAGGTCAGTGAAACCAGCCACGTGATCGACCAGTTCGGTGACCTTTCGCTTCTCCCTGTCAGTGACAGAAAGCCAGGAAAGAGGCCACCACCAACGTATTTATGTCATCTGTGTTTCAACAAAGGCCACTATATCAAAGATTGCCCAAAGGTGAGTGGCTCCTTTAAAATTTGAATATGTATGTAAATGTCGTCTCACTGTGAGTTTGGAATGATGAGGACTGCGTAGAACGTGAGAGACGAAGGAAGCCTTGCAGGAAGCTTTACATTGCAGTAGGGAAGGTACAGTGCACTAAGCCCACTTACCTGCAAAGACATCAGAGTAAGATGGATCTGAACCATGGGCATTGTTGTTTTAAATACTTTCTGATTTTCTTATTTGAGGAAATTTCCTTCTGGTTTTTTCACAGCAAGTCCCCTTGTGATTCGCAATATTATTGTAGTCTGCAACGGTTGCTTGGATTGAAGTCGATTTCTCTGTGTTTATTGCATTTACCACAATTAGGATTAAATTTCCTCAAAAGAGTCAATCTTCATGTCAGAATTACAATGCATTCTTGCATACTGGGCGACATTTGTCACTCTGCAATAGGACGGAAGGATTAGAAGAGGTCTGAGGGTGGGGGAAGGTGGAGGTGGAAGAATGAGGGAAGAATGCACTTCCTTTTTCAACTGGCTCTTTGCAAGTAGGCTACTTCTATCGACAAAATATTGTCAGAAGTTGCACAGGAAAAACGGAACCCAGTATCTCAATTGGCTGTGACACACCATTCGGGTACTGAAGCCTAATGTAACTGCTCAGATTATGGGATAGGATGCAGAGCCATGTTGTCTACTCCTTGAAGTCATTGTTTTGAAAGGCAGCCTTTGATTCTCAGGATGGCAATGTGAACTTGCCTGTCCATCATCTCGTCTGATGCTTTTAATTTTCATGACTGGGATGAGTTAATGGGATGCATCTTTGTTTGATTCCAGTGTAAACAGTTCAGGTGAGCGGTGTACAGTAAAGTGTGAAAGCCATTGAAATCATTAATTGCTTCATGATTCATCATCATTTGTGTGAAATGAAAAAGAACGGAATAGTTTAAAGAATTTCTAGTGCTTGCCCACCTTGAAATTGCAGTAGGAAATACTGCACAACCACCGATGCAGAACTACAGTACAAAGTTCTGCAAGTTTAAGCATTCACATTGGTGTGCTGGAAGTAGTGAAAAATATATCTGCATGAGTGTCGGTTGTAGCATTAAAAATATTGGCAAGCAGTGCTCCCATGTGACTTTAGATTGCAAATGCAAGGTAAGGTAACATCTTGTCAGAAGTGAAGGTGTGGCCAAGTTCTGCCATCATAGAAAAATTCCGAATTCATTGCCCTAGCTTGTTTCACAGGAATTTGGGAATGGGAAGTTACCTCTTAAAAGCATAGTGTACTCCATGCTTATTGCACACCGGAAAGAAAGTACTCACTGTAAAGATAAAGGGCGAAGCCTTGTCAAATTCTACGGTACTTGCCATGTTTGATCATGTGACCAAGGAAGAATAGGCCTATTTAGCAGGATTTGGGAGAAGATTGGTACTGTTAATTGGCAATGAACATTCAACAATCCACTGATTGTTAAAGGGAAATAGGGCGTTTAGAATACACCAACATGACAATAAAAAGAAAATAGCGGTAATCATTGTTAAACCATCCAGTCTCATTAATTAAAACCTGCCAAAGCTTCACATTCTCGAAACATTATGCATGGGATGAGTAACGGAAGATGCATCATTTGAATTTTGAAAAGTTTGGGTGAACAAATTAGTGTTGAGCAATAAATAACTGAGTTTCTGTCTGTGAGAAACTTATTTCTTGAAAAGAAGACTAGTGTCCTTCCTCATTTTGAATAATCTATCATTCTGTGTCCACAAACATTGGTTTTAATGATATGGATGTTTTCTGTAAAACAAACGCCCTATTTCCCTTTAAGTCATGAAATAAGATGTTTACTTGGAGTAATTTATTAACTGTAACTTTATTATTTTTGAATCCTTTTTAAAGCCATTTGAGTTTTCTGACATCGCAAACTTTTTCTAAAACCCAACATTAAAGGGTTTGTGACATGAAAATGACATGTCGGAGTATTAGGTGCATTAAGCATAACAAACATTTAAAATAGCCACAAATTCCATCAAAATCTGTCCAAGATTGACCAATGGTGCAGGAAAATTTGTGTCTCACACCTGTATCAGGAAAAACATTGGCAAAGTATGCAAATTTGTGACATCAAGAGATTGACTCCTACCATATGTCTCATGTCTATCCTTTGTTTATGTATCTTTATTTCAAGGACATTTGAGAATTTTATATACTCAGAGGGTTTTATTTTGGATGCGTGTATTTTCTCTGTCAAATATATCTATATATATCACATACCAGTCTGAAACTCAGTAATAGTCGTTGAGAGGCAAAATGTATAGGCTTAAAAAAAGAAATACTGACACTGTGCAACACTCACATCATCTGTTTTTCATTTTTCTCAAATTTGGAAAAGTCATATCTTAAAAACGGTAAAAGATTCTTATACAAAAAATCCCAATGGATTTTCACTCAGGGTTTTACTTTGCAACTTCTGAATGAAGGGTGCTCTTCTTTTAGAAGCATGTCACACAACCTTTAATGTTGGCAATTCTGCTACCTTTGTTTGTACTTTCATAGCAATAAGAGCAACAAGTGTAGCAAAATGTGCCACCATATTCCACATACTCACTACATTATCCCCTAAGTCAGTGAAATGTGCATTGTATGTTCAATGTCCTTACTCAACTGAAAACTCAGCTTTTATATTTAGCGTTTAAAGGGAAATAGGGCGTTTGTTTTACAGGAAACATCCATATTTTTGAAAGCAATGTTTGTGGACGCAGAATGATAGATTATTCACAATAAGGAAGGACAGTGCCCTTCTTTTCAAGAAATAAGTTTCTCACAGAAAAGACACAGATAGAAATTCAGTTATTTGTTCCTCAACACGAATTTGTTCACCCAAACTTTTCAAAATTCAAATGATGCATCTTCCATCACATGCATGATGTTTTGAGGAGATGAAGCTTTGGCAGGTATTTATTAATGAGACTGGATGGTTTAACAATGACTAACACTATTTCTTTTGTATGTCATGTTGGTGTATTCTAAACGCCCTACTTCCCTTTAAGTTTTTACTGTACTGAAAGTACTGTAGGCCCTAAGGTTTTAATTTTTATGTGGTCTACTGTCATTTGACATGCACTGTACCTCAGGCATTTGGGTACAGCAAGTCCTAGAGATACTGTATTTTTGTGTCAGGTGTACAGGTAGTGTGTATTCACCATACCTCTGAAGACAAGAGTTGACACGTATTTTACCCGTATACACCTGAATTGCTTGCGAAATACCACCTCTGGGACCATGTTGTTTGTTTTACTTTTTGCTCACCGAAGTGACAGCCACCTTCTAAATCATAGACCCGTGCAATCGAAGAGGAAAAATTGAGCGGCTTTATTTATAGAATTGTGGTATCGACAAGAGAGAGATCTGGAAATCTCAGACTGTGGCATGCTTCCTGATCAGTCCTTGTTTCCTGAGGTACTTCCTCGATGGCTGTAACTTGGACCTCGACTGCTGCTGTTTAGGAAAGCTTGACACTTTTGGTACAAGTTTGCTTGTCTCTAATGAGCATGATCTGGTGTTGTTGATATTTAAACAGTATAGCAGGGATTTAACATTTTGTGAGGCATGGTATCGATACAGCAGCTAACGACACCCTTGTGCAAGTCATCCAAACAAGTGTTTTCTTGCGTAACCCGGGGTAGCCTGGTACTCAAATGGCGTTTATTATATGGATCCAAAATTACTACCTGATTCCTTCGTGAAGTGAAAAACGACAGAACCGCTCTGCGAATTACGCACTGTGTCAGATTACCAAATATCACCTCCTGTAGACAGCAAATACTGTAGCTCAAAATGGAATTTTGGTACCCTATGCTTGAGCAGGTGTAGGCCAGTGTACATAGTGTACTAGTCAGATTCCCCCGAAGAAAAATATGTCAGTGTACCTTACTGTGGAAATACCAGTGTTAACAATAAATCTGCCATCTTGGTCGGGTACCCGGGTGGGTATGAGAAATACCGGTTTCCAAGTGTTAGGAATTGTTGAAAACGCTATCGCTGTACATTTGCAAGGACTCATTAAGATTCTGCACTCATGGCATGGTTTCATATAGAATGGTCTCTCTGGTAGCTGCTAGATAACCTGTCCCTTGATCTATCCCCCTCTGTCGCCATGGAAACCCATGTTTGGGATGCAGTAGCATGCAAGTCTGTGAGACCCTGGCCTTGTCTGAACTTAGTATGATAACAGCAATTAGTGATTTTCCCATTACTGCTTGTTAGTATATACTGTAGGCCAATGTTGGGTAACTTGGTTGATATATCAAAAATTATCATTCTTGCGACAATGTTTTGACGAGTGGATATGACATTTAGTTTTTCATGAAAAATAGTAATTGAAATTATGAAAAAATATGAAAGAAGTAATAAAACCTGTTCCCAAATGCTGCCAAAATTCCACAAAATACTCTGACAAACACCAGTGTGTGTGTCAAAGCAGCCTGAGTATCCCCATGAGCTCAGACTATGTGGTACTAGGAGCCATGGAAACAGGAGGAGGGTAAAACTGTATCCAACATTACTCATATGGGCCTAGTGTTAACCACAAAATGAAGTCACCTTGACAAATTCAAACCATAAATCTAAAATCTCTTTTAACTGCAAGTATTCTACTCACTCACAGTGTAGTTATAAAAAAATGATCTGTAGTACTCCACCACATTAGGATATGATAAGTTCAATTTTTGGAAGGGTTTATGTGATCTTTGCTGTATTTTGTCATGAGACACTTTGCTTTAGTTAGGTACAGTAGTTTGCTTTACACAACATGTGTTATATTTTGTGGAGCATTTAGGTTTTGAAGCAACATCAGTGACTTTTTTTTTCGTATCGAACTAAAATTGGACGAACATCAGTGTATGCTGAAAATCAATGTACTGTATGCTGAAAAGCAGTGCATGCTTTCATTAGGCTAGTCCTAAAACTTTCACTGGGAAACCATCATAACTATCATAGTTATCGTGATAGTCATCTCCTTAGCTTATCATGATGACAAAGTATCAATATCCCTCAACACTTTACTGTAGGCCTAATGTCCTGAAATCTGGACTACATCAAACAACAAGTTAGCGTGGCTGTCATGACAATGTTTGAGAAAATTCATTGATGAAACTTTTTCATAGTTTTTGATTCCTTGAAATCCTGACCATTACAAAGTAATGGCTGAATTTCATTTCAAGTCCGAGTCACAATTGGTGGGTGAACCATGTCTAAAATTAACATCTTTTTTTTGTGTAACTCTCTGTTTGTATTTTCATTACAGTTGTGTGGGGTTCGCTAAGAAATAACCCCCTGTGTCAGTATGGAGTTGCTTCTTGCTTGTACCTGATATGATGTACCTACTACATTCATGTGACTGATTTGTCTATAGATGAGTAACATTTATTTCAGTTGCTATTTTATAGAAGGAGGTTTTGGAGGAGGACTTTTAAGGAGCTATTTGAGTTAGTGTCGGCCACAACTCATAACCGAGATTCCCTCATTAGTGACTCACTGTACATGGTACTAAGGTAACTCTTTTCTTGCATTTTCAGTCTCAGATGTAAAATTGCACATTTATCTGTATCAGTCATTTCTTCAAAGTAATATGGCCCGGAGAATAAAAAGAGTTCTTAAGTCATCAAAAGTTTTCTAGGGTTCCTCCTGAGCCAACTTTTTATAATGAACTAATCTTTTGCATACTGTAACCAGGGAGCTACTTACTCCTAGTAACAGCCCCCTGCTGCAACAGACTTGCTGTACCGGTTAGCATTCTCTGTAGAGAACCAGTCGGTAGACAGAAAGAAAAGTTAAACGACCATGATAATCAATCGAGTAAAAAATATCCCTGATTGGCAGGTAGTCTGTTGAATCTCATGTGATGGAGAGAGAAAGGAGGACACCTTTGCCAGTAGGCAACATAGAAGTTTTTGCTTGCAAGGGACAGAGAAGCAAGAAAAAAAAGGAAAAAAAAAAAGAAGAATCCTGGGGATCAATGCCTTTGGGACTAGTTGCTATTAGAGACCAGCCTGTTTGTTTCTATAACCACTGAAGAATGGTGGATAAAAAGACAAAGCAGGATTATTGTCTTGGAACCTTCTGGGAAAGTTTGATACGTTTGACCTTGTAGGGAAGTGATTAATGAGCTGTGGCAATTTGGGGTTCTATAACATCTTCCAGTTCGAAGTGTGGCTTCCTATTATTAGTTTTGATGGTAACAGGGATCACAAATGTATGTGCTTATGGATGACCTGTCCCTTATCTTAAAACGTTTGTAGGGCACCAAGAATGACACCTAAATGGAGAGAATATGTGTATCGTGTGCTACATATATGACTGTCTTAACCATGCTGAAACATTCTCTCTTTGAATGCTGACGATGTTCGCGATATATGAAGCCATGCCTAATGTATTGTTGAATTTTTAGTGAACAAGTTTTACAAAAGAAATACTACCATTGTGCAACACTCCACATCATGTCTAGCATATCCATCATACTTTGGAAAGCCATACAGTATATCTCAAAAGTGGCAAAAGATATGAACAAAATTCCCACAGATCAAGGCTTTACACTTCAACTTATGAAGGAAGCCAGCTCTTTACTAGGAGTATGTCAATGCTACTTCATACAGTGGCATTACACTGCAGACTACACTTGAGAAATTTTTTGCAGTAAATTACTGCTTCTAGTAGGGCATTTAGCAGTTCAAATACTAGAGTTGCAGAGGGATTTACGTCAAAATAAATTGAACATAGAAGGTTAGAAGTGGGTAATATGAGGAGATAGGGTCTGTTACAAAATGTGGATCTTAATTCTGGGTGGAACTTCATAAATTTCGGTTTTTGTGACCTTTGCCCCCCCCCCCCCATCAGTCTGTAAAGTCAGATGTTAGATTCATCATTTGTGTGTTAGTGTATTTGTTTGTTAGTGTGCAGTTAAATTAAGTACACTTTTATTCATTCCTGAAGTCTATTGTTGGTCATGGAGGACTATCTTTGGGTGAAGCAGGAGTATCAGTAGTGGTTGTGTTTCGTAGGTATGACTTTGATATTTTACCTACACTTTCCTTTTATGTATATGTATCCATTAAAGCAGGGGTAGGGACAAAAGGTGCAAGGTTGGCAGAATTTCGAGTCCAATAAGCCTGAATCATCATTACTCAAAGGGACATTTGATTCCATCTTACGGTTTTGTACAGCATTGAAGGAGATGATCTTCATTTTGTTTCACATTTCAAAGACCCCTAACTCCTTTTAATGACAAGTTTTCTCTTTGAGTAATCACGAAGGAGAACACCGTCAGATTCATTCAACCGAGGGCTGCACCACCATCACTGGTTTATATTCCAACTGTTTGGCTGGTCAATCCCATTTGTGCGAAAGGAACTTATCACAACCTCTCTTTTGTTTTGCCATTAACCATGTTACAGAAGGTTATGACTCTCTAGATGCCTGCTGTGTACGTGTAGACCTACATGGAATGAAAGACTGCTGCCCGCTTGCTTGCCAGTGCCTTGGCAAACACACGAAACCTTATCTGATGAAGGGGGCGGGAAGCGTTGCTGCTAGGCTGTTGTAACTGATTAGCACACATAACATATGTGTGATAGTGTTCACTCCATCACTGTTTCTGAAAGTAAAGAAATTGCCACTTGCACGCATGAATGGATGTTAGTATAGCAGGCTGTCTTAGCAGTCTGTCACGGTTTGCTGTATGAGATTACTGCAAGGGGTTTAGTGGTTATCCTGTGTAGAATTAATGTTCTTCCTATATAGATATCCATACTGACAACTGGTGGAAGTCATACCCTGAGAAAAATTTCTTAGTTTTGGATAGTGCTCATCAGGTACTAACCTTTGTGCAGGGTCAATGAAATTACTGTAGGCAAGTGCCTAGCTCTGCAGCTTGCACAACGGATGTGTATTACTGTACTCATGTTCCAACTCTGACTGCATTTGGAATACCAACGTCCGTGAACTCTATTTTGCATTCTGACGCAATCTGTATTGAAATGTAGTGAGGTGAGGGTCGTGTGACATAAAGATTACATTTTGGACTATTGGATATATTAATCATTGAAATTGTTGGTAGTAGCCACAAATTCCATCAAAATCCATCAAATATTTACAATCTTACAAGCAAATTCCTGTCTAACATGTGTATCATGAAACATTGGCTAAGTATTCAAATTTGTGATGTCAAGAGATGGACTCCTATTATATGTCTTTTGTTAATCCTTTCTTTACTTAACCTTTATTTCAAGGACAATTGAGAGTTCTATATGCCCATTAGGTTTTATTTTGGAATCTTTGTAAAATTTTGATACCAATTATCAGTGTGTAAACCAGGGATAAAAATGTTCATTGAGTTTTCATGAAATTCACAAAACTTTCCTTAGCCTGTCAAATTCCCTTCAAGTAATAGTAACAGGTTCAAAATAAAAGGATCCCTATGTGCCACATTCAAAGGAATATTAATGAGTGAGTAATAAACAATTCATTTTGGTTTTTGAAAATGTATGACCAGACACTTCACATTAGTACTAATTCATATGCACACAGCCAGTACGAGTAAGGGGGAAAGTTTGAAAAATTTGGACTTCTCATAATTATTGGATGCGAAACTTGTTTGATTGTATTGATTAGAAGCATTGTCATGCATTTGTACCTTTCAAAAATCATGCAAACTTATCGATGCTAACTCCATGAGCCCCTTTAAAGGGAAATAGGGCGTAGAATACACCAACATGACATAATAAAGAAAATAGCGGTAATCATCGTTACACCATTCAGTCTTATCAATAGACATCTACTAAAGCCTCATCTCCTCAAAACATTATAATGCATTTGGTGAGTAATGGAAGTTGCATATTTGAATTTTCAAAAGTTTTTGTGAACAAATTATTGTTGAGCAACAAGTAACTGAATTTTTACCTGTGAGGAGCTTATTTCTTGAAGAGAAAGCTACCGTCCTTCCTTTTTTTGAATAATCTATCATTCTGCATCCACAAACATTGGTTTCAAAAACATAAATGCCTTTTCTAAAACAAACGCCCTATTTTCCTGTAAGCAACTAAAGGACAAGATAGAGATAAAAATAAAATATTGACACTGTGCAAAACTCCACATCATCAGGTTCGCATTTCTTTCAAACTTTGAAAAGTCATATACTGTATCTCAAAAACGGGTAACACATATGAACAAACTTCCAACTGACTTTCATCCAGGGGTTCATTCGATCTGCAGCCTCTGAATAAAGCTAATGTAGCTCTTTTCTAGATGCATGTCACACTCACACAACCTTTAAAGATGACATCAACCAGAACTGTACACAAGTTAGCGCTGAAGACATAACCATGAAACCTATTTTTTGTATGGAACAGCTCGAGAAACTGCGCACCACCACCGTGAGAGCGATTACACGTCTGATGGAAATAACAGAACGGTTCTTAAATTTCTACTAATGAAGCGCTGGCCACGGCTACTGTACGTTACACACGTCTTTGTACAGCATCACCTAGAAAGAAAGCTGGGGAATATGACTCACATTCTCACACATTTCATTGTCTATTCATTAAAATGATCCTGCAATTAAGATCGTTTTTTTGTTTGGACTGTCCATCCGCCGTCATTCCAGTCTTGCACTTTCACGTGAGGATGTCTCCCAAACTACAAGCGTTCTTTGATTCTGTAAATCCAGAGGAAGGATGTGGTTGATTCCACCAGTCAGTGAACTTGTGATACCAGTCTAGAACCAGAGGAAGTAGTTCAATGCTGGAACAGCCCCAAAGCGAGGTATGCAGAAGACATCATCGTATCTGATGCTGCATTACCGGTAAATCAGACCCACATGTCTGAAGAAGTATTGTGTTACTTTGGCACTATGCTTAAAGGGAAATAATGTCTTGTTTCACAGAAAACAATCAAGTTCTTAAGACATGATAGAGTGTTCAAAACAAGAAACGACATTTATATTCTTTTCAAGGAACAAGTTTCTCACAGGTAGAAATTCAGTCATTTGTTGCTGAACAGTAATTTGTTCGCTCAAACTTTCCAAAATTCAAATGATTTATCTTCTGTTACTCATCACATGCTTAAAGTTTTATGATTAAATCTATTTTCATTGCATACCATGTTCTAAATGCCCTATTTCCCATCAAGAGTACTTTGACCAGTATTATGCAGAAAGCAAAGTTACAAAAGGTTGTAGCCTGTTGCCCAACATTTGGGTGACATAGGGTGAAGGATACCACGACAGATTTTCAAATGTAAAATGCTTACACTTGTATTTGAAATGTTAAAGTAACATCTGGGTCTATACACCATCTGGGTCTTATGCACAGAGGAAAAATTCACCCAAACTACTGTCTCTTTTCTTCTTGTGTTTTTAGATGCAAACCAAACACTAAGTACTCAGTAGTGATTCATCTTTGTTTGATAAAATTCCCAGCATTCCTAGTGGCACATTTGTTTGTAAATAATACCACACCTGAGAAAAGCAGGACTTCCAAAAAACCCCAGTGTCTAATATTGACACAGGTTAGTGGATTGTTTTGATCTTCCTAGCTGTACTTTTTCCCCTCCCTGGCTTTTTCTGGTGGTTTGGTTAATTTACATTTAGCTCAGATGGTGCCATGGTGGTGTCCTTTGTGCAGTAAATAGTCCTCCTCATTCACACCAGCCTGTTTCAACCTGTACTACCATTACTCCATGCACAACTTACCCAGCATAATGGCACTGTGGTAGTTTGACCATGATGTGACCATGTGCATCATGTAGAGATGGTAATTGTGGTCTGAGCAGCCAACCTGCCATTCATGGGATGAGTAGACATGCCCTGTGTAATTTTTACAAGCATATAAGTGCTGAAATATTTCTATACACTGAGCACACTTAGATCTGGATTATTGCAAATTTGAGGTTTTAAGGTCAGAAGTCACCAGCAGGGAAGAAAAAAAAAGTATTCTGAAGTGACATCATGAGTCATACTTGATAGGGCAGACAAAGGATGCCACTTACAGATACATGTTTATAAACCAGAGATGCTAGGCTCTCTTCTGTTGCATAAGAAGCAATTTAGAGTGAGTTATTACATTATTGCAAATCGTTGGATAGATATGTCACTTTTAAAGATTTGTTTTACTTTCCACATTTCCAGATCGTAAAAAAGTAAATCTCTATGATACGTTTGCAGTGGCCTCCGTTGGGATTTTTTTTGGGGGGTGGCCGCTCCCACACAGAGTGATAACTGCCACCCCTTCCCTGGGAAGAAACTGCTCCCCTAGCAATAACTCCTGCATCTGTCACTGCAAAAGCACCTCTTGACCGTAAAAGTTGCCGATAGGATACTGCTGTTTCATGTAGAGCAAGAAATAAATCTTCTCTTTTAGTGGCATCATTTAGCATCTCAATTATCAAAAAATTCTGGAGGTGAGGTTTGAAACCTTTCAACCCTCCCTAGTGATAAGGCTCTTCTATCATGTTCATGCTTCATGTGTGGCCTCCCTTCCCTTCCCTTGAAAGTTTCTGGAGGACGCAGGAGATCAGCCGTTCGTTTTTGCAGTGGTGCAAATCTTCACGGGAAGAATGGCTTTGGTTTACTTCCAGGGACGGTTCGTTGTAAGATAGAAATGACTTTGGCCGGGCATGATAATTTACTCTGCAGTACTTAGCATCACACAGTTGGGAAACATCTTCATGCACTGTGTAGGTGAAAGGTTGCTGCTTTCGTAGAAAATTAATTTTGAGTGACTTGCTTCTAACTGGCTGTATAGAGGTGGCTATGTGCAGCGGTGTGATGAGAAAAGTACTGTAATAGTTATACAGAGTTTCTAAGCTGCTATAGTTAATTCATTTGCATAGTCTATCTGGATTCATGTTGCAAGCAGCCAAGTCTGTAAAATCTGTTTGGCAACTGATCGATTGCCATCGTGTCAGCCAACATCAAAAAAAGTTCTCCCCACTTTATGTATGTTTCTTATTTCTTGGCTTTTTGGTGACTCACAGATTCCTCTAGACTGTGTCTTGAAAGCTGTGCACATAGTCACTCTGGCGGTTCTCCAAGAGGCCTGGTTGATAGGAGTTGATAAAAAAATAATATTGTGGCGTTTGCCTGGATCTTGCTCTGGGCGCACTCTTTCATTCTCTTTGGGGGGTTATCGTTCCATCTGTGAGTTATTAAAGGGGCTCTTTGAGTTGATATCAATGTGTCTGCTATGATTTTGAAGGGTATAAACACATGGCAATACTTGTAATTAGCATAATTAGTCAAGTTTCACATCCAATAGTAATGAAAACTCAAAACTTTTGAATGTTTGACCCCTACTTGTACTGCTTGTGTGAATGTGAGTAAGTACTAATATTAAAGTGTCTGGTCCCAAATTAAAAAAAATACTTAAATTGTAATTACTCATTAATGTACCAATTATGTACGTGAAACATTAGGATCCTCTCAGTTACTGTTTGACCATTGATCGTTGGTATGTGAAGGTGACTTGACAGGTTAAGAAAAATTTAGTGAATCTCAGAACAGAAACTCTATGAGCCTCTTTAAGGTCCCTCAATCGAAGTACCTAGAACCCCAGATACATTGTTAGAGGTACTGTGTACATAGTCTATATGGTAAAGAAGTGTCGATCTTTGTGTGATGTACAGTACAACATTGTAAAACATACAATTCCACTGTTCTGGAGTCCAACAGTGACCATTTTGAGGGTGTGGAAATGGATAGCAACCAAACAGCAGCTGTATAGTTATATGCAGGGGGTGAGGAAGAATGCTGTCGTCTGTAGTGTGCCAAAGATGCATGATTTCCGGTTTCAAGTCTCCTGAAGAGGGTTTAAAGAACAGGAAATAACAGTTACGAGCAGAATCATAGTTTTCGTTACATAGAGGGGTTTTCACTGGTAAACTCAGTCATACCCATCAGACATTTGCTACTGTACCAAAATAATAAATATAAAAAATAAAAATAAAAAATACTACTGAGTTCCTTCATCCATGAAGTGAACAACTTCTTAGGTATTTATCAGATGTTGAATCTGTCAAATCTGATGCATTCTAATGCATTAGAGGTGTGGCAAACATTTCTGATCATAATACCGTTGTCTTTATAACTGTCAGCAGCTAGACTAGTGTAGGCTACATCACCTTCGATAGCCACAAATGCAGTTTTGCTCTTTTTTTTTTTTGTCATCTTTTCTCTTCATATTCACCACCAGTTTTTGCTACACCATCATTAAAAACCTGTGTTCTTAGGCTGTGTGATATATTTCATGTTGTGTTTCCATCCTGTCCAGATTGGATGAGGTAACACAAGACATGCTTGGCCAGATGTAAACCAGAGGACTCAAAGTTTAACTAACTGTTGGTACACTGAAACTGCAGTAAGACAAGCAGGTACAGTAGGCCTACATACCTACAGCCCTGTCAGTGAACCAGAATTGAGGATGACCTTTCACCTTTGGTCTTAACAAGATTTTATGGCCATTAGCACATTGTAGTGACCATAGGAGTCTGTGTTGCTAGGCACAAGATTGCGGTAGCTTGGTGTATGGTGAAAGATTATAGGCTAGAGATTAAGTTGTACTGTAACTTGTAAGGAGATACAGAAATAATTACAGAGTACTGGACTGTACAGTAGTGGATGTGAATTAAGTGTGATAAACCCGTATGAAGTATGGTATAGTGACTGAAAATCTTCATATGAAGGGGAAATATAATGATGATGCAGGTTTATTCCGAATGCTAGACAATACCACCAAAAGAAGAAGGAAAAATGGGAAAGAGAAGAATAATCCTTTGAAAACCCTGAATAAATTGTGATTAGAAAACAAGATTCATGGAAAGTGGTGGACACAATTTTCCATCGATACTGAGACAAGGGTGATGAAAATAAATTAAAATGCAAAAGTAAGAGAATAATCTACAAATGGCTAATTTACCCAATTAAGTCATTTACTGTACATAACAGACAGTAAAAACGATTAACAGAACTCTATTGCGCATGGACACAATTAGTTCGTGGAAAATATGAAAGTTGGTATTAGATGATATTACAGTATATTCTATCATTTGGACAGCAATGAAAGCCCTTTCGTTGAAGGAGAAAAAAGAAGAAAATTGTCATTTGACCATATATTGTCTGGCTTTTTCACAGAAAGGGAAGCAAAAACAAGGAAGAATGTGAACTCATAGTTGCAATTACTGCATTGCATGTGCTGTAGGCATGCCGTTACAATACTATAGATTATGCACCAAAGTCAGTGGAAACTGCGCAGTTCAACGGATGGTTATGTTTCCAGTCGTCAGTAAACAGAGACTGGTGCAGTTTGGTTAGAAAGAAGGAAATGACCAAGCTAATAAATCGCAAATGTAGTAACAAGAGAGACTGTAAAGTAGTTGTAAACATGCTGAAGGGGAACAAAAAGGACCTTAATGGGGGGGGGGGGGGGGCAGCAGAAAGACCAGTCATTAGTCTGTATCATGCCAAAAACGGAAATCAAATTTGTGTTCTGCTGAGAACAAGTCAAGATTGCATGAAATGAATTTGTGGCAATTACAGTTGACTGCAGATAAGATTAATTGGAGGTAACATGTTATTCATCCATGTTCACTCAGTGAAATCAAACAGTCTTCTCACTTGAGGGTTTCCTCGGACGTAGCCTTGAGGGTTTCCTCCGACGTAGTGGCGAGTGCAAAGTTCGATGGGGTAGGGGTAAGAATTGGGGGTATCCATTGCTCCTGACTGACATAGGAAGGTGGTGTTCATTTGTAAGGTCTAGAATGGTGAATCTATGACTAGTTTTTGGTTTGGATGATAATGTTAACCTTTGCACTCATGATGGTGGATGTGTATGTATTACGAATGTGTGTGTGTTTGTGTCACACTTCCATATGTCAGTTGGGAACCCAGGTACTCGACTGACTATTGATTTCAGGTACCTGAATTTGGTTTTTGAACTAGGTGGAAACATTATAATACTGAAATTATAAATCAAGTGGCAACTTCAGATGATTGTTGACATAATTTGGATGAATTTTGGCTTTCCTCACAAATTTGCATTAGTTAAAATACACACCAATGAAGGAGATGGATTGCCCTGTGTACAAATAGTAGAAACCTTGAAGATGAGTCGGTCTTCCCTCTTTGCAAGTCCACATGAAGTGAATTGGAGGTCTCAATTACTGTACCCCTCAAATATTGTTAAATGTAAACTGATGTACTGGATGGGCTTGCTGTCCCCCTAGTCTGTCTGTGACTGTTCATTCCTGATACCTGTTGATCAATAATGTTAAGACTTTTGGAAAAGAAGTAAACCTATTATGCCATCTAAAAAAGGAAAAGAGAAAAGAACACCAGGCAATGTCATCTTTATGAGAAGTAATTAACATTCTTTTTGAGTAGTTAAGCAAATTACAGTAAACTGGTTAAACAACCAACCTGTGAAATACTCAATTTCTGTTTGGTTTGATTATTGCATCGAAGAAAAGTCAAAATATTGAAAGAAATGGTTATATCGTAGAAACTGAAGATAATCCTGAAATATTGAAAGTAATCGTGAAATATTGAAATTTACAGTGAAATAAGTGTGGAAATAATGAGTTAAAATTGAAAAGAAATACTGTTAAGTTTGTGTGTTACAGCAAGAACTAAGAATTGCACTTGTACTGTAGTTTCTGCTAGTCCCTCAGACATACTGTACAAATATAGGGTCTACAACTGTATCTCAAGTTGTCAACTTAAATACAGTATATGTAAAGTGTGAGGGAGGGAGGGACAAAACCATTTGTAATCCAAGTACAATATGCCCTTCAAAGCACTACTGTTTACCTGGCACTGATTTATTTAGGAAAAAAAATGAAAAAAAAAAAAAAAAAATTGTCTAGTGTCTACAACATTTGATTTCCATTTTGGGTCCAGTTGTTTTACTTGCAGGTGATCGAACTGAATGCAGAAAGCCCACTGTTCTAATTTTGTTTTTTTTTTCTGTTCTTCCGTTATTAAAACTATCATGTGTCATAAAGCTGCTATGAACCACTAAGCCACTGTGAGACTAAGGGGTGAGTCAAATCCAACCTATCCCTTCCACTGGGTATGGCGGAATGCTGGTGTCCATGGTAACGAAACAGTACCAGCCAGCTGGGTTTGATCAAAATTATGACATGCATGATTATGATATAAGTTAGCTTTGCCCCATTGTGGGGTACGAGTGGAACAACCACTGCAAGTATCTACAGGCATAGCTGTCAGTTACACACTGACAGGGGAGTCACTGTCTGACAATGCTTAGTTTGTCTCTATTCAGGGAGATGCCACCCCGTGGTCTATTCCCCTCCCCCAAAAAATTTGTGTGAACCGGCACGAACAAGGTTTTAGAGAATGATTAAAGTTTTAGGATTGGGGTTAGGTTTGTGTGAATAGCAGCTCTTACTGCAGTAATTTGCCCATATTACCTGCACCATGGGGTATATAACTAAATGGTGATTGGTTAGTACTGTGCATGAGATCTATAGCAAAGGCTCTAGTCTGGCATTATGCTTTTGATTGTAAGAAATGACAGGTGAAAAATTCATTAAATACTGTGACATTGGCCTTTACCTTTAAGTTGAATTTTCAAAAGTTTTGGAAGAAAATGCATAATGTCAAGTTCACGTAGTATTTTTTTTCAATTATGTGATAGCTATTTTGCTTTTAAGATGAACATAGTGTATCTGATGTAATTTACTTTGTGGCCTACATGTTGTTAAAGAGAGGCGGTGTGGAGCAACTCCACAGATCTGTCATTTTGAATTGCATTGTTCTGCCGAGGAGGTTCTGCGAGCTAGAGCCTCCATTGGTTTTACATCGCTCTTTCCTATATCATTCTGTACCAGTGTCACCATTTTCAGTTTTTTTGAAATTTCCTCCTTAAAATGCTGAAATTCTGAAAATCTCAAATGTAAAATCAGTGACTTTTTGGTCCCTTATGGAATGCAGGGAAGGAATCTAGTAGGTCATAATGGCGTGTATGTGCACAGTATGTGTGGGCATGTGACATCTTTGCTTGTAAAAATAATATAAGTAAGAAGGGAAAGTGCCTGAGCTTCATAGTTGGTGTGTATGTAGTCCATAGTTAATAGATGATCCCTAATGTTTTTCCTGGAGGTCAAATGTCATTTGAGGTCACCATTTTAGACATGATGTCTTAAGAAGAATAAGGTGACATTTGAACTTTCAAATTGGTATATACTATGTATTTTCCTTTGTTTCCCATGAATATTTGCAAGGACTCTCAAAGTCATGACTTTCTGGTTTTGTTTAAAACCAAGTGAGTTAAAATTGAGAACTACAGTGAGTCAGTGATGTTGACCACACAGACATGTTCATAGGTAACCCGGATACCCCTCGAAATCTCCAAAATTACTACATGGTTGTTTGATAAAGTGACCAACAACACTTCTTCTTAAAGCAGGATGTGCTGAACATTATCCCTGCAATGTTAAAAGTGCACTAAAAGACTGGCTATCTTTGGTAAAGTTCCAAAAGGCTGCACAAAATACACACGACCTATGAGGTGAAGTACCCCCAAAGTGCGAATGTTGACTAAACACGGTTGGTCTCACATTTTTGTTGAGTCAGAAATTACTTTAAAGGAAATTATGATTGAAAGCACTCATCCCATTATTCTGTCTTCCACTGAGAGTAGTGTTGTTGTTACTCTAAGATTTTGATAGGTTGCTGTTATGTACTGTACAGTATGTCCTACTTTAATCCATATACTGTCTATCAAACATTAACCTCCAATCTTGTACTGTACTATAGACTGTAGTCAGGGAATCATTTATCCAGTATCGCAGCACAATTTGAGACTAAAGCAGGTCAAATTGCTATACAAACGATAAAATTCATAGCAATTATTGTGTGCACGACCCTCACAGTTTTACCAGTGGTTTCCCAAAGACCCTTAAAGGGAAATAAGGCGTTTGTTTCACAGGAAACAACCATATTTTTAAAACTAATGTTTGTGGACATAGAATGACAGATCATTCAAAATAAGAATGAACAGTGGCCTTCTTTTGAAGGTGTAAGTTTCCCACAGATAGAAATTCAGTTATTAGTTGCTCAACAATAATTTGTTCACCCAAACTTTGTAAAATTCAGATGATGCATCTTCCATTACTCACCTCATGCATAATGTTTTGAAGAGATGAAGTGTTTGCAGATGTTTATTGATGAGACTGAATGGTTTATCAATGATTAAAGCCATTTACTTTGTATGCCATGTTGGGATATTCTAAACGCCCTATTTCCCTTTAAATTTCCCCAGACTGCAACACAAAATTAGTAAACACTATTAAAATTGTTCCCTGTGTAGTATCTATTGACATTTATGAATCCTTGTGTGGGTGATTTTATCTGTTTCCTGAAACTTGGATAAAGGATGTGCGTGCTAATAAACCATACAGGGTTTCCAAAAATAAAAAAGAAAGGGAAGAGTTGCTCAAAAAGCATGAATATTTACATCATAAATTCCATAGCAATTGTGCTGTATTGAGTGTTACAGTATAGTACAATTGATCCGGCATACAGTACATGATTTTAAAGGTTGTGTGACATGAAAATATTTTGGAGTATTGGGTGCATTTATCATTGAAAATATTAAAAATAGCCACAAACCCTATCAAAATCCATCAAAGATTGACCAATTTACAGGAAAATTAGTGTCTCACAACTGTATCGTGAATAAACATTGGCTAAGTATGCAAATTTGTGACATCAAGAGATTGACTCCTATGATATGTGTTATTTTAATCTTTTGTTCATGTAGCCTTTATTTCAAGTGGCATTTGAGAATTTTATATACCCAGAGGGTTTTAGTTTGGAAGCATGTATTTTCTCTTTCAAAAATATCAATATCACTTACTAATCTGAAACTCCGTAATTAAGAAGTTACAGTATGAGGCAAAATATGTAGGCTTAAAACGAAAGAAATGCTGAAACTGTGCAACCCTCCACGCCATCCGTTTTGCATTTATCTCAAACTTTGGAAAGTCTAGATCCTATCTCAAAAACGATAAAAGATACGAACAAAATTCCAATGGATTTTCACTCTGGGTTTTACTTTGCATCTTGTGGATGAAGGGTTTTTCTGTCCCAGAAGCATGTCACACAACCTTGAATAACTAACAATCTGTAGGCAGACTGATTCCAGAATCCAAGTGATCTGTAGTTCACAGACTTTGGTGAGATGTGGTGCATGAGTAATACATGTCTGTTTAGGGCTAACTCATGAAGAGGCTAACTGGACAACTGGACTGTACTGTAAGCCAACTGAATGGTATGAAATATCACTGTCCTCCAGTGGCCAGTCACTTTAAATAAAGGACTGCTGTACTGTATATCACTTCATCATTCTTTATCATTTGAAGTTGAAACAGAAGAGCTAATTTTTTTAAGACAAATGAAGCAAGAAATTTTTGTCCTGAAACAAGTATCCTTGTTAGGTCTTTTTCTTATACTGTTAAAATCTTCTGTACAGCAGCATATCCACAATCTTGGACACAATCGTTGGTACACTTCGTCGTTCGTACGTTGCAAATGTAATACCAAATTTTCGCTTAACATGACACCTCATGCCCCTTTTCAACGTTGCGCCATTGGAGCGAATGAACACTTTGAACAGTGATCCTGTAGTTAACATTGAAAGGGGGAGCAGGGTGTCTCAAGGTATGTTGTTCAAGATTGTTCATTGTAGCTTTTTGTCGAATAGGTTCTGGAGTAGATGGCAGCTTTCAATTTGAATTGTGACAGTAACTCGAGCTTTTGAAGTGTGTCTCCATACATGGTTGATTGAATGGACTACGTTATGTGTCATTCGCTTTCAGTGGTTGAGACTTTCCCCCAATCTTACCCTCACTGGGATGGTATTTTGACATTCTGCAGATTTCATTCAGGTACATCCAAAATATGTATTCTGATTGGGGGATGTATTTAAGTTATGATAATAAAAAATGTTGAAAAAGGAATTTTAAGCAACCAACACTTATTTTCACAGCCAATGTGTCAAGCACCAAATCTCTTTTTCATGTTGAAAGGACTTTGGTTGCTGAACTCATATTGGCACTTTTGGCAATTTTCCAAAATGGGGGAAATTTCGAAAGATAGTCCGGACTCCAGGTCTACACCTACTGTATAACAGATTCTCTTGATGTCTTGATTGTTTCTCACACATGCATCCATGGATTTATATTTAACTTGGACACAATAATCCTTGGGTGGTAGTTCATGTGGCATGTACAAAAAAGTTTCAGTCTTAGGTCCCATGTGGACCCTATGGTCCATTTTGGAAATTCTACAAAGTTGTTTATGGACTTAAAGGGGCACTTTGAGTTGTTTCATGAATTTCAGTTAGTCTTCACAAACTCATCACTTTTGTGTCAAGTTTCTAGTGGGATCAATATTCATCCAAGAGGGTCCCATTTATGAGTCACATGTAAATGACCACTAATGAGTGAGTAGCTAATGATTTAAATTGGTTTTGGAAAACTAGTTACCATTCACTTTTCCACATAAGTACCAATTCATATACCCACAGCCAGTACAAACCAATAAGAAAAATTGACAGTTTTCATAATTATTGGATGTGAATAGCGATGCTTATTATAAGCATTGTTACTTGATAGTACCCATCAAAATTTTCACAACTTTAATTTATTGACAAAGATCAAACTTCTGCACTGTTTGGGCTCTAGTTTCTGAAAATTGTGCAGCCTACAGATTCTCTTGTACAATGTTGATGATTTGGTGTAATGATACTCAGTGGTACCTATGATTTGACATAATGATATATACATGGTCCCATCAGGATGTTAGGGTATTAGAGTCTGCACCAGTAGTGCTCTAGTTGTAGTGGTATTTCACCAAACAAGCATATTTATTCTATGATTAAATATAGAAAAGTTGTAGACTACCAATTTCATTTGGTTCTCTGAGCTCCTTTGTCCCTCATGCTCCAAACTTAGTGGCTTTTTATGGTCCACCTGTGTAGCCCATGTGTTTATTTAGACCTCCAAAATATTTCTCCTAAAAAAAACCCCACAGCAATCACTCCATCAATGTCTATACTCCACAACCTTATAATTTGTCTCCTGCCATAATAAAAAAAATAGAGTTTCTGGAGATCTCCACCTCCATCAACTTGAAAATTGCCAGAGATTTGCTCTCGAAGGAATCAAAATTTATTGCACCATCATTTCCACTGTCAGCTTATTTAGGTAAATCAGTTCCTCCTAGTTTCGATCCTGCCTTCTTCTGACAGTGATATCGAAAGAGCCTCGCTTTCCCTGGGTTTCCTCCCCTGTGAGTGTGTGTGTATTTTGTGTTCCTGTGTGCAAAGTGTATCTCTGAGTATATCTTTGTATCTTACTAGCCTGTTTCCTTTGGAAGGCCCTTTTCTAATAAGAAACTGTGACTCACATGGCTTAAACTTTGCCAATTAACTCACAAGGCTTTGGGGAATTGGATCCAGAACTGTAATTCATATTTCATCAAGCCCATCTGGACAGGCAGGGGAGGGAATTATTTTTTTTTCTTTATTTCCGTTATTCATTTTTTTTTAGCAATCTGAGTTTTCATGTATGACCTGCCAACAGAGAAGACACAGACCACATAACTTAAAACAATCCACTTTCATTGAAAAGAAAAATAAAAGATCATGCTGGGTACTAAGACAGGAGAACATAATTGTTGAGTTATATCTGTTAATCTGTGTATGGTAATTCTGCACTCCTGCTTCTCCAAGTATCAGACAGAGAGTGAGAGAGTGTCATGCACAGCAACGCAAGACCCAAGTGGACAGACCTTTGAAGGAGATAGCTGACAGTTCGCACCATCCAGACTGCTGCCTCTGTAGTGCAGAGGTGATGATGACACTGTACATATCTTCTATAGGATCTAGGCCTTCCTGATTTCCTTCTCAGTGGTGGTCAAGTGTTGGATTTCATTCTGCCTATACTGCTGTGTGGAGTTGATAGGTTTCATGCTATGATCATAGCTGTGTCAGTAGGTGACAAGGAGTTAAATCAAGATAGCAGAGTGGCTTGGCTCTTCTTGAAATTGAAGGCACCATTTTCATGGTGGGATTTCCACAGTTTTTGCACCTACTTTCAAAATGGCAACATCCTGCTTGGTGTTTTCTTTGGTAGTGAGGAATACCAATCAGGAAAAGTCTATAATATTGAATTCACACTAACCTGTTTACAGGAGTCAAGCTTCCAGTCACACAGCACTGTAGTTATCATGTAGTCCCAACAATTTTTTTTTTGTTCCTTGTCAAAGGCAGGCCAGGAATTTTTGCAGTCATGATGGCCTGTTCGTGTGCATTTGTGATGCCTTGGCTTGTAAACACTACATCTCAAGAAGGGAAAGGTGCTTGGACTTTAAACTTGATGTGTTGGTTGTCCATTGCAAGTAGGTGATCCCTAATGTTTTTCATGGGGGTCAAAGGTCATTTGATGTCACCAGAGCTTGAAGTATGAAAACCCACAAAGAGAGATCCCTTAGCAACCGAATGTTGCTTGAACTTTATACTGGCCTCATTGGTAGCCTCTGATGAGTAGACAATGTCCATTATTTTTTATTTTTATTCAGGTCAATAGGTCACCTACAGGTCAGTAGAGGTCCATAGTTTGAAAACCTTGGAAACACAGTATCTCAACAAGAGAACCTTTCTTGAACTTCAAACTTGTTGTTTGGTTGTCTATTCTAAGCAAATGATCCCTGATGTTTTGATTCCTTGCCGAAGGCAGGGGAATCTATGCAGTCCTGATGTCGTGTGTGTGTATGTATGTATGTGTGTATGTATGTGTGTGTGTGTTTGTGACGGTTGCTCGTAAACACTCTATCTCAAGAAGGGTAACTCTGAGTAATTTCATTTTTGGCATGTAGGTTGCTCATATTGAGTAGATGATCCCTATTGTTTTTGGTGTCCAAGTTTTGCATATTAATGAGGTTATGAGGTAAAACATAAAAAATGTTAAAACTGCCATATTTTCTTATCCGTGGGTCAGATTTGTTTTAAACTTGATAAGGTTGTCTGTTATTAACAGGTTCACGACCCTGTGAAATTTAATGCTTGTCAATAGAGAGGAAGGGATAATTTTTCACTATAAAATAATAATAATAGCCTAAACACCATTATTGTGGTTATTATAAACTACCGTACAAATGCATTTGGGGCTACATTGTGCAATTTCAGTTTTTTATTCTGTCGCACACAGTTAACTCAATGGGATTGCTCCCTACTGTACTGCATTTGTAACTTAGTGAGTAACTTCTAGTGTGAGGGGCCTCCAATAAGTTGTCCAGAGAGATAGTCTTGGTATGGGGGGGTCATGGGGTCAGATAGACAAGGTGGCATTAATTCATGCACTGGAATGTTAATGGGTTTATAAAAAAAAATGAAGAAAATAAAAAAACCATCTGTTCTGTCATTTATTTGGATAATATCAATATCCAGAGGAACAGCTGGTAGCAGAACAAGGTTTCTTAACAATCAGATTGGAGTGCTTTCAATCATATTTCACAATGTCGGAAAGGATGGAGGGAGCAAAAATATTGAGAAGGAATCATAACTTAGGGTCAACTTACCAGGACTTTGAGTGTGTTAAAAGCTACTTGTAACAAGGAAGAAATTATTGCGGAGTCGATAAAGGAAAATTTGCAAAAGGCAGAGCACCAATTTGGGGCAATGGAAGAGGTCTATGCTGATCTGGCTGGGCTGTTGTCTGATGAAGCATTTGAGCAAGCAGAAAGCTGGATGTTGGAATGCCAAAAGCATTATACTGAGGAGAGGGAGGAAGCATTGAAAAAGTTAAAGGAGGAAATTGAGTTTCAAATTAGCGTTGGAATTACCTAAGGCGGAAATTCCACCATACGATGAAGACCCAAGAACATTCTGGTCGTTCATGAAGAATTTTGAGGTAAATATGGCAGACAAGCTGAGTTCAGATGAGGTAAGGTTGAGTTATTTGATTCAACAAACAACAGGCAAGACCAGAAGCAGCATTGATTACTGTGTGTCTCTTGGAGGTCAGAGATAATGTTGACTGATGTCATACTCATACTGTGCTTGATGTGTGGGTTGTATGGCCTGGGTAGGTGATCCCTATTGCTTTTGGTGGACTTCAAATGTCGCGGTCATTTTAGGTCACCAAAATAAAGGTCATTTTGGGTTAAAGGCTTGTGGTGTATCAAGAAAAATAACTGCAGTTGATCTTATACTTGTCATGTGAATAATTCATGTTTGTTGTAATATAACCATGTAGCAAGGAATCACAAAGCCTTTTGGCTTTCTGGTTCATGGAAGTCAAAGGTCACTCAAGGTCACCAGAGGCTAAGGCCTGAAAATTAACCGAGCAAGATATCTCAGCAACTGAATGTTGCTTGAACTTCAAACATAGTGTGTTGGTTGTCCATTTTGCTCAGATGATCCCTATTGTGTTTTCATGCAGGTCAAACGTCATTGGATCTTCACCTGTTAATATTGGTAGGACCTTGATGAGCACTGTCATTTCTTGTGGAGGTCAAAGGTCATTTAAAGTCAGTACAGATCATAGTTTATACACTTTAAGACATGGTATCCCACAGAGAGTAAGATGATTGATCTTCAAAATGAGTATGTATTGCCCTTTGTTTTCTATGAATAGTAAGCAAGGAATATCAAGGTTATTCAACTTGTCATCACCAGTTTTTAGTCATCACCAGTTTTTAACCTGATTTTTTCTTTTAAGAAGGATGTTCAAACTGTTCATGGAATCTCATAAATCTGTCACACGTAGAGTACTGCATGTTTGGACATTAATGTAGCGGAGAATTTTAGTGCTTTGAACTAAAGAGCAATAAGTACTGCACCTGTGCAAACCGTGTAATATGTTCATCAGAGTAACCATGCTCAACTAAAAGCTGCTGTACAGTAGCAGTCTTTGGTGGCAACATTTAAGGACATTTTAGTCTGCATGATCATCGTTGCCTGCTAAAATTTAAATCATTTGGCTAGTATGTAGGCCTACATTTAAAGCTACAGAAATGAGCAAAAGAGTAAAAATATTCATGGAAGTGATCTACAAAGGACCAAATGAAAATACATTTTCAGGTGATGGGCAAGTTGCTAGTTAATCATGAAAGTTTTAAGCAAGTCATTGATTACACTGATCTGTGGCATGCCGGACCCAGTTCAGAAAATCAGAACCAGCTGTTTTTGCATTGGACGTTTAAAGTTTTGTACTGTATGTATTGAGAGCAGGAATACTGCTAGCAAGTACCTGTGTCTTTTACGATTACTCTCAGCAGGAAAACTCGCCCCAATGCAATGTATATATGTGTTGTTATTGGTAAGGTGTTCCAAAATGAAAAAAAGAAAAATTGGTGTGGAACTTACAAGAAGATTTGGGATTTGCAAGCCCACTTGATAGCCAGAAACTGCATTTCCTGGGTGTCCTATGGTAATATACACCAGACAAGTTGAGATAACCTGTATAATTATGCATTCTCTTTAATTCTTGGAGCATTTGTTAATACTGGAGGGATAAGCTTTTTCCCCGTCAACCATCACCATCAACTACATTCGTGGCCACACCTCTGGCTCCTTGATGTTTTAGGTTTGATTTGGATCCCAGGCTATGAGTTGATTGAATGTAGCATTTTGAGGAGCATTGGTTCCATGCATCAGCAAGGAACCTATGCAATCAGGTCGGTGAGGGTGTGTGTTTGTGTGTGTGTGTGAATGTAATGCCTACAGTACCTTGTAAACACAGTATCTCATAAAGGGTAGGAAGGACAGCTAAATCTCATATTACTTTTGTAAATATGTGCCTTATTGAGTACAAGAAGCAGATTGTTTTGGGTGGAGATCAAAGGTCATTTGGGATCAAGAGACCTGTCAAATTGTGAAAACCTTGTAAATGCATAATTCCAGTAAGAAAGCTTGGACAAATCTCATATCTGGTATGGAGGTGTACCTTACTCAGTACAAGAAGCCCGGTCCTTTGGTCGAAGGCAAAGGTCATTTGGTCAACATTACTCCACCTTATGCAATATGCCAGATTCAAAGTGCTCAGAACTGAACCATCAAAACCACAATGCCTTTGGCTTCATTAGGTCTATGGTAGTGGAGCACCTTTGGCTAATCAGCACTCTTATGAACAAAATTGGACCCAAACTGTTTAGGGATGTGATAAATTGTGGATTGATTGACCTTGGTTTACGCTTAAATGACTGCAGGTGAGTTGAAATAACCGTCACACAAGGAACCATGGCGCCTTTTGGCTCTTGTTCTTCATTTCTTTGAAGTGGAAGCTAAAGAATACCCTCTGAACATTGGGAAGTATTCATCATGGTTCAGACAAATTTAAAGGAATTAATTTAAGTGTTTAATTACTGCTGTTAACATTCCTGGAAATATTTGTGTATTTTCTTTCTCATTGATCAAATTTTTTCACTCGGTTGTAATGGTGATTTGCACAGCATACTGGCTCTGGTATTCAGTGTGATGTCATCTAGCCCCTGCTGTGTGATAGTTGAACTAAAAAAATCTTGTATTTCTGCTCCCTTTGTGGAATTGGCAGTATTTTGGTCAACCTGAAACTACAAATCTGTATCAGAACACTTTCCGAACATCTGGAAGTATTCATCATGGTTCAGACAAATTTAAAGGAATTAGTTCAAAGGGAAATGGGGCGTTTTGTTTTTCAGGAAACATGCATGCTTTTAAAATCAATGTTTGTGGACGCAGAATGATAGATTATTCAAAATAAGGAAGGACAGTGGCCTTCTTTTCAAGAAATAAGATTCTCATTGATAGAAACTCAGTTATTTGTTGCTCAACACTAATTTGTTCACCCAAACTTTTCAAAATCCAAATGATGCATCTCTCGTTACTCATCACATGCATAATGTTTTGAGGAGATGAAGCTTTGGCAGATGTTAATTGATGGGACTGAATGGTTTAACAATGACTAACGCTATTTCTTTTGTATGTCATGTTGGTGCATTCTAAATGCCCTATTTCCCTTTAAGTGTTTAATTACTGCTGTTAACATTCCTGGGAATATTGGTGTATTTTCTTTCTCAGTTGATAAAATTTTTTACTTGGTTGTCATGGTGATTTGTGTACAGCATAATGGCTCTGGTATTCGGTGTGATGTCATCTAGCCCCTGCTGTGTGATAGTTGAATTTATAGATAATCTGCAAAATACCTTCACCTTGTATTTCTCCTCCCTTTGTTCAATTGGCAGTATTTTGGTCAACCGGAAACTACAAATCTGTATCAGTCTAGACTTTTCACATACCTTTTGAGTGAATAACTTAGATCCAATTTGACAGGGGGGTGGAAGTAACCTACTCAGCAGTCTTGCTACAAAGAACCTCATAAATTTAAACAAAATTTGTGATGGAACATTTTAATTCCAGGGTTATAGTTCTTTAGTCTTTAATATAGACCTATGTAGTTACAAAGTAGGAACGGGCACAGGTACAGTGGGGGAAACATGCAAAATGAGAAGCAGTGGATGAGGGCTGCTGCAATCGCTGAAATAAATTAAAGGAATATTAGTCTTAGGTGATAACTGCATACAACACTTAACTGTTTGGGGGGAACAGAAGGAAAAACATGGAAATTCATAGTACAAACATGGAAAACACAAAAAAAAATTGAGAATACCCGAAAGAAGGGAAAAGGCTTGAAAATGTGTCGTAGAAATGTGTGAAAAATTGTACATGTCCAACTGTGTAGCAAGTTTAGTATTTTCATTTTCAAATTTACCATGGTATTAAAGTGTGAAGCTAAAGAGTCTATAACCCCACCACAGATATAAGTGGTTATCTTAGTGTGATCATGGTACATAATTCTAGTTTTCAAAGAAGGAAAATTTCTTTTATAAAATGGAAATTATTTTCAAATTTAGGAAATGAAGGGAAAACTAACATCAAAATTGATAATAAGATGAAAAGAAGACCTTTTTCTAAAGCTATTATCTCCAGTTTGATTTTGGGACAAATTATGAGTCACTGGTCTTATTGGATGGTTTACTAATGTGTAGGATCATTCTATCAGTTAGGTAAGATGATAGGCTATGTGTTTTATACAGGTCTTTGAGTTTAAGATTTTCCAGCTGTGGTACAAATCATGCTTCTCAGGATGTTAAAGAGTGTGGTAGGTGTGCCGTTTTATGAATGCTCATAGATTGCTTTTGTTCCCCTTTTTGGTTTCGATGATACAATAATTATAACCTTGTAATCATGCATATGTTTGTATGTATGTATGTATGTGTGTGTGTGTGTGTGTGTATGTGTGTGTGTATGTATGTCCGTGATGCCTCGTAAACACAATATCTCAAGAAAGGAAACTTGGACAATTCTCATATTTAGTTGGTACAGTAGGTGTACTTCATTGAGTAGAAGATGCCTAAAGATATAGGTGGAGGTCAAAGCTCATTTGTGGTCAATGGGGGTCAGATTGTGAAAACCTTGTAAACACGATATCTCAAGAAGGGAAGCTCGGAAAAATCTCATATTCGGTATTTAGGTGTACCACTTTGAGTCACAAGTATGAGAAAAGTAGTTACTCCATGATGTAATATTTTCCTGCCAATGAAGTTAGTGAAATTACTCAATCATTAATGTTCCTTTGTATGTAACACATTGGGATCCTCTAGGCTCTTAGTTTGACCATTCGTCATTAGTATGTGAAGAAAACTTGACAGGTTTAGGACAATTTTTGTGAACTTCGCAAAAAAAATTCCACAAACATCTTAAAAATGTATGATGCACAGAAAAAGACCTCAGAAAAGTATGGTAGTGTAAAGTCATTGTCATAGGACAATTATAGGTGTCAACTTGTTCTGCACAAGAAATGGTAACTGTTTCCTTGTCCTGTGGATTTCATTGCTGCTGCTGTTGCATGCAAGTGCACTCATGGTGAAGGGCATGTTTGGATTACTGAGATGGCCACAAGCCTCAGACTGAAGGTACTGCAGAACTGGTGCACATCGTTAGCACAAGAGGTTGTGGCCTGAATTTTATTAAGAACAGGAAACCACAATGTAAGGAGAAAAGTTGTTAACCACCAGTCAAAGGGAAAATTTCACTTGTGGTTTGTGAGAAGAAATTCCATATGAGATTCACCTGTTCCTCAGTAGAGCAGTCCGCTGGTTGTAACAGTGTTCACGTGCACCAGTTGATGAGGCTGGTGTGCACATGTTCTTGTGCTTCTCAAGAGCCAGTGTAGTTTGACTGTCTGTCTTTTATTTTTTTCTGGGAGACCGTGTGACCTTAACGTCCTGATTAATTGAACTTTTGAGTAGGGTGTTCCTCTGTTTCACTGAGTGAATTTGTGTAATTTTCACAATGGATAGGACCCAAGCTGTCTTACAGTACTTCAGATGCATATACAACAGTTGAGACTTCATGTGAAGGACCTTAGGATAGTTCCCGCTCACAGCCATCACTGCATCAATAAAGTTTCTTTCTTCCTTTTCTATCCTGGCACAGGCAAGACCGAAAGGGGAAGGTCTGACCCCCTACCAGGGAAAGAAAAGGTGCTTCGGTGAATACAAGTGTCCTAAGTGCAAGCGGAAGTGGATGAGCGGCAACAGCTGGGCAAACATGGGACAAGAATGCATAAAATGCCACATCAACGTGTATCCACACAAGCAGGTAATTAAGTTCGTATAAGAAATCACCATTTAATAATCGAGGGATGGATTTGCAAAGATACAAGTTGGGCTTGACCGTTAATGTGTAAGGGCCTTGGAACTTTCTCATCATCAGCAGTGTAAACTAGACCAAAGGCAGTGCAGTGAAAGCTCAAAATGCAAGTGACAGGGTAGTAGGGCTGTTCGTTTTGGGAAAATTTGATGCTTAGTTACTAAGTTTCGTCTGCATTTCAAAGTGTGCCATGTTTTCCCCAAATAGGGTTTTATGTAGAATGATTTCTGGTTTTGGAAGTGAATCTATTTCTTGTGATGAGAATTTTTTTCTTCTGATCCTTTCTTTTCAAAATACCGTTTGTTATTTCAAATGACATGAACCTTCCTGAAAAATGGGAATGTGTTGCTTAAGAAAGAGGCAAGTTGAGCTTCCGAATATGTAATCACCAGACAGCAGAAGAACATTTTGCCTGGAATGCTTTTGTACTAAATGACCAATGTCATGGCAACGGCGATTGGAGGTGACCAGCGGTTACAGTCTCCTCACCAAACCTTTCAGCGAGATATCTTAAGGAGTGAATGTTGCTCTAACTTCAAACTGAATCATTCTTAATTCTTGATCAGGAAATAATCTGTCATGTATTGTGGTGGTCAAACGTCAGGGAAGTCAAAGGTCATTTGAGGTCAGAAAATCATGTAGACATGGTTACCCCAAAAAGGGGGAAAGCCACTTGAACTTTAAGATTGGTGTGCACCTTGTCCACAGGTAGTAGATGATCCCCACCCCACCCCCTCCCCACTGTTAGGAGTTCAAAGGTCAAAAGAGCTCTCCAAGGCCGTCCCCTTTGCAGTGCAGTATGGGAAAGATCATCCTCCCGAGTATTGATGAGGAATCTCTAATCCTTGACTTTGTGGTTTAGAAAGGATGATCAGTGGAGAGAGACAACATTGTGGTTGTGGTTATCAGAGTTAATCAAACATGAACTTGTTCTGTGCACAAGATTGTTTCCAGTGTGTGGACAGGTCCTTGATTTTGTAATTCATTTAATATGTTCAGGAGCATTGCAGGTATCATTTAAGCTGTTAACTGTGTTGGACGTACATATCCGTCCTGTATAACATGCAGAAAACGTATGTCACATAAAGCCTAGCTAATCAACACTACGTCCTTGGAGGATAGTTTGCTGCACACTGCACAGCGAACATTCTAGCTCTGTTATCTGTTCCGCTATTTGCCACAGGACGGTTACATTCGTCTTCGAATCGTGCACCGATTGAGAAAACAAGAACCCGGTTGCGTTCTTCGGCACGCTGCGTTGTTGAACCCCTCTATGCAAAGGACCATGTGCATGTGTTTTTCAGTGGATGACTATCCACTTAGTGATAAGAATTCTCTCTGACTTAGGAGAACATCTATCTGAGATGACTCGATGTCAGACCTAAGACAGATCTGACCCAGAAAGGATGATGAGGAATTAGCCGTGAATTCAGAGAGAGGATGGTCATGGGAATCGGGCAACAAGCCAAAGTTATTGCCTAACAGTAATCTATCAAAACACTGAAATGGTGATCTTGGCAAGCATGCCATGGTATAAATCATCACAATCAGTGGATCGAAATATTCATTCGCAGTGGAAGAAGATAAGTGATGGTGGTCCAGGCATCTGATTCACATACGGGGTGATGTTGATCCATTATGAACAGCCATATTCCATTATCATGGTATGTCCTTCTGAATCCAACTCCTTGTTCAAATTGTGCCTTGATTCAAGTCACATTTTATCTAAAACAAAAAAAACATCAATGCATTATTTATTTTATTGTCGACCGCACAATGCAAGTGTGCGGACAATGTCACAGCAACCTAGAGGATTTTAGGTAAAATAACTCATACCTAATGGCACTACAGTTTCGGAAGGGCAAGTTGAAAGGTTCAATACAACATTGTGAATATTTCTTGCTGCAGCGGATGACCAGCATAAATTTTTTGTGATGACCTCTGCACTAAGTCACTGTTTCTTTTCAAGTGTGGAAACAATAAATCAAGGCAGGAGTGCTAAGACTATGTTGGTAGGTATTAAAACATACTTCCCAACCTCAAAAATGGCAAACTGTAAGCTTCTCACAAGAAACCTCAAAATCACATTTCAAACCTGGAGATAGGAAAAAAAAGGGAAAGCTCATATACATTATTTTGAAAAGTGTCTTCTAAGTGTTTTCTATTTTGATTCTTTCACACCCTCTGTCTCCTCCCACGGAAAATCTCTTTCTTTATTGGTCACGGTCACTTTTATGACAGGGATACCACTGTGGTATAATCACAACCTAGACCACTAGTGGGAAACGTCGGTCTCGGACCATATCAAAGTGATTTTCACTATGATACATGAGAAGGTGCCTGAAAGGCTGAAAATGTGAGAATTGGCAACTCTGAGGTCATCAGAGCTTTTTTGACATTGATTGCTGGACGTAATGTGCTAGTATTTGCATGCTCATTGGTTACGAATTAGAAAATGGCTACATTTGCTCGACATAGCAGATGTACACTGCTCATTATGCAGTAGATCTTTTATGGTTGCTGCTTTGTTCCACTGATTTTCCCCTTAGTTTACATATTAATCCCAAAATGCTTTTCAAAATATATCCCAAAATTCATGTACTGTATGAACAATGGCACAATATTCATGAGTAGAAATTTAGGGGGTCTGCAAAGTTCTGCATGTCCTAATACCTCAATTAGCCTTTTCAGTGAACAAAGCTACACCAAGAAAAGGATGAAATGCCTACATCAAATTCACTAAACTTCAAAGCTACCTGAAATTACACTCAGTAAATTTGTAAAAACACAATACTGTATGTGTTTCGGTTTAAGTGCAGCACTACACTATGTACGGTAGACCTACTACACTACAATATTACAATATGACAGTAATACCAAAGCTAGCCAGAGCAAGTCTATGAAATTTTCAGAGACTGCATTACCATGCCAAAATGTCTGCAAATGTGTTATAGATTGAATAAAAGTCGAGACACTTGTGCTCGCAAACAAGTCTCACAAAATGGAATATTTGGAGTACTTGCATCTTGAATGTCCGTTTGAACCACTCCCGTGCATGCTGCACGAGCTGCATTTTGAGAATGTTGGCGCCCTTTCTGATCTACAGAAGTGACTCATGTGGAATTAGACTGAACATTACCCATGGGATGATAGAAATGTGACGGTTTATCAACTGAAAATGCAAAGCCTTACTACTGTAAAAAAAGGTAAAACATCAACATGTGAGAATTGGCATCTCATGGCCATCTGCAACCTTGATTCTTTTTGGACTGTTAGGGTATCTATGAAATTGTGACAAAAACAGTGAGTGAATTTTTCACTGTCAATGCAAACTGATGTTGCTGTTTTTCCCCTTGGTTTCATTTTCACGTTGCTGCCCCATCCAAGGGTGTGCTGCCACTGGACGTGTTGTACAGTAGTCCAGGGTTGTTATATAAGTGGTCAAAACCTGGTTTAAACCGGTCAAAACTAGGTTTAAACCGGTCAAAACTGGTTAAAACCTATAGCCCTTCCGTTAGACAAAATATTTTAGGTCACAGCCCATGAACACACATCAAACCATGTGACCTTGAATGATCAGGATGCTTAAGATTGAATTAAATTTCTTTGATTGAAAATTTTGCCCAAAATAATTATGAATTAACTATTCTATTAATTATTTGAAAAATTAAAAACAAGAAAAATCTACACCTGACATTGTTGGGTCAAATGCATAAGTCTTTGCTGTTAATTCGTGCTGTTAGAGAATGTGAGTAGTTGTTACATGTGTCATGGAAGCCACATTATTATTTAGCAAATAGGCCTACCTTGTGCCCCCTAAAATTTGTAGCTGCAAACATCCTCTTCACAGCACTTCATCATTCTTAGCAAGAAAATTCAACACTATTTTATAAAGTTTATTAGACTTAACCTTACAGTTTATCTATCTGCACCATAACAATGCTCTGATAAACTGTTGGTAACACCATTGTTGGGTACAGATGAGATTAAAGGATTTTCTCAGTGTTTGTAGGACATATATCTCATTAGTGAACAATACATGGGGGCAAGGTTTTCATTGTATTCATTTGGACCCTAGCCTAGGTACAGTGTGCATGGGCCAACAGTCCTTAATCTATAGAAAACACTTGAGAGTCAGCATCTGACTAGTGCACACACACACAATTTACATATATGGTTATCTTTAAATTGGACCTTTTTGTTTTGAGCCAGGTTACTTCATTGTATTTTTAGGAAATAGGGAATGTAATCTTAATGGGGTTATTCTTGTGTTTGCTTTTTCATTATTTTGAGTTCAAAATATGCACCATGAAGAATAAATTTGATTTTAGTTCATAAGAATCTTGTGTCAGAGTTTGTAGTGTAACTGTATCAAGCCAATGAAATAATTTTACAACTGCAAGACAGCAAGAGTGTTGATTTTTAGATGTTTTGACTTTTGAGACTGAAGGGGCAAATGAGAGAGAAGCTTTCAGTAATTAGTCCTCTGAATGTTTGTGAAATTGAATCAACTATTTATTTGGCACATGAGTAACTGACATGTTTTTTCTTTAAATTCAATTTAAATTGA
This sequence comes from Stichopus chloronotus, assembly GCA_021234535.1. Lineage (NCBI taxonomy): Eukaryota > Metazoa > Echinodermata > Holothuroidea > Aspidochirotida > Stichopodidae > Stichopus > Stichopus chloronotus. The sequence continues at coordinate 5,970,194 of CM037844.1, forward strand.
CTTCATTTAAACACTGAAGGGGTTTTGACCAGTTTTGACCGATAATAGGTGGTCAAAACTGCCCGGTTTAAACTGGGCGATTTAAACTGAACCACCCTGCAGTAGTCAGTCATGGTTGAAAAATATTGGGCAGAAAGTGACTTAGTGTGGAATTGCTAGTGACTTGATGTTTGATATATTGATTTTGCTTTGTGTTTGTGCATGTTTTTGCAAACTTTTTGGGGTGATAGTTTGCTCAGCAATTCCATCAGACATGTGAATGTCAGTAGTACGATCAAGGAATGACGTAGAATTAACTGGTTTTAACTACGGGCTCCCAGACAGGGTCAGTCCAATAGTCCATCTCTTCTTGTGGGGAACCTCACTTCTGATGAAACTGATAGAGGGAGCAGAGCAAAAATTGTATCATCACAAAACCCCACTGAAACTACGAAGAAAACAGAAAAATTGAAAGTCGATATAATTGAAAGTATGGTATGTGCTTCCTCTCTCTGTTGTTTTTGCATGGGGTCGAAAGGAGGTCCAACAGAAAGCTTAAATATAGTCAAGTAACATTGGTTTAAATTGTTGTCATTGAGAGGAGCATTTGAATGACAGAAACTCCCTGAAATGTAACAATTTGCTGCAATATTTCCTTAGCTGATTCCTGCATTTCGGTTCAAAACTGGAATAATTTATTGACTCGGAGATCAAGAGTACAGACCCCAGGACTACTAGTCTATTGTTTCTCATGGTGTTATACATGTGATACAGTATGATCACAATTAATCAACTAAAGGTAATCTAATTGTGTCTTGTTTACATGAAGGCTGTTTGTTGCTGTGCTCCGAGGTTGGGCATATTGTATTCAAATGTACTGTTCTGCATACATCCTGTTCCATGAGCATTGGACTCAGTCACACAGGAGATTCATAATTCCACCAACCACTATCTAACATAATTAATACGTATGCTCTGTTTAATTCGATTGCCTGTCTTTCTGCCAGCTGCACATGTTACCATTTGGCAATTATGATTATCAGGGTTAATGACTCGGAGGTTACTGAATGCTCAGGTCTCGAATTCATCTTAAGTAGATGTTTGAAAGTCGTCAGGAACTAGTAACAATGTTGTGGTAGGGTATTAGACTTGTTGCCTAGCAATGTTGAGGGTTCCACATCATTAATTTTACCTTTGCTATCAGGTAAGGAAATAAAAAATCTGTCAGGAAAGGGATGACAGACAAACTAAAAGTAGAAATCACAGGTGTTCAAGATTTGACATTTGTTAGCAGAATGTCCCATCGTAATGCAATACTGTGTATCAGGCAATGTAAGATGGATATTTTGTTTGTAACAGGTATTATTGACATTGGTGAAAAAAAAAGGCAAAATGAACCTACAGTTGCGGAGTAATATACTATTCAGTTAGTCATTTTACCAGTTCTGTGAAAAGGTTCGATGACCAAAATGAATACTAGCACAGTTATGGTCTAAATAGTAAGTTTTCCTTAAAATGAGATCATTTTTGGCACGAAAGATTGTTGTATGATGTAATTTTTTGGAAAAGGAGCATAACCATTGGCTCTGCACCCTGATTACCACTATATTTCAGAGGAGACAGAAAAGAATCTATGTAAGATATGCATGATTAAAATATCCATTGTAAATGTTTCTATTCTGTTGAAAGATATGTCGTCATCATTATTGTAACATTTATGTCTTATCCTGGGTCATACCTCCCTCTCTCTTCCACAACAGCGCCCCCTAGAGAAACCGGACGCTGTGGATGTGACTGATCAGACCTTGGACCACTCCCACCTCTGGAAAAGTACAAGCCTTGGATTTTAGCCGAACTTGTGGGATTCGATTGGTTCCCCCCACAGTGTTTGTGTGTGTGTGCACATCAACGGTAACTGAAGGAGGTTTGGATGCTGTGTAGAATACCTAAAAATCATCATCCCACCCGCCCGACCTGCCACATCCTCCCCGACATGTCACATCACTCACACACTGTTTTTGCCATTTGTAGGATTCACCGATCCCTCTTTCTTTTGTGCAGCGCCCCCTAGAGAAACCAGACGGCTTGGACGTTTCGGACCAGAGTAAAGAACACCCTCAGCACCTCTGCGAGAAATGCAAGGACCTCGGCTACTACTGTCGGAGGGTTTTGTAGGCCTTTGCTCACCTTGCCCCATCGGGGTATCACACTCGCCATCCTGTGATGCGGGGTAAAAACGAAAAGAAAAATAAATGCAAAGTGATTTTGGTGCATGAGTGCTTCATAATCGGCCCATTTGACGTGTTTTCAAAAAATTGGCCTACCTGAACTCCCTTCCTCTGTATGTGTATATGCTGCCTGCAAAGAAGTTACATCAGTATGCTTTTTGTGTCTATGTTAATGTATACCCTTGAGCTTTGCTTAAACAAGTCAAATATGTGAAAAAAGAAAATCCTTCCTTTTTTAACTGCCATGGACATGGTTTCCACCATTTTAGCATGTCAAAATTGCAGAGGGACCGGAAAATGGGTGCTTAAAGAGTTAAAATTCACTGGCCTCCAGCTACCATATCAGGCTTCAAATGAGATCATTTTGAAGTGACATGGTGGAACTACCCCCTTCTGTAAAAAAGACTAGCATTAACTTTGTGTTTTTAGTGAAGGCTGGACCCACTGTTTAGGAAGAAAAGCTTTTTGCCTCCTTAAATTTATATTGTTATTCCTTGTCCATCATACTGCCAGAATCTGGTAATCTCAGCAAAATCTCTAAATTTGCCAAACAATGAAGAGTTTGTGGGAATGATGGCAAAGATATGTCGTAGGAGTGAACATCTTGCTATTCTAAATGCATGATAGTACAGCATCACTCAAGAAAGAAAAACAAATTATCTCTTTTAAGTCGGTGGTTATTAATCCAACTGTCTTGGCTGCTAGGGGCCCGAAAACTTTCATTGATGAGGCCATGTCAGTGCAGCATTCATCATAAATATACAAGTACCCCAGAACATTTGCCAGTATCTGTCAAATACTTAAATGGATCATTTCATAATTGCAAGAAGACAACAGTACCAGTGATTCTTAACAGAGGACTTGCCTTTGAAAGTAGACTTTTGTTCCCATTTTCCATTTGAGAGGTAAAAATAGTCTGGATTGAACCCTTTGCTGTTTCCTCTATTACATATTCTCTTAAGTACAGTTTTACCCGCTGTGCCATGGCGTCCTTTCTCTTTCAATTTTTTTTTTTGTGATGTTGCTCTTGTTGCACTTTCTCCCCTCCCATATGAGCATGCACTCCTGAGAAGCATGAGAAAAAAAAAAAAAGGAAGGAAACCCAATGTTTAGAAGTATAAAGCAAGGTTGAGTGTGAATCTCGTGCTGCTTCAGTCCGACATAATCCTGGAACCGTGGCAAGTTTGGAAACATTTATTATCAATCAAACACAGTCTGGACGAATGTATCCAATGTTAGAAAAGCATTACTTCTTGCCATTTATTGTTCGACGGCGAAGAAGAAAAAGCGTCTGCGTAAAAGCCGTAAATTATGAAGGCCTGTTTCTGCATGGCTGCTTCTCCGTGCTGAACTGCCTCTGCATCTGTTCTAGTATTCAAATTGTGTGAATCATTCTCCTCCTTCCAAAGATGGCAAAGATGACAAAAATTTTTGGGGACGCAAAACAGAAGAGAAGAACTACGCTGAGAATATCTTCTACATGGGGGTGTATTCCATTCACTGCCATGAACGTACTTGCCTCTCATTTCGTCGTAAAAAGATCAGAAGAGCCCGCATTTTTCTGGTTGCATTTCTCTTCACCTTTTCTCGTCTGAAAAATTCCTTGAGTTCTTAAGATGTATATATTAGTATGAAGTCTGCAAATTTACGAATTGTGTGCCTATACGATACTGTTAAAGTGAGTTCCTTTTTGAATTTAGAATGATATCTTTTAAGTTAGTTAAAAAAAAAAAGGAAAAAAATGAAAAACAATGGAAAGGAGAAAATGAAAATGCAATAAAAAGTTATCATTTTGATAGATGGGTCAAAATATTTTACAGCCTTAGATTACAACTTATGTAGTGTTATCTATTATCTAATCTTAAAATGTTCTTAAATCTTTCTCATGTTTCTCATTAAGTTTTGGCGATAAATTATCAAGCAGTACTTCCTACTTATTGTTGATTGTGGTGGGGTGAGTGAGATGGTGGGTGGGGTGGTTGTCTTACATGGGGAAACATACTATTTTAAACTCTTTGACTTATTCTTTATAAGTATCTTTGAATACAGTTTTAGGAGAAATTAGGAGTTTCTCTTTTTATGGTTTTTTTATGAGGATTTCCTGTGTGTACATTTTGACGATTTCACTCAGAATTTTACAGAAGTTCATAGGACTTCTATTTTTGTTTTTGTAATTCCTTGGAAGACTAAGTTTCAAGGTAGCAAATAGTACTGTATATTTTGTTAGGGATGGTACTTGGGGTCAGTAGAAGTCAGAGTAGATACATTAGAGGGTTTACGAAACACTCTGCGATAGCATGGCAGATGCAATTTCCCTTGCAAACTGTCCAATCATCAGAACTGAGAATCAAGGACCAGATGAGACTAATTACCTCGAGTGAATTGGTGGTCAATGGGTGGATGAAGAGAATTTCAAGGGTCTTAAAGATTTTGGTGGCATGTTTCTGATGGATCTTATTTGTCTTAGTATTCACAAATACTGTCAAACATCTATGCTGGGATATGAGTTGAAAATTTGTTATATTTTGCCCCTGAAAGTCAGATATGTTATATTCACTACAAAAAAAAAAAAAACATGGTTTAAGCTCCATTTTTGCATACATGAGTATTCACATCCATTCCCATTGGTCGATTTGATTTCCAATAACATAACGTATGGCTAGGCTTTCTTAGAGAGTCTGCATTTTGTAGCACCAACAATGTCCACACAATTTTCATATTCAAATATCTGGAAGATGGATGCGTAGTCCTCATTCAGATTTTGTGGCAAGTGATCTTTTACCCACTTTTCACTTCCCTGAAACACTGATGAAGAACAAAGATAAATGACCAGGTGATTGCCAGTACAACTCATACTCCAGTTTTAAACCTCTTCAGGAAGATTTAAACATCACAAGCCTCTCTTGGTTTTTTTTTTGGGTGAAGTAAAATACAGAAGCTACCATGACGTTAATTGTTCATAGCTGTTGTTATGTTAACTACCCACAGTTTCAAAAAACACCTGGAGAAATTTGTGTAAAGATTGTTTATATTGTATGGACCTTGTTATGTCCTTCTCCTTAAAAAAAAGAGCAAAAAAAAAAAAAATGCATACATCATAGAAAGAACTTAACTTGCCAAGTTGAAATGTTAGCAGAGAAATACGAAAACGTCAGAGAAGAGCACATGGCAGAGAACACATTGAAAGGGTCACCTGCCTGAAAAGTGAGGGCAGTGTTCACTTTAACGTTTTGGAGGATCCACTTTAAAAACCTGGTAACCTGGTATATATACCTTTGCCATCTTCATCAATATTCATATCCACACATACTCGAGGCACAAGACTATAGATATTCAAGCGCGAGGGAGCGTGGAGATCTGCTTTTAAGTAGTTAATGGACACTGCCCTCTTTTCTCGGGTGCGTGGCCTTCAAAATCGACTTTCTTGTAACAGTGTTCCTCACTCTCCCTCAAAAAGTTCAAATTTAAATTGCAATGTCTGTCAATTATTCAAAGGATATTTTGGTCAAAATTTTTGGTCTTTGAGAACGGCTTCTCTTTGTAGTCTCTCCAAGAAGCTTCTGTTGGTATTATAAGATGAAGATTTTTTTGGCTTGTTTTTGGTTTGCTTCTATCACAACTTTACGTCGAAAGTTGCTTTGGAAAATTAAGATGAAATTTGTCCTTAATGTGTTCATTACCCTTTGTACGAGATAATATTTATTTTTGTTCTGAAGTTAAAAGTCCTCACTTATTTCAGCCAATTGTGTGCATTTTGACATTTGCACAGATGTAATATTTTTGTCTTATTTTCATTTAGTTTCAAGTTTTTGAGAATTCTAGTTTTTACTTTCTTCTGTGTCAAAATAGGAATTATTTTAATAGGGAACTACACCAAAGAAACATGACAAATTTTATTATGAACATTGTTGGCTAGGTCACACAGTTTTGTTGCCTGACGCTTATGTGGTACCGTAATTTTACTTACGTCAACAGAAACATAGTATACCCTTGTTCTATAGAAATGTATCTTGCACTCATAAAAGATTGAATAAATTCGGTCTGAGAAGTAATGATTGAAACTTAATTAAAACTAAATTTCCTTCAAGTAGACGTTTTTTGAGTTGATTTAACATACACTATTTTTAAGTGTGGAAGTGTATGTACATGTGAATTGCTAGTACAAGGAGGGAAAAGTATAGGATTGAGAAGGGGTTATGAGGTTTTGCAAGGGTTCTACAGAGTGGAAGAGCCATGTATTTTGTAGCGTTTCATTTTTTTTGGTACTACTAATATATTACATAGTTGTTTTTCTTTTATTTTAAAGAAAATAATAACCATAGTAGTCCTTGATGGGCTTAAACAAATTTCCATAGTCTTGCCTTTCAACTCAGAAGTCCTTGTTTTTAGTTTGGCTTTCATCTTTTTGTTTTCTGTCTGTCCTTTTTTTTTCAATTCTATCAGATTGTTTATGGGGCTGTCTGACAAACATGGTTGTTTGTAATATTTAAAAGTAATTAAAAAAGCTGAGAGTGAGCGATTGAGATGTTGAATGAGTAGTTTCATGGGACAGGGCTATTTTTCACAAAGATACAAATTGACAAGTATATTTAAAACAAAAAGGTAAAGATGTAAGTGAAAATAGGTAAAAACAATATTACAGAGCAAGTAACAAATTAAGAGCAAGAGTCTACATTTCTGCCTTCTTTTTGTTTTCACTGGAAAAGATGGTCTTTAATAATGATGACTTTTATTTGTTCCCTTTCTGTGTAGGATTTCAATTGTTTTTTCACTGCCTCTTCTCAGACAGGGAGGAAAAACAAAAGACATTTACTTGACTTAATTCTTCTTCTTCAACTTGTTTTTTTATAGTCACTTTATGAGCTCTTTGGACTCCAAGAGATACCTGTATATGTATAAATAGTTAGATCTAGTATATGGAGGTCTGTAATTATCAGCACTTAGTCAAATTCTTTTTTTTTCTACTGTTTTATTTCTTTTTCTTCTTTTTTTTACTGATTGTACATTTGGAAGTTTCTATTTGATCACAAATTGAAGACTATTTTTGTTGTGTTTTTTTCCGTGTTCTGCCGGTGATTGTGATTTTTTTCATATTCACTGGTCGTGGTTATCTGTCCTTTGCTAGACACACCTGGTTGCCTTTGTACAGTCTTTTTAAGTTGCTTCAGTCAGCTTTAGGGAACTTCTAAAGCTTGGGTTTTGGTTTCTGTCAAAAACACAAGAAAACCTTTTCGGCATGGGGTAGTGTGTATTTGAAAACTGTTGAGAGGTGGCCTAGGCGGTGCATTTGAGTTGTCAAGTTGCCATGTGACTACTTGTTCTTGGATAAGTTATGTTATGGCATCTATTTTATGTTTATCTAGTCATTACAGTTAGTTTGTCAATAATGCTTTCTTCTGGTTAGATTTTGATTTTTTTTTGAGAGAGAGAAAAAGCTTTTTGATGCCAATAAGCCACAGCGAGCAACATTCTGGTAGGTGGAATATTGTTCAAAAAACCTTGTCAACCTTTGGAGGTCAATAACACCTACCTCATGAGAAGTTACCCCCAAGGAAATGGAATTGATCAGAGGGGGGTGCGGGGAATACCCGGCACTCTTTGATCATGTATGAAACTGGACGTTTTTTTCCTTTTCTTTCCTTTGACAAGAAATGTTGGCTTGCTTCACAATAGTTTCGTCACATTTTTAACATTGTATTTCAATAACTTACCACACAAGTTGCTGCTTATTTTGGTCATCTTGCAAATTACTTTTTTTCTTATATCGTTATTCTTTCTCCTGATTCTTTTTTACTCTTGAGGGGGAGAGAAAATTGAGAGAAAGCTTTGTTTTGATGACCTAACATGCAAATGAAGCTGGTCAGTCCATGATAATTCGCTTACTCCCAGCGGTCTGATGTTTTGGTGCTAACCTATGACTATTATAAAGAAGACTGATAACACCAAAAGTAAAATTAAATCGTTTACCTTTGGAAGTTTCATCTCATTCGTCCATTTCTTGTGGTTTGTTCATTTTAATTGTCAGTCAATTATTTATTTTCATTCGAATTTTTTTTTTCAGCTTTTAGTACCTTTGTATTCCCGATTTCTTAACCTTTTCCATTTGTTTTCCGTTCAATCGTATCATTAATTCGCACATTTCTCTATTCTTCTTTACTCTCCTTTTAACTTATGTTTTCTTCATCTTCAGCCATAATTTTGAGTAAGAGAACTTTCTTCATTTGACTAACTTTGCGGGGTTTATCTGTTCATATTTTTGTGCGGTAGGTTTGGTTCATGAGGTGTTTGTCCTGGTGAAGAAACAAAACAGGAACGAAGCACTAGCTAAGTGATTGTGTAGCAGAATACTAATGGACAAATCCACTTGTGTACTTGGTTAAGTAAGGAGTGTCATTGTCTGTACAAAGGTATTTTTCTACATTGGTAAAATTTGGCTTATTTTTTTATTCTTGCCATTATGTGGTGAAAGAAAAAATAATTTGTCATTTTGAATGTTCCAGGAGATGCCCTTTGTCTGAGAGGACTGTGAAGGTTATTGCTGCATTGGCCGTTAAAATGTCAGTGATCGCTATGGGTTTAGTGACTGGCAGTCTGCTAGTCCTTCATTATGGCATAATGTCATAAATCATGCTGAGTAGGCAAGAGTCCAGTAGTGGACTTCAGACTCCATTACAGGTATTATGTTATTTAACCAGCCAACAGAAGCAATCTCTGTTGTGAATTGCATGGTAGTAGCTATCTGGGCCTTTTGCAACCTTGACAGATCGGGCGGGCGGCCATCCAGTTAGTGGCTCGCTTTGCCTAGGTGAACCCAGACCATCAAAATCAGAACTTCTTTCCTGAGGCTGTGTTTGCAGGTAGCTGAAAGACACCAGTACCTGTTTGGTGTGGGTGCAGGTTGGTACGGGTTACATGACCCGGCTCAGACCCCATCTGCCTGAAAATTCAGAGCAGATAACTGACCATGATGACCTAAGGCATTCGCAACCATCAAACTTGATCGGCTATCTCGTTCAGTGCAAATTACCTCACTGCCAGATTAGTCAGATCAAGATCTGATAAACTCCTTTTCAATTTCCCTTGCAAATGTTGGGCTGGATTTACTTGTGTAGCACAACTTGGTGTACAACGTGTACAAGGTAACATTACATAGGTTTTGAGGGTTTCATAGTGTTAGGCAAGAAATGTGCTCACTTCTCGTGCACCTCTTTTCCCAAAATATTGTCTGAAACCTGATTTGACATTTGCATAAGTGATAAAAGCTACTCCTGGGAATGCGAGATCCGATCTTTTTACTTACAACACAACTCATTTCACTCAATGTTCAAAGACAGGGGTCTCTTTCATGGTTCGTTGACGATAACTTTTAACAATTTAACTCTTTCCTACCTTGATTTGTCTTCGTCCTCTGGAAAGGTTAAATTAACGAGATGAAAAACATGTTTGCTTCTCGTCGTTCAGTTCTTTAGCATTTCCATTTCTTGATGAGCACAGATATCTCACTTTGTAAATTTGCACGGATTAAGACTTACATTTTCTGCACACCATGAACCTTTTGAATTTTTTTTTTTTATAATTTTATCATTTCTTTCTTTGATAATAATCAGACAAATCATAGCTTGCCATTTGAACATGCCAAGTCTACAGCTAATCAAGTTCTTGCCAATACAGTACCAATTAACAATGCCAAGCTTTAACAATAATGATTGTTTCTTTGTTTCTAAATTTTTCCATAGTTTGTAGAATTTACCATGAGCATCTTCATCTGACATGTTAGTATTTAGGAATATTTTGTAAACATTGTAAGAACTTTCCATGAATTTCAACATTTGGTGAAAAGTAAATCATACATTTTGATCGATTTTAGATACAGGGAATTCTACTTTTGCAAGTATTGCTTGATGAATATCCATACAAATTGTAGCTTGTTGTTTCCAAAATGTGTGATGTGACACATTTTGACTTGTTTGTGTCAAGAATTCATCTGAACTTCACCAAGTTTGGGAATATCTCTTGTGGGATTTAAACATCAAAATCATACTTCAATAAATTGTTAGCATTCTACAGCTCAAAAGACAAAAGAATACGTTGTGTTTGAGTTTTGTTTATTGGAAAAAACAACTGAATTTTTGTTGATTCCTTGCCAAAGGCAAAAGGAATCAATGCGATGGTGATGTTGTGTGTGTGTGTGTATGTGTGTGTGTGGGTGTGTGTGTATTTATGTGTGTGTATATGATGCCTTGCCTGTAAACACAATATCTCAAGGAGGGTACCTTGACTAATCTCCTTCTTGGTGTGTGGGTTGGTCATATTGAGAAGATGATCGCTGTTGTGTTTGGTGGAGCTCAAAGGTCATTTGAGGTCACAAATGGGTATGAACATGTCGTCCTTTATGTTCTTCATGAATATTGGCAAGGAATCACAAAGTCGTTTGACTTTCTTTTTGTTTAATATGCCGTATCATTGGTCAAAATGTTTCTCTCAGTGTGTCTTTACAAAACTTAAAATAAGTGTTTTCATTGATTCCTAAAGATTCGAGGTACCTTACCAAAATGATACCCCCATTGTTTACATCGTTATTTCCACAGCACTACATAGCACATTTGTGTGGAGGAATCTTTCTAGTACACGACATACACTGATTGCCTACTCCTAATGAATAGGACCACCAGAAAAAAGAAAAAAAAATCCATTTTGAGCTTTTTGCTGTGTATTGCAGGTAAATTTGGCAATCTTACACAGTGTGTTCACACAGCAGTTGTGTCGTGTTGACTGTTTGGTTGCTGCGCTTATTACAATGGGTAGTAACGCCTTGCTCTGAGATGATCACTGGTCAGGTTTGTGAGGCATCCCTTAAGCACAGATGGTTACACTAACATGAATGGCCCTCTTGTCCACCCTCCCACTGGACGGTCCAGTTTTCGAGGATCCCGTCCTGCATTCAGACTCACTTGGTGCCAGACATCTAACCTTCCACCACTCTGAAAATTCTAATGTAGATCTTCTCAACAAATTGCTCATGCACATTCAGAGATAAGTTTATGATCAGGGCACCATATGTATTCCAATTTCAGACTCTTATCATGTAGCTTAGCCCACTGGGGAATTGCAGTTCTCAGGCCATCTGGAAAGTTTATGAAGTCAAAAGATTGCTTGTATGCCACATGCCAATGCATTGTTGTACTTCGCTGTGGTTCCTATGCAGAGAATGTAGAGCTCTAATAGTAGCCTAGGTTGCTATTTTTCTGTCACTCTACACTCGACCATTTTACAAGTCAACTGGTTCGCATTGCCTGTGCATCTTACGTTCCTCAAAACTGAGCAAGGAAATTCAAAACATCTTTTGCAGTGTTTAACATATATGGGTTTCATGTTGTTGTTCCTGGTTGGAGTGACATACGTTATTCACTAGAATTACTGGCGGCATCTTTATTCACACATTCTGCTGTTGTCATTTTACTTTCATATTTGTGTAAAGAATGGAGATTTAATGATGATTATGGAAGTAGGTGATTTTTGTGCTGTGTTTAACAGTGTTTGAGATTTTGTTTTACTTGATATTTAGGTGAGAGCAACAAACAATATTATGAACCAGTGAGAAGACCCCTTTCTTTGTGCATCTAACCCTCTGTATTTGGTGTTGGTGGGTGAATGTTTACTGTAACTGTTTGAAATGTTTGGTCATTGGAATAGTAATACAGAAGAAGATATTTCCAACACAAAATAATTTTGACAGTGTTCTATAGCAACTATCAGTGGAGTGAATGTGTATGAACACCATTCAATATGTGTTAGATAATAGTGTGGATAAATTATAGTCACTTCTTAGTGTTCACAACTAACCATTAGAGAGCCCTTTGCGACCCCATTTTTTTTTTTTTTTTTAAATTTTTCAGGCTTCATGTGAAAATCATAGCAATTAATACACCATAACGGAAGGTTTAGACCTCAGATGATTAAATTTTTGAGGATTCCACAAATGTGTTGGTCGATTTGTTAGGTGACTGTGAAACTGGTATGTCAAATACTTGCCAATTCAGATTCAGTTGGCAAATTGCAGATAAAGTTTGATATCTGCGTTTCATCAATATCAACAAAACCACAGGTTTGGTGAAAAGGGTAAAATTGCCCAAACTGGTTAAAGCAAACTGCTGCAATGCAAAACAGTCGATCTGAGTTTTCGTTACAACTCTAGTCTGAGCGTGTATAATGAGGACAAGTTAATTATTGATTGTCGTGATGTTGATTAGTACATGTTCAATAACAATGAGATTAAGATCTTGCCGTTCTGTGATAACTTACCACAATTACTGTATTTGAGTAAACCACTGAATGCGTAGTCACATCAAAATGAAAAATGAAACCTGTGTAAGCCGCAGTCACATGACTTCGGTATTTTTACATTCTTGTTTTTTCTTAGCTTGTAAGTGGTTTGATACTCCATTTTGATGCTGCACGTCAGAGTCTGGTTGCAAAACTTTTGCAATCAGAAGATCACCTCTGGTTAATCTGGTTAAAGTTTTAAGAGTGTAGTTGAAATGTATTAATTGAAATCATGTTAATGGTATTGAGTGAGTGAAGTACAACACTGCAAGGTTCCCTTTTTCCTTGGTTACAATTCAAAGGAGGTTGCAAACCTGTTTTAGCTGCCCCTACATATCCATCTGCCTCTCACCTTACAATTTTCCAGACCCCCCCTTTTTTCATCTGTTAAATATATATGTAGAGAATCATAGACTGCTGCCACTCTGAGAGCATTACCTCAGAATACTGACAAAAATTTGGCCAGCTCACCAGAGGGTACATTGCAGTTCTTGTGTAAAGAGTTTTTTCTTCATATATTGAAATTCAGGCATGAAATGCAGTGGGGGAAGGTTAGGGGTGGAGCTTCAGCTGTGATGTTCAGTCATAAAACTGACAGAATTGTAACCAAGGTCCCTGGTACAAAAATATATCACATTTTGTTACATCATCAAGGAATACGCTAGAGCATTTGTTGGCGATGTTTTGTAGTCACTATGCATAGTAAGAAGAGGCTTTCGATAGTTCATCAAAAATTTGCTCAACTTTCTATACAGGACTCCACAAAGACCTCACAAAACCCCAGTGGCGATATTAAAGTGGAAGTGGACCCCATTTTGCAATGCTTCTTGTGGTCTGGCTTCAAGTTCATCAAGAAGTTGAAATTATGTAGATAACCACTCCAAATGATCAGCACAGTGGCATAGGTATCCCTAAATTATTTCCTTTTTGAGTTAAAGTGACATGTCAGGTCAAAATACAGCATTTTGTTGTAAATTAAGCCTGATGTATTAACCACCCCACCACTTTAGTTACACCAGTCAGCTTTTACAACTGGTTGCTTGCAATCCCCTCCCCCACCCCTTCCTGGCATGTGACGTCCTAATTCTATTTTAGGTGTGAAACCATTAGTACTAGGAAATTGTCGAAAACTTAAATTTTGCTTACTTTGCTTCGGTATATACATGCAGTTTATTTTGATATAATCCCAGTGCACCCTATCAGAGTCAAACGCTGCATCCTCAGTGCCCGACTAGCAAATGGGCTGAAGGAATGCAGTATGGTTCTAAATGAGAAAACTGGAGCACATGTAGATAAGTGCATCATAAGTGAACACGTAATCGGAATGCAATTGTGTAAGACATCACATCCTGTTTTGGAAGAGGAAGTTTGCAATTGCATTAAGATTTAGATTGTGCAACTTTTTTTCACAACTTTTCTCTGTTGGTCACATGTCTGATAGTTATAAGTGGACCCACAGATTACCTTTGAGTATAAATATTATATATCATCACACTCTGTAAGATATTTTTCACATTTTGTTTTTTTTCTTCCCCTTGCCAAAACCAAAATAAATTAATGCACCAAATTTGATTTTTTTTTTTTCTTTTTGTGTGCTTATTTTGTCAAAGGGATTTCACAATGATGTAAAATTCTCATTTTTTGGTGGGTCAAGATACTACACCTGCCTTTCTGGACATTCAACAGATAATCTTGCAGCAAAGTTACCGAGTATACATAAAAATCTGAGTAAAATAAGAGACAGGTGTCCCTGTTAATGAAATGGGGGTCCGTAACCACCAATCAATTAGAAGTGTTGTTTGCTAATCAACTTTTTTCAAAGGTGATCTAAATTTTGACAACTTTTCACCATAAGTGACCCTTGACCTTGAGAAGTATGACCATCGTTCTAAGGAACATCTTTTCTAAACCACTAATCCTGTAAAAAAGTCAGGAACCTTCTTTGAGGTATTCTGTTGACAAGGGTTTCAAGACCTAAGCCTCTGGAAAGGGAAATGTTGCTGGTGTGCCACCGGGGCATTGCATCCAGTCTCACTAAAAACAGCATTATCTTCATCTCAAAACATTACCCTTAAGTTCTGGAAGGTACTTCATTTGAATTTTTTAACATTTGGGTGAAAAAATGATTTTTGTGCAACAACTGAGTTTCTGTGTGAAAGCCATTTCTTGAAAAAAAGGCTACTGCCCTCACTACTCTCCCTTGGTTTGATAGTTTATCAGTGTTTGAAAAAAATGGTTGTAAATACTCTGACTGTTCCCTGTAAAACTCCATTTTTTTTTTTCCTTAAAGATGCTAAAAAGGCAAGCTTTGAATGAATTAAAGCACAAACCAACCACCAAACATCCCTTCCCCTGGCATTTCTGGCCAATGTTGAACCACGGCAGAAATGGACAAAATAAATAGACATGAAACAACTAAACAAAATATCACATTTCTATTCTAACAGATTTATTGACAATTTTCAAGGAATCATTTTAAAGGGTTACATGAACAAAGATGCAATTCTTTACCACTAGTTTCTACTTCCAAAGGTCCTCAGAAATTTGAAAATTCAACCAAAGGCACAGGTGTCTGGACTATTGCCAATGTTGCTATCTCTACTTACAAGTGCCAGAGTTCCACCTCTCAAGGTCTTGAACTTACTTTCAGAGAAGGTGCCTCAGACTAAGAGAGAACCTCAGCATGGGACGTACTCTTGAAAACCAGATAAGTGATTTACAACATCAGGATTGGCACTTCAAAATACCTTGCATTGGATCACATGTTTACCTTTATTTGTAACCAGATTACTTTTGTCACATTCATCTACTCCCAGTGCATGATGGGTACACACAGCATTTCGTTCAATGAACAAGAAAGCAAAACGATATCGTCCAAGGTCGGATACAAATAAGTTCAATGCCCCTTGACGGGCAGAGGTACTGTTAAAAAAGTTGAGGTGACAGTGTAGTCCACTCCTGATAGGAACTTCACCTGCTCTCAGTTCGGTGTAAAATGGAAATGTTGCATCATGAGGAGTATAGTTCAGAATGACAAAAGTCCTATGAGCTCCAGCCTTTTAACAGCGGTTTCTGGTTAACTGAGAACCTGGTACCTTGAACACACAGACACCCTAATAGCTGAAGTAGCCTGTGCACATAGAAACTTCTGCCTGAAAACTTGTCCATTGCTCTCCTCCATACGTGTTTTCTTATTTTCTCACCTACCACCTTTTCCACCAGGGATCCCCCCTCCCAGGCACCTACTTAGGTCTCTTTTGTTTTTATACCTCCGTTGACATTTCCACGCTGTGAGCCTAAAGGCGTACCCTGTGATACTTTTCTGTACATGAAGTCATAATCTACTGCCATCAAGAATCAAAAGGGGAAAAACAAAACTAATATATTACAACATGCTAACATTTAAAATAATTAACAATGTATTAGTCTATGACACATTCAGTTATGGAACCAAAATATAAACATAATTGCCCTTCAGATGTGAATGAAGTTTGTTACAAATATATGACACACTTTAAAAAAAAGAAAGAATCATAATGAATCTAAAATGAAAACAGGTATAGAATGATATACAAGTACATACAAAAACAAATTCTAATAAGTCTAATGGGAAGGAACTGTTCTTCCATAAAATATTTTGGCAAGGAAGTTAAATTCTACTTTTTGTCTAAAAATATTCTTGAATATGTACAAAACATTCAAAATGTTTGGGACTTGGACTCCCCCTACCACAAAGAGCAGTTCAGTCCAAATCCAAACCTTGACTACCTCTTCTTTTCACAGATGAGGGAAAAAAGTATTTTATGGAGTAGGAAGGGACCACACGCAAATCAAAAAGTCTTGGATGATTGTTGAGGCAAACTAGTTTCAAGGTGCTTTCCACTTTTGGACGGATAACACAGTTTTCTCAAGGCAGATATTTTGCAATTGCATGCACTATGAATTTCATGAAGGCACAAAATGAGGTAAAGAGGGAAAAAACGCTGGAATATCAATGAAATACTTCGAAAGACTTGTGGTTGGATGGATGTTATCAGATGAAATGGGTAACTAAACAGCATAAAAATAAACTCAGAAATGGACGGGCAAGGTAATATCCAGCAGTTGGACACAAAGCAACATGTTCTTAGATGAGTGGCTGGAAACTGGAGATGATGCAAGGTGCTCACAGATGGGAGATGGAGAAAATACTTTGCAAATACTAAAAACGATAAACGGCATAAAATGGTGTCATGTAATTAGTTTCCCTGAAAGTAAAAAAAAACAAAGCATTAAATCTTACACCCTGATGAACCACATATGTACAGGTAGTTAATATGTGGGATACAACATATGGCTGAAGTGAAGTATTTATAGAGCCAATAAAGTTTATTGACTAGAAGACAAATTGCATCTGTTGGTGAAAGTGTTGCAAAACTTAAAGTCGTGTTTCCTCTGAGAAAAATATATGAAACTCCTGTTTATGACTATGGGTAAATGTTAAACTGGTCCTCCAAACTGAAACTATGGTGTTGAAATATACCACTATGTGCACAAACACTACAAAGAACTTGGACTGAATTTCAAACAGTTGGTTAATGTCAATTTAGCACGATACAGTGGTGCTTGGTCATTGGTGCTAAGTATTTTTCTCCGCAAAAACCCACTTTACACTGGACAAAACTATCCCACCCCTTCCCCACGTCCCATCTCTTAGTTTCCTAAAAGGGTACAATAAAATGAAAAAAAAACATATCATTTTGTTATGGTACTCATTGTATGATCTACCACAACTTAAACAACATTCATGGGGTATCCACATCAGCTATCTACCAGTCACAATATACATACATTAATATAAGTGTTATGTTCACAACAGGCAGCTTTGAATAAAGTCTGCAAATATTTTGACACCTAAGTCAGTACATCTCTCTTGGTTTTCCATTCTTTACATTTGTATTTTGAAAGCTTGAAGCACGATCAGGAAGAAGAAAAAAAAATTGTAACACCTGACACAAAAAATATTGGGGAATGATGGTCAGAGTCTAAGGCCAGATGAGGTACATGGTCACAGAAACAAACACAACTGTGGAGGTATGAGAGTTCTGATCAAACTGGTCTTGTCTTGGATGAGGCATCTGGTGTTTCTCTCTGGCCAAAGTACTCTTTAAACATTGCTGGTATCCTGGCCATCCTAGAAATGGTAGAAAAGAAGATCAAATGAGTCAATAATTATTACTCTTTGAAATGAAAAAAATAAACTTGACTTCAGATATTCTTCCCACTCCGGAATGAAGAGAGCATTGTCTCCTGAGATGGATAAAAAGTGCCCATATCTCATCAATTTCCTCACCAAGACAACCCTCCTCCTACACCTTTCAGCTTTATATTGTTTTCATCGGAGTATGTGAAGGGAGGAAAGTTGTGGAGAAGGAAGTGGTAGTATCACCAAACATTTGTGGAAGGGGATGTGGGCAGCAGGAACACGTGGGAAGTAAACTCGCAAGTAAACATGGTGTCCACGGCTGACCGGAGAGGGAGACAGAATACTGTTGGAGAAGTAGGCATTTATCCACTTTCGGATATAAATGGAGTAAACAGCACCGTTTGAAAATGATGACAATGATTACTTGATTAGAGTGAATGTCGAGATTAAAGTGATGCCCCATCAAAGTGTTGAATTGTAAACAATTAGTTGAATCATTACAAAGAAAGAACAGCAGAACAGAAATTCTAGATTTCGAGCAGCCGGTTCGCTCAAACTCACGTCATCTTCAGTCATACTGACTGAAATATTTTACCTACCAGCACATTCATCCAATGCTTTCTCCTTAATACCCCCAGGTCCCTTTTATCCTTTTCTTCCCCCCATAAAAATTTTCCACTCCCTCTCCCCCCAGAAAAAAAAAAAGAAAGGAAAGAGACCTAGAAACAATTTCCACAGAAAAAAAAGTAAAAAAAAAGTTCAATTTGATTGTGAGGTAACCTGAGACTACGACAGAATGTAGAGAATCACTTTAATGGCAGCTGGTATTTTTGGGGGGCATATAGCATTTTGCACAGCATGTGATGTGTCAAAGGTCACTTGTATGTACCACAAAACTGCTCAACATATCCAAAGCATGTCTTGCCTCTGTGAGATGTAAGTCTGACAATGCTAGCACACACAAAACAAAGAAAGCAGCTGCCACTGAGACACAAAAACCGAAATAATCACAACACATGGGATTGATTCTGTCATTCAGTTTAGGTTATACAGTAGGTACAGACATCCCAAAGAAGGAAAACTGTCAACAGAATTATCTCATCCACAAAACAGATGTTTGTGCCACTTGAGTGCCCACTGATGATATCAATCTAGACAAGCAGTCAAAACACTGAGCGCTGCTTCTAACAGCTTTGCCAGTCAGACTTCAAACGCAAAATATTGTTGAAATTACAAAACAGCCATCCATGGGGGGGGGGGGAGCTTTTCATGTTCCTGGGTGAATATCCAAGCCTGATTGATAGGATGCCCCTTCAGCAAAGCTTTTGCAGACCTACCCATATAAAACTAACACAACTATAGCAGTGACACATTTCCAACAGTAAGGAAGTAACCTGACATAATATAGGAATAGAGGGTTAGGAAGAAAGGACTCCCCCCTTTCCCCCAATCCTCTCTCCCTACAGCCAATAACAGAGGGGCCCAGTCGTGAATCAATCCAGTTCTTTTTCAGATGCATACTGACCTCAAAGAGGATAATCTGATAGACAATAGGACAGTCATAAGGAGAAGGGGACTCCCTCTTCCCCCCCCCCCCACCTTACAAAACCAATCCAGCAGCACAACGTAGAACTTTTCTGAATCAATCTTCACCAGTTCTGCGCCATGGGCAAACATTGAAAAGAGTAATGTGAAAGAAATAGAGGCCAAGGGCTAAAAATCCCCTCAAACCCAACCCCCCTCTCTCTATATGATCCATCACAGTAAAATGACCCCAGTGTGACAATTCTTGCTAGTTCTTGTGTATGAAAAGACCTCAAAGCTTGAGGCATGCTAGGCTGAAAACTTTTAGTCTCTCTCAAACTTAACAGAATGACTCTCTCGACTTTCCAGCAGATAACTCGTAGCTATCAGTCTCACATCTAATCTGTTACTAAAGGGAGTGTGTGTTCTTCTTCAAAGTTGGTTACTTTATACAGAAATGGATGGCCGGGCATAACTGACCCTTGCTGTATCAGGCACATAGTCATGGAAGGGCACATGCCCTGCCCCCCCCCCCAAAAAAAAACTCCTTTTCAATAAAAAGGAACTCCTTTTTTCTTTAAATACAAATTTACAGTGAGAAAATATGGAAATCTTGCACTATTTTGCATCTAGAAGCTTGAAAATGGCCAAACTTTTTCAAAGGGGTCCCCTTCCTCCACAGGCATGCAAAACTCCAACAATGATGTGTCCCCCCACAACACAAATTGGTTAGTCTGGTTACTGGCCTGCACTGTATAGCATGCCATGATCAGAACCAAGATGAGGAATCTCTAAACGAAAACACTGAATTTAAAATGCAACAAGATCGCATATGAAGAGAAAACACTTTAATCATTATTAAACCATTCAGACTAACCAATAAACATCAGTAATAGTGTCATCACAAACAAATTAGTTTCTACCCGTAAGAAACATTGAAAAGGAGGCAAATGTCCTGCCTTACTTTGAGTAATCTATGATGTTGTGTCCACAAATATTGCTGTAAAAATAAGCATTTTGGTTCTGTTCAACAAAAACAATATTTCCCTCTTTATCCAAGAAACCCAACCTTATTGCAGACTTGCCAACTGCACTTCAAAAAAAAAACAAGGCAAATCTATTTTTTCAAGAAAACCTGGAAATCACATTTAAAAACTGGAGATTTTAAAGAAAAAAACTCATGAAAAGTGTTCTCCAACATTGGAAGATTCAGACTTTTCTACGTCCTCTCGATAGGTGTCTCCCGCAGAAAATCTTTTGCTAAAAGTCAGTTTTCTAAAAAGGATGCACCTGCCATTTAACAGTATATTATACCAATGATTGAAAGTATTGATCTTGGTGTAAATAAAGAAACATATCATGTTGCATAAAGGGAATTTTCACCGTGAGATTCATTTCACTGTGAGCTGATCCGTGAAAGTGTGAGACTCACGGTGAAACCGTGGGAGTTGGCAAGCCTGCAGTTGTCGAAATCAGTCCCAATCGCAAGTCTTTCCCAGCAAAGTGAAGTGCTTAATGCTGCAAGAGAAACCCTCCCAAATTTCCCATTTCAGGTTTGCAGGTAGGTTCTGGACTCCTATGATCACAGTGAGCAATCAAAATGATACATTCACAGAAGGGAGAATGCAATCCGATGATCGTCCTGGCAGAATCACGTTAATTCCACAGGTTTACTGCATGTGCAAATGATGTGGTGGCCACACCAAGCTAGCTGCATGCACTAATTAAACATCCTCTTTGTTCTACTGTGCAGACACACAGAGAGAAATGCTGGGGACGGTGCCTATTGCCATATGCTAAAAGGCCAATGAGTCTTCCAAGGATATTGAGCCATAAATCAAAGAATCTTGTTGATCGAGAGACGGAGGACTCTGGAGCTGTTTGGGAACCATGATAGCAGTGTGCGTTAATTGACGGGGATCACCTGAAAGTGAAGTTATCAAATTCATAACAAGACTGCAGCCACTTATTTTGTCACATCGTTTTGTTTTTCTTGTTTGGACTGCTTTTGGAGAAAACAGAGAGAGGGCAGGAGGATTGAAAGTTGTGCAAACTCCAGAAAGATGAAGGAAGCTAGTTGCTGTGAATTATAAAGATATCAAAGGAAAATTTCTAGGCAACAACTGTTCAAAAGGTAGAATGGCTGAACGCTCAAACAGAAGAAAAATATGCATCCCGTATGGAGTTGAGAGCAGAAACCAAACAAACTGCCAAATTATGGCAAACAGGACATTAGTTTAAAATTCCAAGTTTCTGAAAATGTTTACCACCCAAAAAGGATACTCAAATTTCAGAAGTTCATTTTCTGTCAATTATGACATTTCCAGCCTCAAATTCCTACAGTCACTTTGTGTTAGTCTTTGCAAAGGTGCATGGTTCTAATTGGGTGATGAAGACCAGTGTTTGAAAAAAGTGAAAAACCACTTTTGTGGCTTTGGCAGTAAGAAACAAAATGTGTACTTCTTAAATTTCATTTGACACTGCAAACTTTATCATTTTAGCAAGAGTCTCGTCAAAACAAGACACGGTCATATCACTTACATCATCGTCGTCATCGATACTAGCCCTGGATGCTACCGTCGAAGAACGAGAGACAACAGTGCTTGCTCTGGACTCCTGATGGGGCAGGCAAGCATGGGGTGAAAAAAGAAGGGAAGGCAAGAATACTGACGTCAGTAAACAGCACCGACAATTTCTGCCCACTACTTTTACCTGAAAACTCTGTAAATGTGGTGCTCTATGTTTACAGAGTTCCATTTATCCCTGATATAGTACTGCACCACACTTCAAAAAGCTGGTATACTGAAGAACAAATAACAACGGGGCTGGGGCAACCCTGCTGAGAAGTCCTGAGGGACCACATTCTACAGAATTTCATTCTGTTTTGTCTGTCAACGGAAGGACCCCCCTCAACAGTGAAACAAACAAGAAAGTGCTGATTGCTACTTGACTTTAGGGAGTAAATTACATTCGCAATCAAGATCGAAAAGTTAGTCAGTGTCAACCGTTTCGACTGATTGCTAGGTTGGTTTGACAATTTAGTTTGTCACATGGTGACTGCTTGTGAGTCACAAAAGGCTCACAAATCGCATTTCGAGCAAACTTCCCGATGCAACCTGACTGAACGTTTGATGTGCTCTGCTGGGCAGTGGTAAGGTGTGATGTATGAAAGACTGCGTTTTCAAGGAGAAAAAAACTTCAAGTATCACAACATTTATGTAGAACATATAACAAGAAATATTTGGGCTTTTTGTGCAGCACTGTGAATCAGTTGCCTGCCAAACAAGAAGATATGCTTTCAAATTTGCTGTGGCTGACCTGGGACACTGAATCCTTCCTTTGATGTAGAACGAAAAAAAAACAACAATCTCATCTTTCTTTTTATGTACTTCACACAACGTTCAAAGACAACGACAGCAAATCTGAAATGTCATCCCTTTTCGAGGTTGGCATTTAACACCCTCAGAGATTGTCGGATATTTTCACGAAAATTATTGCTCGTCTCTGAATCATTCTATGGCTTATCCTGCACCAAAAATTGTGACAAAAGTTTTGCATACAAGGTCAAAGGGAATAAAGTATTGTTTGTACCAGGAAGCAAAGATTTATGCCAAATTTCACTGAAAGATTCAGTGGCAATCCCCCCTACTTGTACAGTAGTCAAAGCATAATGCTAGCATTTAATAGTGCACCTAGACCACAAATTGCTGTTCTGTCAAGTTTAAGACCCGTGTCAAGTGATTTGATCACATTCTGAGCCAAACTATTGAGTGGTGACATATTTTACTCCTTTTTTTTTTTAGATATATACTTTACAAGCAGCAATTGACTTACATCTTTAATCAGTGCCTGGCAATACCGGCAAGTGCATAAAACGAGAACACTTTATGACATATTACAAAAATCTGACAGATTGAAAACTATACATCCAACGACAAACGACATGTAAATATATGCCAAATCATGGAGAGTTACAGATCCATAGTTTTGTTTTTTTACCAATGCTACGATTACTGTACAGCAAAAGTGACAGCCAGTAGTAGTTCAGTGCGGATACGATCCCTTGCGAATTTACGACATGTCTACCCATGTGACACTCTTGAGGCATAAATCACAGCGACTCTAACAACAAGGGAAATGAAATATAAGCGCAGGTTGTCAAGAGTGAAAGTTACGAAGTTAGGACTGAGCGTGAGTACGTGTACGGAAGTTCGATTCAAGCAATTAGCATGAACTCAGCTGGTCATAATTATGTGCTTGTCGAGCTGATGAAACATGGCTGATACAGTAAACCATGACATCACCATGAAAATGTTAAGGCTGGCCATGAAAGTGCCACAGTATAGATTAAATCCAGCTATTGTGCAGCATTTATGCAAACATGCAGGTTTTAAATGCAACATTACAGAAACTCAACATTTCAGACTTGAATAGTTTTGTGGAAAAGAGTCGAGTCCCATATATAACATGGGGCCTATGCGGCCAGAGAAGTTTGTTGTGGCCAACATGAACAGTGCTGCAACATTGACATCAGTGTTCCAGCATCCTCTACTGGATTGGAATTGCACTTTTCAGTGATACTATTCAAAATGAAGCGTCACACAGAGAGACAACATGTACATGGGGCAGATTAATGTCTCTCTGTGTCACACACCACTCAGAAATAATAAACAAAAGGAAAAACTGTGATTCAAAACAAACTTGTCGTGAGGAGAGCACACCTGAAAGTGAAGTGTGAGCATATTGAATGATTCAACATGCAAACTACAGCAGTGTAAAAGATACGTCAGGTAGACACTTCGAAGGAAGAAAACTACGCACTTTTTAAGGAAGAATTTTGCTTTATTAAGGACATCAAACCACTATTTAAATACTCCAGAAATATCTTTGGAAATTCTTACAAACACTGGAGGTTGGCGGGGAACAAAGCTGGTCTGGGTCCAGACATTTGTTGCAGATAATAA
Organism: Stichopus chloronotus; assembly: GCA_021234535.1. Taxonomy (NCBI): domain Eukaryota; kingdom Metazoa; phylum Echinodermata; class Holothuroidea; order Aspidochirotida; family Stichopodidae; genus Stichopus; species Stichopus chloronotus. The sequence goes on from CM037844.1 coordinate 5,994,397, forward strand.
TTATGTAAAAATGTATAGTAGCATTTCCAAATATTAGGGTTCGAGCCTTTTCAACGACTCCAGTGCAAAAAAACAAAATTCAAGCACTTTCAAGGCACTGAAAATGACAGATTTAAATTTGAGTACTTTCAAGGTTTTCAAGGCAGTGTAGAAACCCTGAAAAGAATTGTCATGAAGGACAGTGTGCCTGTGGATAGGTGAAGCACTCCCACAAATGATTAAGTGAAAAACACCAAAGACAAAATTGTGCACATAGAAGCAAACCAAATGCTAAATTTTTAAAACAAATCTTTGCAAAAACACGTTTTGAATTTTAGAGTATCTAAAGTGGCACATGAGCTAGAATCTAAAAATGTAGAACTGGTGGAACACGGCACCCTTGTTTAGGCATGTGTAGGTGTGCAAAGTAGAGAGAGACCTGTCCTAAATGTTGACTGAACAGAATGCACACAGTGATCAACTGATAAATGTGAACTTGCCCAAGCAGAGACTCCATTAATCCTCACACAAAACTACACAGTTGGACACAGCATGGTTTGTGTAACAATTTGGAAAATTGTATTAATCATAAATTTCAGTAAGTACAAACTTTGGGACCATTTTAACACTCATTGATTCCAGTCAAACTGGCCGACAGCAGCCTGTGGCGACAATCCATTCCTGAACGTTTTCCAATTTCTGCAACATCTACAGGTCACCAAATGTGGCCACCTCCATAACCTAGCCGATGCAGTTCAATAATCTTCCATCAATGGGACAGAAGGGTTCTCATGACACCAGAACTACGACGACCAGTGCGCTAGTAGCATACATTTGGGTAACTGCCAGTAAGGATTTCTATCGTCAAGTCCCTAGATGATGTTGGAAAGCTTCAGATAAAGTTCTTTGCTCAATCGATCCAATTTTACCGTTTCCATCAATTCATGAAGAACAAGCATGTCACTTATATGAGAAGCTATTTTTCGATTCCCCGCCGTCGTCGAACTGACCAACTTACGTAGCATCATCTGTCAATGACAGCTCATACAATTTATCACCCTTTGCTATACCTCCCAGTAGCATGTCATCACCTCTTCATTTTACTAAAACCATCCCCTTTCCCCTTTCTTTTGTTCTGTTCTGTTTTTCCATTCTTTTCTTAGGAGGTTGTTTTTGTGGATGCCACAGGAAAAATGCTGATTTGTGAATTAATGGGAAAGCTATAGTGACTGATGGTTTCATCTTTTGAGACCTTACAAAAACCTTTGATAATGTTAACAGATGAGAGATGGCATATCTGGCAAATTTGTTTGAAATGGCCAATTTTTTACCTCCATTTATCGGTTCTAGGTGAAGCAAAGGAAAAACACAGCTAATAATTTGGGAAAAGCTTAGACACATCAAGGAGCGAGAAGAGAAGAAAATAACTACACACTACATTTAGGTGAGTGATAACAGCTACTTCAGTGAAGTCCTGATAAGTACAAAAATAATTCATTTGGTTCACAAGTTTATACATTTTGACGGAGAAAATAGACATGTAGTCAACATTTTGTCCTTCTCTGACTTTTCATGTCCCAATTGCTCATAAAACACATTTCAAGAGTTCGCACAACAGGATTCACCATTTACTTGTGTCAGTGCAAGAGAAACCACCACCCTTGTCATGGTTTCTGATGAACAGCTACACGACTGTTTCAGCTCAAGATAACATTTTCTCGAAAGAGAGAGAAAGGGAGAGAGATTGTTACCACGGCAACTGGTGTGATAGCTCTTCGAGATTTGAACAACTTACGTTGACTGTAGATCTACCAGAAATGACTGAATCTGATCTTGGACTGAAAACCGATGCCCTACTGGGAGACAGTGGGGGTGATGAAGCCTCTGGGCTGTCTGCTTTGCTCGATGCAACGGAGGATGCTCGCGACGCCGCTGAAGATGCCCTCGAAACAACTGACGTCGTCCTCGACGATGGGGACGTCACCCTGGACGAAGAGGCCGTTGCCTCTGGTGCAGCAGCATCTTGGGATGGAGAGGGCTTCCTGGAGGTAACGGAGGAGGACCTAGATGCAGAGGAATTGGCACGGGATGTGGTGGAAACAGCTCTAGATGCTGATGAGGAAGCCCCTTGACGATCTTGGGGGTTCACCATGGAAGTCCTAGATCCGGCACGGGACAGCGTTTTCTCCAGCTCCACCAAGGGATCTTCATCCTCTGGCTCCTGATACATAAGTCAAGTAGTTAAAAGGTAATACCCATGGGTAGAATCATTCAATAGGTAACGGAACGAAGGCTGGACAGTTTGTGTGCAATGATGGGTGCTGAGAGGATTCACATGTCACAGTAAAGTGTGATCAGTTGAGAGGAGCCAAGAGAATATCTCTCCAAAGCGGTGCGAGAAGGAACAAAAGGAAGGAAAGTGCCAAATGACAGACTCTTAGAAGGAAAGATCAAACCAGACGCAGGACAGCTTTTGCTGTGAAGAAAGTGTGAACGGACAAGTGGCAATCAATACCAGGTTCAACGGTAGATAGCAGGACTTATGCGCAGAGTGTCTGCCGAAACAAAGGCTGTCCTCTTCTACATTCACCCTCCCCCCAGTGCAGAGAGTGAGAGAGTCACTGGACAAGCATTGAAGCTAGTCAACATTGTATATACCGCACCAAAGGAGAACCATGTTCAATTTAAGGACCTTCTTTGCTCAAGAGCATCTGCCATTTGAAAGTGGAGGTGAATACTGAGGGTGTGTACCAGCCGAGAGAACAAGATGATATCACAGTCTGAGGAAGGAGGGGGGAGGGGGGTAAATGATCTTCTCTGACAGTGTTATATGCATCACATGTTTCTAGAGAGCTATTCAGGATTGGTGGACTGATGGATCACATCTTGAGAGACCTTTCCAAACGTTAGAGGAAATAAAGCAGAGAGTACGACTAAAGGAGGAAAGCAAAATACCACTTTCAGTGTGCTCTAATGGTTAGAGGGAAGAACAGTCCTCGCATTTTATTTCAAATTTCCTCTGAAATGAGATAATAGGCAAGGAAGAAGAAGACGACCAAAGCGTATCGGAGAGCAAACAATTTTGTGGTGCTTGAAGTGATGGTAGAGGAGGAAGGTGAAGATAGATAGGAGAATCATTGTTTTGATACTTTCAATCATTTATGGGAGAAAATAAGCACACTGCAAACCTTAAATTAAGCAATTCAGTCCCTCAAAGGGCACAGTTCACGATGATTCATGCCATGGATATAGATTTAAGCCAAAAGATTGTGTAAGGACCTCAGAGTGGACCTGAGCTACTACAAAACTGGGAGATGCGTCCGCACAGTCGATTACTTCTTTAGGGAGTCAACCCAATGGACAAGAGGATGCGATGACCGGCAAACGATATTCACTGTTTGAAAACTGAACATTGCTTTGGAAAATCAACCACTTACTAAAGCTGTACCTCTCTTCTGCCTTAGCACCTTAAAAAGCACTGCACTGTCTCAGTGGAGAGGTATAATGCTGTCTTGAAGCGAGAGTAATTCTTCAAGGTGATTTTCAGTGTTTTTCTTCAACTTAGCATAGTGACATTGACCAGCACTTATTTGAACCCCCTTCCCACACCAAAAGTCTTTAAAGGTCAATGTTTTGATTTTCTCAGACTGTACATATTCTGACTCCTCTTTTGTTGAAGGCCAATTTTAGCAGACTTCTTCTTTCACTGGCAACTTCCTTGGATTTCAAATCAATGTTTGTTGTTTACATTGTATCATTCTGCCATGATAGTAATTAAATCATATCAAATTTCTTTCACCTATACGACTTCATCTTCTTTTTTTTTTTTACTACTTCCAAGTTCCTTTTTTGTGTTCCTACTGCATTCTTTTTATAACTTGTTAGTCCAGTAATAATGTTACTTACATTCAGGTGGACGGATACCTGTGAAATGCTGCTCTTACGTCCAGACTTGACGGACTGTCATGGTAGCGTGCAAGGAATATTTTTGGCAAATGTTAATTTAAAAAAAAAAAAAGAAGAGTACTAAAGCAAGAAAGCAAATGTAAAATGGTCAGGATGGACAAAAATTGCCTAAACATCTTTAACACATGACACAAAAAAAAGGCAAACACACACACACACACATATTACATCTACTCCCCTTAAAGAGCCCTCCTTCCTATGGGGCACTTTTCAGTTTCCAAAGGCCCCTTTCTCTGTTAGATATAGAGCAAGAAATGAAACAAGCATGAATCGTTCTGATTTCAGTTTTCATCTATCGTTCCGAGAAGCAGACGTTTTTGTCATCCTCTTTGCTTCTACCTTTCGTGCCATCGATGCACCTACTGGACTGCCTCACAATGATACGGGTTTCAAACTCTTCACATGACTGATCTTGTTAAGGCAACGACTTCCTGAGATGAGGACCGCGAAATCAGAAAAGAGGTTGTAAACGAGTAACACAGGACGCAATGTCTGATGTGACACACACTGCTTCTCTTCCGTACTTTCAGCGAGACTTTTACCACTTGATTTCTGTGAACTCTGAGAATCTAAATACCTAACAAGTCCAACCACTTGATTTGACAAAAATATTAGAAAGAATTGCACTTTACTTTCATCTGGCAGTAGAACCTCTTACTATATTTTTTCAACAAGATTATCATAGTTACACATAAATGCTTGCAGATAACGTTTCTTTCATCACTGATAACGTTTCTTTCATTACTGATATAGTTTCTTTCATTACTGATACAGTTTCTTTCATTACTGATATAGCTTCCAAACTTGCATCAATATTGATGTACATCAGTTCTGACTGTTTTTCACAATTTGTTTTGAGACACGTTTTGAGTCAAGATTCAAGATACAAGACCATGCCATTCCCACACTGTTATCTCTGTGGCTACACAGAAACATGTTGATGTGTTTAATGGCAAACAGAATTCTGGAAGCACCAGCAATGAGACCAAGCCTTGCAGGTGCATCTGCAAGTTTTAGTCTGAATGTGTTGGCTTCCTCACAACACTCAGAAATCAGCTTGGATATCTTTAAAGAAGCACATCAATGTGACAGTGACTGTAGACAACCCCACCCCCACCGCCCATGACAATAAATGAGATAACTGGGGGTTTTTGTAAACTATAAGATAACAGAGTAGGGACTGCTTGTAGTTGGAAGGCACAAATCAGGACCACAATAAGTTGGTAGGTGCATGAGATAAAAAGTGTGAAAAGAAGTCAGCAGACGATGATTTGCAAGGATAAACAGAAGAAGAAACTTTGTCTACTTTTAAGACAAAATCACCAAAGACTTTTTATCATACAGCAATTTCATCACTTGCATTCTATCATTCCGTCTTCCCGGTGAACCCCCCCACTGACGGCAGCACGTCCACACGGCAGATGAACTGAGAGAAGTCAAGCAACGTTCATCTCATATTAACGAGACACATCAAAGATGCTGCTGAAGTGTTATTGAAAGAGTGGATCACATTCTTTTAAAGCAGAATGTGACAATAGAGCTCAATGCAGTCACTGTTAATAATTACCATACACCACAGAGTGTAATCGGAGTTTCAGAGGAGAGCGTTATATGTATATTACATTTTATATGTTATGTAAAGCAAAACTTTGAGTTAACAGAGAACGGTGAAAAAAGAGTTACTAAATTGTGAGAAACAACCTCACATAGCCAGATTGTTAAAGAAACAGGTTCATTCGACAGAATTTAACAGTGAAAGTAAATTCACTTTAGGAAGTTATAGGGAAGGGATATTTATGCCTGTGAAAGCTAGATACGGCTGAGTGGTCGTCATCTACGAGAAACTTGCAAAGCTTTTAGATATTGCCATATCCAATGGCAGTTTCACCATATGCCACTGAGTTTCACTTATTGCTCACGTTATCCCAACCTCTAAATTGAAACTGCTGTCAGTTGTAACTGACTCTTGATACACTTCAAGGTGATGTTTCATTTCGCAATCCATTACCAGTATTTTTACGAGACGAAAACGGTCATGTTGGTCATGCCCGACTGGCATCACATTGTTAAAGATGCCGTTACAAATTGAGTCCACAAAGTTCAGTCCCCCCACAAACTTTCAAACTAACATGTGGTTGTTCAACAAGTTAAATATAAACACACCTCTTTGATAAATGATAAATAACCCTTTAATTTTAAAATCATTTTCCTTGTATAATACCACTTGGAGCTTGAGGCTCACCAGATAGAATCAGAAGAATTTTGACATTCCTTTCTTTTACCACGACAAAATGGAGGGAGGCCACCTTTGGTTGAGTTGGGGAGCAAGATGATGAGGGGGGGAAGGGTTACGATCCAACTGATGAGAGTCAAGTGCCAATTCCCAAGTAGAGAGATGGCAAATGAATGTTAATGTCTTCCCGCAAGTCGTGAATGTTACTGAATGTTATGTGATGTTACTGGAAGTCACTCTCAAACCATGAGGAAAGTGCGACAGTATTAAAGATGGTGCAACCACCGACTTCCTGCACGTTTCCCGTACCTGTACTGACTGAACCGACTGCCGCGACGCTGATCGGCTCAGGCTGTGTTTTGACGCTGGACTCCCGGGTTCCGAGACTTCTTTGATGTCCTTCGTAGACAAACGAGGAGATGATGCAGGATAAAGAGGCTTTAAAGATGATTTATCTGCGCATTGTTCAGCACATTACCTATACACTTGGTTGACACACAGTGTCCAAAGGGTGGAATGCACAGGCACATGCAACCACTGGAAAATTTACAAATGTGGACACGGTTGACATGGAGACAAATTTCAAGTCGTACATGGCCCAAATTAATTGACTGGCAGATGACAATTTCATGACTAGCCGTACATTATGTCCTCAACATCTACTGGGATGTCATAAGTATTTGCTAACATTGCCAGGAGAGAGGGGGGGGGAGAGGTAGAAATTACAAGTAATAGGAACTTGACACAATTGGTGAAAGTTGGTTCAACTAGATCAACAGCTCCCTTGAGTAGATGAATGAGTTGACAACGAAATCAATTTCTCGAGAGATTAGCAGCATATCTATGCACATAATAAGCTTCTTACAATGAGCCCTTGCTGTCAACTTTATCCAAAGATCAAGATGTAAATGGGTGAAATAAGAGGACCGGCTGCTGCTATTTACTCCTACCACATGCATCCATAGGACCAGCTTATAGTACCAGATTCATCCATATCGCTTACCCCAAGCCTGGACTGCGAGGTCGTTGGTCTAGACCGCACAGCGCTTCCTGCCCTAGGACTTGTCACACTCGCTCTGCCTCCCTGTAGAGAGGCATCCGACCCCCATCGTTCGAACTCCTCTCGCACTAGGTTTTCCATCTTACTCTTCCTCTTTTCTTCACCATCATCCTTGAAAACACAAAAAGGAACATTAATCAATTTAACTCTTTTCACGTATCATCATAAACAAGAAAACTAAGCAGACGGGTTTTGTGTACTTTGTTGATCAGCTTAACTTATCTAACAGAAAAAAAAGAAGAGTGTATTACAAATTCAAATCAAGAAAATTATTATGAAAAGTCATTCAAAGATTAAAGACACATAATCAAAGTCAGAGAAGTCTAACAATAAGTGTTACTGCTTGTTCAGAAAATAAAAGAAAGCATTATTTGGTGAAGGGTGAAATTCATTTTACTTTTTCCTTTTCAATGATCACTGATAGAGTGGAATTAAATGTAGGAAAAAAGAGAAGCAATGCAAAACATTGTTCTTAAAAACTGGATAAGAAAAGCATAGGTGCACAACACACTCGTTGAATATTCATCCTCTTCAATAGTCATTCTCGATGAACGAACACAGTGACTCTTCGGATGCACTTAGACAGAAGAAAGCTTTTCCTTCAGGGACCTTCATTGAGGAGATCGTGATGCGTGTTTGATAAAAGATTCACAATCACACATTTTGAGAAAACTTAGTGGAGAAGTGTGCATTGCCAAACCAGAAAATCAACGAGATCGGAAACGTGGTATGTGCAGCGTGAAAATGAGCCGTACCACATCTCTGTAAAGACATTAATTGCACAATCTTGTGATGAGGTCAGAGATGTTGAACGAAGTGCAAAGTAAAGTCACTGTAATGAAAAGACGGCAGAATGTTGCCATCTGGAAATCTTTCCAACTTTTTATTCCATCCTACAGAAATTGATCTCCAGACAGGAAGGTAAATATCAGCAAGTATGTATGACAGTCTCTGACCTACTTCTAAAAATAGCTTTTAATTAACAGGTGTCAGGGAAACGTAAAAATTTTCTTGAATGGTTTCTTCCCAGTGGGCTCTGTGATGCATTTGTAAATAGTTTTCCAGCAGGAATGAGGCCATAGGAAATGAGAGAAAATATAACAAATGTTTATTTCTTTGGGGGCAAGATTTAGGTACATTTGATGAATATAAAATAGATCGGGCGTCGAAGGTATGAACGGCCGCCGAGTGGGCAGGGGAGGTACCAAATGGGTATTGTCAATAGGAATGTATTGACAGGTAGGTAAAAGGCATATCAACAATAGTGACCAGGTGGTTATGCCAGATAGGACTAAGCACTAAACGGTCATCAAGGCGTCTGTTTCAGCTTTTGGCAAGTGGAACTTTGGAACTGGATCAGAGGAGTACAAAATTTGTGTCACCTCCACTTTCGTGCAACAAAAATTGATGTAGAGTGGACTCCGTTTTTCTTTGAAATGTATTGAGGTTGAGGTTTGAAGATAGTTACCCTATCATGAATACAGAAATCATGGCAATTAGAAATTTTGAATGATGTTTCAGACATAAGAATGCTTCCTCAGCTCTCTGGTTAACAATATTTCAAATGAATATCATGTGCAATTTTTTTCTTCTTTAGTTTTGTGCAGAGCTGAGAAAGGGCTTTGATAAACAAAAAGTGTTCAGCTGTTTGACGAAAAACAAATACATGTTTCTGATTTGTTATAATGACAAATTTCGGAGAATTTCTGATAAGCGAGATTTCCACAGAGAAACAATTTGTAACACTGGCCCCAGTCATGTTACCATTTGCTTTTCTAAATTTTGATTGTAGAGTGACCTTCCATTGAATAGAATTGTTGGTTTTCCTTGACAGTGATGTTAACTTTCATGAAATAACAATGCCAAGATAGTACTGCCAACGAACAAAGACTTGTGAATCCAAATATAAAATTTGATATAAATTTGACAAACCCTTTGAGGGGGATAGTGGGTAGTGGGTAGTGAGAAAAATCATGAATCTGCATCACTTGCTTTCTAGTTCACAAACCGAGGTTACTTCCTGGCCTGGGATTATCCTTTTCAGTCATTCATTGAAGCCAACTTGTTGCAAGTTTACGCTCATAACGAAGTTTGACGGTTTTCTACGGCAAATCTGCCCGTTGCTGTGGTTTCAAATGTTTAACGATGTGCCATTATGTGAGAGCTGTTACGTAAATATGAAGCAAATTTCTGCCATGTATCAATCACCTATCCCCACAGCAAGACCGGTTCATGGAGACTTATTGCCAGACGGTTTTCTACACTCTCATCCAAATCTACCAATTCTACTAAGTTGCTATGATGACGTTTGTAGGACAGAATGTGGAAAGGATCTGTACCATGATTGGTCCAAATGAGGTCATCCCAGTTAGGAGAAAATTCGAACCATCAACAGGTGACGTCAACTTTATCACATTCTACAAGAAAAATCGAATTCCTAATTGTCCTCGGCAAACTTGGAATTGATTAAGAGAGTGACATTTTATGTCTGTGAGTTAAGGAGAGAGGAAAATTATTGATTAGTAAAATTTTAATTAAAGACAAGATCCATCGGTGTAATAACCAATTTTCCACCTGATGGTAACAACAGGTGGACAGGAAGAAAAACGGCAAACTTTTTTTTTGGTGTGCGAGATGTCAGGTCTTTTTTCAAAGTCAAACCATTTCTACCTCGTCATCACTGTAGCCGGAGGCTGAGGTAGATGCTCGAGACATGGGAGGCAGGGAATCCTTGTTCATCTCGTTTTTATAAACCTCTTTGATTTCCCTCTCCTTTGACAGGGTGATTAGAGATTGCATGACAAATGAAGGAGATGAGAGCATGAGAATTACAGCACCGTTAATTTAAAACATTACAAGTCGGTAACGGAGCAATCAAACATGAAAAAATTCACAGTCATGTGACCAACTGAAGGTATAAAAAAGTGAAATATATCAACTTGACTTAGTTCAGATGCAGGGAAGGCCAGTCCATACATTTATACGTCCTGGGGAAACGCGCTACGCAAGATCATCACACGCTTGTATTCTACTTGCCTGATACAGAAGGACATAGGGGTGAACTTGCAGTAGTAATTGGGGAAATGATAACACAAAAAGTGACTACATAAATAGTATTGACGAAATTCACACTTGTGTAATTCAACAGTTTGTAGCTTGTTTACCAGTTTGCTGGTAAAGCAGTTACAAATCCACGCAAAAGAATGACACAAGTCAAACTTATTTCTGGCAAAAAATCTTCACATGTTGCTATTTGAATGACCTAAGTCTAGTGGTAAAAAAGATACTATAAGCTGAAAGCGATATACATCTGTACTAAAGCATCTTTTAATGGTGAGGGCAGTGCGAGGTAGGGTGATGGCTTTTGTTGATAAGAAGCTGATGGATTACCTCGGTGATACTGTCCAAGAGTTTATTCATGGTCTCACGCCTCTGGGCCTTGGCCCTCTCCATAGCCTCCAGTTTCACCAAGACAGCATCAATCTTGGACACAATGCTGCCAATGGAATGCTCCATCCGGTCCACACGACGGCTGAGCCTGCAGGGAGGGGGGGTGACAAAGAAACAGAGAAGTTGTGAGATCAAGTGTAGCATCTAAACACATCACACTCGCTGGGGTGCATCACACCTCCTGGGGTGCATCTCACCTGCTGGTCTAGCAATTGCAAACATTGTGAGATCTAAATGCTTTGCAAGCCACTTCAATCCTTACAAAGTAGAAATTTACGTAAACATAGAAACGATTGTCTTTCGCAAGTTACAACGTCCATCTAAGTGCTTTACATTTTGTAGGCTATCAGGGAACGGATGAATGCCAACATCAAAGCATTTCAAATATCTAAAACAGTTTCACACAACTCAAAGATAAACTGCTTCTGCCCTTACACTACAAATTCTTCATACGAGACAGCTGCTCCTCGTCGTCCACCTTTGCCGCCTTCATCGTCATCATCGCTCTCGATGCTGTCGTTGAAACTGACGCGGCTCCTGCTCCGTGACGTCGTTGGGCGGTTACCGGACGACAGCTGGGCCTCCTCCAGCTCTGCCAGTTGGTTGTTCAATTCCGTCTGTGATCAAAGGTTTATTTCGAAAATTAATTGAGACGAAAACAACTTTCACAAAACATGGACTGAAGAAGAGCTGCTTTACAGGAGGTTGTGCTGTCTGATAACAAAAAAACAAATATCAACTTTTCCATTTGATACCAACCTGGACTAAAATCTTTACATCACGTTTCTTTTAAGAAAAATTTCAACAAGTATGATACTGAGGATAAGAAGATTACTGCTTTTTCCAGTTAAACATTTGGCAGAACCTGGTTCTATGGTAAATATATAAGGACTTTTGCAAACAACCACAACCAAACTGAAATGCAAAAAGTGTTTCATTTCAAAATTTGGAGATTCTTATTCATTTTCGGACAAATAGATCCTGCAAAATACTTACTACAGCTTTCTATGACTGCAATTAAGTATAATCAGTCCTTGCTGCATATTTGAGAATGCAGTAATAGCAGCAAACCCTGTTGTAAACTTGAAAAAAACAAATGTCAAATAACACCCGAGATAAAACAGAACTGCAAGTTCATCTGAAAAAGCAGTTGGCGGAGTGTTCTTCAGAGTTATTTTTACCTTTTGGCCCTCCAAGTCTGCTGCCATTTTCATCTGTTCTTCGGCATCCAGGACCCGGTCGCCGTCCACGTCGTATTTAGCAAAGACTGCTTCAATCTCGGCATCGGCATGGCCACGACTGTGTGGAAGGGGATTTGAAGGGAACTTTGATCCAAATGTACAAATCAACTCTTGAACTTCATTCACAAACAGTGATGAAAATCATCTTGATCTCCCTTCCATCCCTAACTTGAGATTTCTTAGTTGATTTAAGTTTACGATCTCTAATACTGTGCCCACTACCAGAAAGGCACACCTGAGTTAGCAGGCACGATACATGTGACTAGTGTTTGGAACAGATTTTCACGGGGGGATGGGGGAGGGGAGCCACGAGTGAAGCACATGCAAGATCATCTTAGAGGGATTTGAGAGAAGTGGGTTCAACTCAGCTCCAGAAATTGCTGATAACTGATTTATCAGGATTTCTCCTTTAACTGAAAAGGCAGTAGTCTTTCTTCACCTGAGTGAATCTTCTGTACAGGGTGGGATTAATACCAGAGGTCGGTCGCAATTTTAGGGGGCGATCAATTTCACTGGGGTAGGGTGTGCTGGCCCCTTCAAACTCCATGTGAAGAACACTGGTATCATATAACATGATTCTAAGAACTTGAAAGTCTTCACTTCACTTTTCTTCTTTCATATCCAGGAGGGGGGAGGAAGAATCAAAGCAAATGTCTGGTAAGGCAACTCTATCACATAACCTTTGCTTTTCAAGCTTTGCTGATAGTGAAATTGAAAACGACATCGTGACACCAGTTCCTTTAAAAACATGCACACGAAATCGGTAGAAAGAGAATAATAACATTTTGTATTTAGTTGTGGGAATAACTCTCTCTCTGGTGCCTATCATGTTTAATCCATATCATCCAAAGTGAAATAAATTGAAGTACCATTTTAGTTCATGGCGCCATTCGTCAAAGTCCAGATGCTGGTCGGCATTTGCATCGGCATGAGCGAGGGCCTCCTGGATGTCAGCGATCTTGTCTCGCTTGAAGTTGAGTTTGCCGACCATCTTCTCGTATCCCTTCTTGAAATAGTCCGAGATTTCAAATTCGCTCTTCTGGTTGGCAATGTCCGCTTTCACTTCACTGTAGGTGTCGTTGATGATAGCCAAGAACATGTTCTGTGGAGCAAAGGATAAACAACATAAATGACAGAGTTCCAATCTACAAAAAAAACCTCTCAACAATGGATAAGATGTGTTTTGACGTACACCTTGTGACTTGATTATATCATGTATGCCTGCAGCAATTCTTTGCAGCAAGCTAAGGAACAAAGAGACACAGTTAAAGGCATTTTGATATCGGTGAGTAATAGAAGGAACAGGACCCAAGCCTTTTTAGTAGCATCTACAATGTTTAGCTCCATTTGGAATGACAAGGATCAAACCATACAGCTCAGATTTCAAAGGGAACTCACATCAAAACGTATTAACGAAGCAAGCCCAAGGTTTGACTCTATTGGTCACAGGTACTGATGATTTGTGGTGTTTCTCATGTAGGAGTTAACGGTGCTCCCAGCTTGAAGTTGATAAACAACAAGTTTTTTTGTGATGTCTGTGGTGCAGCTTTGTTACTCCTTGATTCAAGAAGAAAGTGCAATGAAACTTAGAAAATGACCAAACAAACGGGGCCAACTTTACCAGCAACACGAAGAAGACGACGAACACGTAGGTCATGAAGAAAATGGGGCCCAGGACCCGGTTGGCAGATTCCAGCTCATGGAAGTCAAAGTCTCCCAGGACGATACGGAACAACGTGTACCTAGAAGATGACCACAACAAAAAAAAAGAAAAAAGATGGTGAATCTTGAAAATAAAGCTTGAAAACAAGAGAAAAAAAGTATGAACAAGAAACATGTGTCAGGTAGTACCAAAATTATTAAGATAAACTCCTTATCCTTCTCCAAATTCTACACTCAATGGACAAAATAGTGTGAACAAATTGATCATTGGTTTTTGCTACTCTGTGTTTGAATTGGATAGCAGTCAACCAGTTTTGATTAGCAGATGTTTACCAAACTTGCAGCGATGTTTATGTCAGTGTCAGGGTATCACAAACTTACAACATATTATTCAATACATACTGCCACAAATACAAAGTTCCCTGTTTGCAAGTGAAGTATGTGGAACAAGTTACGTGAAAAGACGTAGCGTCACCTCCCAGGTGATAGAAAGAGTCTTTAACTTTTCAGGTAGGACAGAAGAAAATATCCAATGAGAAGCTTACATAAGATCGAAAAGAATATTCCCTTTCATCGGTCACAAATTGCAATGCAAACCCTGTTATTAAGATCCTTGATGTGTCCAAAACTATACTGGTAAATGTATAAATACTGTAAATGTATGAAAAGTTACTGGTTGAATGTTAATGAGAGAGTCAATGCTACAAAAATGATAACAAGACAAGTTAGCAAGAAGGGAAGTAATTTCTTAAACTGTTGTCTAAAAAGTGAACGTGTCATGATGACTACTGTCCTTCCACTTCAATCTACGTCTCGACTGTGAAATGTAACTGAAGGACGGTTAGACATGACAAATAGGATGGACTCCTAGGTGGACATGTATACAGGCTTGATGACATTTCACAAATCCTGGCCGTGGAGGACACCTGTCACGGTGGACAGCTTCATGCAACTGTAATTCACACTTTCCTTTCATTTATTTGTTTCTTCACAAATTCACCAAATGGATATGTACAAAGAAAATGTGAAAAGAAGCACTCTAAAAAAAAACCCAGAAGGGCTTATCGAGTAAAAAACAGAGAACCACATCGAGTACTTACACACAATACATGATGCTGCGGAAATCTTTGATCTGGGTTCCGAAGATGAGGTACCCCAATTGGGCGTAAGCGAAGAAAATGATAAGAAACATGATGGTGAAACCACCAACATCTTTGGCACATCGTGAAAGGGTCGAGGAAAGCTGGGTCATAGTCTTGTTGAAACTAATGTACTTGAAAACCTGGAATGAGATGCAATACAAATGTCAAGGAATGTGAGTTTGGAAGTGACTGAGGATTACGATGTTCCTATGTGGCAAGAGGTTACTGTCAAAAGGGACTGTGCATGATATGGTCATTGCTGCAAGATACTAGTTCATTTTATAGACACAGATAATTAGAGTGCATTTGTTGTGTAGAGACCTTTGACGTCTACAAAAAGGAAAAGGGTTCTTACGTTCCAAAGGGTTGTTCTATAGACCATACATGACATCAGTCTAAGTTTCCCTTGTTGAGGGTATTGTGTTTACAAACAAAGCATTAGAAACACACAAGCACATGCCACCATGATTACAAAGGTAGCAAATATCAAAAAAACAAAAATAGCTGAGGGTTATGAAATAAATTGAAACGGAAACTACAAATTGAAAGAAAGTCTAGATTTCTTGATAGATGTAATGCAAATCCACTATACATCATCTCTTTTGAAAGTTGAAGATACATTACAAAAATTCCTGTATGATGTTGTAAAAACATCCATAAAATACACATGTGACAGAGACTTCACCGGCAAGAATCAAACCCAAAAATGAAAATCACCTTGATCCAGGCCAGGAATACAGCCACAGCAGTGACATTGGTGAAGATGCTCTGCCAGCGCCCGAGGTACTCAAAATCGGCGTACATGTCAGGTTCGGATAACAAACGCTCGATCATCTGGTCGACCGTGAAGGTACGGTAGACATGAAAGAACATGCACACGATAGAAACCTGGAGGGAGGAAAATGGAAGGGGCACATTATTGATTCAGAAATGATAAATGCACATTCAAGGCTTCTGTATTTTCCTTAACTTTGGCAGCTCTGAGAGTCTCAGAGCGACTTACCCCAAGCTGCAATGAAATTGGTTGTTGTTAGGATAGAGAAAGCAAAGACATAGATAGGGATAGAACTGAATTTTTGTAGATAGGCTACATCAAAGATTGCCAGTCACTGTACACTCAAAGTACATGGAAGTGCAATAGTTGTGCAGAGACAGGTAAGGTCAGGACTGGACTTCAGCCAATTCTTTTAGTGTAACAAGGATGTAGGGAGAAATAGCTTCATCACATCCCGGTATGTGGAGACTGTCAAACCGTGACCACGTGGCAAAACGCACAGTAGCCATACTGGGAACATTTCATATTCTGGCTAAACCTTGCATTTACCTAATGCTTCAGAATTCAAACAGGTGTGCTCTGTGAGTTGATAACTCTTGCTAGGGAATCGGAAATGCCATGCCCAACAGACTCACAGGAAAACTAGAAGGTCAAAATACAGTTGCACCCACCAGGATAATGATAACGTCCAAGCAGTTCCAGGTGCTCTTGAAGTATGACAGTTTATGCCTTTTGATCTCCAAGAATTCCTCCACTGAGTAATAGAGGATAAACAGGACAAAGATGCCCTCACAGGCCATGATGAAGTAGTCCATCGCTGTCACGTATCGCAGAAGCTTCACCGTCCTGAACGTCGACGAGGGTATGGCACCTCCAGTGGGTGGGAACTCCACCAACAATCTGTCAAGGGCAAATCAGATGATCTAAAATCATTTTTGTGTCGATCAGGACATCCATTTCACTTGAAGGGCAATGCACTGAAGGATATGTTCCTTAGTAACATGTTCAAGTGGCCAACCTGTGTGAACTGCCATCTCCCATAAACCATTCTGACAATTCTCTTGCATTCAAACATTCGGTAAAGCATAATATTTGTTTTTATCAAGAGGCACTCAGCAAACACTTTCTTCTTGCATTTGTGATGCAAATGCGTTGCATTATCATTTTTTTCTTCTTCTCTATTCTTACTTCACTACATGTGGCATTTATTCTTTCATTGGGTGTAGTCATGTTTACTACAACTGACAATAAAGTGTGAGTTAATACCTGGCCAATGGCCCAATTAAGTTAAATACTAACAAAGTTCTTTGTACAACAATGGCCAATCTTCCTTTTGTTTCCCCACAACTTACTGGTGTAGGTACGAGTGACTAAACTTACCCCTTGCTCATACTACTGCACTGTTAGACACATTCCAAACCACTTTCGAATGAATCGTTCCCACACGGCGCCCTCTGTGCCCTCGCTGTAGTATGAGCAAGGGGTAAGTATATGTCTACAATGTGAATTCAGCATCACTGCAACTTCCTGAAAATACACAGGATGCAACTGAAGGCTCTTTTAGTAACATTTGCAGGTAATCATATATCTAACAACATATTAATCACAACATAAGGGGGGAAGGAGGAAAATATGCGACATGGCCGTTGACAGCTCTGTTTAAGGCTTGAAATTCAGGCCAAATGGACTGAGTTGTATTGGAGAACTCTGACAACTGAGAAACTTCTTAGGAATAACGCAAATATACACCAGTCTTACCGCACAATACAGAAGAGGTTGATGTTGGCATTGTAGACCGTGAAATCGACGAAGATGGCTCTTGTTCCCCTGTCGATCCAAAGGTTTTCCTTCAAAGTGAGAATCTGCTGAAGGGCTTCTTGCTTGCGCTTGGCCAAGTCAAAATAATATCCGCCGCCACCATACGTCGCCAGCTCACCCCAGTGACTTGAACCATCCAGCTCTTCCTCTGAAGTGTATTCCCATCTGGCAAATACGACAAATATTCCTCATGCTAATGACAAAAGCTTTTAGCTGAATCAAGTAACTCCCTGCAATCTTTAAGAAATGTGATTCTCTCTTCAAACATTATCATCTTGTGTTAAAGCTTCTTTCAATGAGATCCAGAGATTTTTCCCAAGAAATCTCCTAATGGGAAGGGGGGGGGGAGACACCAGTCCAACCATCAGAACCTTGGTGAGCACTAGATACCAGCTAATGTTCAGAATGTTTTTAAATGATTGTTCTGACACATTTTCGAGCCAATATCACCAAATCTCACTGATTTGATTCAACACATTTTTGTGACCTACCAAAACTGCTACTGGTATAATTTTGGCATAGACTTCCTTTGATCCCAAACTTATTAAACTTCACAAAATTCTGGGAAAAAAATAATGTTTGTTCATCTCTACTTCTCAGTGCTTCCATAACCACTTTATCACTTCTGATCAAAGCAGGTGGACCTAATCTACCATTAACCACAAACAGCACACTTACAGCCGTCAACTGGGTGGACTAATATTGAGTCACATCCTCCCTCAGTAATTCTAAAGACTACATATAAAATTGAGTTAACAACATTTTTATGCGAACATTCCATCTCAAGATGTCAATTTCATTAAAAAATGCTAAATTTCACACTGTGGTCCTTACAAAAGGCAAGTATAAAGCCAGCAAGATTTGGCTCACGAATGTTCCAAATCCCGCTGATCTGCAAAACCTCTGTCACTGTGTGGCAAGAGACTTTGGCAAACATTGCAAGTTTTGACTTACGCAGTTCCATTTTTCAGCCCAAAGGGTGAGGTGTCCTCCAAGCTCTCCGAATAAAATGCATAACACTGCCTTATGTTGTCTCGAAAGTCAGTGTGTACGATGCACGACTCGTTGGTAACTTTGACCTGTCTCAGCCGTGGGACCCCGAGCATTTTGTTCTCGTAAAAGATGAAGCCGAGCTCATCCTCCGTCACATTTTCGTTGTTGTACCACTTCTCCCAGTAAAGGCCGTCCATGAGAGGAGTCTCGGCAAACTGCAGGAAGTGACGACAGTAGGATCACAAAGAATGCATAAAATTACACTTGCAGGTACACATGGATCTCTAAACTCATAGGTTTCATGAAAGGAGGGTCATTGGTGGGCTAAAATTGGCGAAGACTTACACATCAAAACAAACTTTTTTAATTTCACTTCAAAGAGAGTAAGTGCTCCTTTTACAACAGAAAAGTGTCTCCCCATAAACTACTGATTCTCTCTGAGCACTGTGAGTAAAATGCACACACTAACACACCCTTCAAAGTTCCGTCATAAAACTCATTAGTGCGTCTACGCTTAGAGAAGTACATTCTACTTGACGATGTTTTGTCTGTGTAGACCATACAATGTACTCGTATACTACCGGAAGTTATACCATGTCTATACAGAATAGGGTACAGTTCAACTGTTGTGCTATTCTCCCTGGTGTCGGTAATACAATAATTGTCCCATTGCTCAAATTAAGCCATGTTAAACTACACATTTCTTGATGAAAACCATGGACTGTCGAAAGTTTAAACTTACCCTTTAACTACCACAAAAATATCAACCCCCCTGAATTGAACCCTGGGAAACTACATTTCCCCCCCATTCTTTCAATGTGTCGGTGTTTGCTGTCAAAAACGATGGCAGTCATTCATTTCACATCTCACTGATCACTTGCTGAAATCTTGTTACACACAATGTTAATTGGTGGGATTAACGACCATGTAATAATTACGAATTACCAACTTCCTGCCTACAGATGTACATGTCTGTTGCAATTTGGATCAAACAACCTGCAGCAGACCACCCGGGTGACAGCTTATTAGTTTTGGTCAGCACATTTCATTGGTCAACCTGGGTAGTGTCTAAAGGAGACAGTAGTTGTGTGTGAGGTCTAGAAGCAAAGACCATTATGAGAGTCTGAGGGATGAAGCGTACACGGAAGCCTCTACAAATTTTATTTCCTTATTGAAACAACCAAGCCATGTGACTGAGTGCAAGTATTTTACACTGATGTTAAAATGATTTAAACTAATTTAATCCACCAGGAGAAGGGCTAGCAGCCGGGGTTAGAGGATCACCTTTGGTGGAGGTGCAACGCCAAGTTAAAATGGGCCTACCTTGAACCCTGGCGGTCAATTTTTGGTGGCATTGGACCTCACAATCTTACAGGTACTTTTAAAATTGGTCCACAGTCTTCACGACATATTGACATGAAACTTATACAGATAATTTGAGAGAGGAAACAATGGCAATGAAGTTGTCTCATATCGAAGGGAGAATGCTCCACTCAGACTACATTTTCTACTTGGGATGTGCACCTGTACCCTTAATAATCAGGAAGTGAATCAACCTAAACTCACCCTCCAAAAGTCCATCGCGGTCGTCATCCCACGGAACGTGTTTTTAGTATCTGGGAACTGGCTGTCCAAAAACAGTTCTGACATCACTTTGGTGTAATAGTACATGGTTGAATTGGTCATACCGAAAGTCACTGGAAAGAAAAAAGACATATGAGACCTTTACCCTGTCCCAGAGCTAGAACCAGTTAAGGCTGTTGCATTGCATCAAAATTCAAGATGGTAGAAAGGTGTGAGGAAAAGCAACAAGGAATTTCAGATGGTTGTAAGTTGTAACATGGACAGACTAACACTAGATAACAAATGATTTGGCCCTTAACAAAGGTCTCACAGTACCTGTCTCAACACTGTAACTTCATTCCCATCTACCATGCCAAAAGTGCTGGAAATCTTTCAAAACCGCCTCCAGTGCCATCTGGCCTAAAAACTGAATAACACTTCCTTACAATTCTCCAATTCTGAGATTCTCATGTGCCGGAATTGTGGAACGTCGGGCAATTTTGTAGTCACATTTTTATATGTTAACGATATCCTATAGAGTTACTGTGTCGAGGCAGTTAAGTGTGGAGTGAATAATTACTGCACATCATTCAATCTATGGTTGTCCTTCCGTGTTTCAAGTTGTCCTCCTGAACATTTCTGAATTACAGAAAGGTTTCTAAGTTGCTGTACCACAGACACTGTTGCATTTAAAAGTTCAAATGATAGATTACTATGATTTTTACATATGAGTTGTCCAAAGTTTTGACAGCTTGAAGGGACAACCATATCTGCCGTACAGAACTTTAATTGCCCATGTAAAATCTGAGGAAGAGCAGAAGGCATTAAAAGTAAATTTCTGAGGTGTCAAAGTACAAAAATCTGGTCCTTGACCAAACTTGTCATTCAGAATTGACCATGTTTGGAATCTTTTCTTGTAATGTGGAAAAATTTGTCTTGCAAAGGTACTTATGTTGATTTTCTTGTGAAAAGTTTACAGCTTTTCACAAATATTCATACATGTGCCAATGGATCAAGCCACAGCTGCACTGTAAGTTTTAATATCATGAACAGCACAGGTGCATTAAGTACTGACACTGAAAGTTAAAGTTCGGTAGCAGAGACCGCTATATTCCACCTGGCTCTGACCTATTTAATTTTACTAACATCCACCGCCACAGCTGAGCGGTCTTGTTTTGCATTTAGGGTCAAACCATGACCCTGTTAAAGACTGCGTTATGTTTTACTTTGTGCTGATTTCCTCCTGTAATGTTTTTGTAGACAAGAGTAGCGATCTGGGACGAGATGCGATCTCATTGGTCGTAGTTCACTGTAGGCCTGTTCACGTTTAATGCTGGTGATTGCTTGAGGTTTTACTGCAGGTCACGTGCGGACATAAGTCTGTCTTGGACCACACACAATGTATGGCCAAGCACCACCGACGAGTGTGGATTACTGTACTGTTGGAATATATAAAGTAGATGTAACCATATATAGCCCCATTCCCCTCTCAACACAGGTGCGGCCACATTGAACTAGTGCACCACTGGAAGTGCATTCATTTTTTACCAGGCAGATACATACTTATTTGGGTAGAGACAATTTGAAGGTCAAGGCTCTTGCTCAAGGACGCTGCATAACCATGAATAATGACGATGACGTGAGTCAGTGACAAACCTTGACCTTGCAAACACAGGAATCCAGTCACCCATGATCCCTCTCTGGGTGCCCAAAAATCGACAAAATCAAGCTCAGGGAGTCACACCTCCCTGGCTGGGAAGGATATTACACTATTAGCAGATGCACTGTTAAGAGGCCAGGCAAGTGGGAGAAAGTATTCACAGTCCCTCAGGTCACTTAACTGCTGGACAGGTCATCCTGACATATTTCCTTCTGAAATTTGTTGCAAAATATCACTGACCAACAGATTAATTCCCTGGCTTACGAAACATGTGCACCATCACTGTACTCTTGACAAGCAATCCTCCTAGACGTAAAAATATGATGACAATTCTCCCAACAGGGTTAACAACTCCTTGAAGTAATACAGGGCCACGAATGCTTTGTGGAAGGTACAATGGGGCCTCTCACCATTACTCCTTTTGAAGCTCAGCTTGATGGCTGACAATGGTACACAAGAAAGCCCATATTGATTTCTTATCAACAAGGTTGATACCCTGACACACCTGAAGACTTACTGAAAAGTTGTGTAAGGCTGGTGGGAGCTTAGCGGGCATTTACATATAGCTGTGCCTCATAAAGAATTCATGAGCACAAAATGGCTTCACAAATGGAAATTACTACAGCAAGGGAGAAGTCAAAGGGATTTAGCAGTAGGTAGTTAGCTGTTAGAAACACTCTGGTTGGATGTAGGTCTGTGAGACAATGACACAAGGAACCCGACCATGCGTACAGTGCTACAGTCACACAGTAAATTACCTGTATCAAATGTGAGAGCAACCGGATGGTTTCTTGCATTTTTTTTCCCCCTTTGGGTTATTTCACGTGTTAAAAAGGCAGTACGGTGTCAGAGGCGTTTGGCTCATGGGAATCAGTTCAATGACCACTGACATGTAGTTTTACAGTGAGTTGCTCACTGAATGAACCTTGGCTGCGTTTAATGTTTAAGAGGGAGGACTTTGCAGTACATAGCACACTCTACATGTACATATTCTTTGAACAATGAACATACAAGTCTATTCCTTATAATTCACATAAAGTTAGGCCTATTGGAACTACCACTACATTTGTCACCCTTTTACATAATTGTATAGACCACTGCAGGAATCTAAAAAGTTAAGAAGCTTAGTGGTCACGATATCAACCAATGAGCAGATCTTCTGCCTCTGTGCAAATACTGCAGTGGGCTAAACTTCCTACCAATTTCAGAGAGCTACTGTATCTATGCATAGTTGTAGTGAATTCTGATACTTCTCCAACATGCTTTTCTCAAAATTTCACATTCTCCTCAGAGGAAATTGGGACAAGAGTTTTCATTGCGTCATTAAATCGTAATCAAGTACTTTCCGCCTAGCTGATCTGCCAGGTAAACGGGTAATCTGATAAGAACATCAGACCTCAGACATCAGTCAAATGGCAAGTACAGACCTGTGCAGGTATGAAAACACTTTAAAGCATGATCTGCTATTATTACTATGTTTCCGAAAGTACACCAGGGGACTGGCTATACGTACAGTACTTCTTTAACTTAATGAAATCTCTTACAAAATTGACAACTACGAAGCTCCTACATCTGGGGAATCACGGTTCCAAACCAATTGCCACAACATTCAGCAGGGATGTGGACTCCAAATTACACACACGTTCACACCTGTCTCCTAACAGAAAAGAGCTTGAAGTAAATTGAATGTGCTCAACTAATTTAAATAATGATGCAACTTGACAATTTGCAGTTTTTCTGTTGCTCAGACAGGTAGGTTAGCACTGAAGAAAATACACAGATTACCTCAAGTAAATACGAAGGAGGATTAAATAAATTACTGTTTCTGCCAAAGTCCTCTCAAATTTTTGTGATGTCCTTTTCACAAGAATAATATCATGTGTTTGTTTTACTAGATTTAACAGCTGCAGAGAGAAACACATCAATTATCGTACAAATTACGATATCTATGAAATCCCCCGCGGAGTCTGCACATCATGGCAGATGGTCCCCACAATGGACGCGTATTACTCATGCATCAGCTCCGATATCAACGTCCGCGAACTATCCCTTGGATTCTGACTGAATATACGTAGGCCTACAGACTGTAGGCTTGCCAATGTAATCAATAACACACAGTAGGACTCAATACTTCTTATACTTACTGTAGGCTACAGTATGAATATTCATGCTCTTTAGAAACAATCATCAGAATTTAAGAAAGACTCACAAATTCCGAGACCTTGGATCTTAAATGAGACAAATCTCTAAGCGTTCGCAGGTGTTTAGGTTCGTAGACCTACATTACACTGCCGTACATACCGACACATGCTGGAAAGGTTTGCATGGCAGATAGATTCACTGCAGTCCAAACTCATGACTCTAGAGTTTCGGGTTTCAAAGTATACTTGTTAAAATGTTGAAAACTGCCAAAACTGTAAGTTGAGGTACACCAGGTAGATGAAGACTTGAGGCACTTGATAAATGTAGACAGTAGTTTCTCTGAACCACAAAGTACCTGCACACAAACAGTCAGGATGGCGAAATTGAGAGGAGGCACTAGTCCCCTGTTAGACCAGACGGTGCCAGAGGTGGCGTTGAACGGTTACCTTGGCACAGTAGATGGGGGAAAATTTGTTTGTGTCTGAGGCACATTTTACTGACAATTTAAGAAGTTGTCAAATGAAAGAAAGTAAATATTCCTTTGCAGGCATTTCGAAACCCCTTGCCAATATCTTGTTCGTAACTCAAGATTGCCATTTGAAGAACGACTTCACTGGTCAAAAGAGATATCCAGTCGCCTAGGTTACCAAAATGCCATGTAACAGTGGCAAATTACTGCAAGGATCCTTTGCTTGCCTTTGAAATTGAAGCACTCATTTAATTTTGAACTTTAATGCTAGTGAAAATATAAACTGAATACACATACTTTAGATTCACCTTTAAAGTGTTCTTAGAAATAATTGTAACATCTCCAAAACTGCTGTAATGTTTCTTTTAGGATGGCCAAATTTTAAAGAAATACAAAGCATATTCACGAAGTTGTTCCAGGTGAAATCGCAGATTCCTAGCAATGCAAGGAACCATTTTAAAATTTATTTCTTTCAAATTTCGTTAAGTTCTTCAAAATGACATGCTGTTGAGATATGGTGTTCAGTGTTCACCAATAAAGAGGGAAATACATTCTTAATTTTTACGGAATGTCAATTGTCTGCAGGGGCCAATACCTGCAAATGGCACTGAAACTTTTAAGGTCCATAACTGGAATCCTTGAAAATAACTAGTCAACTGTGTTCAAAACAGAAATCTATGGCCCTTTACAGTATCTATTCACAGTGGGCACACATATCAGTGCTGTCAACGTGTTTCTACTTACTTATGCAGAGAATAACGAGGAATACGATGTATATGATGAGTTCCCTCAATGTTGTTCGGACGTGGAGTTCTTTGTCCTGAGCTGTATCGTCTGTTTGTCTCGTCCGCCACAAAGCTGCACAATAAAAGAGGAGGAAAAGATGTAGAATTTTCAGCGCATTTCATCTCAAGCATGTGACAGTGTGTATGAGGCACAGTTAATTCTGGCCGGGCAATCGCAATTTATCCAAAGAAACTGCCATGCCCTCATCACACATTCTAAAATGAACTTAACCAAGATAGTGCATGTGGCTAAAATTTGAAAAAAGAGTGCCCACAAGCCATGTGATGTGTCAACTGAAACAATTCCAATCTATCGTATCTCATCAGATGCTGTCCTGCCAAACTAATTTCAACTTTCCCCAACCCCTAGCCAACACTTGTTGGTACTGTACTACATACAAGATGAAATACTGCACCCTCTTAAAAATTCACACTTACATATGGTGCACTAGGCTAGCAGTCTGCATCATGCTGCATAGGTACCATTAATGACACCAGGAAATTACAGTACTGCATTTCTAATACAGTCCCTGTTGACATGGAAATGGAAACTTCTCACACACTTAACGGATCAATGTTACGGTGAGCTGACTTCAAATACCTTTAAATACCTTGTATTGTGGAAGGAAACAAATTTGTACCAATTAAGAACACGTCACAGAAAGTCATTCAAGTGGCTAATTACCTATGTCCCAACCCCCCCCCTCCCCGGTGTTCCCGGCTTCTCCCACCCTGTGACACTACTTTTCCTTGCTTTGTATACAATACCCACAATGAAATTTATCAGGGATTCACAGAATGGCTCTAATCCTTAAATTATCATTTGACTCTGCTACCTTTTTTTTATTTTGTATATAATGGGCAAACTGTGTGATATACATACAGCAATACTGACACAGACCTTTTTCCCAGAAACTGTTACATATGTGGTTTACCCTACTAAAGTGTCTAAAGCCACTTTTTGAGCTCAATTAACAAACACAGTAGGTAATGCAAGTCTGTCACTACAGGCTGAAGAAAATCTACCAATGTTCTCTTTTCCAGTACTCCAAAATTTACAGATTCTTGGAAAACAAAACACGGAATAAAAAAAATAGCACAAAGATGTTTTTCTTTTAAAATGTAGGCCATTACAGGCACAAGGTGAATGACCAAGAGGGCACTCATGGCCATACTAATCCACATAGGAAACAGACACGTCAATTGAGTGGAAACTATTTTAGTGTGTCTGAAATACAGGGATTAGGAATAGTGATTGACAAAGTAACTAGACTTGAAAAAATGCAAAGTCACTGAAATGTCCAAATGCTTTAACTTTGTGTTACATTTTAAGTTTTCCTGGATTCAGTGACGATGGAGTGCATACAACTGATGTGGAGCGCATGCAACTGATGTGGCCAATCAACGAGGATTGCTACGCCTTCTAAAGGTGTGAGAGAAGCCCTGTGTTTCCGTCTCCAAGGTGACCAGGGCTGTCTCACTGTATTCAGTACAGTACAGTAGCAAAGTGTACTGTATCTAATGTGGAGGATAGCCTGACGTGGCATCTGGCTGCAAGCAACACGTTGGCTTGACCTATCATACAGTTCATTAAGATGCCTACATGCCTACACCTGTAACTGCAATGACTACAATGGGGTTCACACCATCCTGAGTCTACCTTGGGGATTCTCAGTGGTGGCTGTAGTGATTTGAAAGTGTAGTTGTGAACCCCGTCCTTAGGGCAGTTCTGCCCAAAACCCACTTCAGTGGAATATGCTGAGGTTACAAATAGTGTAAAATTTTTCTTTGTTTTGAGCTAGATTTTGCAATGATATATCTCCATGATTTCTCAGATATTTTCCCTTGGAATTTCCTTTGACGTTTTGCCAGCTAGTCATTTGGTGACTTGCTCTTCATGAATACCTCTCACCCAATTGGTGTGAATGCCAGCAACAGCCAGCCATTGCCGGCCAAACTAGATCTATGCATATTATACTTTAATGCAGACAAGATATCACTTGTCCAATCTGATTGACAACTAGTAATAAATCATGTTCAGACCTATAGTAGCGTATGACAGTAACAGACTGATATGGATCAAAACTTTTAATAGATTCACCATACAAAAGATCAAAATTTTACTAATTTACTAAGAACTGTTGTCACATAAATTCCAATTAGGTGTATACAGTGTCATTTGAATTACCGTAGTCAACTACCGTACCAACTTAAAGTGATTGCGTGCATAGGCAAAAAGTAAAAACATTGAAATTTCATCTCCAAAAGTTTGGTAAGGTTTTTAATTATACCATTCAGACAATCTGGGAACATAAATAGGTTTCAGTTGGTTAATTTTGCCACATGACTTCAAATTCTTCTAACATAACAGTGTAGAATACGATAATGTAGTGGTTGACAGTTTTCATTCAAATCAACGGTGTACTTTTTTGAGCAAGCCAATGGGAAGTATACTAGTACTAAATATTCAGTTACAACGCAGGATCACTGATGCCGCAGGCAAGGTTGTGTTCAGTTTGTAGGTTATTTGTAAATATAGTATTTCCTTTCACCAAATACTACAATTCCTGATACCTATCAAGGAGCGACGACTTGAGTAGAAGGCTTTTAATACACTAGTGAGACCTGTACTGTTGCATATTCATTATGCAGGCGGTTATAGTAAAAACCGTTAATTTTCATATATAATTTCTGTTTTTTACTGTTTCTATGCCAATCCCGTTGCTTTTCGAAGTAGTTACTGTCATTTTCCTTCATTGAAAGACATAGTCCGTTCATGTACAACCTCACGTGAACGTTTAAAAATAAAGAAAAACTTAAGATCAAACATAATCTTATCTTTTTGGTTTTTCAGTACACATGCAATCACTTTAAAGTCTAACAGTCACATATAACATGAGGACATTTTGTAATGATGCAGCAATTTCATTGCAGTAACCTGTAAATGTGTCTGTCCTTTCTGATGAGATGTGAATGGAGTCATCATGTCTACGGCAGAGGGGAGGATAAATTAAGAAACAGGAGATGCAGAAAACTATTCGTGTATGGAACTGACACTTTAAATGCAGTGTATTTAGTGGTCTTTACAGACAACCATAATTTACCTATGGGACAACCAAAAAACTGTTGAATCATGCGTGACTGGTAGCCCAGTGAAAACAACCAGAATCTTTAGAATAGATCAGACCTTTGCAGTACAGTGATATGAAAAAAAAAGGGAAACAATAATGTTAGAAGAAGAAACTCAATATTTTCTTCATACCATAAATTTTTCCCACGGTAGAATTGCTCAATATAAGCCTAAATGCCTACAGTACAGTTTTTCCATCCACATTGTAGATACATCATATCCTCCCACTGATGTGGCCTAATCAAGTTAGGGTACAGTAAAGGCTATGTTATCCTGTTAACAACAGGAAATTTTGCTTTATATAGACCTTTACCTATCTTGGTCCGAACTTATCCTTGCAATATCGTGATATCGCTCGGTGATTAAGGGAAAAGTGCTCCTGATATCGTTTTGAAAATTTCACATCGCAACAACACTGCCTTTGCTACCAGATGTTCTACAGTAAGGCACGTTGCAATGTCAATGCAAGACATCTCAGCATCACACAAACAAGGACATTTTAAAGGTCAAAACTGCAGTTTTAAGCACCTTCAAGCAAGTAAGGTGCATAATCACAAGGTGCTAGTCCAGTATAATTACAGCTGGTCAGATGGTACTACAGTACAGACTGCGATATACAGGTACAGTTTACCAGAACTCTTGGCACAATAAATGAGAGGGCAGTTGGTGTGTTAAGACAGGTAAATGTGGAGTGAAGTAAAGAGGAACATATAAAAAACTTTTCTGTGCGTAGCCTCCCTCCCAACCAAATGAGTTACCTGTATACCAGATGCATCCTACAAAGATCCTGTACATTTATGCATGCATAGATTAATTAAAGGAGATTACCAATAAACAACACTTTGATCGTGTGAAGTATTGGCAGGGTTGTATGCAAAGATGGTGAAACAAAACCCTGGCCATGAACAATAGCCAGTTTCCAAGAATGCTGTCAGGTCAGGCACACGTGTTGAATTTATAATGAGTCTCTCTATGCACAGTAAAGTGTCCCAATTTGGGACCAGACTGTTCAATCAATTAGGATCTAACAATTACAGAGACTCAACATTTAGCTGACAATTATTTTAACTTTCTGCAGGTAAGGCTGCAAAAGTGATAGCAGTGAACAAGTGACAAAATTTATTGATTTTTATATTACTGCATACAGTCAGTCACCATGGCAACAACAGTGTCATCAAAATTTGGCTAAAAAGTTTCTCCACAGAGCTTTTGTTCTTTTGTTATCAGTGGACACACATACTCTGTGTAACAATGATAAGAGGTTAGTCCCTGCAGAAGTGTGCGTCAGAAATGCACAGACCCGCCTCCCCTCTAAATTCAGAACTTCATCAATTATTCACACCCTGGTCCTTGTGATGCAGCCAGCGTGCATACGGTGAGAGCCCTTACACTGTATGTGATAATAATAGACCTGTGATCACTGGCAGGCTTGGTAGAAATCTCTTGGCAAATGAATCAACAACCCCTTCCAAAACAATCAATATCTAGTCAGGACGACTAACTGGACAACTGGTCACAAGCACCCACGTACTTAAAATGCCATGAGACTATTGCGGTCAAAGGTTACATTAGCGTGCAAGGAGAACTTCCACAAAAACCATTGCTTGGTGCTTTCTTTTTAAAACCAAAACAAATAGGTTTACACGAAAATTTCTTTGTTATGAATCTATTTGTCTTGTCTTGTTTTGCTTTGTTTTTTTTTTATATTTTTTTTTGGGGGGGGAGGAAGGAGAGACAGAAGGGCTTGCATTTGGTAGTAAAGGCAATTAAGATTGTGAATGTCTAAAAACCAACACAAAAGACACAGTGGCACAGTGCACACACACAGATCACTGATCAACATACAGTACTGCTCTACCACACAGTTTACAGATTGGTGGGGGTCTAATACTTGTAGCTGTCGAACTACTATACACTATATACTAGTCTCAAATTCAGAGGACCCCTGGAGATATCTCTGGAAGAGGACAGAACTCATCAACATCTGATGCCTTTCGTTATGATCGAGGAAGCTCCTGTACGTAAAAGCTCTGCAACAGCACATGCTCTGAAGCGAAAATATAGTCGAAGGTTAAGTAAATTAAAGGCATTTTTTTCCCCTGACAAACGCAGGGATTCTTTAATGAAGTTTATTCTGTAGCAGACCTTCTGGTGGCACTTTCCAGTATTCTGAAAATTACAGCGGGAGGTGCTGTTTGATTAAAAAACAACAGTCTTTAATTACCGCTAACCTTGGTCTTTTTACTCACTTGTATGTCATTCCATGCCAACCCCAAAAAAAGAGGTAAAGTAGCCACGTCAACACTTCTCTGGCTGAACTAGTGTGCAAAAAATGGTTAATCGCACAGAAGTTCCATACATCGGCCGGAGGGCCAGATTCTGCAAAAGTTATTGTTTGGCCACAATTTGGCAATGTTTCATTTATTTTTGGACAAATGTGGATGTTTTTACAGCTTTACAAGACTTCATTATTTAAGTGTAGGCAGTCCTTTGATGTGCTTTTGAAAACACAGGACTGGTACATCCTGCTTTCAGAAAACTTTAGTTATGCAGAAGACCAAGCTGAGCCTACCTTCAATATGCTTTATCTACCGCATAACGTGTGTATGCAAAGTATCTATCTAAATGGTCAGTATGGGAACTTTTTAAAAAAAACAGTTCTTTTAAAATCTATTCCCATCAGCCATGTGACACATCAATTGTGCATGCATTGCAAACTACAGATCATGGGTCTACAGAACTGTAATGTCTCACTGCTATCTTCAACTCACAACCTGCTCTTTTGTACTTAAACTCTACACACTGCCATCATGGTCATGTTCAACTTCAGGAAGTCAGTGACAACTTTCATTTTCAAAATTGCTGTATTTGCTAAGTCTATGTATTTATTTAACATTATAAAGGGGATCAATATTATATTGATTCACTCTAAGCATACTCACTAAAGAAAATGCCACTGGTTCCCAAGATACTGTATGCTAATTAAAGATTCTGAAAATGGTATTGATTGTAACTTTGTAACCATGGAGACTTTTGTAGACATTTCTTGCGCCAACAAACTTCAACTACTCTCTTTTTATTTGCAAATTATTACACCTGTGACATTGCCAAAGAAAAAAATCAATCCAAAAAAGAACAGAAAACTTGCCTCACATATATGCATCAACATCTGATCACTACTAAATTTCAATTATAATTTTTTATATCCAAACCTCAAAGAGAAAGAGGTGAAGACCTGAAAATTTACAGTCTGTATTATTAGTAAATTATAGGCAATATCCAAATAGTGGCTCTTTGGCAATCTTGAAAGCAAACTTCTCAATTAGAGGTTCCATGCACTGTACTGTATATTATAACTACAGTACCAATTTTTCCATCAATAAGTCATCTTGCTTAATGTGCACTACATTTTCTTGTCCAACATAATTCAAAAGATTCAAACTTTTCTTATTTACTAAAAAAAAGGAGTTAGCCCTATAGTACGGAACATAAATTTGTTGTTGGCTACATCTTTACATGGCTAAGGTACTATATATTCTGCTAAAAACAAACCAGAATGCACAAATGCATTGTAGTTTTGATGCAACACTTATGACTTTCTTTTTTGTTTCATAAAATCTGGCATATATTGAAAGTGAACACTTGTGACATGCTCAATTTGGTCTCTGAAATCCAGTCCTTTAACATGTCACCTATTGAGATGCAACATCCTCCATTAACTGGAAGAGCTTTAACACCTAAAATGACTGAAAGACATGGACAACACACACACATGCACACTGCTATGAGAGATACAGTATATATTTGACCCCTGTTGACCCCAAATAGCCTGATATGACCTGAACAAGAAACAATAGATTTGAATCTACAGATCTAACTTTCCTTTTTGAGTTACAGTACAAGGTTTTTACTGTTTGACCACTCTGATGGCAAGACCTCAAATGACCTTTGACCTTCACTAAACACAACAGGGATCTGGTCACTCATATGTGCTACACCTAAATACTAAATATCGGATCTGTCAACCAATAAATGAAGTTTTGCAATATGAACTTCATTAAGTACAGTACCTGAAGTCTACAGATTTTTTTCCACTTTGTGAACAAAATGCACAGCAATACGGTATCTTGGCCAAAGGCTGGTATGGATCTGTGACCTGAGATACAGTATGATCATTACCCATTGGCACTTAAGCAGGCCTTCAAGTGACACATTACATTCACAGAAAGGGTTCCACCATGTGATACTAATTGCAAAGCACTCAAGGGTGTGCATTTTTTATTCCTTGCCATAGGCTGAAGGAATCTGTTTTGGATAGTGATGTCATGTGTGTATTGCAGGATGGTGGGTCCTAATGTCATGCAGCTAAAGCATGAATGCTTTTCACGCAGCTAAGGCATGAATGTTTTCTGCTCCTACAAATCGGCATATTCGTTGGTGTCTGTGGTTTACAAACCTGCATTTTGGTAAAACAAAAAACAAATGTTTATGGGTCACATCATGATGGGAGAGATGAACTCACAACCTTTGGAATAACAGCTTAAAATGCAAATGGCTCCCAAAGTCTTGAATTGTCAGAGTAAATAAATGTGCAACTTCTAGTCTATATACTCAGGGCATGGTCAAGTTCAGAGCATGGGACAAGAATTTTGTCATCAACAAACTGATACTGTACTAGCAGTCTCATTATACAGAAAAAAAAATCGACAAAACAACTTGATTTTATCCGCTGATTGTTTGTTATTATCTTGGTCAACATTTGTTGTGAAGCTTGGAAAATTGGAAGCTGTTGCACTGTTTCAGAGACACACTGTATTTACCTCGAGTTAATTCTGAAGGAAATTTGGTCCTTTCAGAAGACTTTTGTTTAACCTTAAAAATTATTTACTTGATTCTTATCACTGACTTCTGAAAGAAAAACCAAGTCCTTTTCAGTCCTTTTTATTGCAAATAAGGTTCACTGCATTCTTTCTAGACTATTTTGTACAATAAATCATTTCATTTGTCCTTCATAATATCTGACTGATAATTGCAAAAATCCCAACAGCAGGCCCACTGAAATTTTCAGTGAATCCACAAGAGTCTATACAGAACTACAGTATGATTGCAGGTACAAGAGGAATTGCGTTACTGTGAGAGGGCAGAGTAATTTTGGGATATTTAAAAGCAGGGTTGTTTATTTACATCAAGCTGACTAAAATCACAATTTCAATTGAAAAATCATGATTTAAATCAATTTATTTGATTTAAATCAATGTTCATTTATAACTGAATTTTTTAAATTTAAATTATGACTTTTCCATTAAAAAAAATTAGCAACCCTTTTCAGAACAATGCAAGAAAACACACACAAAAAATGTAGGTCTACATGGAAACAAATATTATGTCCTGAAGCCAACAAGACTTCTGCTTTTCATGACGATTTTTTCAAAGATTCAAAGTTGGCCCTGGCCAGGCTGCCAGGGTTGATTTTTTTTTTAAATCTTAATTTAAAGGGAAATAGGGCATTTAGAATACACCAACGTGACATACAAAAGGAAATAGCAGTAATTATTGTTAAACCATTCAGTGTCATCAATAAACATCTACCAAAGCTTCATCTCAGGACTCAAAACATTATGCATGTGATGAGTAACAGAAGATGCATCATTTGAATTTTGAAAAGTTTGGGTAAACAAATTAGTGTTGAGTAAGAAATGACTGAATTTCTATCTGTGAGAAGATTATTTCTTGAAAAGAAGGCTACTGTCTTTCCTTATTTTGAATTTAATCTATCATTCTACGTCCAAAAACATTGGTTTCAAAAATATGGATGTTTTCTCTAAAACAAACGCCCTATTTCCCTTCAAATCAGTAAATTAAATAAAAAAACAGTGATTTAAATCAAATAAATCGATCGAAAATTTTGTTGATAAAAGTCATAGTTTTAATCATGGTTTTCATTGGCTTATTTTAAATAAAATGACCCTGGCCTAGAAAGTATACAGCAAAAATTGGGGGTGGGGGATAACATGTAATGTGTTTTGTTGCTACTGATAGGTAATAGGTACACCATGTAAAGTAATAATCAGTAATCCCTACTTTTCTTTGGAAATCATCAAAATCTTGCTG
The DNA here is from genome assembly GCA_021234535.1 of Stichopus chloronotus. NCBI lineage: Eukaryota > Metazoa > Echinodermata > Holothuroidea > Aspidochirotida > Stichopodidae > Stichopus > Stichopus chloronotus. The sequence goes on from CM037844.1 coordinate 6,028,576, forward strand.
CTCTCTTCTCATTTCTCTTTTACTATTCATGATCTGCCAAATAGTAAAGTGTTATGCTAACAACCGTCAGCAACACAACAACAAAAATGATATCACATAATGAAAAAGCCCCATTCAAGAATCAGCATGGTGGGGGGTGGATGTACTCATTCATCTGGGGTGACTGCATTTTCCTTTAAGGAGTGACATCAAATTTAAGGGGATACACTACATATGACATACAATGATGCAGACTGGTCCATGGCATAGCCAAGTGGTACCACAACCTCAATTGGATAAGCAAACTCCCAGCGATCCATGCACATATTTACAAATACATGATGGATGGTGCTACACTAGGCCTATATATGATACCATTTCTTGTCATGTACTTACAGCATTGTCAGTGATAAATTTCATCTTATAAAATGTGTTAACCTGCATAATGTGATCATGCATTATGCAGCTGGGCCGAGCATCAAGGTTGGGCTCCAAAGGGTTGTTGGATCGTAATGGATGAGTGTCAGCAAATAGGCCTAAGTTAGATGTCGAAACATAGGTGTGTTAGCAGATAGCGGTGTCGGAACATTGTGGTGTCTGAACATTGGGGTGTCGTAACATCAAGCTGTAACCACTCATACTGACTCAGTCATAGGTCTAGCTTGTTAGAACCAAATAGTTAGGCCTACAGTAGTAGTACTGCATCATGAATATACAGGAATACCAAATAGGGCTGATGACTAGCAAGGCTAGTAGGTAATGCTACAGTGCGTGAGTTTGCTCTCTTTGGCCTAGCCCTGGTATTACACACTCACTGAAGGCTTACATAGCCGAAGGACTAGTTAGTGTAAGCCTAACGTTTGGTCAGTTAGGTTACAGAGTAAGTTAGGCCTAAGTTACTGTAATAAATCATCGAGATCCAGATGTAGCCTAAGCTAGACATACCAACTGACCCAGCAACGAAACGTGTACTGGCTGGTCTTCCTGTAAACATCTATCATAGTATACTTACACCGGATTCCCCGCATAATTTTCCGACAAACTCCAGCTCTTGCGTATTCTTCTTTCGCCCGAGCTGTTTTTATGTCCATTGCCTTCATGTCCGTGCCCATGTAAACTTCACTTTCCATGGCTGTTGGTGCGTGGTCACCATCTTCGCCGTCATCATCGGAGGAACCATCCTGTTCGTCATAATTTTCGGCCAAATCAGGCTCTTCAGAACCCATGTCAAAACCTTCATTTTCACTCCATGCCTGACGTGATGCAGAACTAGCAGGCCTAGGACTGGACTCATCGTTCATGATTTTGTCCATCTCGAGCTCATCTTCACGTGAAAGGACAGTCCCCGAACTCCCCGGTCGGGGAGACGGACTAACTCTGGAATTACGACTTGATGCCATTAAACTAGGCTATTACAGCCTTTTTTCCGAACGAAGCTGTTTATCCAACTTAATCTCGAAAATTCTGCGGTTTACTGCATTTGACAAATATGGTTTAAGTCGACACCATTTGCGATAAGAATCCCAATAAATTCTTCGTCACATCTTTGGCCTGTGTGTGTTCGAAAACGGTTACTTTCACTACTAACACACAACATCAAGTAGCCTAACTTAGTTTGTGAAAGGTTCGTACAAGAAAGTTGTACAAGTTGGTAATTCGATAAAGACACTGTGCATTTGGGATCATGACGTCACCAAAGAGACAATAATTAAGGAGAATTTGATATTGATCAACTACTCTGTCCTTAAAGCCTTACGCAAGCCATCGAATTATTTTTATTACATTTTTTTATTTGGTCTTGGCGTGTGTCATTATTCCATATTATCGATCCTTGAGTCAAACAAGGAGATGATAATTCATATAGTTATTAGTTCCGTGTCTCGTTGCGTTAGACGCTTTTGTTTTATTGGTTGCCACAATAGTGCTATATATTGTTAGTATAAACCTGAGTTCAGGAAGAAATACTACTTGAAAAAGTAGATAATTGTCTGCATATGGGAAGATCAAGAAAGAGGTAGGGGAAGGGTAAGGATGATTTGCGGCAAATCGTCTACGATGAAGAGGCTGTAATATTTGAATCCCCACCCCAAGCTGCCTGGGACATGGGCGTCAATCCTGGGGGCACGTCTCCCACATTTGAATGGGTGGGGGCACAATATCAAATTTCCCCCACATTTCGCATAGCCCAGAGAAATGTTATAGCTCACTTTTTGAAAGGAAGGGACATTGTAGTCCCCCTACAATCACATATACTTTTGGTGAGTGACTCTTGTAGGTGCTAGGCTTATGAGGCAACTCTGCGTGAAAAATTTGGGATGATATTGCAGCCTTATAGACTCATCCTACATATCCCAAATATCCCAGCGTTTTGCCGGTTTTAAATATACCATGTTATGTTAATGTACAAAACAAGGTAATGGATTAACTGAGGCACCTCTTGCCTGTCCAGACTGTTCTTTAAACTTACGGGCAGTTCAAAATCCTGTATTCCCTTCCCCCTCCCTGCTTTACACGTACTTTGCAGGGAGGAACGGCGACGTTTTGAATGTGCAATTATCAAGTCAGGTTTATAACGTTACGTCTAATTTTCCTACAAACTGTGTTCGATTTTATGATTGCTTTCCTTCACATTTCTTTAACAGTTAATTTCTAACACATTGCGTAAGTTCGGAATAATTTCTAGCAGTGACCAGTGGCGGCACCAGGATTTTAGATTTGGGTGGGGCTAATGAAGGGCAAAAGAAACTGCTGGGTGGGGAAGGGGAAAAAATTCGCAGTTAGGACGAGCTTAGAGGGTGCGGTGTCCGGGGCCCATCTTATGTTGGGGGTCCAGGGGGCGAAGCCCCGGACGCTGTGAGTTTTTAACATATCTCTGGGTGAGAAATTAAATCTCAGGATTGAAGTATGTTTTTGTTCAAAGTCAGTGAACCATTATACGTAAGGAGTCTAAAAGAGTTTCATTATTTCTTCTATTCCCCCCTCTGAGTAAACAAGTTGAAAATTTGCACCCCCATCGGGTCCATGGGCAATGTCCAGGAGGTGGGTCCATCGGATCGCTGAGGTTTTAGCATATTTCTGCTGAAAAAATAAGTCTCAGGATAGAACATTTCAAATATGAAAACTAATTAACACCTCGGAGCCAAAGTGTTTTGGGGTTCCAGGGGAAGAAACCCCTGGAAGCTCTGAAGTTTTAGCATATGTCTGGGTGAAAAATTAACTCTCCATGGACTTCCCACAGACAGAAATGCAAACTTATCAACATAGACAGGGAACAGACACACACATATATAGATTTGTCAGGTCACTTCAGGAAACTGAGGGAGGGGGACGGGGGGGGGGGTTCCGACTGGGGGAATATTCCCCCATGCTCCCGTTGGTGTCACCACTGGCAGTGGCGGAATCCAATAGAAAAGCCGGAAATGTCTTCCGCCCGCTCATGGTGAACAGAAAGATCGTCACCCGAGCTGAAAATTGTCAAAAATATTAGCTCATGGGTTCAGCGCTGTCCAAGTCTCTCTACATACCTACACCCCTCCCCCACCTACCACGGTTCTACTGTTTAGGGCTAAAAACATTTTACTTCCGAATTAGAGCCTTAGGCATGAACGACGCAGGTAAGGGTGAAGCGGAAGTGGTGACGTTACAAGGTTAAGCTTTATTTCGCAAACGCCCACCCCCAATTTTCTTTTCCTTTTTTTTTTTATTTCTTCCGCGCACCACGCATGCAGCGCAAGGCGGCAGGGCATAGATGCATGGTGTTATGTCGTATAGCGTCACAGGGCCAGCCTCAGTTGGCCATCTAAAGATGAATACTGGATATATATCTTTCATTGCCATCCTTCAAAAAAGAATTCACAGCCCGGCCGACTGGGGGGGGGGGGGGGGAGGTAAGAGTCCGCACTCCCAGCATGGTACCAAGTACAATTGCTTCCGGGGATTATTAAGCATTGGGTACTCCATTGTATTTTTTTCCTTTTTATTCCTTTTTTTTATTTTTCATTGTTTCATCATTTTTACTTCCTTAAGCGATGAAGGAGGAAGGGGATTAGGTATTATCCCCTTTTGCCCCATCGTCTACGCTATAGTGGTTATTGTATACCATCTTACCTGTTACACTTTGCCATGTTAGTGTTGTCGCTTAAATGATACCATATGGGGCTGTTTATGATACGAGTTGTTGGGCCCCTTTGCCAATTTTACAAGCCCCTATATAGCTGGAACAGTTGAGGTATACCATCGATTCAGGGTGTGACCTTACATCATATATAAGGAGCCCCTTTTCTTCTTTTGTTTTGTTCACCTAATTACTGGTTCGTAAGAGTGTTACATGAATCAGAGAACCAATTAAGAGGAATTGCGTGTTTCCTCTCGAGTTTTTGTGGGGTTTCACAAGTACTGCAGATCAGTGCCCGGAAAAAAGTTATTAAACTTTTCATGGAAAGAAAAGCAAAATAGAGAAGCAAGTCTCTTGTTACTTATCGAACATTTTGGAATGAGGCAGCTCAGTTAACCTAATTAGCATGAAGGAAAGAGGATGTTAAACAATAACATGTTACCATGGTAACTTCAGACGTTGACTGTAATCTCATTTTACGAATTCATGATCACATAAACTCGAGATTTGTGATTGAATATGTTGTAGCAGTTCCTTGTTGTTTATACCGGTACGCTGTGACACCACCATGATCATGATCAACTTGAACTAATTAGTGTAACTATAAACGTTTAATAATATAAGTATCCGTTGCATGGGTCGAAGAGCCAGCAGACGTTACATCATGAAATAAAAATTCAGTGTATGTGTGTGCGTGTGTGTGTGTGTGGAGGGGGGGGGGGGGGGTTCATGCTCAAGTACATAATGACTTTACCCTCTCCGGATATGAACCATGTTGAAAGTTCTTAGTGCTTCTTAACCTACACATTCGGTCTCTATTGGCAATATACTTGTAGATAGTATGACTAACATGGCATCACATAACGCGTTTACACGGAATGATTGATGTTATTTTATCGGCCATGTCATGTGACATCATCAAAAAATTCAAAATTCAAAATGGCTGCATAATCGGTACTCAATATAACAGTAACAATATAACAATCATGGAGCCTACCACACAACATATACAACCATTGTGCTATTCTCTGTAACAGATTGTTTAATCAAAAAGGCAAATTACATTACTATCATATATAGTGAATGTTACGTGCTACCTCTAACATCAGGGGTCCACGCGCAGAGTTCAACCCGAGTTTATTAACCTTTTCTTTATTCCCTTCAGACAGTTAGTATAGACAATAATAACATTTGAATGAGTCGGGCAAGTCACTATTACTTGGAAAGATTCGCAATAATTACGGGATTGGTTGATGCATGGGTGGCAACGATTTGCATATATAGATTATATGATTATGATTCGCCAACATCATCGTCGACCTCGTGACTCCCAACCTCAACCGAAGCGTGGGTTTAGCTTTCTGCAACCTCGAGGCTCGGCACTGGTAGTACTGCTGTTAAACTATAGAGGAAGCTCTCTGTCCGTCTGTCGCTGTATACTATGTAGGCCTGTGTCATCGTATTTTTCCTCTTCCTTCATCAACGTCATGTAATTTTAATCTGATTTGTTTTATCTGATTTCTGTGTGCCAGTCGAATCAACAAAATAAATGTAACTCTGATGGAAATTAAAATGACTAAAATGAAATCGGATCTTTCTCTCTGGATCTGCTACTCTATTCTAACGTCTCTCGCTACTGTAACTGGACTGGCACTTTCTGTATCGTTTAGGAAATCCGCCGCCGGAGGAGCCATACCAGGATTGTAACCCCCCCCCCCCCAAAAAAAAAAAAGAAGAAAAAGTCAACCCTACATAACATCACATCAATGCCTACAGCACAGCACACTGCACACAACACGCCTACAACACAACAAAACTCATTGGGACTCCTTGGTGTCTTAACGAGTTTTAAAGCTGAAATATGAGTTGTACTGGCAATCGTCTGGTTACCCACTCATTTTTCAAATATTTGAATAGGAAAATTGTCTCGGCATTTTTGATGGCCCTACAAAATTCAAACTCTCCAAGAAAACATATGGCAGTCAATCATAGTTACTTGAAATCAAACAAACCGATCGGAATGAATATAAATATTCATGTATGCATAGATGGGCCATGTTTTTCTGCAGTGACTATGACATATTTCTATATTCCGCGGAATTTGACTTTCACATACAAATTTTCAAGTCATATTCCAGCTTTAAACAGTGCTGGCAGCGCAATTAACCTACCAGACTCTTTTCAATGAGTTGGGCCTTCCCCGTCCTCAGTCCACATGGGGCGGGCCGCCATTTGGACATCCTGTATGGTCACCTGATTTCTAAAACGGATCCTCATTGGCTATTGAACACCAGTCTCATCGCAGTCGGGTCGATGACAGATTCACACTGGCAACTCAACTCAAACGCAACGGCTTAAAACTTTGCGACGAACATCAAACATGTTTGATACCCCAGATTTTCTAACAACTCAAAGCAATTTCTGAGGCGAGCCGGGTCGCAAGCAAATGTGCACGCTGCACCAAAGTGACTCAACCACCTCAAAAGAAGTTTTGTTGCGTTGCAGTCGGGTGAGGACAGTGTGCGTATGGCTCAAAGAACAGACAGGTAGGACTAACACATTGGGATTGGGTGTCCAGGTACGGTGGTGCATGGGTGGTTCACAGGGGTACTCATTTGCAGGGGAGAGATAGTCACATTTTTCCTTCGAACAAATAAGTTTCTTGAATGCAAGAAAAAGACATAAAAACTAAAAAAAAATGTAACCTGAACCAGTAGGAGAAAACGCAATTACACTTTAACGCTAGCTATAGAAGGAGGGATAGAGATACCACTATATGACGTTCTAATTGTGTGAGGAAAAACTGAAACTGACGTGTTGGTATCAGGGCATGTTTATGACAACAGGTCCCAAATTATGCCACAAATTAGAATGAAGGCCCACATGTCAATTTTGAAGGGGACCAATGTCGAAATTTCTAGGGAAATATGGTGTTACAAGTACAGAATAAGTCCTGTAAAGCCATACCGTGTATGTTGTCAATGGGGATTTCAGGAAGCACTGCCATGGTTGGTCAAAAGCGAAGTAGAGTAGCTGTCAATATTTTGAGTGGAAAAAAGACGCGATTTACAATTAACTGCATGTACTTCGTATTACTATGTATGTAAATTGCATATGTACTTCCATAATTATTTGGATGTGAATATTACATAGACGTAAATTTTACCCCAAACAGTGCAGTACACTTTTCAGAAAAAAAACTGTGTGTTTTCGACCAACAGCTTACAAACCCGATATGGAATAGGAAGGAGTGCGAATAGACTGAGGAAGGGAGGAGGGAGGGGGGAGAGTAATGGCAAAGGTCTGTCCAGTATAGGTCTCAAATTAGCACAGCGCACTGTAAAAATATTTCTCTGAATAAATCACGGCTTTGAAAAGCTCCAAAGAAAAAGAATTTATAAATAAGAACAGCTAAATTGTTCTGACCCTCATGTAACCAGGCCATTCAAGGATGCAACACTTTAATTACATGTTATATCCAAAAACAGATGTTGAAAGGTTGTGTGACCTGCTCCTAGAAAAGAGCGCCTCTATTCAGAAGTTGCAAAGTAAAGCCTGAGTGAAAATTCCGTTGGAATTTTGTTCACATCTTTTACCGTTTTTCATATATGACTTTTCAAAGTTTGAGCAAAATGCAAAACAGATGACGTGGAGTGTGGCACATTGTTAGTATTTCTTTTGTAAAGCCTATATATTTTGTCTTTTAATAACTTGATTGGGCCCTACTGAGTTTCACATTGGTAAGTGATATCAATATTTTGGAAGAAGAAAATACATTCTTCCAAAATAAAACCCTCGGGGCATGTATAAATCTCAAATGTCCTTGAAATGCAGGTTATATAAACGAAGAATTGACTGAGGACTTGTTATAGGAGTAGATCTCTTGACGTCACAAATTTGCATACTTAGCCAATGTTCATTAATGATACAGCTGTGAGTCACTACTTTTCCTGTAAATTCGTCAATCTTTGACCGATTTTGATGGAATTTGTGGCTACTTGTAATATTTTCAATGCTTAATGCGCCCAACACTCAAAATAAGTATTATTTTCCCGTCACAGAACCTTTATGTGAGAAGAAGTATGAAAATTAATTTGTTTAGGCTTTTGTCAATTCAAAAGTTGCTATGTGACCTTGACTTAACTTATCAAGTTGACTGCTGAGTGACTTCATCATGCCGCAGTTTTAACATTTGACAGGAATTTGTAATCATTCGAAGTTAAATTAACATTCATTGATTCGACAGTTTTCTCTCTGTGGCATGCAAAAATGAATTACCGATGGCACAGGTCTTTAACTCAAGGAGAAGTATGTGCTTCTTTTGACACTTGCCGTTTCTCACGTTACCATGGATAGCATCACACATATGGATATGAGTATAATCACTGCTGACGGCGAGCCATACTTCAAACGGATACTACAGAGCTGGCATTAATTCCCATTCGTCCGGGTAAGATGGCAACTAACCAACTCTGAAGACTTTCATACTTTCAGAGCCTATCATGATGGTTGCGGAGGTTTGTCCGGAACCAAGGGCTACAGCCTAACGGAAATGAAATTGATTAGGCCTACACAGATGAAATATGTCTGGTTTATATGCTGAAAGGTCTAACTTTGGCGTCCCACAGTACGTTTAACGACGGTATTAGTAATGATACAAATCTCGACGTCTTTACATGTAATTGAGCCCGTGATACGGTTTGCCATCTGATAAACCTCATTAAGGAGGTAACCAGGGTATACGGGATCAGCATCAAGTGGTGGAAAAATGGATTACACACCGTTTATCGACGAGGTTTGTTGTCATCATATAGTGTTTTGAAGAAACTATACAGCACATATATTTATCTCTCATGAGAGGAACGAATATCGACGCCGCCTGATCAACACTGGATAAAATTACCTAGAAAGGTTTGTTCAATTGTTTTTTTTTTAATACCCCTCCCAATCACTGTCTACTATGTAAATTCCCTTTTCACAGTTTCAAGCACTTCAACATTCTATAAAATATGTCTCCGTATTTTTCTTCTTTGTACGACTTTCTTTTTCCTCAAGTTAATAACGTCAAGCAGCACTAACATTGATTGTGCTTCCGGGCTCTAGCTCCTAGAGTTGAAAATCCCATCTTTATCCAGCTCGTTGTTAAACTCAATTAATTGTAATCTATGCTGATTGTATTAATCGAAGATTAAAAAAATGAACATGTTTTAATTTCTAACTATTCAATGGTTTCACATGGCTAGCACGTTTCATATATATGAATTCAGAGAGACATGCATGGTATTGGATAATTTGATCTGGGTTATGAGGTAAAATAATTATGAAACATGTATTTGTCAATCTAGTTTACCCAATTAATCGCAACTCCCTGATCCTATTTCTGCAGAGAAGTAAATGAATCTATTTCTATTTGGGAAGAAATCCATCAAAAATCCATTGCATATCTTCCTCCAATTGGTTTCAATTTTGAAACATGGTATACCTTACAACGGCCTTCCTATACGGTCAGTATCGTAAAATGAAATCAGTTTCTTAAAATTATAGCCATGTTTATTTCCTCTATGCTTACAGACCATGTAATATGCATCAAGAAAAGAGATTGACGTTACAGAGTGAAAACTTAAATGAAAATCAGTTGCAATATTGCTTATATCCACTACCGTTTTTTTTTTTTTTTGAGATATGACTTTTCAAAGTCAAATGCAAAATCGATTATGGGGTGTGTTGCATATGTCTTTATTTCGATATTTGGTAGGCACATGTATATTGTCTCCCAATCATTTAATTACTTGAATTCACATTCGTGAGTGACATCAATATTTTTAAAGAAGGCAACACGTGCTTCCAATATGAAATCCTCGAGGGCATGAAAAATTCTCAATTGCTCTTGGAAATACATTAAGTAAACAAGGGTCAACATAAAGAATATCATATGAACCTTCCTTGACGTCACGAATTTGCATATTTAGCTTGCATTTATATTCATGATGCAATTATCAGTTCAGTGACTCTATTTCGGAAGGAGACTTTAAAATGTAAACTTTGTGGCCAATTTATCTTTAAATTAACGTTAAACTCAATATCTGTCCAAACGTCACTTACATCACTTGAAAACCTTGTCAGTCATCATTTTATATATGACATCGTTTGTAAAGCAGTTGGTTTATTTACGCCAACGTAATTTTCCTGCCAGTTAAAAACTGCACTTAACCATTTTCAAAGAACTCCAAGGTTACCCCTTGCGCCGTGTTAATTTTGCCGGTGTGCTTCCAAGTCTAAAATCGAAAATCAACCAACCGTGGATATCAGTACCATTGTATCTTTAAAAGTAGGACAGGAAAAAAAAACACACACACACACACATTCTGGTGATTTTATTATTTCAGCTATAGCCTACTTCCAATGGTGGTGTAAAAAACACAATTTGTTTCTAACTTTGCGGTAACTACTAAACTGGTGTACGTGGGGAGGGTGGGGGGTGCGTGTTGTCAATTGTGACCATGCTACTCTAACAACAAAGCTAACTTAGTTGTCGGTAGTATTTGACTACGTTAGACATACAGACATATCAACGCATGCATTCATTTCGATCATTGCAAATTTTTAATGTAGTATTCATACTGAAGTTCACTGCTGTTGCCGTTTTCATGCGTGTTTGTGTGTATTTGTGTGTGTATGTGTGTCTTTTTGTCAAGATACCTCACTCGACATATCTGTATGAGTTACATTCAGTTCTCGAAATCCTGATAGCATTTCTGCTCAGATAGGGAATCACATCTGCACAATGTGTTCGCGCAATGTTCTTCGTGTGTCAAAATTTGTCTGTTCTTATGCTGAAACGTTAGTCCTACATAATATATCTGACCACATGGACGCCATCTCGGCCCCAGTCATGCAATGACCAAAATGAGGCAAAACGTAAAAACTCTTTTGAAATTGTGGCGCTATTCATGAAAACGGTTGTCGGACAAAAAAGTTGCGAAACTGGCAAGTAAATGTGTTTCCGTTCTGCGAAAGCCCATTATTACCATCGAATTTTGATATTTTTTTTCATGGTACCAATTAATGGGCTTTCGTACTTTTGTTCTTGGGCACTTGGCACAATTTTCAGTTTTACAGCAAGTGTTCTGGTGTCTATCCATAGTCCTATACAATTGAATTCTAGTAATTTGATCGAGTGGTAACCTACTTGAAAGTCGAAACAAAAATCTGTTGTGTTTTTTTTTTAACCTGTCATGCATATTATCAACAGTGAGCTACCTGCTGATAAAAGTACAAGGGGTAGGTGTGCGTCTATATAGGTTCCGGCATTACAAGTTCACATTTTCATGTAGATCTCTCGGCCGGCTATGTTTAGGTGATTGTCCTGCTAGTGCAATCCATGTTACCAGCCGTCTTCCTCTATGACTATAAGAGTACAGAATATTAGCACATTCATATATATAAACATATAACCCATATGGGATAGTTATGGTGTCCGCAAGGGACAATTGCCCAATTGGACCCCAAAAAGCTTCCCCATGGGTCATATGGGTTAACTAAGCTGATCCATATGGGCCCCTTACAGCTGGATGACTTAGACTGCACTTATGGGCCCAATATGTTGGTCGATATCTGGCCCGTATCCAGGGGGGTTCAGGGGGTTCGGACAACCCCCCCCCCCTTCCCACAAGATCTAGAGTTCCTCTCAGCCTATGATAGTAGGCCTAAGTTAGCAACATATACAATGAGTTTTAATTCGTTGGTCATAACTGTCGGGTAAAATGTTCCACATGGTAAAATCGAACCCCCTCACTGAAAAAGCTGCATACGGGCCTGGATATGGTGCCGATAAGGGGTCCATTTTGGAATGACACTTACCAATAGTTGCATTATCGAAACACACTATTTTAACATTCACATATAGTATCGTGCGCCAGAAAATCTTGGCAGAATTGACTATTCAATGTACCCAAAATGGAAGGGCCCCTTAAAGGTTGTGTGACATGCTTCCAGAAAAGAGCTCCCTTCATGCAAACGTTACAAAGTAAAACCCTGAGTGAAAATCCGTTGGAATTTTGTTTGTATCTATTACCGTTTTTGAGATATGACTTAAAAGTTTGAAGAAAATGCAAAACAGATGACGTGGAGTGTTGCACAGTGTCAGTTTTTCTTTTATTAACCCTATATATTTTGCCTCTTAATTGCTGAGATTCACATTGGTAAGTGATATCGATATTTTTGAAGGAGAAAATACATGCTTCCAAAATAAAACCCTCTGGGCATATACAATTCTCAAATGACCTTGAAATAAAGGTTACATTAACAAAGGATTAACATAAGACATATCCTGGGAGTCACTCTCCTGACGTCACAAATTTGCATTTTTAGCAATGTTTATTCATGTCACAGCTGTGAGACACTAATTTGTCTGTAAATTTGTCAATTTTTGACGGATTTTGACGCAATTTGTGGCTATTTTCAACATTTTGAATGCCTAATGCATCGACTACCTCAAAATGCCATTTTCATGTCACAAGACTTTTAAGGTTCATTTGAGATGTGTGATTATTGGAGCTCCATGTTTAAGTTGAAATAGAAAGCATACATAATGTATTGTATTTTTTTCGCTCATTTTGGCACCACGCTATCCCTTCTGTGAGCTTAGATGGATGGACCGACCAAAAGAAAGAAAAAATCTAGATTTAAGTGCCCTTACAGTTATAATTCACATATAATATCAGATTTTCTTCAGTCAGTGCTTTCTAGAGGAATTTCCTACCCACCCTCCTTCAACTGTATTTTGAGGATGCCCCTTTTATAGATACGTACCCATCGCATAATGGGGCTTCAAACATAACCTCAACCTCAGGTAACAAAATTACAGCACCCGACAAGGAATCATGGTGCCACCGTTATTGCGCTTGTCTTCGTGCTTCTTGGTTGTTTTGGCTTGAATATACAAATAAAAGATCGTGCAAATTTGGATCATTCCATTATGACCTGGGGAAAATTTCCGATCACCTGCGGTGTATTACGGAACAAACCATTCTTTCAAAGCTAAGTAAAAAACTTTAAAAAGTATTTTTCGTTATTTTTCCGTTTGAAAGATTTGTTGCAAAAGGTAAATGAGGATCCAGTTTCACAAACAGACCATACTATGTAGTATGACACTGACACAGTTCATAACAACATCATTGATAAGGTGCTCGCATAAATTAATACGTTCCGTTACCATTTGTTAACTGTCTTTAGAACAAACATACTGACACTTTTGATATGCTCATTGGAAATTACGAACTATCTTACAAAACTCATCCGAAATAAGGACTTATCCAGTTTGCAACTTTGACGTGAGAGCCGAAATAAATTACAAAGTATATATATTTCTTAGCTCCTACTTTTGACAGATTTCCTCAGTAGTATAGTGGTGAGTATCTCCGCCTGTCACGCGGAAGACCGGGGTTCGATTCCCCGCTGGGGAGAAAAGTCTTTTTTAATCCTTATTTACGCTTTAGGAGTTGCTGTTTGTCTATGTTGCATACATTATAGGAGGCATACGTATACTCTCTTGTTTAGTTTTTTTTACGGGGCATTCTGAAATTGTTGAGAGTAAGGCTCTTTTCATCAGTGCAGAATAAATTGTAACTTGATGCTCTCTAAGCTACTTCGTATAACATGGAGGTACTACCCTCGCCTGTATATCCCACATATTTGATTTCTGGAATCAACTACACGAAATCCCAAGGCTCCAGCAGTGTCAGCTTCAGGCAAAAGACATTACAGCTGATTCTTCTTAACAATACGTTAAACCAAGCCCAAGTAAAAAAAGAAGAAGAAGCGCTTGCTATTGAAGAGGGATTCTGCACATACCCGTTTGCTGCGCCTATCGGGGACATGCACTTTTCCTCACGTAAACTGTGATATCACCACTTTACTGATGATATCCCCAGTTTACTGATATAAGTCTTGTATGTATCTCCGATTTACGCCAGAAATGAGATTGTGTGTATATTTTTTTACACACATACACCTCTGTACACAGGTATAGATCCATCCATCCACATAATGCATACCCCAGTTTGCATTATGTTAAAATATCCCGAAACGGGGATATCAAATTTTTTTGTCATATGCCCGATTACAAGCTCTAACTTCTTGTGTGTGTCCCTGTTCGGCGCCCTTTACAAAACCAGTATTAAAACACATTGATAACGAAAACACAATCGTTGGCTTTTCGCTACTGTAGCCTACTTCGCAAGTGAATATATTCCAATGTAAATGCACACTAACCATACACGGGGTATACAGAAACAAAAGCAGTATTTATCTATATCCAAACGAGTTACCCCCCCCCCCCCCCGAAAAGGTTTCCTTTTGTTTACTAGCATTTTTCTTTTGTTTTGACAATTGGATATCGTAATAAGGATGCACTGTAGGCCTATCTATCAGTGCGGGGAAGGGGGGGGGAGGGACAATTATTTTTTTTTTCGTGGTGAGCCGGGGATCCTGTATATGGCCAGTGTGTGTAAGTGAATTGAGAAAAATAAATACACATTCGCTACTTTTAAACCTTACCGTTATGACATGTGGAAAATTCGTATTTCTGCAAAAGTCCCAAGATACGCCACATTTTCTGAAGAAATTCCAATATTTTGGGTAAAATCCCAAGGAATTAACACTGGTATAACCTACTCCGACTCTATTCACATAATGTTAGAGATATGCATTGGAACGAGCCTGACATGTGGGCTTAACATCTCTTTGATAAGGCTCTAGAATTATCTTTGATTTTTTTCCAACTTCTTCATCACATTCTATTAGCTGTTGTTGTTATTTGGATCAATTATCTCCTCTCAAAGTGAGAAAAATGTTCGAAGAGGCCGAGGACGTCCACCAGGCGGGAAATACAAGACAAAAAGTTCAACTGAGGCTGCTACCTTAGGGAAAACATAGCTTCTAGCCTAACACAAGGGTCTCCTGCTGCAAGTGACAAAGAAGAAGGTGTGGCACCTATCATGGGTTTCACATAGAGAGCTTAGATCAATCCATTGACTGATTTTCTCGGATCTCAAAAAAAAAGAAAAAAGAAAGTTCGTCAAGATTTCAGCCGTGCCCCTGGACAGAATCAGAAGCAAATAAAACAGTCCTAAACAGAAAACCGCTTTTTGAAGGAAAGGTGTCACCGCCTAGACAATAAGGTAGCAATACTAGAAAAGTCAAAAGAAGACCAAGGAGGGCCTCCTTGATAAACAAGGGAGATTTTCGAGAAAACATAATGTGAAAATTGTGGGTGTCAAATCGTTTGATAATGAAAACTGCCTAGGAATTGCCAGAGAATTTTTCAAGGAAAACAGGAGTGGCTGAATGTAAGCTAGAGAGGGCCCACCGAGATGGGGGCACCGTCATATTTTGGTGAAGTTGTCATAATATCAAGACAAGGTCACTCTATTGAAGAATGGACGCCAACTACTGTCTGGAGAACTTTTCTATATTATAGACCATTTGACAAAACTGGACCTACAAGAGAAACGAAAAATGGCGACAGACAGAGATGGTAAATGACATTTTCCCCAGGAGTGAGATAACATTTTTCGGGAGGGGTCTGGAGATCCCAATGCGGTAAACCATGTAACTTTTCAAGGGAAGGCTACAATCAATACCTATAATCATTTACGTTAATTTTTAACATATTGAACATATTGACAGCAAGTTCCAAGAAAACCTTGCCCAAATTCAGAAGTTTTGATTATGAGCATCAGTGTTTTTCATCAATTGTAAGATCCTGTCTGTCCATTTTCGGATGTCTTTCTCGTTCTTTACCATCTGCTTTGTGTACATTTTTCTTTTCTGATGGAGAAGGAAGTGTTTGTCCAGCTGGAGTATTTACATTTCCTTTACATCAGGATTGTTGCTCCAAACTGTCCTGTCATTGTAGATTCACTTTAACTGCTCTTATTATTTCACTGAATTACATCTTTTTTTTCGCAACATACTTTTCGTTCCTTCACTCACATTGCCTTTCGCTATACACTTACTTGTTATCCAGTTGTAAAACATGGAGACTCTGACATTTATCTCTTTTAATTAATGGTAGAAATTTGAGACAATTTAAAAAAAAATGCAGACGATTGTTCTCGTATACCTACGCAGATGCAAGCGGGACATTACCTTTTACATGCAAGAAACTCACAGGTGTCCTATCGATGAAAATATTGGATCAACAAATGAGGAGGCAAAGATTCTTTTCTCACATCATGGTTCTACCACCAACTGAGAAGTCTGTTTACTTCTGAACCCTCGTTCAGATCTCACTATTCTGAAACACAATCTGTGAATTTTACATGGAAGATATTTACTGGTTGATTTGAAGCTTGAGGCCAAAACATTGACAGTTGCGTGTCGGAATGTGTGGACCCGATGAAGACAATCCCTCTTTTTTACGAATCTTTCGAAAGCCCAGTTTCAATTGTGATAATATTGTTATGGTCGGTGAGGCGTTTGCAATATACCAACATGGCACACAAAGAAAATGGCTTTAATCATTGCTAAAGCGTTCCGTCTCATCAATAAACATCTACCAAAGCTTCATCTCCTCAAAACATTATGCATCTCATGAGTAATGGAAGATGAATCATTTGAATTTTAAAAAGTTTGGGTGAACAAATTGGTGTTGAGCAACAAATAACTGAATTTCTATCTATGAGAAAACTTATACCTTGTAGAGAACGCTACTGTTCATTCTTATTTTGAATGATCTATCATTCTATGTCCACAAACATTAGTTTGAAAAATATGAATGTTTCCTGTGAAACAAACGCCTTATTTCCCTTTATTTTCTTTTTAATCTGAATTTAGATAAGGTATGAGGTTTATCCAGAACAATTTCCAAAGCTAGAGATGAGAGTTTGACCCTTATGACAATTTTTACCTTAGCAGATATTTGGAGAGGAAAAAATCAAGTCCTTGAAAATTTACTCTTGGAGTTCTTATGTTACACCTGGGATTCACTGTAAACTTGATTTCTGTTGGTTACTCCTAATAATTTACTTCATAATGTTAAAGATGTTTCCTTAGTCTCCTAGTATCCAATCTGTTCATTCCTTTACCAATTTGTCAATTGTGCTCACTTCCGGAAAGAAAGGCCCATACTATTGGAAATTTAATAAATCTCTTTTAAATGATTTTTATTTTACCAATATGATTATTGATATTATCCGCATTGATGAAGGAAATTCCAGTTCTGAAAACCCTTCTACGCGATGGGAGAATCTTGCATTGCTGTGCATGCTTGAATACTCAAAGCAAAAGGCTGCTGAGAGACGTCTGCAAGAAAAATCATTTTTGAACAAAATTTCTGGTTTGGAGCAAAACCTTTTCTTGATTGATTCCCCTAATACAGGATCACAGCTCGTAGCTGTCCAAAAAGAACTTTGTGTGTTATGATAATTATAAACTTCAGGGTAACGATTATAAGATAACGTGGAAGGTGGGTCGAGGGGGAAGAATAGTTAAACTATTTCTGAATCTGGAATAACGTAACAAACAACGTAACCATACGTAAGCTTTTAAATGCTGACGGCCTTCTGTCACGGAACGAAGATGATATACTTAAGAAAATTCGTTAGATTTAGGCCTATAGTTCCTTATATAGTTCAGCCAACACTCCCGTGGGAGACTTTCTAAATAATATAGAACATCCTTATTTAGACACTGACCTTTCCAGGTTTTGTGAGGGTAAACTTACTTTAGAAGAGTGTTCTATTGCACTTTCGTCTATGAATAATGATAAGGTTTCCTGGTTGTGACGGTCTTACGACCAATTTTTGTAAACATATTTGGCATTTGATAGGTCACCAAGTGGTTGATTCTATCAATTTTAGCTAAGGCACAGGTTGGTCATCACCAGAACAGTCTCGAGAAGTGATTACGCTTATCCCTAAAAAAAAGGATTATTGATTTCTTAATTATCTGCCCAAATCCCTCTTAAATAAAAGACTACAAAAATGGTGCTAAAGCTATAATTCTGCTAGTATCAAATCGGTTGTTAATAGTCTTATCGGCCCAAGTCAAAACCAGTTTCCTTAAAGGTAGATTTATGAAAATCCTTGAAGGTGAAAATGTAAGATTCGTTTTAGACTTAATAAATTATACTCATGATCTTAGTAGCCCTACTTCAGGTTTTCTCCTTTTAATTCATTTTGAAAAGGCCTTTGATACACCATAGTGGTATGTAAAAGTTGTCGCTATATCCTTTATCGCATGGTTCAAAGCAGTGAAAATGATGCCACGCCCTCAACGTGATGATTGGAACAGTAAAACAAAGTCGGCGCTCCTACAATATTATACTACCACACTGATAAAAAGTTTCAATAACGAATATTTCATTGTTTTGTGTCATACAGTCCATTAACTGTTACTAAGACCGTCTAAATGAAAAAAGAAAACAACACTGAACGTAATAGTATCGGACCACAAAGCATGATGAATAATTGTATTAAATGTTGTCTTACAACTTGCACAAGTTTCTGCATTGTACTGCAGAAAGAAAAGCACCAAAAGAAAATGAACATAATGTAAAATAAAAGATGAAAAGAATCCGACTTGACCACAGTATTCCAAATCTTCCGTATACAGCTATCGAGATGTATACCTGGATTTAGGTTAAGTGCAGAGCTGTTTAAATGGATGGCTCTGGCAAGGTTTCGTGAATGGCGCCATCACCTTTTTTGTGGAATTATGTTACATGTGTTTATTTGGTAACTACGGAAACCGAGAGGTGCGGAGGGAGAAGGTAATCGAAATGCACGTAAACCATAGATCCTACTGTCCCATTTGTCGAAAACAAGTGAAACGACGTTCCAAAGTAGTGAGGGGGTACTTCAAGAAATAACGACCTCATCTTTAACATTTTATGTCATCATCCTAACAAATGTCGCTATTCTAACAAACTACAAAATAAATCAAGACTTACTTTTTTCCTTTGACGAAGACTGAGGCCTACTTGCACTTCTGACGGAAATTGGACTGAAGTGCCTCTAAAATCGTGATATGACGTAGTCTACCTTGTAGTGTCTCTGGAAAAGCTAGCTGCATGCCGTTTCCATACAAACTCAGTCAATAACAATACCTAGCTGTAGGGTTCCTATATAGAGAGGGTTGCGACATGCCCTGTTCAAAATTTCAAATCACGTGACATATGGAGCCATTTTGCCTTCAACTACCAAATAGCTGGTTCGTCGCGTAACTAGTAGCGTAACGGTGTGATAGTCACAAGCGACTGACTGTGGTGATGAGCATCCCGTCCTTGTTATCGGACAAAATTTCTATTTTAATCAGATGTCAAAATGGTACTTTGGTGTACATTGGTGTTCACTGATTGTAGCAAACATCACTAAACAATTGCTACAAAATATTAAGAATTCCCAGAAATAAGAGGCGGGTCAGAGATATGGGAGGTTAACGTCTACGGAAACTCTTCGACACTCTCAGAGTCTTCACAACGTAAGAAAAATAAAAAAGAACCCTGAGAAAATGGTCACAGGTGAATACTGGCATTGTCTCGGCTCATTCTGAGGACTGGGGTGATAGAATAGATTTAAGCGTGCAGGAGAGTATAGGCTGGTCTAAGTCGGGGGGGGGGGAGGTTGTGAGAGTTCTGATGGAACTAATTGATGATCGTGGGGGGGGGGAGGTAAATCCCCTTTAATGGGAGAGGCAGTTCCTCCCCTTTGGAAAAAAAAAATTGTGCACAGATAGGTGGGGATGGATAATGCAAAGTGGTGCTGCATTTGTTCAATGTATATTTAATATTTTATAGTACGTATTCCAAATAAGTAATGACTATATTTTTTTTTAAATCTTCATGGGGGATTTTTCTTCTTTTTAGAGGACTTGAATCTGGCTGTGTGTAAGTGGCCGAGGGTGGCGTCTGCCTCCCCACCCCTTCCTTTCTGGTTTTGTAAGTTTTAAATTAAGGTTAAACCAGTTTCTTTAAAAAAAAAAACATTTAAACACGTTTCTTCCCCTTTTATTTAATTTTTTGTCAGTGAAAAATATTTAAGAAGATAAGTTTCAGGGTTGAATTCTTCTTTTAATAATTTTAATACAAAATTTTATTTTTTAAGTGCAAAGTATAAATGGTCATTTAGTTTTTTTTGTCCCGATCGTAGCCCATATATCAAGGAGATGTTTTTGAGGAGGAAAGTATAGAAAGTTATTTAAGTCCCATGAATAAGGCTGTTCGACAAATAAAAACATTCTGAATTCTACTGTTAATTGTAGCCAAGTACATTATCAAACTGCAATGCCTTTTCACTATCAAGGGCAGTGGGAGTGACTGGAGGGTCCACGGGGTTGTGTTCCGAGGTTCTAATTCAACAGCCTTTTATTCTGTCATACCAAACGTACTTTAATTTTGCAACTGCGCTAAAAGTTTGGACAAGTGGTTGCTTATAGTTACAGAAATTTTGAATTTTTGAAGTTTAATAATTTGCACTTTCTCTCTACTACTTTCTCTCTTTTTGTAGAATACTTTTGAAGAGGACAAAAGGGATATGTGAAGATGGATATCCTCTACGACCACGGGAAATTTGAACCACATCATCCACAATACGTTCAGCCGAGTTTTAAAATATCGCCCCCACAACATGACGGTAATTCAAAGGAAAATAGATTCATACGTAAGCGACCACCGATTCCAGTGTCGACAGCACACGAAAACGTAGCGTTCTACAAATCAAAAATGAATAAATCTAATTACGAATTCAATTTACAATTTCAAGTCAATCATAAACAATTTGGCTCCAGCCACATTCACTGTCGCCCTGGTATATCCGTTCAACCTTCACTCCCCCCGTCGAACCAACAACCACCAGCTCCAACTAGAGCGAGAACTCCGGTCATCCAGAAGAAACTCTTAGCAGCGAATAAACAGGTATATAACAGGAAAGGCTCGTTAAACATCGACATGCCACCTCGCCCGCGAAAATATTCATCTCCACCATCAATAATAGTGTCGTCTGAAGATTCACACCGGCCTATACCATCCAAACGACGGTACGTACCGACCGCAGCACCGCCACCATTACCCCCACGGGTGCCCATAACGAGAGCGAGCTCTAGCACGCCTGACCTTTTCGCACCTTTGGAGAAAATTCCTCCAATTCCGCCGAAACCGGTTATTTTGCACGACCATCTGTCCAAGAGCGAGAGTGAACTGCGTTACCTGACTGACGTTTTGTTCAAGGAGAGTCGATCACGGCACAACAGTTTCAACTACCCCCCACCTTTACCCCCAAAGGTTGTCACTAGGCAACCCCTCCCTGCCAAGAGGAGATCGACAATATCCGTAGAGGAAAAGAGTGTCTTTGATCGCGAATTCGACATGTCAGGGGATATTCGCACCAGGCGAGGAACGACTGGTGCTGAGTCTATTCTGAGGGCGAGATACGAAGAAAAAAAGCCAGGCTGTTGCACGCTGTGTTGCAGAGACTGCATCGTTGATACGCCTGAGTGCATTATGGATATATTTTGCTGAACTGTCACGCCTTTTGTGTAATATATTAGATTTTGCCCCAAAGTTATATGAGTTTTGATGTTTCAAAAGTACATAAAATATCAATCCTATTTCTATATAATATGAAATAGAATGTGTCAACTTTAGAGACAACGGGCCGTCCAATGAATGGCTTGAACGCCTGGACGTTTGCATTGTGTAGTTCAAGATACCCTGCAGATGAAGTATGTTCAAGCTTCTGCATGTTTCGTGTAAATGTTGTGTAACAGAAAATGTGCCGCACCATAACACCCTTTATGAATTAGTGAGCTTGTATTCCACTGGTGACCCGGGTAACCTGGGTAACCGAGGTGCCCCTCCGATGTTTACTGCAAACTTTCAAACTTACTATCCGGAACCGGTTCCTCCATGAAGTGAACAGCAACGCCTCTTTAGGTTAATATCGGATATCGCCTGCCTTCTATGATATTTTGTAAATGTTAATTTATTGCAAATGTAAAGTAACATGTGTCAGGTTTGATTAATCATGAAATTATCATTACATAATATTACTCTATATCATGTACATATTACATTAGACACCCCCCTCACCTCGCACTCACTATGAGGTAAGTTACCGACAATTTTTTACGATAGGTCTCATGCATATTTTCGTTGCAGGTATACTTGGGGACCCGACGAGTCAATAACAATAAATGATTGGAAGAAATACTGACTCAAAAAGTTTAGTTACACGTTTGTTCAAACGAGGCAAATTGTCCATGTCCCCGTACATGAACGCCGAAGAATGCGATTTTTATGTGTGTTTCGGTAATTATTTCATGAAAATGACTTTGGAGAAAATGGTCAATAATTGTAAAACAGCGAACGATTTGACTTGTTGTATTTTAAATATCACACATGTCTTGAATCAGCACTCTCAACATATTCGATAAAGATAATAAATAAAATAAATTTTATAAAAAGACAATAATAAAAAATACAAAGCCTGTTTGTATTTTTTTTTCTTTTATAGCACGTCATAACTGGAATCCTCAATTAGAAGCGGTTAAACAGGAGGGCAAGCACAAGGTTGCATTTTATCGTCGGCAAATTTTAATTTAAATTGAATTCAGTCTTGAAGAAAGAAACCAAATAATGCAACTTCCAAGGTTTTTGATTAAGGAGTTATACTTCACCTTTGATCGCAGTCACACAGTAACGCAGTAATAACTCGTATAACGACACGTCGCCCTGATTCTATGGAATCTGTTTGGATGCAACTTTAGTCCATTTTTGTTTTGACATGACTTTGACCGAGGCAATACTCTACCATATTTTATCTCCCTGCAAGTTTGAATGAAACTCTAACTCATTTGTGTAGGAGTTCTGACCCAATTGACCTTTCACCTCAGAAACCTAAGCGCTTTTATATCTCGACAGAACGTAACGCAATCAGCTCATTTTTTTTTCAGTAAGGTTCCATGTTAATACGTTGTGTCCCTCAACTAGAAAACTGATTTTCGATAATTTGACCTTTGGCCTTCAATTCGCGAACTCGGCCTCATTGTACAATACAGTTGTTACACCAGGTCAATATTCCACAAAGATTAAAGGAACGCAACCATGTAGTATAAAAGCAATCCACAAAGAAAAGTGGACGCACATACACAAACACGCACAGGCACACAGATCCACAGACACCCGTTGACCGTCAGGTCGACCTGTAGGTTAGGCCTTCCCCATGTCTTGGGTACCCACTTTGGTGTTGCAACGTGACACGTATCATTTTCAACATTTGCAACAGTTTCTGTAGCTGTATGCAACAATGTAACAACAAAAGTGATTAAATTGTAGCCAGTAGTCTCAATAGATGCTATTTTTTCAACCCCGGGGAATATGTGTTGGTGACCGTGTTCACCTTTGCTATATACCCCTGATAATAAAATTCAACCAACCCGTACATGGTATCATGTTTCTGCCATCTCCAGAAGAAAAGCCATGGTCCCAACATGATATCTGGTGATCACATCACATTGTTCTCGAGATGTGCTTTTGGTGCAAGAACAAGTTTCGTGACGACAGATCTCCCGGATAACCCCCCCCCCCTCCCCAAAGCGACAATTGCCCACAGACAAATCCTTGACTCTTTCGTTAATCATGTAGTTCTTTTCCTGAAGGAATTGTTGCGAGGGGGGGGGGGGGGTTATCCGAGGTGGAATTCTCCTGGTTGGGAATTCTAGGAGGGAGGATGTCCGGGGGATGGGGGTTGGGAATCGTCCGGGTAGAAATTGTCCAAGCAGGAGTTGTCCGATCACGGACATTAAGGCCGCCATGAATATGCATGGTGTGTAATTACCAGCTACTCCGCTTTTCACCATTGGTATCGTGTTAGCCTAAAAGAATCTTTCCCAAATTTATGATATACGCTTCACCCACTTTAACCATGGCAGACGGTAATTCATCGTGGGTACCGTGCATTTCGTAGGCGTTTGATATGAAGATGCCGCAAAAGAGTCACGTGGTCAGGAGCATAGGAAGTTGCAAAGGGGCAACAGTTGAAATTATGATCAAGGAATGCTCATGGAATAATTAAAGAGCAGAAAGTCGGATTCATAGATCCGAAAAATTTCTGTTAATAGATTCATTGGTATTTGCGAGTAGTAAGTTCTCAATGTTTCGTGCCTGCCGGTGTAATTTGTGTATTCACTCCCCAACTCGGCGAGTTTTTCCATTCGGAACGTTTTCAAAATGAGCTCAGTGTCCTCTTGTCCCGTTTCTAACTTTCCTATGACGCCGAAATCGTACAGACAGACTTTGTTCCTGATGATCACGTGATCCCAATGCGTATTCCCACGGTTCCGTTTATCAGCCACCAAGTATCGCAAAAATTCCTCGAATGTCACGTCAATTGGATTTTGGAGTTGCTCCTGCGTCACGTTCGGTCGAAAACGTTTCAGAATTGTTCTTCCGATAGATTTAAAATGTGGAATGTGATGTTGCACGAATTTGTCTTTGTATGCCGACAGTAATCTGGCCAGTGGGTGACGTACGATAATGAAAGATGAATACCCTTTCAGTCTCCACAAGGCTTCCTTATTTGGAAGAGTGTACAATCTCTTTAAGTTTCCCTTTGGATGAATAGCTTTAAACAGTTTCGACCAATTGCTAGAACCGACCTTATGCACAAAGCTGTACAGGAGTTTAAATTTGTCCACGAAGTAAAACGAATACAAATTTTTGTTATCAGCAACGAATTCGCTCAAAGGAACAACATTTTGTCCGTATCTGTCTCTGCAAATCTTCCTTAAATGTGATTTTCTTTCTTTTTGTATGTGCATCATACTGTCCCACCATGCATCTGAATCTTTGGCTGATCTTCGTTGGCCTGGCGACTGAAGAAAAAGGAAAGTTGAAACTTTTCTATACCTGTATGGCTACACAATGACGCAGTACTTAAGCACTCAGGGTACAATGAATAATTCCCGAAACTTTGTGTACAACACAAAACCGTTAAAGTGTGGAGTATTGCAAAGTGCCAGAATTGGTTAAGCATATATACATAATCCCTTTAATTACTTAATTACTGGGTTTCAAATTTGTCAGTGATATCAGTGCTTTGTTTTTTTTTAGAAGGCAATATTTATTCATGAAGCAATTAAAAAAAAAGAGGTGCAAAATGGTCAGTGTTTGATGGATTTTTATGGAAAAAAAAATTGACTATGTTAAAGGGTTTTAAAAGATTAAGTTGGTCAATTCTCCAAAATTTGTCTCTTTCGTCACACGAACTTTAAGGCAGGGAGCTGTCATACAGATCCATCTTTGAGGTGAAGCACATGTATCACAGAGTAAAGTTTCTGTATCTCCACATCCTTCGTCATAGCTGTGAAACCATATCACCGCATCTATATCTCATTCAGCTGAGTTTTGCCGGAAGATTTGCAGGCCAAATCGCCCTACTTTCAAGTTGATATTTTGCTTTACCGTCATTACTTGGGTGGGTTAAACGTCCGGGGAAACGTTATTGGAATACTATGCTACTGTACAATAGTTATAAATATATATACATATATAAGCAGAAATGGAGTAAAAATTGACTCAGTGGCAGACTTTGTGTTGTTTTTTGCTAATAGTTTCGTACAACTCATAAGCCCTCGGTCGTGTACACTTCAGACTGGAAGTACTACCGCAGTAGTACTTCCGCAGTTCCAACTACAACAAAATAGTAAATGCATCGGACAAACTTGCATAAAACAGGAAATTTTGTGCGGAGGTGATCAAAACTTAATCTTTTTTTACGGGATTAGGTTTGCACTTCCAAGATCTATAACATCCAGTAAAAAGGTACTTCAATCCCGAGCAATGACGTGTTTTACTGTACCTCAGTTGTAACCGTCTGTGAATGATTTGTGGTGAAATTTGACGTTGGGTGAGAAACTTGAACGTCTGAAAGAAAAATGAAATAAGATTACAGTTTACTTATTTCACAATAATGATAATGATATTTCTAATCATGGCAAAAACATCGTCGTCGTCAATTAAATAGCAACAATGATAACAATAACGATAAATATAATAACAACAAAATGATTAAAAAAATGACCACCATGATGATAAAAACAACGATAACAAAAAGATAAAAACAACAACCAGAACCATGATGAAGATAATAAGAATAATCATGATGTTGATAAGAATAATCATGATGTTGATGATGATGATAATAATCATCATCATCATCATCATCATCATCATCATCATCATCATCATCATCATCATCATGTGCCGAACCCTTTTCATATTATGTTAATGAATTCAGGAATTACAGATATGATATCTTGTATTCTTGTATATATCTATGTATAGTATATCTTGTATTTACCGTACCGTTTTTCATAGATTATTATTTTTTTTTTCATGCATTGAAGAATTACAGACATGTCATCCCTATTTCAAGGCTGTGTATATGCAACTTAGCACGGTCGGAAAATGCCATTTCCGGCCATGTGGGAGATTTGAAAAGCCCCAAATTTTCTTGTACGCTCCCTGCCAACCGATGGTGGCGCTCCGCTCAGATAGCACTGTCACACATATCCTTAGGACAGCCTCCGTCCGATGGACACGCGCCCCGTGATGTGAGTTTTTATAGCCTTTAATAACAATATGCGTGCCTTCGTGTGCTAAAGCCTGGCGCCGCCCTCCTGTCAATCATAAAATTGATCATTTGTCTCAACAAAAGGCCTTTGCATTGTTTGACCAGTTTTGCCCTTTCTGTGCCATTCGAAGACACAGAATCCTTCATTCAAATGCTCACACTTCTACAAATACCTCATACCTTCCTGGCTTTTTCTTCTGATCACGTTAATGGACGTTACCCAGACCCCAAGGAAAACCTATTGGACATGTCCAATATACCAAAAGTCATCAAAAAGTGCAGTGCGTAAACCCCTGCTGGCGTAGCTTTTATCATTCAAACCGGAGGATGTTGAGAAGAACTGTAAGTAGTTATGAACCTAGAGCAACGAAACAAACGAAGTACCTGTAACCATGTTCGAAAGCTTTTTAGCGCAGACGGCTGTGTGTTCGAGGACGAAGATGATATACTTATTTTTCAAACTTCTTTATACAGTTCAGCCAACCTTCCTGTGGGATCCTTCCTTTACAATTTTGAACGTCCTTATTTAAGTATTTGACAAATCCAGGTATTTTGATGGTAAACTACGGTGCCTTGCAAGAGTCTTCTATTGTACTTTCTTCTCCTGATGAATAACGATAAGGATCCCGGATGCGATGGTCTTACGATCAACTTTCATAACATTTTTGGCATTTGATAGGTCATCTTGTGGTTGATTGTATCAGTTTCGGCTATTCTACAGGTTGGTTACATCCAGGACAGTCACGAGGGGTGCTTACAATTATCATTAAACCCGATAAGGATCCTTCTTTGCTTACCAAATTATCGGCCCATATCCATCTAAAATCAGAATAAGTAAATACAGACAACAAAATTGGAGCCAAAGCTATCACTGCTAGGATGAAATCGGTTATTGAAAGTCTCAAGTCTCCAAATCGAACCGGTTTCCTTAAAGGTAGATTTATAGATGAAAATGTAACGATTTGTTTTAGACTTAATTATTTACACTAATGAACTTTATATTCCAGACTTTTTCTTTTTGATTGATTTTTAAAAGACCATGATATACTTAAGTGGAACTTTATTCAAATTTTTTTTTTTTTCAAATTCTTAAGTAGCTTTAAACATTTGATTTATATTTTCATGACAACGCTCATGCATGTGTTTGCAACAACGATTATTCATCCGGTTTTTTTTTTTATATTCAAAAAGGGAGTTAGGCTGGATTGTCCTTTGAGTCCATATCTTTTCATTCTACGTTAAAAGTTAACCTATAGTGGTAAATATTTATCAATCAGTCAATCAGTCAATCAATCAATCAATCAATCAATCAGTCAGTCAATCAATCAATCAATCAATCAATCAATCAATCAATCAATCAATCAATCAATCAATAGGAAACCCGTATTTTATAGTATGATGATGACACTTCATTTATTCTTGATTGCAGTAAAGAAAGTTTGAGGGAACTGCTGTTTGTTCTCCGTAATCTTCATCAGTCATCGAGCAGTCGGGTTTGAATATCAATTTATTTTTATGTCCCATTCCTTTCCACTTGGCTTATTTGTAAATTATTGGCCAGTGCCTCTTAATGATTTTAACTTAGACGTTACTTCAGTTATCAACCAAAACTTTGTCTATGGTTGTAACATTATTTTAAAAACTTTCGGTCATACCCAACTTGTATTTATCTTTTCCTTGTGCTATCTAAAGCGCCGACGACTTGTGTTAAAAAAGCTTGAATGTATTATTTTTTTCAATTTTTGGGTAGCAATTCAGAAGAGGTTAAATGCTCTACGATTATAAATCCTATTACTGTAATTTGATTTTAACTTATGAGATCTTTCATTGTAAATTTAAAAGGACAAGCTTACCTTTCGCATTATACTTTGCTTGTTTGTACCTAGTATACCGTACCGCGATTCGTTGCTTGAGGATGATGCAAATCAAACATTAATGAAATTTTGTTTGAACACTGTTTAAATCGTTGAGATCTTCCTAATTTTTTACAGTAAATATCTACAGAAACGTTCAGCTGAGAAACCAACTGCAATGGGAAAATGGGCAGAGACTTTTGATAATCTAACTGAAAATGATTGGGTTATTCTTTTGTATCACAAGGGTGTCTGTTTCTGAAGCAGACATCTTGTATAAGTTTCTAGCGCTTCATATGAAGCAATATAACTTAAACTGTCAGCGGATGATTAAACTGCTTAATGCCAGTAAATTCTACTTCAAGAGTCAATTTATTGTAAAGGTAGAGCAAAACAATAAATGAATAAAAAGGAAGAAAAATGTAATTATTGATGATATTAGAGATATTATTTGCCTCATGTCCAAAACTACTGCTATTAACTTTTTAGAAAGCTACTCTCTGCTATTGTTCTTCCCTTCTTTGTGCTATACCATCATCATGGGCATTAAAATCTTTTATTTATCGTTTTTGTACATTTACTTCACTTTTCTGTATTACTTCAACAATCTTCGAAAACAATTAATGGAGGGAGAGAGGGAAAAAAAGTAGTTTTGCCATTTGCCTATTTTCTTTTTTATCTGTTCGAGGAGTACGAACCACATCCATATATCAGGTACTTTCGATTTCCATACGTTCACTGCTACGATTACGTCATTTTGAGATTCTGCGCATGCGTCACATCGTCTCCCTTTTTCACTAGCCAAATCGACAACGCGTACACCTTCGTTTTGCCGCTCTCGATTTGTTTAGTGGAAGATGACGTAATGGCAGGTGACGTAATGTATGCGCGCGGGACGGGGAGGGGGGGGGGCTGGGATCGAAATCACATGGCAATCGTATCAGTCAACTGTGTGGAAGTACGTATGGCATGTAATCGCTGCTAAGGATGACAGAGACATCACGTGTTTCTTTCTTTACATATTTCTCTTTTATGTTGCAATTACTAGAGATGATAGTTTTGAGCAATTTTTGTTGGTAGTACTAGGAATACGATAGATGTTGCCGCAGTAATGGGAACATGCGGACCCTGTAAGGAAAGCAATTAGTTCACACATTTGCAGTTGGATTAGACTATAGGCTTCATGCATGGTGGCCGTACGATTACGCTTACTTGCACTACAAAGTATGTAGTCACCATTTGGACAGTATACAAACAACCGTTTTTGTTATGCAGCTCGGTTTACCCTTTGGATTAAAGACAACGGTCTCATTTCTCATGAATCGAACGTCGTTACGTCACTTCCGCATTTTACTTTACCATATCGTTCACTGCGAGCGGCGGATTTGTCACTAACGGTGACGCAAGTACTACAGTACGTGGAACTACACAACATACAGCATACATCGGACACGCTCAGAAATCCGTTGTCTTTAATACTGATCTGATAATACATTGTGCATATAGGCGTTTCCTTCATTTGAATAAATTTGAACAAGTTCAAAGAATAGACATTTGACTTCTGAACCTACTTACTCACTACAAGTGACTATACTGCACAAGTAAGTATTCTGATAAGCTACTAAACTCGGGAATAATCAAAGTACACTCAACAAAAGGTTCGGCACTGAAGCATGACGACACACCATGTCTCTAACATTTGCTTTTTAATTGCCTTTACAGGGGCTCATTGAGTTGATACCAAAAACTTTGTCATGATTTTGTCATGCATAAACCCATGACAATAATAATAATAATTAGCATATTTAGTCAAGTTTCACATCCATATAGTCATGAAAACTATCATAATTTTTAAACTTTTGACCCTTATACTTGTACTAGCTGTGCATACGTGAATAATATGAAAAGTGTCTGGGGACGAAGTTTCTTTTCGAAAAACAAATTAAATCATTCATGACTCACTCATTTATTTTTCTTTGTATGTGAAACATTGGGATCTTTTAGTCTGACTGTTTGTCATTAGGGAACTTGACTGCAGGTTTAGAAAATTTTAGTGAATTTCAAATAAAAAACAACTCAATGAGCCTCTTAAAAAAGACCGAGTAGTGATTCATGTTTCAACACAACATCATTAAAACATTTATACAAAGATATAGGATTTAGTCACAACGACATTGTTCTCTACCATATAAGAATTACACTGTACTATAATTGAAGGCCGTCCTTTGTGTGTTGATTCGTTAAAGTTTGAAAGCAACACCCTTATCTGTACAATTATTACTGTAGAAATTATTACTGTAGAAACATGAAGCCGTCTCACAGGGATCGAATCGTGTTCATAAACTTCTAACATGAAATGTGAAAACATCATGAAGTTTATCCCACTAATCGTAAACAGGACAATACATCGTGTGGAAGAGCTATATTAGATGATTTGTGCATGTAGAATCTAACAAATAGGCAGGAATTACAATATTATTTCTTTTGTGTAATAAAAAAATGAACAGAGGCAGCGTCACTAAACTTCGATTTATCAAATCGCAAGGAAATATACTGTACCTCAACTGGCCATAAAGTGGGGAAAATGATTACAAAATGAAGACCTTGTATTTATTTTATTTTACTACGAATTCACCCTGTCGGTCTCGTAGTGCAGGACGGAAACTGAAATTCTGCACAGCGCACCAAAACTTGTGTCATTATCACCATAGTTCATGCATGCACACTTGTAATTAACAACACATAATATTAATATATAGTATTAATACATAGCATAGTTTATAAAATATCTGTGAAGAAATGCATGTGTTTGTCTATTATCTCCGTCGCCCTTGTTCGTATATATATACGTGTTTTAACTTAACAGTAATATATACCAGCTCTACATATACGTTACCAACCCTTGAGTTCCCACTACTTTATGCTGGCATATCTTAATGTTACATATGATCTTCCTTTACCGTTAAGTTCATTTCACCTGTTGTAGCAATGTCAGAGACACGTATGTACCTCTGTACACTACATACTCAAAAAAAAAAAAAAATCGTATGCATCATATGGAACATGCATCTGCATGTCAACCAGATTTTTCTTTTGAGGTCCAATTACAACCATTTAAAGTTTACCACTCTTGAACAAAACACTTGCCAGGAGCATATAATCAGTTTGGAGACATCTCTGTTTGTAATTGTAACTTAGTTAGGGAACCAAAACTTTCGGGAATGTTTCGTTAATAAAATGTGAGGATCGAACAGTAAAATACCATTTTACCTCGGAATTCATCTTCACTAAATTATGGTAATATGGAACAGAATGGAATTTAAGTCTTTAATCCTCATCTAAGTCTATATGTAAGGACGACCAGTAATCCTGATTTTATATCTATGTAGAACCTATCTTGGAAATCCATCCGTACGTAATGATGCTGTTCATACAATTGTTTTGTTTGTTAACCGAATAAATACCCCAAACTAGTCTGTATCACTTAAATAAACTGTATTATTTTACACGTCGTAGAGAAAGGTAGCAATTCTGACCTGGTCTATTCAATGACGTGGTAGGCTGCTCGATCCTCACTGGCAGGGGTGGCACTACTATCCCGGGGTCTCTCTCCGTTAAACAGTTGTCTTCGGTGCCGCAAGTTTCTCGAACGATTTTTCCAGAGCCAATGTTCTGTGATGTTACGCGGCCATCTAGTCGAGCTAATCCTCCAGAGGGAACACGGGCAGAGGACTCCGTAGAGATAATACTGAATACAGTCAGAATCGTTAGAAGGAACAGAAAAGATAAAAAAATCTTGATGCTGGTAATATTTGAGCTCACGAATGATGGCCATTTTTTGTTCGCCATGAATCTCTTGGAGGTAATATGAACCTTTACAGTTGCTCATGAAAGTGACTCAGGTTACTTAGTGAACCCAGACGAGCATTGTCCTTACTCAAGTTTAACGCGTTATATCCACAGTCCTATAGGAAATGTGTTAACCTTCGTGTGTAGTAAAACTCCACACAAGCTATCGACTGTACGTCACGCTCTTGATGATTTATTGATGAACTTCAGTTTCCACCTCAGAGTCAGGAACATAATTCAAAAGCGATCAATAAGACAATAATGACTACAAATACACGGTTAAGTAAACTAAGTAGAGAGTTGGAAAGATAACGGCAGGCACCGAAATCATTCAAACACGCTGCCAAACACAGTGATAGCTTGTAACTATATATAGAATCAAAGGCTTATCCAAACAACGATTCTGTACTGGTCTTACTATGCACCTAGGTTGTTCGAAGCAATTGAAAACTCTTTTTTGTTCGTGGGCGAATTCAAACCAACCTTGAAAAGCTTCAGTAACGCTGCTAGCGTCTACGCCCTTTTGCTTTTAGCAGAAGAAATATTGTTCTTTCCTGCTTGAGTTCCAAACGTAACAGGGGGCAATTTAAGTTATGGATCACAATATTATTATTTTTTTTTTTTAGTTTCAGTTCCATTTTTTTGTTATAACTGAGTGGGTAGAGGTATGCTGGGGGACAACATAAGTACTCCTGCAGTGCCACCTATTGGCTAATCTCGGTTAACGAGGTTTACGTTCTCGATGTCCACTAGGTATTCAAACAACGGGTACTCCAGTTGTACTTCAGTGACCACATTCTTTTTCTTGTTTTGGGGGTAGGTTTGACATTACTCTTCTTGCCTCTCTCTTTAATCTTATGAGTGTATAAAGTAGCGGTATTGCATTTTACTCAGTGGCAGAAGACTGGAAAATCTTGCCCATCCTTCCAACTTTTCGCACGATCCCCCACGTCAAGACGTATTTGTTCGATGGCCTACGCTGCTCATGAGTCAGAAAACAATGGAAACGACAAAGAAATACCCCCCCCCCCCCCAAAAAAAAAATATCGATGAAACAAAAAATGAAATCGATGAAAGTGGATGATTGACCATTATCTACAAAAGTTTCAGTTTCGACTCCATGCTGTGGTGAGGGGGGGGGAGGGGGGAAGGACAAGGGTTAACAAAAACTTTAGGCCTATTGTTATTTACATTTATGTTCCCCTTCACCTTCTCTTTGGATTCGTTACAATTTTTTTGTTTTCCTCCGTTCGTTTATTTTAAATGATAAATCTGGTAACAACAAAATATTTTACAAACAAAGTTACCATTTTGTTTCATTGTAATCAGTTAGCAGTAATCTATCGAGCATGTAATTTTTATTAAAGGTTTAAGTGTAAGGTAATGAATAGGGTTTTATGATAATGTTTTGATATAGGCCTATCAAATAGATTGTAAAGGTAAACGAAATAGGAACACAAAATATACATTGAGAGATCCATCACACTGCATATCATCTCCGACGTCATCTTGACGTCATTGCACGTGCAAAGTTACTGATCTAGACTCAAACTGTTGAAAAAGTTGATGAAAATGCTGATTTTGTCACAGTCGGCATCAACTACCGGTGACCCATGTTGGAATATCGAGTTGGATTCACATATCTAGAAGTAGGCTGTAAAACTGAACGCGCTCACTATTGTTTCAGTGCCAGTGTATTATTCTTTCCTTACGGCAAAAGAAAGAGTACATACGGTATATATGTATATACCTGCAGTAACTTAACAAAATGATGTGACCTTAGCCTATGGGAAAAGTTGCTTATCAAAAGCGTGCAAGCGAGGACCATGGACTTTGGAACTCTTAAGAAACGTTCGGAATTTTGTTTTCATCTGTATAGGCATTCGAAAAAGTTCCTGTTTAACGCATGACCCCACATAACTGTCTTCGTTGCCTTTTAATGAAGTACCGGTAAGTCGTATGTATCACATGCATTTCCGTTTAAGTTCCTATCTGCCTACTGCTCATTATTTTTCAACTCATTTGTATCAGTAATGTCACTCGTCTTAAACTTATAGAGTAGCTGGAGTAAATATTCTCTAAGAACAGATTTGGTAAAAGTTATTGGTTAAACGATATTTAACGTAATGATGATTAACTAGTTGAATGACAATCACTATCTGTGGTCATGTTGGTACAGTTTGGTTTTGAAATAAACCCTAACCAAGAATAGGGATATTGTTACCAATTTGTCAGTGGCGTCGCTGAGGAAGTCGTTCCAAATTCTGACAGTTATAATCGATTGTTACGCGAAATTGAGAGCATGCACAAAAGCAATAATTTTCGAAGGCGGTGGCAACTTTAACGACTTGAACATCTAGAATTTGAAATGGGAAAAAATTCGTCGAAAAAGAAATTGGAAGGGGCTTGACGACACTAGTTTAACAACGAGTTTAGTAAGAGTCAACTTGTGCATCTCTAACGTGCAGTTTCAACTTGAGAGAGGCTAAATGAGGTGAATTCTCTTAAAGAACAGACTGCGATAAAAGGTCTTTTTCAAGCAACTTACAGGCGGCTTGGATTGTAGGTTTGCTATAGGTGTTTCACTCAGGGAGCTCCCTGGGTATTCAACACTGCCTATATCGGCCTGCTGGCTCATTTTTGATTCCTTGAGGAAGCAAAAGGAACGTATCCGACGGTGTGTGTGTGTGTGTATGTATGGGTGCGTGTGCGAGGGTGTGTGTAAGGGTGTACGTGACGCCCTACTTTGTAAACACGATATCTCAAGAAGGGAAGCTTGGACAGATCTCATATTTCGTATGTAGGTGTACCACGTTGAGTAGAGGAACCCTATTGTTTTGGTGGAGGTGAAAGGTCACTTGGGTTCAACAGGGGTCAAATTGTGAAGGCCTTGTAAACACGATATCTCAAGAAGGGAAGCTTGTAGAGATCTTATATTTAGTATGTAGGTGTACCACATTGAGTGGAAGAACCCTATTGTTTTTGGTAGAGGTCAAAGGTCATTTGGGATCAACATGGGTCAAATTGTGAAAACCTTGTAAACACGATATCTCAGGAAGGGAAGCTTGGACAGATCTCATATTTCGTATGTAGGTGTACCACGTTGAGTAGAGGAACCCTATTGTTTTTGGTGGAGGTGAAAGGTCATTTGGGGTCAACAGGGGTCAAACTGTGAAAACACGATTTCTCAAGAAGGGAAGCTTAAACAGATGTCATATGAAGTGTGTAGGTTTATCTTATTGAGTACAAGAATGTTATAATTTTAATGGAGGTCAAGGGTCACGTGAGGTCAACAAGACTTGGGACATTCTCTGTAGCCTAACATACACACTGGGATTGAACCTAGCCAGTACATGTATCTCTAACTGTTGTGCCTTACACTTACAGTAGAGGAACAGACTAGACTAAGATTTTGAAGTAAACTTTGATCCAAGTTGCTTGAAAATGTGCTTTATGTTGCCTGATATATTGCTAAGCTTATATTGGGTCATCAGGAACAGGATGGCATATTTTGCACTAAAACTTTGTGCATTCAACTTAAAAGTAGTGCAGAGAATGTTTCACCATATATAACAGTGTTACGACAAACCAACAACTCCAAGAATTTGAGACCAAGCTCAATCATATTGGCTCATAGTCACAGGGGATGGGTTGAAAGAACTCTACGGCACTCCCAAATGACCTTATCTCTTAGATCCTCTTAGGACCACTCAAAGGCAGAGTACACACATGAAACTGAACACATTCATAGACATTTTTTGCAAATTTATTCTCATTTAAAGATCTTTGAGAAATTGACGCTGTTTTCCTCCGACATTTGCATGCACTGTACCTTCCTAGATTGTAGGTGTATCTCATTGAGTATACACAGTTCCATTGTCTTTGGTGAAGGTCAAAGATCATTTGCAGTCAACAGGGTCACAGTATGGAATTCTTGTAAACATGCTCTCTCAAGAAGGGAGGCTAGGATAGGTGTCATATTCAATAATTAGTTGTACTTCATTGAGCACAAGACCAAATTGGTCTTTAATGGAGGTAAAAGGTCATTCAATGTCAACAAGGGTCAAAGTGTAAACATGTAGATATGATCTCAAGAAAGGAAGCTTGTGCAGATCTCATATTTCATATAAAGCATACATAGCTTACTGTGACACATACTAATGCTATTATATCAGATTCAGAAAAAAAAAATGCTCTTAAACAGATCATCGAAACCACAATGCATTTCTGCATTCTGGTTCTTATTAGGGCACAGTAGTTATCATCAAACAAAAAGGAAGTATTAAGTTTCCATACACCTGGACCTCTCGGTTGCCCTATGAGAACATTTAAAGTAATGCTTTTATGATCAGAACCAAAAATCGGTGAAATGGAAGTATCGAGAACACAACTTTTTAAATGAGAAGAGATACCATAAAAAAATCAAGTCTACAATGAATCGATTCATCAATATTTGAATGACAGGTATACTTTTTTGTATTTGGATTACGGTCTCTCCATATATGAATTAAACTATGGGTCTGAATCCAACTTCCAGCTTCCGACCGAACATTAAAATTAGTTCGAGGTTGACCGCCCTTCTTATCTAACGCAATGTTCCAAACAAAATTGAAATCACCGCCCCATACTATCACATCAAAAGCAATTTTTCCAAGATGTTCATTAATTTTTACAAAAATACCACAGTCGTCCAGGTAAGGACCGTATACATTGATGAAAAAAAGATTTAGGTTCTCAAGCTTAGTAATGAGAATAGTAATGTAACGCCCCTCCTCGTCTTTCATCTCGAGGGTAAGTGACATACAGAAACGTGGGTTGAGTAAAATTGCAACACCTCTACTTTTGTTTGTGCCATGTGAAAAAAATACTTTTCCACCCCATTCGTTAATCCAAAACCTAGTATCCTGAAGGGTGGAGTGCGTTATTATATATATATGTATATGTATATGTATACGTATATATATACATATATACATATATACATATATACATATACATATATATATACATATATATATATATATATATATATATATATATATATATATATATATATATATATATATATATATATATATATATATATATATATATATATATATATATATATATATATATATATTGGTGAAACACAGCCTCTCTTCTGTCATTAGACTAGAAACACTTGTGGAAATTTTGCTTGTTAGGGATATCGACTAAAGTTGATTTGGAGCTTGTAGGGGCTTCCAGTCATGCCTTTGTTATATGCGGTATATGAGTTCTACGCGTATCAAATAACAACCGTAATATCATGTTTGCATGTGAAAATGAAATTAAAATCGTTCGCTTAGACTTGCTGGTTAGCGTTACCAAGGTCAGGATATGCATACATCACAATTGAACAACTTGTCATAAATTTGAGTTCAAAAATTAATCCTCCCTGGGAAAGGACCCTGATATCCGCCACGCCCTCTGTCAATTCTGCGGGTATAGGGGGTTAGACGTCGTTGAAGAGGTATACAATTTATATTGTAGGCAATGTGAAAATCACGAGTGATGATTGGAAAAGTAAAGAAAAGAAATGGTAAAACTGAGAGATTTTTCGTTACCCCCTTATAACCTCCACACATATTTAGGTAAAAATTTGCTTTGTAGGGATTTTTGAAGGGCCATGCAATATTCCAGTCTGAGGTGACAGTATGGGTGCATCATTCAGGTGGGTAGGGGACTATGTTCAAGTAGCGCCCTCTCGAAATGTTCATGCTAGCCAATCTGTCATTGACTAGTACCGGTCTAAGCAACTTCGATAACTAAGCATTTCAATTTTCTGATGATTCAGCCAGGCAGGATAGTACGTCTATAGTGTTCCACCCCTTTCTAGTCTTACAATTTCTGTCCGTGGGCCAACCCATCAACCACATTCGGTCTCCTTTCGTTCTTGCAGCGCCCACCCAAGCATACACACATACACACGAAGAAGAAAAAAGGAAAAGGAAAACGCTGATAGTGTATCAGTGGCCCCACTCCGTCCTCTCCCGATTTCTCCTGATGAGCTCGGCCAAACAACTCCCCCGGACAATCTCCTTCAGGAGATTAACCCTCGGGTCCCTCCTGATAATTTCTTCAGCTAGTGAAAGGTTTAGATTTAAAGAAAGAGTTAGTTGAATTGTCACTGGAGGAATTGTCGAGGGAGGGGGGGGGTTGTTACCGAACCCCTGATGAGACCCCCCCAAAAAAGGACGAAACCGGTCGTGACGTCGATGTTGTTGTATAAAAGCTGAAGCCATCTAATTTCCTTCTCTGGATCCAATAACGCTAACTCTAACCCATACTTCTCTACTGTAAGCTTTTACAACGTAACTAGCCTCAACGTCGGTACAGCATAAGTCTACCATAACTTGATCGAGAATGGAACGTTATGCCGTATATGTGTACTATACCAAAAGAAGTTCATAGTCCTGTTTCGCCCCCTTTTTACCATAAATGCTTTCTTAGGGATCAATATTCGATTTCGTTTACAGTTACCACTCGACCACTTAAGAAGAAATCGAGTGGTAGTCAATCGGTATTACGTAATAACTGTGTTTATATAGCATGGTTTGGTAAAGCAGTCTGCCAACAGTAAAAAAAAAAAAAAAAAAAAAAGTCGTGCTGCCCAAACGCAACAGTACGGTGTACACCTAAGGCACAGCCTCGGCAGGCCGTCTGCCGGCTAATTCTCTTTGACTACAAAGTGTATTCAGCTACCAGCATTTCACTAAAGTATTTGGAGATGCCTTTCGCAAAGCAAGTCATGCACTTCATAGGCGGGATATGCTTTTGCATATATTTGCCGATTACATACTCCTGGGGAAAGGTTATTCTCTTGAGAAAAAAAAAAAAGAAAAAAAAAAGTAAGTCACCGCATTCGCTTTGTTTTCGGTGCATCCAGTAACCATCAGTTACAATGTAGTCACTTAGATTGAGAACAGTACCGATGTAGTTTATAAGTAGAAATAGCGTGGAACGTGATTGATATTTACAGTATTTAAGAAAAAAAGAAATGAAATTGTGACATATCCGCGAGCTCCGTCGGAAACTGCATGGTTCCCGTACATATTTAGTGAGAACCTACAATTCAATGGGTAGAGTCCACCACTTAAGTGAGCACTCTCAGTTGTTTTGGGAAATTCGTCTAATTTTTACAAACCTGTCAACTGAAGTTTCCTTCACATATTAATACAAAATGGTCAAACTTGTTCGCCATGTATTACATACAAATGAACATTAATCAGTCGCTTATTAACACTTCTTACTTTGAAAATTTTTCCGACTTTTTTGAAAGTTGGTGACTTGATACTTTTTCACCTTAGTTCTAATTTGGATCTGTACGAGCCGGAGTAAAAAAAAATCCCCAAATTTCATTCTCATGTGGTTGCATCCTTCAAAATTCTCACTAATGTTTGATGTCAACTCATTGCACAGCCGAAAAAATCCACTTCTTTTTACGATGCCATCATGATATACAGTAGAAATGTGGAAGTCCATGAAACGGTAGACCGTCAGAGTACGATGGGGGGGGGGGGGGCACCTTTGTATGTATGAGTGTCCTTCAATGGTTTGGCTGCTATGAAGGTCGAAGGAGGAGTTTCACAATTGTATGCTACCTTCTAAGGTGTCGGAAATCGACATACTGCACAAGCACATACAGTGTCCAGTGCAGAGTACGGAATAACGGTGCCACAGAATGTTACCAACAATCATTCACAAGTTAAAGTACAAGTACAAGAAGGTATTGCACGGTTTGGGGGAATCACAGTTATGCTTCAGCAAACACATATTTGTGTCGTTCTGAGGCCACTGAAAATCTCTGTGGTTAACAACAGCCTTATACCAGTGTACACTCTTTGCCACCGCTATCGCCAGAGGAAGAGCCTTGGACACCGAACATCATGTGACGGTTTAAAGTCCCCGGTCAGATATCAGACAAATCTCTCGATGTAAACAAACGTACACTGCATGGCTCAGTGACGCTCCACCGTGGTAATTACATCGGTTACAGCTGCACTGGGCATGTACTAAAACCCGGTGCTGCGTGGCACAAATAAGGGCTGTATATGACAACTGTCAGCGAAACCCATGTCGAAATGGAACACGTGAAACTGCGAGAGCTTCTAAGATCCTTGCCAAATCTTCCTGAACATTTACTGGTAAGTGTTACGACGTCTGTGAATGTATTTTCGTAGTTTACATTTTCCGGTAAGCCATGTAGCACCCATCCCTCCTTCGAAAAAAAAAAAGAAAAACAAAAAAAGGCAAAACTCCTCCGCGTATACGCGGGTCTACATCAGCAGTTTTGTGTATGTTCCTCCATACTAGCAACTTTGAATAAAATACACCCACAATCGTCCTGGGTGAGTGTGGCTATGTGAGGCTATGTGTGAAATGTCTCGTTGGGAGCCTGAGTGAAAGAGGAATGGAGGGTAACACACGTACAGAGTTTCACAGGCAGTATAGTATCAGGTCAAAACTAGTATACTACTGTATGCTACCTAAGGTCGGATTCGTCCGGGATCTTAGTAAAAAATGGGTTAAATTTCGAGAGGGATATATGCCTGCAGCCGACCGGGACACCGCCGGTTTAATAGCGAAAAGAGAATGGCAGTGGCACCTACCTTCCCTGTGTATTGGATAAAGCGGAATGTGTACTTTAAGTTACCATAAAAAATTGAAACTGACAATGCCTATATATATATATGAGACGTTCGGAATCGCTGAAAAACGATTCGTCAGCGTGGTCCAGGGCAAAGTTCCGGTGAGGGTCTAGTGGGAAGCCCCGGGATCTCTGAGGTTGTAGCATATTTTTGGGCTAAACATTAAATCTCAGGATTTTGATTCAACGCGCAAAGATGAAACGATTTTAAAGGCTGTAATGCATCACCCCAGACAGTTTCAGTTTCAATTCTCCCAACCACCTACCTCTAGCCCCTCCCTCAGCCTGTCTTACATTCCTCCACATGTGTAATCAAAACAATGGATCCCTGTGTACGCTGTGTAATACGAGCTGCTCTTCATCTTTCGAATTTGCTGGCAATCTAAGAGTATTGTAACTTAGAACCAGTTGAGAATTTTCCTTTCAGGGAAGTAAAAACATAGCTTAGGGTGATGCAATACAGCCTTTAAGTAATTCGACTATCCCTCCAAGTCGAAAAGATGAAAAGTTAAGACTCCTCGTGGGGTCCAGGGGCAAAGCCCTGGTTGGGGGGGGGGGTACAGAGGCCAAAGCCCGAGGAAGCTCTAAAATTTCAGCATATCTGTGAGCGAAGTCGCAGGATCGGTATACTTTGGTTCGAAGTGCATCATGCAGTGCACACTAGAAGTGATTTTAATGGTTTTGACTATTCCTCCAAGTTGATACAATGAAAATTAAGTTACGGCTCCTGGCGGGGTCCAGAGGCATGCAAGTTATCCCGGGGCAAAGCCCCCGGAAGCTAAAATTGCGGTGTTAGTCGGTACGTCTGGGTGTCACTAGTCTCGTAGACTTCCCCAAAAAGAAAGGTGAATGAAAAAATTATGCATATAATCAAGAAATAGTTGTATTTGTCAGGTCACTCCAGCTGAATAAGCTTAGGGGAGGAGGAAATGGGGCGGGAAAGTTCTGACAAGGAGCAAATGCCCCTAATCCCCCCCCCCCCTTAGTGTCACCGCTGACGCTACATACTGATCGTTTCTTCGTTTATTCTTTTATTTTCAAGCGCATTTTATAGTGTTCTTTGTTTCTATGGAAACCAGTGCTTTGGCCAAGTGGATCAAGGTAGTGGTATTTCAAGCAATGAAGCTTAGCAACCGGGAGATTCGATCTCCTCTGGCCGGGTATCAATTAGATGGGGATTCGTTGGAGAGTAATCTAAAATGGAAAGAATCTGCGGTGACCTTGTGATAACAAGGCACCAAATTTGATCCGAAGTTGTACGAATTTAATGTATGTATATGAAAATGCCCTATATTCGGTACAACCTGCAGGGCCGTAGCTATAGGATCACATCATTTTGGGGTATGAAAGTTCAAACTTCCGACTGGCTGGATGTCTTTTTTTTCAACTGAGTGGGGAGGCCACCGCGACAGTGTCCGACAGTACGAATACCTCATCAGGAACTGATCCATTTTTTTTTTTAAAAAGGAGGGCTGGGTTTTCACGAATAAGGCATTATCATGAATGACGGAGCGAAGAAGTATGTGTGGGGAGGGAGGGTGTACTTGAGTGACGGCAGGACTATCTAAGAAGAGCGCCAACATCGGGTGGCGTGAAGCGTACGAGAATATTTTTGAATTTCAAACACTCTAGATGGCCGGAAACGGCACTTCCTACACTTGAGCTGCATGTATGCACCCTTGAAGTCGGGATCTCATTTCTGCGTTTCCTCAATACATGTAAAAAAAAAATCAGTGAAAATGTTACTGATGCTTTATATAACAGATGAGTTAAAGATTATACAGGAACGATAATGAATCATGCATCCTTTTTTTCAATTTTCCTTGGACCAAATATTCAGCGAGATCTGAACATGCTGCCACTTTACTCCTCCCTTTTTTCCATCGCATTCTCTGCACCCCTTGAATGGATTCGCCCATAACTAAGTAACTAATAAATATACATATTTTATTTAAGAATGATGTTATGTTCACTGGGGTTACGTCAGGGTATTTCAATGAGGGGGGGGGGGGCAAATCATGAGATGAGTGATCACCAGGCGATAACTTGAGAGATTTTTTTAACTACAAGGTAGCCATAGACAAAATCTGATGCACTCTTTCGCATCTATATTGACATCATTTTTTTATCTTCAGAAATCTTAGTTTCCAGAAAACTGCAGCTACAATTTTGCGTTTGAGTGAAATCGTAACCTTTGTAATTACGTAGCGGTGTATGTGTGCGTGCGTGAGTGTGTGTGTGTGTGTGACGCCTTGGCTTGTATACGATATCTCAAGAAGTGAGTGTTGCTTGAACTTCAAAGTTGGTTCAAAGTTGGTGTGTAGGTAGTCCATAGAGAGTAGATGATCCCTATTTTTTCAGGTCGGTCAAAGGTCATTTGAGGTCACCTTCTATATATATATATATATATATATATATAAAGGTATACTAGTCATACTTTACCGTATCGAAAATGTTTTATAACATCTAAAGTTTAAAATTTCTTTCGATGAAAGTTAAAACTTTTCCCGGGCAAGGCGTCAAAGTCATGTTTAAGGGTGTACATATCGATTACACGTGTGCATTTTCACTTTCCAGCATCAATTTTCAGTGTTGGTGGCAAATTCACTTCAACTTGACTAAAATTAAAGGTCTGTATCCCATTCAAATGAACCATTAATTAGAAAAAAGTATGTCAACTTTAATTCAATAACGTAAACAATTTCACTTTCGAAAGTGAAATGGTATTGAATGACGCATGTAATTCTGGAATAAGGCAATATCGTTTGTATAACATTAATTTTTTGTTTGCTTTTAAGCCCCCCTCAAAAAAAATAAACCCATGCTGCCCTTTTTCATTTTTCCTGTGGACTCGCTGGGGGGGGGGGGGGAGGGAGGTTCAAGTGGGGACAATTATCACTTACATTCTAGCCACAATTGCCGAACGCCACCGTAAACGTTTTGGATAAAAAATACACCAAGATTTGCTGGACTTCGCCTTCCCAGACTCCACAGGCGTCATTTCATTCTTAAGGTTCCCCAAACGCCCTGATGGGGCGGGGGAGGGCGTGGCCTCCTTGTCTCCCCCATGCAGCCACGCCGCCACGCCGCCACTGAGTACAATGTCACTCACTTGTGCAGTTTCGTTTATACCAACAGTTTCTGCGCAACGACGAACTTGAATTTACAGGTGTGGGAGATGGGAACTTAAATGACGTCATCCGCATTGTCAGAAAATCCGACCCAACCAAGTCTGTCATTCTGAAATATGCGCCCCCTTTTATAAAGGTAAGTCAATTTTATCCCTTGGCTCACGGAAAATGGAGGCCTTACGTCAGATTGGTGGATTACGTTCTTGTGTAGGCCCTATTATCACACTAATCTCATTCATTGACTTACACACTAACACTTTGAGGGGCAACACATGCATGCATGGTACGTCATAGCAGAGATTCCCTTCCTATCTAGTGATTGTTTATGGCCTGGCCTATTTTTGATGCCAAGATTGTTGCCTGCAGTCAACACAGGAGATAAAGGGGGGACACTTGAGCACCGTTTTCAACAAACAGCCTGAATATTAAAAATAATTATATCTAACTAATTAGAATCATTAAGGAACACTGCTT
This sequence comes from Stichopus chloronotus, assembly GCA_021234535.1. Classification (NCBI taxonomy): domain Eukaryota; kingdom Metazoa; phylum Echinodermata; class Holothuroidea; order Aspidochirotida; family Stichopodidae; genus Stichopus; species Stichopus chloronotus. The sequence goes on from CM037844.1 coordinate 6,073,278, forward strand.
TGTTGAATCATCTAAGCTAATCAGTTTTTTGAATATTTCATTCATTTCCGTCGTGGCCATTTTCGTCCTAAATTCCCTACATGCAGTTCACCGCGAGCGTGACGTCAGAGACACACCTCTTTGTGCATACAAATAAACAGGCGACTGTTTTTCAAAATCATTTTGAAAGAATTCTTAAGCATGATTTCTACAGTAGGCTCCGGAATGTGATAAGCACGAAAGTAATAAAGATACGGAGGCCTTTTTCCGGACCGAGTGCTTGTTACTTTAAACCGGGTAAAATCAAGAAGAAATTCCATGGGGTCAATATAGTTGGAAGGTAGGTTGCAACAACCAACGAACTGAAATTTACATGGAAGTACATCAGAAAGTTTCACTTAAGCTCATCCCACTTAATTTTCATTGGTCTGGTAAGAGTTTCAATTCATAACAGATGACTACGGCTTTGCAGGGGGCGCTTTACTTTTGTGTGACGTATTCAATTCCAAGATGGTATCAATTTGAAAGTAATCTTTATTCATACCTACTAATACCCTATTGATTACGTACACCAACCATCAGCTATCACTTTGCAGCAGACGGTGAAGTTCTTGTGACACTGACGGGTGACCGACCTCGCGGAGCATATATGCTACGTCATCAATCAACTGATGTTGGTTGTCCTTATTGGCGCCTCCCAAGGCTATAATAGGGGTAGAGTTAAAATTTAAAATCTCGTTTTGAATATTTCAATATTTCAAAGCAACACCATGGTAACAGTTAATGTATTTATGTGTAATATACATTTTGCCTTCGTCAAATAGCCACTGTTGCTTTTTTTTTTTTGAACGCTCACAAGTCAAAACGACTGGTTGTCTGTTCTGGATCAAGATAGACTGACGTAGAAGGATAAGGCATAGGACTTTTGCCACATGGAAGTGATTGAATGGACTAAAGACTATAATAATAATAATATAATAAAAAATAATAAATAAATAAATAATAGTAATAACATAACTTATTATGTTTGATTTTCATCACTTTCCCAAACTTTCACAATTTGCATTACGTGGACCCATGTTCAGCAAGTTACACATCCTGAAACTGGACTGTTATGATAAACACCAGAAAGGTTAACAATAATTGTCAAGAATAGCGACTGGCAATGTTACAGCTGTGGATAAACTTTACCAATGTAATTGACTACGCAGCAGAAGACATTACCCATTTCATGTTAAGGTCTTGATACCTTTTAAGCCCGTTGAATCCGTACGTCTCGAACAAAACAGATGCCTTTGGCGACAACTAGGTCCAAAGGAAGGAATTAGATGTGTCTCCTCCTAAATCTCACCTCACTCTACTTACTCGACAAAAACGATGGGTCCATCTAGATCTAAGTTCAGAATCAGCAAGACTTAATCATTCTGATCTCCCAAGAAGCTGCCGATGCAAAGAACATTTACAACAATGTATGCGAAGACACATGGACATAATTCCCCTGCTATAAAAGTGAAAATCTATCTCGACCCGGACCCATACACCAGAGTTGAGCAAACACAGTTTATACTTGTCAAGTAACCTTAGGCCTACCTGACATGGCCTTTTGATTTTTTTTTTCTTTGGCGAGGTCAAATGTCTCATGGCCTCATGGCAAGGCGACAGGAATTTCTTCGTCATCTTCAAAGGCGATAACCGTGTACAATACCATTACCATATTCATGTACCAGGTGCAATGTTAGGTGTAGGCCTAACTCATACAAGTTGCGAAAGTACAACAGCAAAGTTTTATGTAGGTGAGAGCACGAACGTTGGGCATGTGAGACGTCGGTAACATTGAACAAACAACGGATTGGGAAATGGGGATTGGGAATTCTCGGATAAGGAATATTTTCGTATCAGACATATTCCATTGAGCACTAAACCTTTATCACTTGAAACCCAGAGAAAGGAAACCACTCCTAGTTTTTTAAACTGACATCATCTTCCAGAGCAAAACCCAACATGAAAAAATCTTTTCTCACGCATTCTAACACATATCAGAATATTCTTTATTCAAGCTGTTTTTCCCAAAGAACAGATTCTTGCGTACAAAAGGGCCCTAAAAGATTTAGTTGGTTTTCAAAATTTTATAGAAATGGGGAATCGCTCGACAATCAGGCTAGCACGACAATCTTCGTTAAATGCACTTGAAGTTGTACTCTGAGTTTACACTTGTTTCCATGCACTGTAGAATACACATTTCCAAACAAAATTGCTATACATTTTAATTACTTTTTATCACTCAATTATATAGGCGTTTCATCAGTAGTCACTTTTACAAATATGAACGGACTCACCACCGATGAAACGCCTAGATAGTTGAGTAATAAAAAGTAATAAATGTATAAAATATACTGTACATATAGGCCGATATTAAATGGCCTAGCACTGGTACAGCCCCAAGCGGATATTTGAAATAAGCAAAAACGGGTCCAGTTGGTCATAAACACTAATACCCTGTCACATTATCACTTAAAACTACGAAATTTTACTCCATAAAATAACGTCACTTTCACACAGATAGTTTAATCGTTTCATTCTGTGCAAGGGAAATGCTAATGTTTACACGGGCGTTTCCCGTAAAGGAAATATCGGGCTTTGTCTCGCTTTGTGACCTTAAATATGATTAAATTTGCCTATCCGCCAATATGTGAATCTTTTCAACTTGAAACTTTCCACCGTCATTAAAACAAGAAGGATAAATTAACCGGAAGAACCAATGCTTGCATAAAAGTGAGTACCTTATGATAAGTCACTACGATGATCCCCCCCCTCCTTGGGTGGATCATCATCTTCGGATCTGATCCTGAGTGCGAGTGCTTTCACACTACATATTTGATCTCGAGTAAGGGATCAGATCCAGTATGAAAAACACTGAAAGTAACCTAACTGTACAACTTTTTCAAACAACTTAGTAGCTATATACTAGTACCGATCTAATATATATCTGAGAATATCTGCATCATCACATTTACGGGAGAGTTACTTTGTTAATTTGCATACGTAATCGGCCCTAATCACATACTAATTGTACCTTCTGTGAACTGGCCACCATTTGACCTTTCAGTTGATGTATAGGTCCATGTATAACATATTTGTGTAAAATCCCCCCTCCCCCCAAAAAAAACACACACATTGTAAATAATAACATAATTTCAAAGGCTCACATGTTGTGCAATGGGGTAATAAAATCGAATGTTAAATACGTCACTTTTTTTACCACATATGGTGCAGTTGTTTCATCTTCTGATTCAACTCCCGCCATCTTCTCCGATAGTGCCTGGGTCCGGAGTATCCTCTGAGTCCGTCCAGAAATATCCTGGAATATAAGGCTCTGGAGAAATTCCACCAGATATGCACAGGGCTAGTTCCTCAACCATATTATTGTCTCAAAGATGAATACGTAGGTGAGTGGCTCGGGTTTGTGATTAAAACGTTATTCTGTCTTCAAAGTTAGCATGCTGTAATACCGATAATTTCTTGTTCGAACTTTCTCACCCATTTTACGTTGTCCAGATATGTATTGAGGTGTGATGTATTGAGATCCAGCCGAATATATGTTTGAGGTGATATCAAATGCTTACTAAGTGAAGTAGTGATTTTGTAACAGAAAATGTGAATAGGACCAACGAGATAGTGTGGTTTGATTTGTAGCATGCGTGGACAGGATGGAAGGGAAGAGGGGGAGGGGGTGGTGGTAGCATCACAGACAAACTGCAAGTTACACATGCTATTTTCTAATGTCTTTGTTTAAATATTGGTTTGATAATTGAATCCCGCTTGAACCACTCAAAAAAATGTCATTATTATGGTAATTTTAGTATTTATGTGTGGGGGGATGGGAAGGGGGGCTGTGGATAGGTTGAGGTGTGTCGTGACGTGTGGATCAACTCTACTACGACATGAAAAATATTTTGCCACAATAAAGTCACATATGGAGATATGTCAGTGGGTCATTTTTTTTTTCTCCAAAGGGGACGGACACTTCCATATACTGCCAGACCATAACCCCGACGGTCCCAGAACACAAAACATATATCTGGAGACTATTGGAAACAAACATCATGTAAATCGTATGTGAAAAACTTCTTTTTTTTTCAGTTTTGATGGAAGACTTGTCGGGATATGGGGATATGAGGAAAGAGTTAGTGGAAGGTAAACTAGATATGGGTGTAGTTGTTGATGTCGCTGATTTTACGCTGAAATTACACAAGTTCACTCACAGAAAACGGATGCAAGCAGAAAGGTTCAATGAACTGATAGATGATTTTGAGTAAGTTTTCTTTTTCTTATTTTCCGTCTCCGTTGCATAACATTTTAAACAAAAACAAAAGTGTTATTGATGTATCCGGCATCCTTTTTATCTCAAGGAAGTATTGCGTTAACAATGCACCAACATGGCATACAAACAAAATAGCTGTAATCATTGTTAAACCATTCAAAGTCACCAGTGAACATCGGCAAAAAGCTTCATTTTTTTCCAAACATTATGGATACGATGAGTAACGGAATCCCCTAGGTTAGGCCTACCAGTTCTCTCCCAACTTCGTCAACTTGTCATCCCTCTCTCCTCTTTTTTTTTTGCTCTGCTTTATGTTTCTGCATCATCAATCGCGCCCCCAAAATTTCTGTGAGGAGGGGGTAGGGATGTCTGTCCTACTGCCCCCCCCCCCCGTCTGGATACGATACCGGATATAATGCTCTTTTACAGTAGATATGATGCTCAGGGTTAGCCTCTTCCTCAGTCTCTGAAAGCGAAACCACGTAATGTTGGTAATTAGGGAAGCGGTAACTAAGTTTTCACAAAATATTAAAATGGTTACAGGTGATATGAATGCATCAATAATTGATGCGATAAAATGATTTAAGTATGGTTGACGACGTTAAGTCATGGCATGACTTCATATCGGACTACATCATATGATGACGTGTAACAGAACATGATGTAATAACGATGAACATGATATGGCATAATATGACTTTCAGGAAGAGAAGAAGATATTGATGGCGGAATAGAACATTTTCGATATGGAACGTTTGCTCAGTGAGCTGGAGGAAAACAGTTCTAGTAGATGACATACTGGAACCCTGTACCTTATGCTTATCTCATCACTCATATCGTGCTAATGAACCATTAAGGCGCACGGAAGCTGGTGCACGAAAAATTCTTGTAAACTGGGATAGTAATTAGTATGATTGGCCATATTTCGCATGTTACCTATAATTCCAGAAATGACGAAATGGTAGAGCTGACTAACCAGTTCGTCTTCACGAAACCGTTCCAACGTGATGATCCAACCAATAGGTCCTCTGAAGAGGTCAAAGGACTCTCTCCGTTGATATACGAGGATGAAAATTTACTTCGAAAAGTTGAAGAACTCCGCAAGAAGTTTGTTTCCCAACGGGAGTGTTTATTACATGGCGATCTTCATACAGGCTCTATCATGACGAAAGGCTGTCATGCCAAGGTGAGGAGTACATTATTTTTTTTTTTCTCATTGAAAAACCTACATTGTATCTTGTGTGGAGTGTCACCTTTTCAGAAGAATCGTTATCAAGTAGACACAAATCATATACTTGTTCTTTTGTTCAAGTTTGTAACTTACTGATGTCCGCTATGTCTCCCACCCTTACAGGTAATCGACCCGGAGTTCACGTACGTTGGCCCAGCTGGCTTTGACATCGGGATGTTCCTAGCAAATCTTGTCTTTTCTTACCACGCACATCGATGTTACCCGCTGAAAGATGTTACCAGGTTTCATGAGACTATCAAGACTGCCATATTGGAGACAAGTAAACAATTTCATTCTGTGACAATCGTAATATAGCTGCAGAATCTACCCCACCCCATATGTAATTATTTTACACAGTGCCTAGCAACAGGTGTCAAATTTTTCCAAACTTTCGAGAGCCTGTTCAAGACTTGGAGTAAATGTACACTCACCCACCAGTCCGAGAGCGATTAATGTCTCTTCTGCTAGTAGATGCTTATCTCTAACAAAAAGGTACCAGGTGTAGCGTATGTAAAAGGTCTTTACCTCGCTCGAGTTTCAAACTGTGGGATTCCAAAAAGAATGTTAGTTGATTTCTCGTAGAATACTGAGACATAAAAAATTATCAAACGGCGAAAAAGAGTGTAATACCAAAATATAGCAAACAAAATTTCAAGCTAAAGATTCCACTTATGAATTGTAGACACGTGATGAAAAGCCGACGGTGTTATCATTTCTATCCCCTTCCTGCCTTGAATGGAATATAACCGAAACGTCCAAACCTTTGAATGCATTAGCATGTAGTGGAAGTGAAGAAAATTTTTAATTGCATTTACTGGCAACATGCTTTGCTGTACAGCTTTGGTGTATATTGAATAATTGGACTGTACAAGGAACTGTACCACAGTAGCAATCACAGTACGTAAGATTGATCGGTCACGGTGATGCGTTTCTTCAGTAAGGAAGGGTATGTTTGATCTGACAGAGGTTGCAACTTTCCGAAATTCAAAATCACCTCACAGTTTCGAGTAAATCTCAGACTGATTTGAAAAGCTTACAGAAGTGGCACATTCTTGCAACTTTTAATCTGCTTTTTTCATATCTTCGGCTAGAACTTCATTATTCAAGAGCGCCAAAAGCTGAGGTGCTATGAACCAAACATCGTTACCGATAGTGTCCTACATACATCTATATACCTTTGTTCGGGATAAATTGCCCTAGCATATGAGGCAATTGTTCATCGCCAAATTTTGTTATGAAAACTTATAACCCTCTGGCAGCCTAATTGTCTCGATTTGCAAAGCGGTTGAGCCTGCAAGTAATGCAATCAATCTATGCTGGGGCACCTGCCTAAAAAAGCCTAAATATGATAGCTATACGCAACAGGTAATTGACTTTGATGCATTAGACATAGCGCAACATGTATCGACGAAACCTAAAACTCATAAGTTAAATACTGAGACGTGGGTCGTAGGCCAACCAGCACATGTGCTTAGGCTTTTTAAGAATTTATCACATGTATGGTTAAATTTAATGATATTTATGGTGGGTTCTGATTTTTATTCCTTGTGGAAGGCAGGCAAGGAATCTATGCGATAGTGCACGCGTGTTTGTGTCTATAAGGGTGTGTGTGTATGTGTTTATGACGCCCTAGCTTGTAAACACGATGTCTTTAGAAAAGGGAGGTGCTCGAATTTCAAAGTTGGTGTGCTGGTAGACGATTCCTATGGTTTTTCATGGAGGTCAAAGGTCAATTGAGGCCAGCAGAGCATAAAATATGAAAACCTAATTAAGGGAGATATCTCAGCAATGGAATATTGTTGGAACTTCAACCTCTTAGAACTGGTAGCACTTGATGAGTAAATGATGTCTGGTATTTTGCATAGAGGTCAAAGGTCATGTGAGGTCAATAAATAGCATAGCTTGAAAACAATGTAAACACAGTATCTCAACGAGGGAAAAAGGTACTTGAACTTGATATGTGCTGTGATGGTAGTTCACTGTGCAGGTACTGTAGATGACCTCTTTCGATTTTCATGGAGGTTAAAGGTCATATGAAAACATATTAAGGATGATCTCTCAGCAAATGAATGTAACTAGCACTTCAAACTGTCAAAACTGGTAGCAGTTGATGAGTAGGTGATCTCTGTTATTTGAATTACCCCATGGGAGACTGAGAAAATTGCTTTCGTAGAGTTAACGACCTTAGAGATTTGTATTTATCGCAAAAGCCGACATTTGCGAACATACTTGTAGATACCAATTATGGAATATTTTGGAAGTGTCACATCTTGTCATCACTAAAATGTAATGGGATGAATTATTCTCCCCCCCCCCCCCAACAACAACTTATTTCCCAGCAACTGACTGTCAAGATTAACAAAGTACTTTGTTTCAGTCACCTTTTTCCAACGGAACTACCCCTATGAAGGGAAACATTTTTCAGGCTGTCTTTGCAGACTTTTAACCACACTTTGGTGCAAGGAACTTTCTACCACTTATGAACTACATTGGTTGAGAGATATGTCATCTTTCATTACCACAATTTTCATATGTGGTTTACATTCTTGTGTTCTGTTTTTTGTTTTGATATGGTCACGTCCATTCTCCCACGGTCGCTTTTCTTTAAAAGGATTGTGTGTGTTTGAAAAAAAAAGAGATATTGGCAAGGAATCATACAGTCCTTTGACGTTTAGGTCCCATTTATGGTAAAAAATTATTACATCATCAGTGGGTCAGTTCATTATTCAACCTTCTTCGACAGGTTTGTCACAAGTATGTTAAAAGGCAAAACAGAGTCGGGGAGCAATTGCCAATGTCAGTTAATGTAACTAAATCAACGACTTTCTTTTCTGACAGTTAAACATTACTTTGACGGCATGTCAGAATGGTTAGACGACACCGACGTGGGAGCGCTCATCAGCGAGACTACTGGATTCTTAGGGTGCGAACTGCTGAGGAGGTGAGAACTGGAGAAGAGTAAAAGAATGGTGGAGATGGAGAGAAAGGTGGAGAGAGAGGTGGAGGTTTTGAGTGAGAAAAGGAAGAAAACAGTGACTGGTAAAACTAGTAGAAGGAGACGGTGCAGCGGGTGGAGGGAATACGAAAATGAGGAACGGTTTGAGTTATTGCGTGAAGACAAGAATTTGCAACAAAATGTTTTGGATTCAGTCTAGAATTCCACAAAGAATCTTCTGCTCGAGTGGATTAGTAAAATCGTCTGGTTTTGTTTTCATGCATTTGATGGAGGTATCCCGGAAAGTTCTCCCAAAGGGTATAGTTGAAGCAGGGAGTTGCCACTTGGTTGAAGGGTTAATTTTGAAATAAGCCTCAAGAGTGAAAATATTTTAAGATGACTCCTAGCCGGGGATCATTTCAATTTGAATTGTGGCTCATAAGATAAAACAATGTGAAGGGTACTATTTGACTTGCTTCTCAAACAGCCGGATGTAAGAGTCTACGATACACTAGCGGAAATATGGATTATGGGATTGCAAAGCCATATGTAGGCATGCTACAATGATTCTCCTCCCCCTTCTCCGATATTTCTACATGTTTATCACTTTTTTTATTCATTAGATTGCTTTTATATGTCCTCGATTATTTGCAGATAACAACAGTCAAAAATGATACTTTCATCTCGCGTGGAAAATTATATTCAAGATTCAATTTTTTGTTCAGCTGTGTCGAAACCTTCTTTCCTTCAAGCAAAACTGATGAAGTGGTATGCCAAGTTTTTTCTTTTCCTTTCTTTGGTATGTGCATCCTGTAGAATCCTCGGAACAGCTCACGTTATTGACGTGGAAGGCAAGCCAGATGCAGAAGTTGCTTGTGTTAAACTAGGAGTCGAACTGATCTTAAAGCACCAGGAAGTAAATACAGTTGATGTTCTCACGGAACACCTATTAAATTAATATAATAATAATTAAATGCTCACCTTCTCCGGTTTTCATTCATTTTCATATATATATATATATATATATATATATATATATATATATATATATATATATATATATATATATATATATATATATATATATATATATATATATATATATATATATATTATCGCAATAACAAAGTGAACAGGTGAAGATGTGGCATATGTTTATTGGTGAGACTGAATGCTTTAACAAGGATTGGACCTATTTTCTATTCAAACACCTTATCTCCCTTTGCATTGAAAACGGGTTTTGCTGTAACATGTACTACCTCAAGTGAAATTCAGGTATGAAATATTCATGAAATTCCTCAGGTTTGAACAGCATTTGATGTGTGTCAGTTTCGGACTTATTTTATGTTCATTCGCCAAGGAACCATAACGTCCATTGCAATCATCGGGATCTAGTTGTAAAAGAATGTATTCCGAAGTAACTTTGAAATCTCCGTAGATAATGGATGACAGCGCATACCCATTACCTTCTCTGGTCGCATACTTCCCTTACAGCGAACAGACCAGACTTAACTCAACGAGTTGGACTTCATCGTCCTAAGTCCAGTTTTTCTCTTGTAAATAAGGCGTCGTATATTCTGTCGAAAGGAACATAAACTTGTCGATCCCAGTCTGGGTCTTTCGAGTTGACCTTTCTTCCGGCACGCCCCTCTTTGACTGAGTACTTTCACATAATCATTTTATACATTTCAGTGTCAACTTACGTACACACACTAACGTAAATTTCATGCGTGAATTTTCATGGTTGAATGTGTTCTTGTATGAACATACCGAGGCGTCGAAGTGTATCGAGCAATGATGTTGAACAGTATGAAACGCCAAAAGGGCAAATATTGGTGATGATAAATACAATTTTGATCACGATGACCACTTCTTCGATGATGGAGACACTAAAGTGATACGACGAACACTTTTGAGAGGACAACAGCGCAAAGTAATTTAATGCATGCGCAAAGTTAATGTGACGAGGGCGCTATTTCAGGTACGACAAATCCATTCGATCAAGACTTACGAAATGATGCCGAGATACGATAGCTTGATGAAGATACAAAGTGATATACGGAAGCCGAGAGGTTTGGTGCGACAGAGTAATCGACATTCCCGTCAGCTATCGATTTTCATGTCCCGTTTTCATGTGAAAGGAGGAATCCAAAAGTAGTGAGGGGGTACTTGAAGAAATAACTTTCTCATCGTTCACATTTTGTGAAATCCTAGCAATGAATGGTGGTGACCAAACATTGAAACATCAATCTAGCAATCGCAAAAATGATTCAGATGGCGCTGTATTACTGTGGTTCCGTTCGCCCACCCACACAACAAATTCCCATTGGGACAGAGAAAGCAGTTATAAAGTAAAGGAGGGCGTACCAGCGTCAATCACCCAGGGAGGAATGATTCCCAATGCGGGTTCTTCATATGGGAAACCTGCAGCTAGATTTTTCATAGATACTACTCGATAGACCATGCCATATCAAGATTTAAGAGACAACTTTAATCCTATTACCGTCAGAAGTAGACGTAAGTCTCAGTCTTCGTTAACGCAAAAAAGTAAGTCTTGATTTATTTAGTGGTTAGACTGGATCACAAAATTTACTAGGATGCCAAAAAATGTTAAAGACGAGATCATTATTTCTTGAAGTACGCCCTCACTTTTTTGGGACGTCACTGACACACGTTTTCGACAGACAGGACTGAAGAATCGATGGTTTACGAGCATTTCGATCACTCCCTCCCACCGCACTTTTTGGCTTCCGTAGTGATATGATGATGTCAGTAACACGCCAAACATTAACCATGATTGCTTTAATGGCACTCCTCAGGTTTTTGCTGGGACTCCGTGGACTGAAAGTTCCGGGCAACAGCCTTAACCAGCCAAAACCCCGACTTAACTCTTTAACTGCTATATATAGAAATGTTAAAAAAAGGCAACAAAAGAGTGTTGACTGTCCCTAAGTTTCGTTTCTTACTGTCCACCATACACTGGAAAAACTAGACGGAAAAACTTCAGTTGAACGAGCCTTTCAATCTAGTTAATTGTATTGGGTTACACCAAATGTGTTATAGACGGGTTTAATGGAGAAGGTGTGAAGGTAACTTAGTTTAAACTATTGAACCTGGTAACTTTTAGTCAGATCTTCAGTGACACGTTCCGCAGCCGGGATATATTATTAGTGACGTTACAACTAGTTTCTCTGGTCCCTTCTCTCTGTGCCATAAATTACCTCATAGAATTCTCAACCTTGGGAGCGACATAGTCTTGGTCACGGTAAATGGTGTCATTGATATAAATATGTCCATCGTGTTGCTTATTGTCTTCATCGTATTAGTTTGGGTCTTCATTAAATTAGCTTCCCTCGTCACCATTTGACTAGTCTTCGTCGTGTGGATTTGTATCGTCACTGGCTGAAATATCGCCGTTATATTAACCCAATCAGTTCCAAGTTGCACTTCCATGACAGTCTATCCGCGACCACCGCATTAATTATGTCACGTGATCCGTTCTGTGGAATTCACGCCCACTGGAAAATCTCAACGAATGGAATGACATTTCGCCGAACTTGGACTGAGAAATGATCCCCAACTATTTGTTGAATAGTACAAACTGAGGCGTTCTCTTTCCCATCATAGCGAGATAAGTGGAAACTTTGATCTTTTATCTTCTCGGAAATTTAAAATTTTTACTTTTTTGGTATAATGTAGGATATTTAAAACAAACACTATCACACAGAGGCTGTTATTTCGCACGTTTCAAACGGTATCTGTCAAACTTCGCGAGTATGTTTGCAGATAACAACTAAGGTACATCAGCTTTCCGTTAACACCAAATCACGAATTTTAATTACCACCATAACCAGTTTAACCAGCATTTTAGGATATAGAGATTTAGTGTACATTATTTCATCGATTTATTTCGCATAAAAAGTCTCATCATGCACGTATATTACCATATCACCAAATCATGTTTTTGGAGTCGTCATTGATAAAGGCGTTTGTTGGAATATCCATATTCTTTTTGCAGTATATAAATGCTAAATTTTCAAGAGAAGTCTCTGCCCTAAATAATTAATTATACATAATTAACAGATGGTTAATTTGGACAACACTGTTAGCATGACGTATCTTGCTCATTGTGATGTTGTTGAGGTTTTCACATATGTCACTAGATTGCAGCCCCTTTTCTCTTCTCCAGAATAAGAAGGGCGACAAATGCAAACGGTTTATCCGTCATATTTGTAATAGATATTTGTCACTTATCTCGACCACACTGCACCACCAGGGTTGTGGTTACGGTGGGTGGTGGTGGATGACGGTACCGCCCACTGCTTGCAATTATCTCCCACCAATCAAGGATACAGCACCGCCCACCAGATATTGTTGTGATATAACACAAAAGGCAAAATGGCAATTTTCCTGAAAATGCGACATTAACACTGCCTATCTTAAAATATTGTAAAAGCCCCAATTCGAGACAATATAAATTACTGGAAAAGTTATTAAAAGACTCTGAGCACCATTGTCTGGTAATTTGAATATTCATCAGTATTTATGACATGAAAGTTAATGATGTTGCTACTTTGTGTTCAATTTTCTGAGTGATGTATCCTCCCTAGACTGTTGTTATTGATTACTTTCATTTGCTTGGAGGTAATCGTTGTTATCGTACTTGTGTCCACGCCTATCTTTCTTTGCCATACCTCTTAAATCCTCAACTGCACTAAACTGTGTAGTGGGGTACCACTACCTTCCCCTTATCGAAGTCAAAGATCTGCTACTATGTATCACTTTACGTGGCTTTAAAAAGACACTTCAAAGTATACCGCATTATTGACTTGTAGTAACTCTGCAACTCTTTTGTACAGTGGCTTAATAGGGACATCAAAATTTTCACTTTCAAAGTCAAACTTGATTTTTTATCTCAAAAGCTTGACTTTTCATCTTTTATTGACTTTTTCACTTTTATTTTTGACTTTAAAAAATCAACATTTTGAAATAAAATGTCAAAATTTTGCCTTTTCATTGAGCTTCTTTTTTCTTCGCAAGTCCCTATTAAGCCACCGTACTTTTGGTTGTTTGTTGTTGTTGTTTTATTTTTGTTCATGTATATTTATTTATTTTTCAAATTTGTAAGGGAGTAGCAAATAAGCTCTTTGAATATTTTCACTCCTCTGTCGGCTTCCTTTTACTCCAGGCTGTTTTATTCCCCTCTCAAAATGAGACTGAAATAAAATTAACAAGAATGATTTACAGTGTACAAGGTGTGCAAACTATAGAATACAATTTAAGTTAACCCTAAGACACTGTTTACATGATTGCACTCGAAATCAATTCGGGAAGACAAGATAAGCAACTCTGTGGATTGTCTCTTCTTTAAGGCTTTCCTTACTGTTCTCGTGATGTCTATTGTTGGAAATCTGCTCATACTTGAACACATACACGGACCAGGAATCTGTAACTGTGCGGACATGCAACGTGCACTCACAGACATGACACGCTTACGTGAGAAGCCGCCTGACCCAAGTAAACTGGCAAAGGTTTAATTAAAAAATTAATTCAAACATTGTGCAACTTTGAAGCACCATTAAGCATTTTAGGACTTTTTTTCCACAGGCCCTCCCCTTGTACCCCTCCCCGTTTCACCGTTTCATCAGTTTGGCGCTTCATACGCACAGGACTTGGATCTTGCTAATGTCCAAGTGTTGGATTAATTGGAAGTAGGCCTATGCTTAAATGCTGTAATGATTAAGTACCGTCCAATTGTCAGGAAAGCATTAAAGGGACATGTAAAACATTAAAGTGACCTTTACCGTCTCTGTACTCGTATCATAGAGAAACACCAGTGACAACACTGATTCGGAACATTTCAAACAAAAAATGGTATAAGAAAGCGGTGGAACTGACTTACTGTGAAAGTGAAATTTCTTCTAAATTGGTTAGTCTTATTTACGGTATCCTGTGGCTCTCAACACACACAAGTGTAGGAAACATTTCCCAGGAGATCATGGGTATTTGATCATAGTTACATGTGGAAGGGGAGTGAAAAAATGGGAGAGGGGGAGGGGTTGTTGCTCTCCCGTAGGTTCTCCGGTTAACAGAAGTTGATGCAGGAGTGCAAGCTAGCTGGGGTTTCTTGGTGTACTTGGCAACAATGGAAAAATAGCTGAAAAATAGCTTCGTGACCATACAAGCCAGTTATCTGGAATTAGAACAACTACCAAACAGTAGTGTCTATATCAACTGGCTAATTCCTCTTATCTTATAAACACTATATTCCATGTATGTTCTTATATCCTTCACAGCATTGGCTGTTTCCTTATTGCATTTCGTTGTAGAGGTGGGCTAGGCTAGTTCATTAGATTCCCAGCGCATTAATAGTATAAACACGCTCTGAGATCCTTTGAGATTTTAATTAGTCACCACGTAAAAGTTTGTAAAATTCGAATACATAAACAAGTGATGGCGCTATCGTCGTTTCACATGTTTTAGTATGAATTCGGAAGGCATTGAAACTGCTTACTCATGGGAATCTATAAGGTTTTTATGTCAACTTTCAATACTTCTGCGCACGATAACTTTCATGGTCAAGTGCTACCCCCTTTCCACGTAGGTAGCCTAGCTGTTACTTCTAAGGAGATTGTATTATGGATGATACCTTCGAGATAGTACTTCCGTTATTCTACAGCAGACGTACAACCACACAGATGTTGTAATTCAAATGTTTGCCGTGACAGGGTATCTATATTTGCACAATGTTCAATTTGACCAATTTCTACTTCAAAAAGGAAACCAACCTTTGTGTCATACAGAGGAGTTTAATAAGGGTAAGGGATCTAAAGGATAAAGCGAAATCATAAATCAAACAGCTTTATGATCAGCTGCTGTTTGAAAACCACATCGCCATCAGCACAGCTGAACAGAAAGCATTGAAAATGGAACTAAATGAATATAGTTCGTATTACTACAGTTCATATTACTAGTAATTCACTACACATATTATTACTAAAGTTCACATTACTACGGTTGCAAGTTTTAATCAAAGAAATACCATTTAAAACAGCCAAACGTTACATCTACCAAACTCGGGCGTTTTCTATCAGAAAGGAGCGTTCTCCATTTTCAGAGGCAACTGTTGACACAATTTTGAAACGCACGTGCACTATATGAAGTACATTTGTGTCATTGGAAACAAACCAAGCCATCGGTCTTTTGGATCTATTTGAAAGAATATCACGGTAGACAACCTTGCTTTACCAGTGAAATGGTATATAACTAACATTAGCTAGGATTAAATAGCAATAAATTGGTAAGCTCCTCATGGGGCTTACAGATGGTACACTATGGATCAGCTTATACGTTCTTTAAATATATTACAGAATCAGAAAACAAGAAATCCAAAGTGCAAGTTATTTTCTCATAAGTATTGTGTTTAATAATTCAACCTTATATGTTGTGCATAGCAAGTATAATAAAGATGCAACCACGAAATTGAGTCTTCAATATTTTAGTAAATTTACGATGTATGTTGATATAAGTCTCACTATAATACTCTTCAAATACTCTTCTACATGGAATGGATCTGCACAGTTAAAATTAGTGCATGGTCCTCATTGCGTACACTCCATGCTGTAGTTGACTTTTGATATCGACAGTAAGTATCAAAGTGTAATAACAGAGATAAGAGAGAAAAGTCAGCTGACAACGTTCGTGTGTGTCGTGTCAATTAATTTGCAATTGTAACTTGCAATGTATATTTAATATCGACACACGTAATTCTTCATTCAATATGGCTAATGTCTTTGCAGATTTTGTCTCACTCGTTACTATGTTATTTGAACGCCATCAACACTAACTGGGATCATTTTGCGATTTTTCCCCCTCACCATTTGCAATATAATCCAAAGTCACTTTATCAGCACATGTATTGAGTGAGATAAGTAGATGTGACCACTGTTTGATATTAATTTGTTACTTTGCCCTTTGAACTGAACAAATCCCTCTCGCTAAAGGACAAATTAAAAATGCCTTGAAAAGTTCAATAAAGTACATGATATTCTATATATTGATTGGTAGAAAGATTTTGCAGATTTCCTCCAGGGTTGGGACTTCCAATATTGTATCGTTATTATACAATTACATATTCCAGTATAAACTTTGTTAATTGATCTGAAATCAGAGGTGACATCATGTGGATCAAACACATATGGTTAAGTTTATGTCAGGCAATAGTAATTCCTAAGAGGATGGGAAAGGACCAACATAGGAATATGGGCGGTGGATCCACTGGTATATGAGACATATAATGCTGATAATTTGTGCAATCAAATAAATTCTAGGTTGAAGAAGACAATTATAGAGGATTCCACCTCTTCCTACGTCCCACAGCTGACAAAGGGGTATCCAAGGATAGTGGCAATAGTACCGAACTGCTGTTACCTAGCCACCCGAGGGCCATGTGTCCACACTTACCATGAAACAGTAGCTGCCTAGGCGAATACACTTCGATATCTGTAACGTCCATGTGGAAAGGAACGAATAATGTGGGGAAGTTGCTCCCAATTACAACGAATAATGTGGGGAAGTTGCTCCCAATTACAACAGGCAAGAACGATCAAGGAAAGTCTTCTCACTGTTTGATCCACCTGTCATTGTTTTAGAAGGCCATCATTCCTTAAATGTTACATAGCAATTCTTTCTCCTGGATGCTCTTGATACATGGGGTGTAAACTAACACATCGATTTTGGGGTATTAAAATGTTAGGTATACATACCCAACTAGTTGCAGCCAAGGTCATATGATTTCTTTGCTACATACATGATTAATGCATGGGTTAAAAAGGTTTTGGGAACTTAATGCAAAAGGTGCATGTCGTCTGCTACGTCGTAAATTCCATCCGAAAAATCTGTCCAGGTATAATATGTCATTGCCAATCACTGTTTTTTTTTAATTGCCTTCCAACTTCCAACGCGTTCCAAAGACTATCACAGTAGACTTCTTGCTTTATAAATATGGGTACACCGTCTTTCAACTTGTAAATTATTGCGAAAAATCAAGAATACTTCATTGCGTTATGATCTTTTTCGTCATTGGGATATGACAAAAAAGCCATGCCTCATTCCCTAGCCAATTTTGCATCTCTGGTCTGAAGACTGAGACAAACAGTCATTTTGACCTGTGAGGTAGTGGTCATGTCATATCTTGACTGTCGGCATCAACCATCTGTTCAAAGCATTGCCCTTCCTTCTCATAAGCAGGTGGAGGTAGATGGTACCTGGCTAGAAACTAGAAACGGGAATATCAAAGACAACAACTCAAGGGTACCCTGCTCATCTGTCACGAATAGAGAGTCTTTCCACACCGCGCAGGAGTGAATTTATTAGCATAAATTTTAACTCTCCGATTTAAATCTCCTCCTTAATTACAGCGCCTATGCGAACTTAAAGCTGGATTTCTTACAAAAAGATTATGTACGCCTACGTGTGGATCCAGCTGGAATTTGGAATGTTGACTCTTTATTGATCTTTCGATAAACTGATATCGTAACGAGAGTCCATTTACTGGACTTAAGCGTATCGTGTAGAAAGATAATATACAAGCAAATGCAAACAGTCTAATCAGTTTCATCCAGGTTATTGTTCTATCCCAGATACCCATGGGGGCATAAAACATGAACATTCGAACAAAACAATGTCAAGGTAACGTAGGTGTTGTTGTGGGAGGGGGACGGTGTGAGCTGGCATGAGTCTGTAACTGAGTGTGACTTTTGATGCAATGTGACTGATAATTGCATGATCGCCCCCCTAGGGCGGGTTCCTTCCCCTTTGCGAGTTTTATTCCTTATGTAGGGTGGACTGGAGGCAACATGGTGCTAGTACATTGATACTAGATTTGAGCTGATACATCTGGAGGAATTCCTATCTTTTAAGTAATGGTTTAATTTTGATTGGTGAAATATTTATTTTTAGACATTTCTTGAGTGTTACACTACTACCAAGTTCTGGATCTGCCCCCACCTTGGTGAACCTGACTACAATAGAATTTCTGCCTGGTCAGTCATTAGGACTCAATAATCCCCTCTATGGCATAATTCTGTCAACTTGGGAAAACCGCGCAATGTTGACCGGTGTCACTTGATAGTCTGCGGTCATAAATTTTTTAATGTTCTTTTTCTCAGAGACAGGAAGGGGTTCCCCCACCCCAAGCAGCTATGCTTCCGGCCACTGGCTATCGATTTTTTTAAAACCCAGAAGCTCATATCGGCATGAGTTATCGTTCTTTTAAACGTTTGACGACTAAACATTCATACTAAGAGTTCATGCAGTCATTCAGGGTGTCTAAAGATCCCAAGTAAATGATATGAATTGTTCTAAGCCAGAATTTGAAATGCCGTGTGGTTTCAATGATGCAGAATAGTCTCGCTGCTCATTTCAGCATGAACCCTTTGCAAGGTTCTCTTCTCGAGATATTATGTCTACAAGGTTTTTACTACTTGACCTCCATTGACCCCAAATGACTTTTGACCTTCCACCAAGAACAAGATTGTTGTTCTCAGCATGGTACACCTACTTAGTAAATATGAAATTTGTTCAAGCTTCCCTTCTTCATATATCGTGTTTACAATGTTTCACAATTTGACCTCAGTTGATTCCAAATGACCTTTTACCTGCTCCAGAAACTATAGGGTCTTGTCTTTAATGTGGTTCGCCTAAATATTAACGTGAGATATGTCTAAGCTCTCCTTTTTGAGACATCGTGTTGACAAGGTTTTCACAATTTTACCTGTAGACCCCACATAACCTTTGACTCCATCAAAAACAATAGGGCTTCTTTAGTCAATGTGGTACACCTGCATAGGACCAAGCTTCCGTTCTTGAAATATCATGTTTACAAGTAACGCGTTACAAACCCACATACACATACGCACACAAAGGCTATTTTGATTACAAAGGTTACGATTTTAGAACGAAAAGGGGTAACAAAATATAAAACAAAACAGATATGTGTATGCCTTTGTAATACTTGTGCATGAAATCTTGTATACAGTCAAAAAGTCAACCCACCAGTTAATATGCCTACACATCTACAACCATCTTGTGTTCCCATTGATTCCACTTCTAATATATCATAGACCTTGACAGGTACTCAAATTCAAGTCTGTAGCAACAACGTTTGCATTACTGCTTCTGGCACAGGTCAACTAAAAGTTCAAGTCGTCCCTACTCATAAAAATGTGCAAGATCCGACACCCATCATCAGCAACGACCATCTCCAACATGACATAATGGGTATTGCATCTGGAATCTCCTTGTTACTTCGAGATCATTCCCAGTATTTGCAACTTTAACTTAAAAACGTAACTAAAGTGAAGGAGCCTGTATTTGAAGAAGCAACGAGCCTGTATTTGTTTAGATTATAAATACTTTTAATCATGATGGTTTGTATGCATGTATGTGTGTGTTTTTCCGATACTTTGCTTAACACGATGTAGCAAAACTGAAGCTTTGATCTCACACTTTGTCTATGAACCACATGGAGTGCAAGAACCTTACTGTTGTTGGTGGAGGTCAAAGGTCATCTGAGAATCAAATTGTGAAAACCTTGAAAACACAGTATCTGTAGTACTCAAGCTTCTCATGTACCTGAGGTCTTTGGTTTGCCACTCCTCCCTCCTCTCCAGAGTCGGATATTAAAGAATCCGGCGATCTGGAGTATTACAGGGATTTTCATGACTTTATCAAGAAGACGATCTTCAGTACTTTATGTCTTCCTCTCTAGATCGCTCCATCTATTTACAAATGCCCCTGATCAGTGTTATTAAATACACAATTATGATTACTCTATCAACTACTTGATGAGCTGGATCGTATACAGAACGCCCCTATTGACGTTATCCTGTGATCACTATGCCAATAGAGTTTTCGGCCAATGAGAATACGTGACATGACATTCCGTGGTACGAATAACCCCTCCATAAGATCACCAACATAGAAACATACGAATTTCTGTTCCAGTGTTATTACACGAGTACGATAATGCCGGGAACCTTTATCGTGGCCTCTAATCATTTTTTTAGCTCATTTGAGAGATATCCCAAAGCCGGGACCATCAACTGAAGTTGCTATGGACTACGAGAACCTGAAAACGTTGTTGAGGAATATCGAGAGTGGACATACATTCACTAAGGTAAGAATCAGGCATGAGAAGAGATCTTTTACTAATTCATACTTCAGAAATTTGATTTCAAGTGTCTTTACACAAAATTAATGTGTGCGGATATTTGTCTACATGGGGAGGGGGTGACATTGTATGAGGTTCCATTATAAACTCTATGCATTGAAAAGGTGAAAGTGTTTGTTAATAAGGGCTGTTAATCACAAAAGTGGTCGCTATCCCTTGTGAATATAGTAGAAATGTTAATCCCCAACAAAGGCATTACTACTTTTATGCTCAATTTGAATTTAAATGTTCATACACGTGCAAACACACGAACAAATTACACCACAGATTGACTTAACATCTTAGTAAACAATTACTCAATAAAATATACGGGAAAATACATACATAAACACAAATACATCTCTCAAAGCTCTTGATGAGTCTAAGAGGGTAAGCTTTGAAAAGGAGGCAATTACGGATATACGGCCAAGTTCTTTATGGAAAAGTGCATCAGTATAAAACAAATACGTCTGGCTCTAAAATGGGATGCACTGATCACACTGGTTTTGTACTTGTTTGGTGTCCAGGATTTCCAATTGCAATAAATGCCGCAATGGGTGGTTTTCTGTAAATGGATGAAAAGAAGTATTCAGATTACTGGAAACGTCTCTAAAAATGCTGTTGTCAAGAAACGGTAGTTTGCCGTGTTTTCGACTTCATCAGTAAATTTCATGCTAGGATGGAAAGCATTAAAAGTGGCAAGAAGTTTACTCAACTCCTGCTCAGGCAGAATTACAAATGAAACATTAACATAACGTCTATAATAATGGTAATTTGCATTAGGAAGAAGGGAATTTTCAAGGTGGCACATAACTATATTGGAAAAACATACACTGAGAGATGATCCCATAGTCACACCATCCAGTTGCTTAATTAAATGATGATTGAAAGTGAAATATGAACAACTCGCAAGATCGCTCAACTTACGCATATCGGCACGTTTGATGTTGGTATCAATTAATTTGTCCTTGTAAATGAGATTAAGAATAATATCTGTGGTAACGGCTAAAGGAACATTCGTAAATAATAAAGTTACATCAGTGCTAGCCATAATGTGTTCATCTGGAATGTGGATGTTACAAAGTTCAGCTGCTTGTGTAAAGAATCCTGACAGGTATAACAGTTATTACACAAATCTTTGAATAAATTTGACAGAATGTCACCCACATTACAATTAAAGGAGCCGATAGTGCTTACTATAGGTCTGAGAGGGACACGATCTTTGTGGAGTTTTGGCAAACCGTAAAGGCGACTAATAACTGAGCCAGCCGTGAAGCATGACGTATACTCCTCTTCCGATAGTGCACCTTGCTTTTTTCTTTTTTCATTGAGGATTTACAACCAACCCTTAATAGAAATGTCCAGAGTTTTAATCTTCAACTATTCTGATCTTGTATTACTTGCTAACCTCTGTAACAGCTGTTATTTACAGGGAAATAAGGCGTTTGTGTTACAGAAACAACCATAGTTTTAAAACCAATGTTTCTAAAGGTAGAGCGACGATTGTTCAAAATAAGGAAGGACAGTAGCCTTCTTCCCAAGAAATAAGTTTCTCACAGATAGAAATTAAGATACTATGATACAACAATTCACAGATAGAAATTCAGTTATTTGTTTCTCAACAATAATTTGTTCACAAAAACTTAAAGAAAAAACTAAAACTAAAAAAAAAAAACTTCAAAATTCTAATGATGTATCATCTGTTACTGACCACATGCATGATGCTTTGAGGAGATGAAGCTCTTGTAAAAGTTTATTGGTGAGACTGAATGGTTAAACAATAATTACAGCTGTTTTCTTCGTATGCCATGTTGGTATGTTCTAAACGCCCTATTTTCCCTTAAATGCATCCCTTTAAAAGACAAGTATTTAACGAAAAAAAAAGGCACCGTTGTTCCTAAGGAATAATCCTATCATCACAGACTATGACTAGGTCTTCCAGAAAGTTTGGGTGTGGACGAAAACTACTTGATAAATAAGTAACTTAGGGAGCTTTCCAAGACAACATAAATTGTAACATTAACTTATATATGGTGCAGACTTATGGGAGTCGATACTAAAGTTGGCTTTCACCGTCCTTCAACCATATAGCTACATCAAATCTGTGATAAGTCTACGCATGCTTCCACCAAGTTGTCTTGTTCTTACAGTTCCTCAAGACGGACGACTTGAACTTCGCTGAACCTGGAGTAGGAAATGTCAACTTCGTTTGGAGAGTTTCAAGCAAACATGATCCAAAAAAGACTGTAATCCTTAAGTATGCCTGTCCATACACTAAGGTAACACATATTTGTCTTTGTGCAAGCTATTTCCTTTATCGTAGTTTCATACCCAGTTTATATCTTTGATAATGAAACTACTAGAAAAACGATACAAGAATTGTCTTCAGGAGTAACACGAATAACATGAGCAACATTCTGATGGTACTTTTGAATAATTGGTTTGAGGACTGTAGTTTCCTCTGCGCATTAAAGTAGGTGACCAACTTATGTTACATGTATAACTTACTTGGAAAGCAGCATTATTTACCGAGTTTTATTAATCTCTGACAAAGCACTTATTGTGTTTCTTTATTTGCATGCCAAACGTATCAATACAAGCAGAGATTCATTAGACTACTTGAGTCTTGAGTCTACTTGAGTGTGATAAGTTAGACATACTTAAAAAGTATCTCTCTTAAAATCTAAAAAAAAATATTGTACTTAATGATTAGTATCATGAAACGTTAAAAACAGATTCCCCATTATCTTTGTCCAGTTTTGTTTTCCCTTCATTTTGTAATAACATTCTCATTTCCTTATATTATGTTATTATTACTTGTTCCAAGCAAGAAAGATTGCATGTTAGGAATGATATTCCCTTTTTATTGTAAAGCCGTATCTCAATAACGTGTTCCGTTTTGAGGCTGTGGACTTAAATATGATATTATTCATATGATCTTCTTAATAGAACTATAAGTATATAATTATATGTAGCAATAAATATCAATGTATAATTTTATAAATATATCAATAAGCACCCCAGTTTCAGATATCATCAAAGATTCTTTGTAGTTACTTGTCCCTGTTACATGGAATCTTTATAACCTTCAGGGAACTGGAAATCTTTCTTGACCAAAACAGTCTTTGTTAAAACCGCAATATCTTGAGTTAGGAACAAGACATTGGCAAAGGCTGAAATGCCTGCAGTAACAAACTACAATCTTTCATTTAAAACCCCTTTATTCGTCAGTAAAGTATTCATTTGACTTAACATTAATATTGTCTCCTGCGTTATTTGTATATCAACTGTGAGAGTGTACATTAGTTAAATCTTCTCTGCTCCGTGATGCTTTGGCTAAAGAAAACTCTTTGACGACATAAAACCTGACAAAACAGGTCTCACATCTTTCCATCTAGCGTCCCTTTCTATGTTGCCCCTCACCTTGAACTTCTTGAAAATCAACTTGAAATCCAACATGGAAGGAAGGGACGCTATTTCAACGATAAATGCAATACATAAGTCTTGTCATGCTAACTGATGTTTTTCTCTCTGCTTCAGGTCCTTGGGACGAATTTTCCTCTCAGCCCAAAAAGGAACAATTTTGAGCGCAAAGGGCTGACAAAGCTTCATGAAATATGCCCTGGGCAAGTCCCAGAGGTATTTCATTGGAACAAAAAAGAGGCATTTAGTAAGTTTAATTGTTCTTACAATAACATACACTTTCAGAAATTGTACTTTTTCAAGTAAATCAAGAGATACGTATAAGCTCAATCAATTTGAAAAACGTATTCACTCGGGCACTAAAGAAAAACTTAAAAAATTTTGCTTCCACTTTCATTAAAAACTACCAAAGACACATTTTTAAACATGATGTCTGAGACCAAGGGATGGGACCGGACGCTCTGATCAGAAGTTGACAAAGAGAATAGTAGCTCACATTTGAGCGATCGTTAAAACCATGCTGCTACTTCATCATATAAGCAGTTATTTTATTCCTCTGCTTTTTCCAACAGTGATTATGCAAGATCTTAAACACTTCGAAGACATGAATTGTCCAATGACGAGAGGGACTGTAGGAGAAGACCCTGTTATGAATGTGGTTAAATTTGCGGCAACGTTACATCGATCAACTCATAAGAAATTTTTATTAGAACCGGAGTTTGAGGAACTGCGACGAAGATTCAGGTATATGCCTAATTTTAATGTAGTAAAGGCTCTTGACATGTTGTGCAATTCGTATGCTCCCTTGACGCCTAATCTTGTTGTTGTTGCTATTTATCAGCATCGCGATGGAACTACATTGATGATAAACTGTCCATTTCCTGTTCTAGACGTATTGCCTTTAGTCACTGCTAGTAAACTGTCTGTTCCATTATTTCTCTTTAATTTTTTGCACCTTTCATAGGAATGATGAAATGCGCCAAGTTCATTACAACTATATTTTTACCCTCCCCTGGATCAAGGACGAGCCATCCCTGAACCCTTCAAAAGCTGTTAAAGATTTACAGTACTTACTCTATGGGGACGAAAAGGTAGTATCAAACACCCACGAACTTAGAGAGATATACATGACGAAGGAAGAATGTCTGATTCACGGGGATATGCACTTCGGTGCAGTTATGACCAACGGGACAGACGTTAAGGTGAGTGACATTGAAAAAAAGAAAGATGAAACCTACATCTCAGAGGCTATATGAACATCTAAAACAGAGTTCATCTTCATCTTCTCTTAATTGTACCAATGGAAAGAAAGGATAACCATAAAGATAATATCTTTATCCATTGTCTTTCTTTCTCCTCTATGCCGACTGTTATGGGGAAATTGTAGGCCTTCAGGGCAAGTCACTCTAATTTCCCCGATGTATTGTGTACTTTTTGGTTTTAGTCTAAAGTGTATATTACGCCTTATTGGTAATGGGAAAATGTATGAACGAAAACAAAAATGTAACAATATTTCTTTTGAAGTGCATTTACTTTCCTTACATCTTTCACTCCGCTTGCAGATGATAGATGCTGAGTTCATCACTGTTGGTCCACCATCTTTTGACTTGGGGTTACTGGTTTCCAGTTGCCTGTACTTTTGTCACGTTCATAATCTATACCCAAGTAGGGACGTCCCAAACTATGTGTCCAAATTAAAGAAAATACTGTCTAAAGCAGGTATTGTCGTAACGTCATTTTGTAATTGCATTTGTCTAATTTGAGCAGTTTATCACCTCAGCATTATGCAGACAATTCCACCATTTTTAGGATGATATTTCACAAAAATTCTTGCCCTCTGCTTGAACATATATTTGCCACTGCGGTAATTTTTGATTAAACAATTAATCACTTGTTTGCTGACTTAATGTTAAGCGAGAAAATGTGCTTTCACAGAATATCGTATTTGATGTACTTATGTCACATGAAAAAATTTCTAAAATTTTCTTTAATTCTTTACACAGAATTTCAACGATGACAACAACAATGACAAGGTTCATAGTTAAAGAGCGCACAAACTAAGAAATCATTGCTTGAGTTTATTGCATAATTATTACTTTTCCATGAATACTGCAGACAGAATGAGCAACAAGCATTTATTCTCAAATTCTTGCAGTAAAAAAATATGTACACGAGGTCTCAACTTGGATGAGCGAAGAAGAATGTCTTTCCATGATGAGAGAAGCGACTGGTTTCACAGGTTGTGAGATGTGCAAAAGGTAAGGCACTTCGTTACTACCATTAACTAAAATTCATTATGAGACAATTCCATCTCAAATTGCGATATCAGCAAACTACATTTTTAGATTAAAATAGTATCTATACTTTGTCTTATTTTGTTCAATGTTCGAACTTTCGCTCTTAGTATTGATTAGAAAGAGAAGCATTGATGATAAGTGGTGGAGTTCGTCTAAGATATAGAAGCAGTTAGCCTATCCGTTTCATTTCAGAACTTTCAGCAAAGCTCACAATCATGATGCCGACAACTACCCATTGGCAGAACACTCGTGCGTCCACCAAGGAGTGAATCTGATAGCTAAGTTTAAAGAAGTTAACAAGATTGAGGATATGCTGAGACTAATGGAGTTGGATTAGACGTTTTCCTTCCTGATAAATACACGTAAACTAGTCACTGAGATGGTTATATCGATTTGATAATGCAGGTATCGTACGGTTATTAATCGAGTGCCAATGCCTTCATAGTGGATATCGTTTTACTAAAGTGGAGTTGAGATTACTCATTACGGAAACGATGTATAACAAGGGTGATCAACCAAGTACCAGATATGATCCCTACAAAATGTATTTTCTATATCATATCCAATTTTTATGTATTATTATCAAATTATCCGATGGCACAAAGTTTAAGACATACCGTTATTAAGTCTCGTTTTTTAAATATATTTATGAAAAGCTGTAGCCTAATTTTGGTAAGTTAAGTATTTCTGTATTAAAGGCAACTTTTTGTTGATGTTCTAAATTGTTTGCAGAGAATATTCCATTGGACACCCTTCAGAATTTGGGGGAATGAATGTCAGTCCTTCAAATTATCGACTGGCTGAATTTGTAACTGTGTTGGAAAAAAAAAATGACGCTGTATTCTCTAAATGTAAACGATTGACTCTAGTGACCACTCTCTTAAAGAGGGGATTTTGATTTAGATTTCACTCTGCTTGAAGTGATTATTAACTCTAATTGAGTGAAAAAATGTCACTCGAAGGAGAGTGGAATGTCATCAGAGGGAAGAGTTATCACTGTAGTCACTGTTTTTGTAGACTTTCACTCATATATTCAGAGTATAACCCCCGGAAATTGTCGTTACCTTTGAACCACTGAGTATTTAGATTTATGATATATTCATTTACCTTTTCATATGATTTACAGACGTACCAAATACCTGGTCAACACATTATAGCTATTTGCATACGGGGATGGGTTTGGTTGGCCAGGGGTTTGCTTGTGGTTGGCATAGAGGTACTTATTCGTACCTCAGAATTGTTGGTCTTAGTCAGTCTTTCTGCTCAATAATGTTCTGAAGAGTAGATTTACTGGCTTTGCTTTGTTTATCATCAACAACTTATCTTTTTCATTGTTGTTCACCTGTGAATATTCAGTTTTCATATGTATTCCTGTTCTTTATTCATTTCTTTGTAAATGGGTGGGGGTGATACTTAGCTAAACGCTTGTCGTTACGCCTCAATTTCCTTTCTTTTCTTCCTTGCTGTTTTTTCTACTGGTAAAGTGAGTTAGGAATAGTGTCAGAATGAATCAATTAGCCCGTAAGTATCTGCACCCGCCCCAGTCCAGCGATTTTTTTGCCAGTAAAAATTATATGCATCTGGCCAAAAACTCTGAAGTTATGGTCACCAAGGTGACAAAACTTTGAAATAAAACAAAACCATCCACTAACGACATATTTTGAAAAGAAATTCCAAAATTCAACTTCATGCTTGACTTCACGACGGGCAAAATTATTCCTGCCGTTATTTTGTTTGTGTACATTTTACTTACAAAAACACAATAAAGCACTCCATAACGACTGTTTCAAAGTTTAACAAATTTACCCTCTTCAAGGTACTTCTTTCTTTTATTTAGATAACAATTTATGTAAATATTTTCTCTGGAAAGTTTCCCAAAGGCACAAGCAACACGTCAATCCGGACGGCATCTGTTCGAAACTCACCATTTTTCATAAATGTAAGTTAAAAAGGGACCCAAAGAAAGGAGTTTTATATGTGACATAATAGGTATCCAATGTTGGTGGTAGAAAAAAAAATCAAGCATTGTCGAGGGTATTACGATCAATTAATCTTCCAGAGACTGTTTTGTTGCTTACCGTCAGTTGTAAAACATAATAAACGGTGTGCACAAACTTGTAACGTATCACTGTGCATGACCATTCAAGGCACTGGTATCATGTTTACCAGGTTTTGAAAAAGATATCTATGTATAGGGTAAAAAATTAAAATTGATGAACTTCTTTCTTCCTTTGCATCCCTTGTTAGCTGCAGTATTTACATAACATTAAAAAGCGTCAGTCCCACGGACCCCGAACCCTAGGCACATACTCTATAGGCTTCAATAAGTACGCAACCTTGTCACTCGTGTTCTAATCTTTGTACGATTAGGAGGACTTCTCTTGTCTTACTTTAATGTATTCGATGTTTTTTTCTTTCTTTCTTTCTGTGCTTCTCTTGCCGAAGTCGTATAAAAACTACCTCTGTCTCTTTGCGTTACTGTCTTTCTTCAAACATAATAATTGATACACCAATTGAATCACAAAATAAACGGAACATCACAAAATAAACGGAACATCAACTGTATATCTCTTTCTCTGATGTCCCTTCATCAACATGCGCTTTAACGTTAACTGCATATTTCACTGACAAATGGAAAATGTTCTCGAAAGAAAGAAAGAGAATTATTCTCACTGTAATCATTTAAACCCCCATGCCAATACCTTGTTCCTATGTCAATAAACTGCTGTTTGAAGAACGCTTACTTTGGTCATGAAAGATATTCAAGTTGTGCATTGATGACCTCACGGATTTTTAATAATGCAAAGCCCCATTTTGAAAAAAAGGTAATTCTTTAAAAATTCATATATTCCGAAGAGACGCATGATATTCAGATACGAATTGTACCAATAAAGAGACAAAAATACTCCTAATTTTTATGAAATATCAATTCTTCACTCTCCAGCCCCTTAGCTGTAAACTTTTTTAAATGCTACACATCATTTCTCCGCCTATGTAACAAACTACTCTAGATTCCGGCCCATAGATGTTGATTGGGCATGAGCACATATTCTAGGTTGAACATACGCAGACCGGGCTTGGCCCAAATTGTGACGCTATCTTTAAAAGGAAGGGTTAAACTGAAAAAGACTTTGCAAATGGAGGTAGGCCTATGCTGTACTCCGACTGTGCTGATGTAGGTTTGGCACTAAGTGGGTAATAACCAAGTACCGTCCAACTGTAAAGAAAGCATTCAAGGGACATTTATCGTCTGTATACTCGTCTCATCGAGAAGTACCAATGACAAAACTGATTCGGAACATGTTGCTGCAAGTGTAGCAACTGGACACTCTTAACAAACAATGGTATAAGAAAGCGGTGAAACTGACTTACCGGAAGATGTATGACTTCATTTACTGTGAAAGTGAAATTTCTTCGTCACTTAATTGGATAGTATTATTGACGGTATCCTGTTGCTCTCAACACACAAGTGTAGGGAGCATTTCCCGACGAGATCATGGGTATTTGACCATAGCTGCATGTGGAACGGAAGCGAAAGAATGGAGGAGGGGTCGTTGCTGTCTGGTAGGCTCCTCGGTTAACAGAAGTGCAAGCTGGTTGGGTTTCTAAGGGTACTTGGCAACCATGGAAAAAATAGCTGAATCGTTCGTGACAATACAAGCCAGTTGTCTGGAATTAGGACAATTACCCTGCAGTAGTGTCTGCATCAATTAGCTACTACCTCTCATCTTCTAGACCCTATGGGCCATGTTATGTTGTAATATCCTTCACAGCATTGATTGTTTCCTTATTGCATTTCGTTGCAGAGA
Organism: Stichopus chloronotus; assembly: GCA_021234535.1. Classification (NCBI taxonomy): domain Eukaryota; kingdom Metazoa; phylum Echinodermata; class Holothuroidea; order Aspidochirotida; family Stichopodidae; genus Stichopus; species Stichopus chloronotus. The sequence continues at coordinate 6,103,484 of CM037844.1, forward strand.
TGGGTTAGGCTAGTTCATTAGTTTCCTATCACATTAATGGTAGAAACATGCGCTGACGTCCTTTGACATTTTAATCAGTCATCACGTAAGGGTTTGTAAATTCGAATGTATAAAAAGTGGTGGTGCTATCGTCGTTCCTCACGTTAAAGTATATGCGGACCACATTGAAACTGCTTACTCATAGGAATCTATATGGTTTTCTGTAAACTTTCAAACGTCTGCTCACGATAACTTTTATGGTCAAGTGCCCCAACCCCCCCCCCCCCTCCCTCTTCCACCCAGGTAGCCTAGCTGTTGGTTCTAAGAAGATTGTATCATGAATGCTGTATGTATTGAGATAGTACTTACGTGATTCTACAACAGACGTACAACCACACAGATTTCAACATTAAAGTGGCAGTTCCAATGTTTGCTGCGACAAGGTATCTACATTTGCACAATGTGCAATTTGCACAATTTCTGCTTCAAAAAGAAGACGCAACCTGTGTGTCATACAGAGTAGTTTAATTAGGGTAAGGGATCTAAAGGATAAAACGAAATAATAAATCAAACAGAAAGCTGTGAAAATGAGCTAAAAGAGTAAAAGTTCATATTTACTACAGATGTTAATTTCAATCAAAGAAATACCACTTAAAACAGCCAATCGTTACATCCACCTAATCCAGAGGGCGTTTTCTGAGTAAAGTAGGTTCTTCATTTTCAGAGTCACCTTTTGACACAATTTTGAAACTCACGTGCACTATGAAGTGCATTTGTGGCATCGGAAACAAACCAAGCCATCGGTCTTTTTTATCTATTTGAAAAGATATCACGGTAGACTACCTTACCATACCAGTAAAATGGTATACATAAATTACATTAGCTAGGACTAAATACCAATAAACCGGTGAGCTCCTCATGGGGCTTACAGATGGCACGCTATGGATCAGCTTATACGTTCTTTAAATATATTACAGAATCAGAAAACAAGAAATCCAAACTGCAGGTTACATTCTCCTAAGCGTTGTGTTTAATAATTCAACCTTACATGTTGTGCATAGCAAAGATAATAAAGGGTATAACCAAAAAATGAGTCTTCGATATTTTAGTAAATTTACAATGTATGTTGATATAAATCTCTCTTTAATTGGGTCAAATACTGTTCTACGTGGAATGGATCTGCACAGTTAAAATTAGTGCATGGTCCTCATTGTGTTCACTCCATGCTGTAGTTGACTTTTAATATCAACAGTAAATATCAAAGTGTAATAACAGAGATAAGAAAGAAAGAAATGATAAGAAAGAAAGGATTATTTTTCTAATGATAGCTGACAACGTTCGTGTGTGTCGTGTCAATTAATTTGCAATTGTAACTTGCAATGTATATTTAATATCGACACACGTGATTCTACATTCAATGTGAGTAATGACGTGACTTTGCAGATTTTGTCTCACTCGTTACTATGTTACTTGAACGCCATCAACACTCATTGTAATCATTTGAGATTTTTTTCCCCTCACCATTTGCAATATAATCCAAAGTCACTTTATCAGTACATGTATTGAGTGAGATAAGTAGATGTGACCACTGTTTGATATTAATTTGTTACTTTGCCCTTTGAACTGAACAAATCCCTCTCGCTAAAGGACAGATTAAAAATGCCTTAAAAAGTTCAGTAAAGTACATGATATTCTATTGATTGGTAGAAAGATTTTGCAGATTTCTTCCAGACTTCCAATATTGTAATATTATACAATAACATATTCCGGTAAGCTTTGTAAATTGATCTGAAATCAGAGGTGACATCATGTGGATCAAACACAAGGGAGCATATGGTTAAGTTTATGCCAGGCAATAGTCATTCATAAGAGTATGGGAAAGGACCAAAATAGGAATATGGGCGGAGGATCCACTGGTATATGAGACATATGATGCTGATAATTTGTTCAATCAAATAAATTCTAGGCCGAGGAAGAACCCCCACAGCTGATAAACGGGTAGCCAGGGCTTAATGACGTGGTTAATGCATTGTCCTATGCATACAACGGTTTTTGTCATCCACGTAGCATTAACATAAGATATATGGTTGTACAGTTTCACCGATGGTGCGGTGATTGCAACAGCTACCAGGTCGCGGGAATACACCGACTTGCCGTTACTAGCTGCCCGAGGGCCATGTGTCCACACTTACAGTGAAACAGCAGCTGTTAAGGCGATTACACTTCGACATTGCAACGTCCATGTAAAAAGGAAAGGAACGAATAATGGACTGAAGTTGGTCCCAATTGCAACAGGCACGAAAGATCAAGGAAAAACTTCTCACTGTTTAATCCACCTGTCATTGTTTTAAAAAGCCATCATTGCCTTAATGTTACATAACACTTCTCTCTTCTAGATGCCAAGATACATGAGGGGGATTTACTAACAAAATTAGTTCAATATAGGGATTGCAATTATTGACAAATCAGTAAATACTGGTGTTCGATTCTGAACTTTTTGTACGAGTGCGGTGGATGCATACAGCTACTTACGTGACGTGATCTTAAGTCTGAAATCAGACAATCGACAACGCCTTGTCGATCATACCAAGTACATGCAGTATTACTCATATATAATTTTACGTACACACGGGTAATCCTACAAATTACCGCGTTGCGAAAGGTCTTCAGTACCTTGGTTATATCCTGAGCAGTACTCTTGCAGGATTACATAATGCCAAAACTGGGTATGGAAAAATGAAATTTATGTTAAAAGTTACTACAGACCAAAGACATAGATATAGCGCCGTAAGGCTACAGACCTAGGCGACGGTCGGTAATTATTTTTATCAGGCCTCATGCTGTTCACGGCATTGCCATTGGCTTATTTTGCGATATCGGATAGGCTAGCCTATGTAGGATAAACTTAATCACTGGTTGGCTATCAAACTCAACGTTAGGGTAAGTTATGCTTAAGACCTAATATTTTGGGCCCAGATCTGTTCGAGAACCACAAGTAGGCCTAGGGGGTGTTTTAAGAAGGGGTACTATTTGAAACCGTTTTCTGTCATTGCAGGGTTAAACATTTTGACAAATTTGAGCTACAGTATCATCACGTAGTCAACTGTTGATGAAGTCTATTATAGGAGTAGTAAAACTGAAAATTGTGATAGCGCGCAAATTACGAGCCTTGTAATTTCAACAATTGAAGCTGCAGCCTTCCCTTAATTTGCCTCCATCAGGTGTGTCGGAATCTCATCTGTATTATGAAACATATTGTAATCCTTGAAACCATCGGTTTTTTATTTAAATTGCGTTCCAACTTCCAACGCGTTGAGAAGCCTATCACAGTAGACTTGGTCCTGTTTAAATATGGGTACACCGTCTTCAACTTGTAAATTATTGCGAAAATTCAGGAATGCTTCAATGCGTTATGACCTGTTTAGTCATTTGCATATGACAAAAACGCCACGCCTTATTCCACTGTACAATTTTTGCATTTGATTCTGAAGATTGAGACAAACAGTCGTTTTGACCTGTGAGGTAGTGGTCCTGTCTTGGCTGTCGGGATCAACCTTCTGATCAAAGCATTGCCCTCCCTTCTCACAAGCAGGTGGAAAAAGATGGCACCTGGCTACAAACTAGAAACAGGAACATCAAAGACAAGTCAAGGGAGCCCTATACTCATCTCTAATGAATCGAGAGTCTTTGCACCGACGCAGGAGTGAATGTATTAGCATAAATTTAACTCTCCGATGTACCTTCTTCTAAATTACATCTCCTACCAAAAAGAAGCTGGATTTCGTATAAAGAGATTATGTACGCCTACGTGTGGATCCAGCTGGAATTTGGAATGTTGGCCCTTTATTGAACTCTCTATAACTGATATCATAACGAGAGTACATTTAATGATCTACTCGACTTACGTGTATCGTGAAGAAAGATAATATATATACAAGCAAATGCAGACAGTCTAATCAGATAATTTAATCCAGGTTATTGTTCTATTCCAGAAACCCATGCAGGTACTAGCAGTGACGCAGATAAGATATTTTCCTAGATGTTAGGGGAGGTTAAAATATGAACATTCATTTGGGCTGATATATCTCTAGGACTCCTATCTTTTAAGCAATAGTTTAATTTTGATTGGTGAAATATTCATTTTTTAGACATTTCTAAAGTATTTCAGTACCCCGAAGTTCTGGATCTGCCCCACCTTGGGGAACCTGACTACAATAGAATTTCTGCCTGGTCGGGCCTTAAGATTTAATAATCCCCTCTAAGGCATAATTCTGTCAACTTGGAAAAAAGGCAGTGTTGACCGGTGTCACTTTGATAGTCTGCTGTCACTGACGGCACTTTTTTTATTGTTTTATTTCTCAGAAGCAGGGAGGGGGTTCCCCTACCCCATGCTGCTATGCTTCCGGCTACTGGTTATCATGTTTTAAATCCAGAAGCAAATGTCGGCATTAGTTATCGTTCTTTTAAAAGTTTCATGACTAAACATTCATACTTAGTGTTCATGCAGTCATCCAGGGTGCCGAAAGATCCTCAGTAATTGGTATGAATTGTTCTGAAACCAGAATTAGAAATGTCGTGTGGTATCGATGAAGCAGAATAATCTCACTGCTGATTTCAGCATGAACCCTTTTCAAAGTTTTCTTCTCAAAAGATCGTGTTCACAAGGTTTTTACTATCTGACCTCCGTTAACCCCAAATGACTTTTGACCTTCCATAAAAAACAAGATTATAGTTCTCAGTATGGTAAACCTACTTAGTAAATATGAAATTTGTTCAAGTTTCCCTTCTTCAGATATTGTGTCTACAGTGTTTCACAATTTGACCCCAGTTGATTTCAAATGACCTTTGACCTCCTCCTGCAGAAACTAAAGGGTCTTGTCTTTAATGTGGTTTACCTAAATAGTATTATGACATATGTCCACGCTTCCCTTTTTGAGACATCGTGTTGACAAGGTTTTCATAATTTCACCTGTTCCCCCAAATATCCTTTGACTCCATCAAAAACAATAGGGCTTTTTTAGTCAATGTGATATACCTACATGGTAAATTTCAGATTTGTCCAAGTTTCAGTTCTTGAAATATCATGTTTACAAGCAAGGCGTTAAAAACACACATACACACATGCATAAAGACACATCCATTTTTTCAAACCAAAAAGGGTTAGAAAGAAGTATAAAAAACAGATATGTGTATGCCTTTGTAATGCTTGTGCATGAAATCATGTATACAGTCAAAAAGTCAACCCAAGTGTGTTCCCATTGATTCCACTTTTAGTTCATCAGAGACATTGACAGGTATCTCAAAGTAAAGTCTGCAGCCACAACGTTTGCATTACTGCTTCTGGCACAGGTCAACTAAAAGTTCAAGTCGTCCCTACTCATACGAATGTGCAAGATCCGACACCCATCATCAGCAACGACCATCTCCAACATGACGTAATTGGTATTGCATCTGGAATCTCCTTGTCACTTAGAGATCATTTTCAGTATTTGTAACTTTTATCTTAAAAACGTAACTAAAAAGAAGAAGGCAAGAAGCCTGTATTTGAAGAAGCAACAAGCCTTTACTTGGTTTAGATTGTAATATTTTTTATCATCATGGCTTGTATGTATATATGTGTGTTTTCCGATACTTTGCTTTAACACGATATAGCAAAACTGAAGCTTCGATTCCACATTTTGTCTACGAACCACATGGAGTGCAAAAAACCCTACTGTTGTTGGTGGAGGTCAAAGTTCATCTGAGATCAAACTGTGAAAAGTTTGAAAACACAGTATCTCGAGTACGCAAGCGTCTCATGTACTCTAAGGTCTTTGGTTCACCTCACCTCCCTCCTTATCAGATTCGGATATTAAAGAATCCGATCTGGAGTTTTACAGGGATTTTCATGACTTCACCAAGATGAAGATCTTCTGAACTTTATGTCGTCCTCCCTAGATCTTTCTCCATCTATTTACAAATGCTGATCTGTGTTATTAAATACACAATTTGTTTGTTTTTTGTTTCTGTAAAAAATAACATTAACTACTCGATGAGCTGGATCGTATACAGAACGTGCCAACTGACGTTATCGTGTGATCACTACGCCGATAATGTTTTCCGCCAATGAGAACACCTGATATGACATTCTGTCGTAAGAATAACCCCTCCATAAGTTCATTAACATAGAAACATACGAATTTCTGTTTCAGTGTTATTACACGAGTACGATAATGCCGGGAACCTTTATCGTGGCCTCTAATCATTTTTTCAGCTCATTTGAGAGAGATCCCAAAGCCGGGACCATCAACTGAAGTTGCTATGGACTACGAGAACCTGAAAATGTTGTTGAGGAATATCGAGAGTAGACATACATTCACTAAGGTAAGTATCACGCGGGCGATGAGACCTATTTCTAATGCTTGCCTTAACCATTCTTGGCGAAGAGTTTTACAACTCATCAGACTTCAGAAATTTGATTTCGAGTGTCTTTACACAAATTAATGTGCTCGGTTATTTGTCTTCATGTGGAGGGGTTGACATTGTATGAGGTTCCATTATAAACTCTATGCACTGAAGAGGTTGAAGTGTTTGTTAGTAAGGACTGTAAATCACAAAAGTGGTCGCTATCCCTTGTAAATATAGTAGAAATGTAATCCCCAACAAAGGCATTACTTTAATGCTCAATTTGAATTTAAATATACATACACGTTCAAACACACGAACAAATTTCACCATAGCTTGACTTCACATCTTAAACAATTATTTAATAAAATATATTGGAAAATACATGTATAAACACAAGTATATCTCTCAAAGTTCTTGGCAATTACGGCTAAGTTTTTATGGAAAAGTGCATCAGTAGAACAAATACGTCTGGCTCTACAATTGTGGAGTGCCCTGATAACGATAGCACTGGTTTTGTACTTGTTTGGTGTCGAAGATTTCCAATTGCAATAAATGCCGGTATGGGTGGATTTTCTGTATATGGATCTATATAATTAAGGAAGTCTTCAGATTACTGGAAACATCTCTACAAATGCTAATGTCAAGTTTGCCGTGTTTTCGACTTCATAAGTAAATGTAATGCTAGGATGGAAAGCATTAAAAGTTGCAAGAAGTTTAGGCAATTACTGCTCATTCAGAATTATAAATGAATCATTAAGATAACGTCCGTAATAATGGGAATTTGCATTAGGAAGAAGGGAATTTTCAAGGTGGCACATAAATATATTTTCAAAACGTACACTGAGAGATAATCCCATAGCCACACAATCCAGTTGCTTAATTAAATGATTATTGAAAGTGAAATATGAACAACTGGTAAGATCGATCAACTAACGCATATCAGCACCTTTGATATTGGTATCAATTAATTTGTCCTTGTAAATGAGATTAAGAATAATATCTCTGGTAAAAGCTAAAGAAACATTCGTAAATAATGAAATTACATCAATACTAGCCAAAATATGTCCATCTGGAATGTGGATGTTACAAAGTTCCGCTGCTTGTGTGAAAGAATCCTGACAGATATAACAATTATTACACAAATCTTTGACTAAATTAGACAGAATGTCACCCACATTGCGATTAAAGGAGTCGATAGTGCTTACTACTACAGGTCTGAGTGGGACACACCATCTTTGTGTAGTTTAGGCAAACCGTAAAGGGGACGTATGACTCAGCCAGACTTGAATCTTTCGATAGTGCACCTCGTTTTTTGTCTCTTTCCAACCAACTCGTAATAGAAATGTCCAGAGTTTTAATCTTCAACCATTCTGATCTGGTATTACTTGCTTTCTTCTGTAACAGCTGTTATTTAAAGGGAAATAAGGCGATTTACAGAGAACTATGATAGTTTTAAAACCAATGTTTGTAAAGTTTATTCAAAAGGATCAAAAAGATTATTCAAAGTAAGAAAGGACGGTAGCCTTCTTTCCAAATAATACGATTCTCACAGATATGAATCCCGTTATTTGTTTCTCAACAATTCACAGATATAAATTCAGTTATTTGTTTCTAAACAATAATTTGTTCACCCAAACTTTTTTTAAATACAAATGATGCATCTTCGGTTAGTCACCACATGCATAATGAACTGAGGAGATGTATTCAACATGAACATCAAACACATCGCTAGACATTGTAACATTTCACCACGTTTTGCCAGATGGGTGGCAAGTTTCAGTCTCTCTGAAACAAAGTCGTGGCACGTTCTTCGTTAAGACAGCTATTTAACGAAAAAAGTACCGTTGTACCTGGGGAATAATCCTATCATCATAGACTAGGTCTTCTACAAAGTTTGGGTGTGGGCGCAAACTTCTTGATAAATATGTAACTTAGGTAGCTTTCCAAGACAACATGAAATGTAACGTAACTTATCTATGCTGCAAACTTATGGGAATCAATACTAAAGTTGGCTTTCACTGTACTTTATCATATAGCTACATCAAATCTGTTATAAGTCTGTACATGCTTCCACCAAGTTGTCTTCTTCTCACAGTTCCTCAAGACGGACGACTTAAACTTCGCTGAACCTGGAGTAGGGAATGTCAACTTCGTTTGGAGAGTTTCAAGCAAACATGATCCAAAAAAGACGGTAATCCTTAAGTATGCCTGTCCATACACTAAGGTAACACATATTTGTCTTTGTGCAAGTTATTTCCTTTATCGTATTTCATACCCAGATTATATCTTTGATAATGAAACTACTAGACAAGTGATACCTGGATTGTCTTTAGGAGTAACATTGTTAACATGAGTAAAATAATAATTGTACTTTTGAATAATACACACGTTCCAGGTCATACCTTTAAAATATTATGGTTTGAGGACTGTAGTTGTCTCTGCGCAATAGTGTTGGTGACCAACTTATGTTACATGCATAACTATCTTGGAAAGCAAAATTATTTACCAAGGTTTTCTTATTCTCTCTTATTCTCTGATAAAGCACTTATTGGGTTTATTTATTTACATGCGAAATGTATCAATACAAGCAAGGATTCATATGACTACTTGAGTCCATGTACATAGGTGTTGTGATGAGGTAGACCAGGGAGCCGTTATTTAGATGGAGAGAGTACGGAAAATTAACTTAATGCTAATACTTTAAGATCCCCTCCTCATTGAGTGATGATGAGCTGTGCAATTAGCTCAAAGGTATTTCTTTTCTTTATTCGACGTTAGCAGTGCAATACAATTTACCTAGCACCGTCATTAAAGTCAGCTAATTCTTGAGCAAGAAGATCGCTCCGAACAATGCTTTGATATGTAGGTTTGTAGCGCCAATCCTTAAAGAGCAGATGGCACGCAACTCGAAACGACTGTTTAATTGAAGTGAATGATTACCTTTAGCCCGTTCCTAAAGAAGTTAGCGCATGCAAATGAGCTACAGACGCAAAAGTCTATGTTTTTGACAAATAGCTGAGAAGTTTCCTCAAGTTTCCAGAAATGGCGAGATATCGATTCTTTTTTTATGGTTTGATAAACAAACCAAATGTTGCATGGTCATACGAGTCGCAAAGGCCGAAAAAGGCATTTATTTCAGTGACGACTGGCAATGTTGTTGCAGTAGACAAAGTCAAAGTGAAGTTCTGTTGCCGTAGCAGACGACAGAGCTGTCATTGTGTTTATCTCCTAATCCGGTGTAAGTCCTAAGAAATTTCAGTTACTATACAAAGAACAGATTACGGCGTGACCTTGGCGGCACTAACCTCACTTCGAAGCGTACTGCCTCCATCTAAATAACAGCTTCCTGGTTAGACATACTTATAAAGTATCTCTCTTAAAATCTAAAGAAATATTGTACTCAATTTGGACATGTGTTATGCTGCTCTTCACTGACCGGTATTGAATACTCAATCTGTGAGTATAATGAAATGTTAAAAACAGATTCCCCATTATCTTTCCCTATTTTGTTTTCCCGTCATTTTGAAATATTATTCTCATTTCCTTATGTCATGTTACTATTATTATTTGTAGCTAGCGAGAAAGACTTAGCCAATCTTTGAATTGATTAAAGGGACTGATCACTGAAGAAAATGGATAGTTTCTAAAAGTAGGGATGATATTCCCTTTTTTACTGTAAAGCCGTATCTCAATAACGTGTTCCGTTTGGAGGGTGTGGATTTAAACATTAATATGATATTTTTCATATGATTTGTAAATAGAACTATAGGTACATAATGATGTATAGCAATAAATATCAAAGTATAATTTCAAAAATATATAAATAAGCACCCCAGTTTCAAATACCATCAAAGATTCTTTGTAGTTATTTGTCCCTAGAATGTTTACAACCTTCAGGAAACTGGAAATCTTTCTTGACCAAAACAGGCTTTGTTCAAACCTCAATATCTTGAGTTAGGAACAAGACATTGGCAAAGGTTGAAATGCCTGCAGTGACAACTTACATTCTTTCATTTAAAAAACCTTTATTTGTCGGTAAAGTATTCCTGATATCGCTTCCTGTGTTATTTGTATATCAATTGTGGGAGTGTTCATTAGTTAAAACCTCTCTGCTCGGTGATGCTTTGGCTAACGAAAACTCTTTGACGACATGAAACCTGACGAAACAGGTCTCACATCTTTCCTTCTAGCGTCTGCAGCCCTCATTTTGTACCTCTGCGTATTAAATCCAACTTGGAACGGACGCCATTTCAACGATAAATGCAATACATATATCTTATCATGCTAACTGATGTTTTTCTTTCTGCTGCAGGCCCTCGGGACGAACTTTCCTCTCAGCCCAAAAAGAAATAATTTTGAGCGCAAAGGGCTGACTAAGCTTCATGAAATATGCCCTGGGCAAGTCCCAGAGGTATTTCATTGGAACAAAAAAGAGGCATTTAGTAAGTTTAGTTGTTCTTACCAAAACATACACTTTCAGAAATCGTACTTTTTCAAGAAAAAAAAAGAGATACATATAAGCTTAATCAATTTGCCATATATGTAGTATATCATGAAAATTGTTTCATTAAACGTATTCACCTAGGCACTAAAGAGAAACTGTTAAGAAATCTTGCTTCCAGCTTCATTAAAAAGTACCAAAGAAACATTTTTAAACGTGCTGTCGGAGACCTCTGGTCAGAAGTCGGCAAAGAGAATAGTAGCTCATATTTGAATGATCGTGAACATCATGCTGCTACTTTATCATATAAGCAGTTATTTTATTCCTGTGCTTTTGCCAACAGTGATTATTCAAGATCTTAAACACTTCGAAGACATGAATTGTCCAATGATGAGAGGGACAATCGGAGAAGACCCTATTATGAATGTGGTTAAATTTGCGGCAACGTTACATCGATCAACTCATAAGAAATTCTTATCAGAAACGGAGTTTGAGGAACTTCGACGAAGATTCAGGTATATTCATAATTTAAAGTGTAGTAAAAGCTCATGACATGTTGTGTAGTTCGTATGCTCTTTTGACGCCTAATCTTGTTGTTGTTGCTATTTATCAGCATCGCGATGGAACTATATCGATGATAAACTGTCCATGTCCTGTTCTAGACGTATTGCATTTAGTTACTTCTGGTAAACTGTCTGTTCCATTATTTCTCGTTACTTTTTTGCACCTTTCAAAGGAATGATGAAATGCGCCAAATTCATTACAACTATATTTTTACCCACCCCTGGATCAAGGACGAGCCATCCCTGAACCCTTCAAAAGCTGTTAAAGATTTACAGTACTTACTCCATGGGGACGAAAAGGTAGTATCAAACACCAACGAACTTAGAGAGATATACATGACAAAGGAAGAATGTCTGATTCACGGGGATATGCACTTCGGTGCAGTTATGACAAACGGGACAGACGTCAAGGTGAGTGACATTGAAAAAAGAAAGATGAAGCCTACATCTCAGAGACTATGTGAACACCTAAAACAGAGTTCGTCTTTATCTTCCATTCCTTGAACAAATGGAAAGATAATGGAAAGATAACCATAAAGATAATATCTTTATCCATTGTCTTTCTTTCGCCTCTGTTATGGGGAAATTGTAGACCTTCAGGAAATTAACTTTTTTTTCCCCGATGGTACTGTGTACTTTTTTGGTTTTAGTCTAGTGTATACAATAATGGACAAATGCATGGATGAAAACAAAAATATAACAATATTTCTTTTAAAGTGCATTTACTTTCATTACATCTTTCACTCCGCTTGCAGATGATAGATGCTGAGTTCATCACTGTTGGTCCACCATCTTTTGACTTAGGGTTACTGGTCTCCAGTTGTCTGTACTTTTGTCACGTTCATAATCTGTACCCAAGAAGGGACGTCCCAAACTATGTGTCCAAATTAAAGAAAATAGTGTCTAAAGCAGGTATTGCCAAAACGTCATTTTGTAAGTTGCATCTGTCTAATTTGAGCAGTTTATCACCTTATGCAGACAGTTCCACTATCTTCAAGATGATATTTCACAAAAATTCTTGCCCACTGCTTGAACATATATTTGCCACTGCCGTACTTTCTGATTAAATAATCAATCATTTTTTTGCTGACTTATTGTTAAGCAAGAAAATTTGCTTTCAAGTATATCGCATTTGATGTACTTATGTCACATTAAGACATTTCCGGAATTTTTTAAGTTTTTACACAGAAGTACAACTATGACCACAACAATTTAAAGGCCCATAGTTCAAGAGCGCACAAACTAAGAAATCATTGCTTAGTTTATTGCATAAATATTACTTTTACATGAATACGTTAGACACAGTAAAGAACAAGCATTTACTCTCAAATTCTTGCAGTAAAAAAATATATACACGACGTTTCGACTTGGATGAGCGAAGAAGAATGTGTTTCCATGATGAGAGAAGCGACTGGTTTCACAGGTTGTGAGATGTGCAAAAGGTAAGACTCGTCGTTACTACCATTAACTAAACTTCATTATGTGACAATTGCCATCTCAAATTTCGATATCAGCAAACTATTTTTTTAGATAAAACAGTATCTATAATTTGTCTTATTTTGTTCAATGTTCGAGCTTTCGCTCTTAGTGTTGATTATAAAGGGAAGCATTGATGATAAATGGTGGAGTTCCTTGGAGATATAGAAACAGTTAGCCTATCCGTTTCATTTCAGAACTTTCAGCGTAGCTCACAATCATGAGGCCGACAACTACCCATTGGCAGAACAGGCGTGCGTCTACCAAGGAGTGAATCTGATAGCTAAGTTTAAAGAAGTTAACAAGATTGAGGATATGCTGAGACTAATGGAGTTGGATTAGACGTTTTCCTTCCTGATAAATACACGTAAACTAGTCACTGAGATGGTTATATCGATTTGATAATGCAGGTATCGTACGGTTATTAATCGAGTGCCAATGCCTTCATAGTGGATATCGTTTTACTAAAGTGGAATTGAGATTACTCATTACAGAAACGATGTGTAACAAGGGTGATCAATCAAGGACCAAACATGATCCTTACAAAATGTGTTTTCTATATCATATCCAATTTTTATGTATTATTATCAAAGTATCGGATGGCACAAAGGTATAAAACATACCGTTATTAAGTTTAGTTTTTGAATATATTTATGAAAAGCTGTAACCTAATTTTGGTAAGTTAAGGCAGTATTTCTGGATTGAAAGTAACCTTTTTGTTGATGTTCTAAATTGTTTGCATAGAATATTCCATTCGACACCCTTCAGATTTTTTATGAATGAATGCCAGTTCTTCAAATTATCGACTGGCTGAATTTTGAACTGCGTTACCGGATCAGTCGGATTGTGGCACGTTATATCAAATTTCTTTGTCGTTCTCACTCTAGATTAGTGGCGACGGTATGAATTCTACCACACCACCTACAAATTGAAATTCATCCTGTTTTCTTTTTTATGAAAAGTAGTATAGTAGACAAGTGCAATTACTGTTTAATTTAAAGTTCTCAATTTTGTTGCTGCTCGTGGGATGATGGTCACAGAAAGAGGCATCAATTTATCACTCGCCCAATGTTTGCTCCTTATAACCTTACATTTCATACATTCTTAACTTTTGAGCGTGATCAAGAACCATTTACATACGGTTGCCAAAGGTAATTGACAACTTTTAATAACGACAAACATGTCAGAGTTTTTTTTATTTTGGGCTCAATGAGAGTAACTTAGAGAGTCTAAAAATGACGCTATATTCTCTAAATGTAAAAGATTGATTACAGTGACCACTCTCTCAAAGAGGGGAATTTGATTTAGATTTCACTCTGCTCGAAGTGGATATTAACTCTAATTGAGTGAAAAAAAGTCACTCAAAGGAGAGTGGTATGTCATCAGAAGCAAGAGTTATCACTGTAGTCACTCTTTTTGTAGACTTTCACTCATATACAGAGTATAACCCCCGGGAATTGTCGTTACCTTTGAACCACTGACTATTTAGATTTATGATATATTCATTTACCTTCTCATATGATTGACAGACATAACAAATACGTGGTCGATACACCTGATACATCAATCTTCACAAACTTCACTTTTTATTATAGCTATTTGTATCTGGGGAATGGGTTGGTGGGTCAGGGGTTTGCGTGTGGTTGGAATAGAGGTACTTATTCGTACCCCACAATTGTTGGTCTTAGTCAGTCTGTCTGCTCAATAATGTTCTTAAGAGCAGATTTACTGGCTTTGTCTTGTTTATTATCAACAAGTTATCTTTTTCATTGTTGTTCATCTGTGAATATTCAGTTTTCATATGTATTCCTGTTTCTTATTTCATTTCTTTGTAAGTGGGCGGGGTGGGGGAGGAGATAATTAGCTAAAGTTCTCTGCGGGCTTTTTGTCATTACGCCATAATTTCCTTTCTTTTCTTCCTTGCTGTTTTTTTTTCTACTGTTAAAGTGAGTTGGGAATAGTATCAGAATGAATCAATTAGCCCGTAAGCATCTGCACCTGCCCCGGTCCAGCGATCTTTTGCCAGTAAAAATTATATGCATCTGGCCAACAACTCTGAAGTTATGGTCACCACCATAGACAAAACCATCCACTAACGACATATTTTGAGAAGAAATTCCAAAATTCAACCTCATGCTTGACTTCACGACGTGCAAAATTATTCCTACCATTATTTTGTTTTTGTACATTGTGCTTACAAAAACAGAATAAAGCACTCAATAACGACTGTTTCAAAGTTTAACAAATTTACCCTCTTCAAGGTACTTCTTTCTTTTATTTAGATAACAATCTATGGAAGTATTTTATCTGGAAGGCACAAACAACACGTGATCATTGTCAACCTGGACGGCATCTTCTCGAAACTGACCATTTTTCATAGATTTAAGTTAAAAAAAAGACCCAAAGAAAGAAGTTTTACATGTGACATAATAGGTATTTAATGTTGGTGGTAGAAAAAAGCATTGTCCAGGGTATTACGATTAATTAATCTTCCAGAGACTGCTTTGTTGCTTAACGCCAAGTGTCAAACATAATAAACGGCAGAGTTGTGGTAATGTACATATCCTAGTTATGTATCACTGTGCTTGCATGACCACTCAAGGCACTGGTATCATGTTCACCAGGTTTTGAAAACAAAATCTATATATAGGGTAAAAAGCCATAATTGATTAACTTCTTACTTACTTTGCATCCCCTGTTACTTGCAGTATTTACATAAGATTAAAAAGCGTCAGTCCCACGGACCCCGAACCCTAGGCACATACTCTATAGGCTTCAATAAGTACGCAACCTTGTCACTCGTGTTCTAATCTTTGTACGATTAGGAGGACTTCTCTTGTCTCACTGTAATGTATTCGATGTTTTTTTCTTTCTTTCTTTCTGTGCTTCTCTTGCCGAAGTCGTATAAAAACTACCTCTGTCTCTTTGCCTATTTCTCTTCAAACATAATAATTGATGCACCAATCGAATCACAAAATAAACGGAACATCAACTGTCAAACAAGGTATCTCTATCTATTTCTTTGATGTCCCTTCATCAACATGCGCTTTAATGTTTAAGGCATACTTCACTGCCAATGGAAAGTGTTCTCAAAAGAAAGAAAGAATGTAACGACCTACTCTAGATCACGGCCCACAGATGTAGATTAGGCATGAGCACAAGTTCTAAGTTGAACATAAGCAGACCGGGCTCGGCGCAAATAGTGAGAAATATATTTAAAAGGAAGGGATAAACTCGCCTAAACGATTTTGCAAGTTCTAGTAATCACGCGGTGACACCCGGTATTAGACTATGCATAATGGACACTGTTAAACATTCACCTCATGGGATTATCTTAAAATCTTTGACAAACAAAATTCTGATATGTGTTCTCAAGTCCAACTCATCATGCACGTTGCATTATTTGTAAAAATAGTGTTATCTTACAGCGAGATAACCTTGTATTATTTATCGATCGATTTCAAGTTGCCTCTATGCTTGAGGAACCCCTCATCGTGGTGTAGCTTCTGCAATTACAATTGATTAATTATTCATTAACCTACTGACGTGTATTCAAGAATGACGCAGCAGTTCTACCAAAGGCTTATACCATTTTAATAGTTCCTAGCATTACATTGATGGGAAAGCAGCGAAGGTTGTATGAGAAACGTCATGTAAGCCTACATCATCCTCGGGTGAATAGACATCATAAAGGACACGAATAGGTTTGAATAACATTTACTGAATATCATTCCCAGGTGACTAGTCAAGTGTGTTTGAGGTTGACTTTCATGAAGTGCACAACAAATTTTCTCTGTTGCGCTAGGTTTCACGTAAATCAGAGTAGAGTCAGTGACAGTCAATGAATTAGAGTTACAGATGGTTAAGTTTTGAATAATGTATTGGATAAGCATGGAAAACCTAGTGTCTACTGTAGGAACGTACGATGATGATAACACCAATTTTAGTATGTAATATTAGTACTCAACGAAATAGGCTAGGACATTAGCAGATTATGTAAAGGTTCTGACAGTTATGGGGTCTTCTATGGGTCTCAATTATTGATCCGTTTACCACCACGGATGATCTGCTAATATTTATACAAATTCACAATACAGAACGACTACGTCAATGCCCAATTCAATGCTTGGCGCCAAATGTAGCTTTTTATGAAGTAGCTTACAACTGAACCGACAGATTGACAATGACCATGTAGTGGTTTAAAGCTTGACTCTTACAGAGGTCCTCCCCATTTTAAATAAGCTCATAGAGCTTGTTAAAAAATAATGAAATTTTTCACACGTGTTGAGTATTACTCATATCTCGATCATAGATGATCAAACTAAGAGATTCTGAAGATCTTACGCACAAAGCAATTGTGATAGGGTAATTAACGATCAAACCCCACTTATTGTACATCTGTGACCAAACACTTTTACCATAGTGTATACTAGGCCTCTTCATATGGCCTCTTCAGTAACAGTAGGAATAGATACGTGATTAATTAGGCTAATTTGAAGTATTGTCATGCAATGGGTCCTTTCAAACTTATCACAAAGTAAAACAGTATCAGGTCAATGAGGATTTTTTAACTACTTCAGTCAATTCTGTGCGAATAGTCATGGAATTTTAATCTCAGGCAAGCTTCATATCTTTTGAAACACGTTGCTTTGAAATACAAGGCAGTACCAATTCTATATAAAAAGGTTTTCTTCTATTTACTTATCTCTTTTTTTTATAGTTTTTCACTTGAAACAGAGCGAGAAAAACCACCACCACCACCGACATAGATAAGCACTGAATTAATCGTTCTGTGCTTTCAGTGACTCACCGCAAGTAGTATACAAACCTGTCGTATTTTTAAGTAATAGATAATCCATTTGAGTTCGTGAAATAGAAAATTTACATACGACGCATTGTCGTACGATGATAAGTCGATAATATTGCAGGAGGTTGTTGGTTTAACCTTTACAGATAAAACAGATGCAAGTCTCTTCACTCATAGTCGAAGTGACGCCGCTTCTATTTCTCGTTTGATGGAAAAAAACATTTTGAAGGTCAGATTTAGTCACGCTCTCTGTTTAGTTTACTTGACTTTGTTATTTTTGCATGGACGACCCTCCGATAAGCCATTTGTCCTTTTGATATTGGTTCCATATCAAACTTGAATTGTGCCCCTTTTCGACCCCTAGGCAAACGTTATCAATCCAGATATTACAAGGCTGAATCTGCAACTCCGTAAAAATAATCCGTAGCCTACACGAACAGAATAACGATGACAAGTCATCCTCATTGGTGTTTTCAGTGTATAGCTGCATCATTAGTGCTTCTTAGTTATTTCCAAGAGACCATGAAATCTTAATAAAATTTAAGCTTTCTAGCTTATATGTGCCGGCCTATTAAGATACGATCTTATTTATTAGAGATCATTACTACAGAAGAAACTGAATCTTAATTGAATACCTAATACGAAAGTGATTCCTTGAAACGCAAGGTACATCGTACGATCAAGAAAGCTGCTGTAAGTGTTGATGCACACCAACGACTCATATCGCCTCTGCTTCGGTATACATCAAATACAGCCCTGGAACAAATTACTTCACAATGGCACTTAACTTGCACTTTGATTACTGTGAGAACATACTAGCTCACTGTTTCATTCGAAAGTTTCCAAACATTTTGATTTTATTGATTACGTTGTGAGTAGCTCGGTCAGTATTCAGATAAACACTTTCCATAGCACACGTGACGTATAGTAGTATGCACTCCCCTTCAAGTTTAACAATAAGACTGATCACAGTTGCGTCCAATGGACATGTTAAAAGTTCCAAAGATGTATCAACATGTCTTCAGTTATTTCAGGGATAATGTACTTTCGGTGGTATCAGGCAAAGCAGTTCATTGAAAACTATTTTACAACCAGAATGAAAATATGTTTGGAGCCGCAGTGCTTTATAATAGGTTAGAGTACGAAATGTGCCACACGTGTCATGGTGATGTTGTCCACATGCAAGCAAGAAGACGAGCATGTTTGTTTACCATCACTAAGTAGGTCATGTTATATCCAAGCTACTCCTGTTTTGAATACAGATAATGAATACATGCGTAGAGGATGTCGTTACTTCTTGCCAAGTAAAAAATAGTATTTCCTTTGGAAGTTTCAGAAAATCTGAGCGTCTGGGTATTTTTCTCTCTTCGTTGTAGGTAGGAACCCAAAAGACACCCAACAGACAACCCTTTGACAGCATAGTAAACGGTGTTTTTGCATGCCCCATCAAGGTAGCAATATGTTACCAACATTTGAGCAAATTTTGTGCACAGATTAATGATTTGGGAAGTCTGGGACTGCATACCAAGGACATTTCGAACATCGTTTGTATTTTTCTAAAATCTGGACTGCTTTCTACCATGCTTTTGAGAGTTGTGTCCTTTCAAACATTTTACCTTCAACTGACCATGAACCAAGTTGTCAGTGGTATTAAAATTCAACAGCAAAGACCTTTCAATTATTTTTTCTGGTTACATGATGTTTTCGCATTCTTAAGGAAACGGAAAATCTTTATGGACTAGAATGATCTTTCTTCAAACATCAATATTATGGGCCAAAATTTCACAGTTTCAAGTGCCTGGAGCGAGAAAATGTCCTCTTTCATTTAAGATTACTAACTTACAGTGCCATTGAAATACTTCTTAAATGAAGAATAAGCTAGTCCTATTTGCGATTGACATTCTTAAACTTTTACATAACATTTTTAAAGTATTTACAGGTAAGGTATAATTGACATGAAATTTTAAAAATAAGACTTCAAGAACGTCAGAGGCTGCACTTATCAAATAACAAAAAGCCAGTAAAAAAGTCTGGACAGAAACAGTATACAGTAGCAAAAATATCGAGAAAAATATGGAAAGACGTATTTGACTCGAAATGAAATACAAAAGGAGTAAAATGACTTAAACTGGGAAGGCCTGACTGAGAAAAAGTAAAATAAAAAGGTACAGAAAATGGAATCAGAAATTTTACAACTGGAATACTAAAAAAAGGAAGAGATAAAGGAAAGGTTAGGTAGAGTCTTCTTCAATGTTATATTCTGAGGTTGAAATGTTGCAAAGAACAAAATTCATTGAATCATGTATTAAATGTGAATGTATCTTCTGAAAGTAGAAGCATCGGCACACATTTTAATACTGGAATATATTTTGTAATTCTTCCTGTAAGAGATATTTTAAAGAATAAAACTGAATAATTAGTACCTCCATGACAGGTTGACAGAAATGAAGACGAAAATCCTACCTGCAATAAGTCAAACGTATATACCATTCTAAAACTAACTTGGATATTTACTTACATAGCAGAGTAAAGATTTTATTTACAATAGTGTCCTAAACTTAACAAAACAAAAATAAATGAAATCCTGAAAACATCACATTAAAATAGAAAAAGGGAATTTTCCCGGTTTTGCACTGCCTTTTTGACGTAAACAATGTACGGTTCGAATAGCGTGAGGAGCAATGTGACTGAGTGTGTGCATAGAGCTCCTTGTGTCATATACAAAGTATACATGGATTCAGTTTTGTGTCTCAATTTGAGCTCAATTTGACTACACCAGTGACTTAAATCAATTTAGAAATTTACACCATTGTATCATAACAAACTTCCAAAACTGATAACATAAAATAAATCGTCCCCCAAGTGACGGTATACAAGGGGACTTCCAAAACAATGTACGGTTCGAATAGCGTGAGGAGCAATGTGACAGAGTGTGTGCATAGAGCTCCTTGTGTCATATACAAAGTATACATGGATTCAGTTTTGTGTCTCAATTTGAGCTCAATTTGACTACACCAGTGACTTAAATCAATTTAGAAATTTACACCATTGTATCATAACAAACTTCCAAAACTGATAACATAAAATAAATTGTCCCCCCAAGTGACGGTATACAAGGGGACTTAATATCTTTGTAAAATGTTGTTCAAATCCTCGACCTGTTTGACTTCTTTGTACTTTTTAATTAAGTTTACACCTTGTCTGATACATGCCTGCTCAGCAAGTGGGTAGTTGTCCCTCTCGTGGAAGGCCGCTCCGCTGAATGTTCTGTAACAGAAGAACACAATTTATTTGTAATATTCTCCCTGACAGTATTTGGTAACATTTTGAGTACTCTTTCATCTTGTCTTCGGTAATCAAAGTCAAATCGGGTTTGTTTAACCTAACTTAATATGTGACAAAGTATAAAACGAATCAGTTTTTTGGAATGTTACAGACTAGATAAATCATGTTTGCTATAATGATCATCACACTCCGACTACAATAGGTATCTCCAACAACTTTTAATAAAACAGATTAGCATTCCAGTCAATAGGCCAGAACGTTTGCAATTTACTAAATCCGAAGCAGTAACTTAAAACGTACAGTATGTATAATGTATGTATAATCATGAAACCAGCTGTTCTACCTTTTCCTGAACGCGGATCAGTCATGATATAAGAATAGCAAATAGTGGCTTTTGTATAATCTCCCCTTTTACCCCTCCCTTAAAAATAGTGTAGTAAATGATAACCCTTAGTCAAACTAACATATCAACCAATTGTTTTGGAAGAATTAGTGGGACAGATTGTAGGCATATAGACTTTTTCCTATCGCCTCGTCATACCTCATGAATCGAGCGCCTCAGAATTCGTTACGTCATTTCTGCATTCTAGTCTACCGTGTTGTTCACTGGGAGTCGAACTATTCGTCACTATCAGTTGCCTTGTACACGCAGGTAACATAGGCCTACACACAATTCGTGGAACTACACAATGCACACGCTGAGGCGTTCAGGCAGGCAATGACACGCAATTCACGATCCGTTCCGCTTCAATACATCTTTTACCCTAGCTAGATATATGATCATCGCTACTGATGGTGACATAATGTTGGCACTTATGATCTCACTGTACCTTTTGCACATCTCACAGCCAATAAAACCCGCTGTCTCTTGAATCAGAATTTCACAATCTTGATCACAGAACCACCTTGATATTTCACTAACGTAAAGTTCAACTGCAAATAGATAACACATGCTGACAGTATAAATTTTACACCAAGGCATTATAAGTCTTCTTAGAAGATCTAAGATGATAAAAGTGTAACATAAATTTTCCTCCAAATTACTTGTCATTTGTTTACTTAAAACTATTCAATACGCAAATTGCAAAGTTGAGGAACTCACAATACCTTTCGGTAGATTGAGTCGGAGGGGCCGGGGGGGGGGGAACATTCCCAGGGCAGGGGTGTGTAGTACACCTTCACCCCACGGTATTGAAAAGTAAGGTCTATTTGCAAGAGCACTTCAGCTTAACCTAAACTCTAACGTAACATATAACACTATGGTTTGAATCTGCGTCCAGACACTTTCAACCAAACAATAATTTTAGCAAAACCGGGTCCTGAGTAAATGTATTGGATTTGCCACAAATAACATTGCCAATACATTCAGCAAATTGTTGACTTGGTTGTGAAATAATTTGGTCAGGGGGAATTGGTTAGAGGAGTGTGAGTCTCCCTAGAATCAACTTGAATAATCGGCAATTCATCTGAGAGTTAACAGATTGAGGCATGTATCCTATGTAAACAAATTTGCTGTAGTTTTTCAACGACCTCGTCCTTGAATAGTACACAAATTTGCAAATTAATTTCACGTAGCATTGCTTGAGAATCTATATAGTGAATGAGAGATATCGGTGACAATTGTACGAAGGTCGTAAAGGAGATTACCTGCAGCTGATATCATATCCTGAAGAGTGGTAGCAAAGTCTGGAACTTCTGGTTTAGGGTAAATGCGGTGAACATGGTAAAAATATTGCAAATGAGAAATAAACATGGCCAGGTCGAAAGAGGGCGGTCCAGTACAGATAAGCTCTGCATCTATTAACTGTAGAAGATACATGGTCGTGAAAATTTAGTTAAGTGCGATTTTTATGTATGAGAGAAGATTTTGTAACGGTATCATTAATTTAGTTTGATAAATCGATTGCTGTTTTTTTTTTCAAACTTTGCCATTTCGATCTTTTTGCAATTTCTATTCATTGTTGTTATTATTACACGATGACGCCTTTGCTTTTTCATCTTCAATGTGGACCAATCCCAAGTAGCAAGTTCAAGAAATGTGTCACTTAAATATCAATTTACTTGAGCTCTGTAACATTTTTTTTTGTAAAGCAATTGACAACAATTTACACCAGTTTATGTATCTCAAAAGCCCCATACGTATATAAAATAAAAATCGTGTCATTTGGTAATGCCGGCCCCATTGTGCTTATTTCTTTCGTGACATTGTGATCGATGAAACTTTCACTCCAAATTTAGAAGGTTCTGCATCCGTTCCAAGTTGTAACCGAGATGTATTCATGGTTACTACAATAGGTTATTATTTCTCACCTTGATGTCTTCACCACTGACCATTACGGCACCAGGATGTAAGTCCCCATGGAGAAGACATTCGCTTTTCCTCTTGTATTTCTCCCTGAGTTCGTGGTTGTTGGATATTACCTCGACGTCCCCGTACAGCAACGATTGGTACTCTCGACAGGCATCGGACGGATGCAACGCTGGATGATCCTTTACGAACGGACTCGTGAACATGTGGTTGTACACAAGTTCGCACATGACCTCATTTCTGTTATAAGTAAAAAATCTTGGTTTGTAGTGAGAAAGAAGAGCAGAGCAAAAGAGGTGATTTTCTTGTGGAATAAATCGGCCGGGTATATAGGTTAGATTCCTTGAGGGACCAAAATTGGTATAAGAGAAGAGGAGGACGCACCCGCACAATCCATATAATGTTGATAAGTTTTTTTTTTTCATATCAAAACGTTCCAGATGGAAACAAATATTTAAGACTGATTAGATTTATCCCTCCCTCCCCCTTTACTGCTACCTTGGAACCAGCGAAACTCTGAAATGGCCATCTCTTGTCGTCCTAAAATAGTGTCTACCTGAGATTGTGGGTCTTTTTCGGATTTCATAGAAGTCACTGCATTATTTCCGATTTGTTTTAAATTTCTGAATACATCAATGATAATAATACATTTCATACTTCTTCTTCATTAACATAGAACAGCCTTTACCGGAAACGTCTTTCAAGTTCGGTAAACTCTTCGGTGGTTAAGATGTGCTTGTGAGTTTTTCTGTGAAACGTCGCCACTGAAAGTATAACTTTTAGAATAGCGCCCTCTTTTATGCACCCTCGGATCAGCAGGTCATTCATGTCCTCGTAATGTTTTAAATCTTGCATAATCACTGTCGAGGATAGGAAAATATACATGACAAAAGCTACGCAATCATCTCGTGTGGTGGAGTGATCTCAAGCAGGAGTGACCTCAAGTAGCAACAGACTTGTAAATTCGTTTTAGGAATATAGGTAAAAATTACTTTTACCCTGACGTATTTGAGCAATAGTTTGTAAGGAATATAAAGTGGAGTGGATGCACAATCAATTGTAAAAAATTGTCATTTTAGTTCTCAAGTATATTAAATATCAGTGCCTCCACCTCTCAATTATTTCATATATACCCAAAACTAAGCTTTCACTGTGGTAAAACACACCGACACCATAAAAGAATATAAAAAATAATTGTGAAAACATTTTCTGAATTCAACTACAAATGAACTTCATAAAAAGCCATGCAACCGCTGTTCATATGTTACTAGTAGGAACGACGTAGCAGCAAAGAGCTGTCCATACTTGGTTATCAATAGCTGCTGTGCCAATGGATGTACACCCAGAAAGTGTGTGTGTGGGGGGGGGGGTGGGGTGGTTATAATAGAAGCAAGATTATTAGGGGTCCAATAATATCGGTTGTCTGTTCTTGAAGGGCTCATCCAGAAGTGTGAATTCGTTTGAATACTAAAGGTTCGTCTGTACCTTCACCAGGTGACTTTTAAATTCCTGCCGTGATACAATCGGTTAACGGGTATATCATTAAGAAGTTCTGGGATACCCTTCACCCACTGAGCTGCCACTTTAACCCAAACACTTGTCAGCGCATGTTCTTGTCAACAAGCAAAACTAACCAATGGATGTAATTGAGCACAAGGTAAATAAGATGAGCACGATAACCACAGAAAAGATAGGCCACTTACTGAAGGCCTCCTTTTTGTCCCAGTGGAAAATCTCTGGAACCTGTCCGGGGCATATGTCATGTAGCTTTCGAAGCCCTTTGCGTTCGATAGTATTTCTGTAAACATCCAACGGATATTCTGGTCCAAGACACTGGAACAATATGAAGCCAAAATGACGGAGTTGATAAAATCCTCAAACCTTATTATATGAAAATTAAATGTCGGGAAGAGAAAAGCAGAGGTGAAGGAAAGAGGTGGCGTAGACGACTGGTGGAAGGATGGGGACGGAATGTTAACTTTGGAGTAAATTTGGCATTCTGAATATTTTACGTAATCTCTGTATCTTCTACGCCTCTTTGTGGAAAGTCAGCAAAGAGATTTATATTATGGGGGAAGGTTTTGGATATTCCACACTCTAAATTAACTATGGTCAAACTTGATAATGAATTAACTACGCACCCACACAAAATCTGCTCAACGTATTAGACGTACTTTACGTTGTCCAAGTTTACCATATTTTGGGTCGGTTCATAGTTATCAGATCTATGGTAAAAGTTGCCCATAGTGATGTCGATTTGATCATGAGGAATGAAACCGATTTTTATGCAACCCTCCCAACTATGGGCAGCAAGCGTGAACCCAGAAGGGGTGAACGCCCATGCAACAAAAATTCAAGACTAACATTTTCACCGTATTAAGGTGGATCATATCTGACAATTTAACTAGCACTAATTCAATAGATCATGGTGTACCATGTACATGTGTATAGTGATATTTCATCGCAGACATCTCACTGTTGCTATACTTGTCATGGATTTGATGCAGAAACATGACATGTTGCGAACGCCATTTACTTTAATGAAGTCCGTCATATGGGAGACTCTCTCCAACACTTGGTGAATCTAGGGCATTCGCAAACAAACTGAAACTCCTGAATCCGTCCTGATAAGCAGACATCCCCAGGATACCTTTTACCTTAGAGCTGGAATGTGAGTTGAAAATTTATCGTAGTTTGACACTGAAAGTTAAATATGTTACAGCCACTACAAAACAACATTGTTGAAGTCCCATTTTTGCATTCATTTATACGTAGCTATTCCCATTTCTCTCTTTTATTTCAAGAAGTAGTGTGTAATGGCTAGGCTTTCTTCGAGAGGCTGAATTTTGTAGGACCAACAACAATGTCCAGAAAATTTTCATGTTTAAATATCTCGTAGATGAATGCATAGATTTCTCTCAGCTTCTGTGACACTTGATCTTTCCCCTTACTTTCTCTTCCCTAACACACTGACAAAGAACAAAGATAGATGAACGTACAGACGATTGCCAGTGCAACTCATATTAGAGTGCAATATGTGCCAAAAGATTAATGGTTACTCCATCTCGTCAACTGCATAGCAACTACGTTTAGATTCAATGTAACAATCATTTCGAATCACCTTAGTAAATGGACATGCGTGTTTCACAATGACAGTCTTCTTCGGGTCGGCTTTACTCGAAACCCTCAAAACAAAGTTGACATTCCCTACTCCAGGTTCGGCAAAAATCAAGTCATCAGTCTTCAGGAACTATTGTGAGCAGTTAGAAATTAAACAAGGAAATAAATCATAAAACGAGAGATATTTGACTCATGAAGCGATTTATTAAACATGGTTCGTTTCACCGTGTCAAGTATTTTGAGCTGATGTTTTCGCATTCATTCAAGGAGCTTTACAACGAAAATAGATCCTTACCATTAGACTGAATGTTGTACTGTTTTATACGTTGAAGTCTACCTCTCTAAGAGGGCTTTTATGCAACAACTCACAAGTATCATGTTTCTATTGAGCAAAAAAGAAGGAAACATTGGAAGAGTTAGAGTAATGTTTACAACCTAATCGTACCCGTAAGCAGTATTCACTTTCATGAACAGTAATAGAAGAACAGTCCTTAGAACTCAACAAAAAGCAGTCCCATTCCTTTGTTTCATCACTTTCCGTCCCAATCACAATTCCCTTCCCGCTCTGCCTTCCTCCACCCCCTCCCATCGTTCCCTACCCTTCTTCATTTTCCTTCCGGCCAGCCTCACCTCCACTATATCCTTTACACCCCTACCCCTCCGCTCCTCCCATCCGCTACAGCTTCTGCACTCCCCTCTGAAGAAATCCATAAGATTGCTTGCCTACAACACGTAATTCCACTAATGGGGAAATCTCTGATGACGTTGCACTTACCTTAGTAAAAGTATGGTTACTGTCGATATTCCTTAGCAACTTCTTCAGGTTTTCGTAATCCATTATTGTTTTTATATTTTATAGTGGAATGATGCTCAGTGTCGTAGAACTTTTGCTACTAAATGAACTAATCAATCCAGTCCTGAGACTTAAAATAAATGAATAAATATGACGTCAAGAAATATATCCCCGACATCACTAATCGCGATGACCGCATTGGTCCAATGGAAAGCTCATCTATCTATCAATAGAGATGACCCAGCCTTATCTAGCAACTGATAAAGATAATGTAGGGGAGAATGAAAGAATATTTTATAAAGCATAACACACAACCCCTGTATCAACACCTTGTTTACTTTATTAAAATAAAACGGGATGTAGTAAAGACCCCGCGATCAGGTTTAAGCTGGACGGACAGAATGAAAAAGCTGAGTTGGCCGTAACTGCGCGCAATCGAAGGAGCAAAAAATTATGCAACGAGTCTCGCAGGGGTCATCTTATTTTTCGAAGATAATATGTAAATACTTTCACAAAGATCTATAACACCAAGATGTAGTGAGGGTGGGTGAATCAATGGAGTCAATCTCATTTCAATTGAGTGAACCTGGACTTCAATTACAACGGCCAGCTAGGGCCGTCCCGACCGGGAAGGGGGTGTGGAGATGTGTCAACCCCCCAAAAAAATTGTGAGGGCGACGATAGTCGAAAAATTTGAAATATCAGTTGGAATTTTCTGAACTCAGTCTAGTACATTTTGTGACATAAAAGTATGAAACATATTGCACCAAATTGTGTCTAGCAATAAATTGTAATTGAAAAAATTCTCAGTGAATCTGACGTATCATTTGAATTTTTGATATGTCAGTCTAGAAGAGACGATAAAAAATATGAAATACCAATTAAAATATTGATCGAGCACATATTGTGACACAAAAGGATGCCACTTCGATCTAAGATTAAATGGTTATTGAACAAATTCTCATTAAATCTGCAATATCATTTAATTTCCCATATTTCAGTCTAGGAAGTGACGATTGTAGGAAAATCTGAAATACCTGTTGATAAGTTTTCATAGGCTATCTCAGTTTAGCACAGTTCATGACATAAAATATGCCAAAATATTGCCTCATATTGTATCTAAGCTTAGACGGTCAATGAAAAGTTTTTCAGTAAATCTGAACTACCATTTGAAAGGCTCATATTTTACTACAGAAGCGATGACTGTCTGAAAATCTGAAAAAAACAGGAATAAACTTTCTTGCACTGTAATTTCTCGGAAAATAATTGACTGAAATTGATGCTACTTATTGCACCAGATGTGTTTCTAAGGATACATGATACTTGGAAATTTCTCAAAAAGACCCCAAAAAGAAAAATTGTTATTGTTAGAAAGTAAAAACTGTTGAATTAACTTTTCTAAAAATTAAATATTCTAGAAAAGAGCAATCCATGTTTTAATAGAATGATGTTTTTCTCATTAAATGGGGAATTGCAGACATGAGATCCCTATTTCAATGCTGGGTACAACCCAGGACACCTGGGAAGTGCCGTTTGGGGTGCCTTCTAGGATTTTGTGAAGCCCAAATTTTTCTTGTACGCTCAAATGATGGTGTCACTGAATCCTAGCCCTGAACCCATGGGGCGCACAAATTTGTATACTCTCAGGTCCGAACCCGACTCCCCACCCGTAGCTGAAAAACCCTGGTTAGGGGCCACATATGTCACTTAAATAACGTATGGACAATAGGTGCTTCACGACCATTAGACGCGGTGCAGTGCCCTGGTAATTTCTATTTTCTTTCTGTTTACGTTCACTTTGTGTCTATCCGACAAAACTTTTGTATTAAAACTTCGCTGACGATTTTGAGCCACTTTTCGTGAGACTTTTTGCTGAAAATTCCTTTTTATTACCATTTAAGATTTTTGTCAAACTGCAGACACGATATCCCTATTTTAAGGCCGGGTGCATGCAGCTTGAGTACATGCTGGAAGTGCCCATTCCCAAAATGTTCTTGTAGGTTCCACCCCAATAATGGTGGCGCTCCACTCAGAAAATAATCCTGTTAATAACTAGCAAACAAAATTCAGGTGGGCAATCCCCTTCCCCCGAAAAAATTCTACGCTATATGTATTCAGCCCCCAAGTAGTATTTGCCAAGTAGTTGAAGAAAAAGGTGGATTTTTGCAGCTTGACTACACTCAGAAAGTGCCGGGGTGGGGGCGGGGAGATATCAAAATCCGTTTTTTGTACTTTCCGAGCCAAACAATGTTGACACTCCGCACAGATAATCCTGCCGTTACTCCCCCGATATGTTTTGTTTTTACACTGCCGAGCCTGATAGTTCCCTTGATGAAAGAAACCGAATCCCACATTTTATACAAATTGTGAATCTCCTCCTTATATGGTATTCCCCTGTATGATAAGGTGTGGTTCTAGTGTTTAAAAAAATCCAGCCAGTCGGAATTTCTGACCTTTACACCCACCCCCTTTTAAAAGATATGATCCTAACTACCGTCCTGGGTCAGCATGTTTACTTGAATGAGCCCACTGCTTAGGTACGTCGCCTGTTCAAGTCTTTATCGATCATTCACACATGTAAACAGCGTTGGACTCTAAAAGAACGATGGAACGTCCTCAATGGGGAACTTTCGGTTTGTACGTCCACATATTGCTCTTCATGGAACCTTAAGTCATTTTAAGTCTCTTAGCATGGGTCACGTCCTTTTCCTCACCAAGTAGCCAAAAATCGAAAACGCGGCCATCGTGGTTTTGCTCTTTGGCTAGTCGACGAGGGAGTTGACTTGACGCGTGAGCGAAGGTCTAAAATAACGTAATGTTTTGACGATTGACTATGTAGACCCACAAATCGAATGCTTCCTAGTGTGTGCACATCCGATCCCGTTAATGCTGCGTGGGATTACTTTTGTGATATTGTGTGTGCTATTGTGTGCTGATGATACATACAGTTAGTGCATCGTCGGAGCAGGGGAGGTGTGCTAAAACACCTCCATGGTTAGCATAAGGTATACATAACACTCATTCATTTCTTGTGTGGTTAGAGTCGGCATTGTCCAGTGATTTAAAATGGGTTCCCGATCCCGTTGCGGTCGGAGGGTGTACTGTGGGAAGCTAGGTACGGTTTCAATGTATCGTTCACTGTATATTGCATGATTGGGACGTGAGCATACAACTATTACTGGGAGTGCTTACAAATACATGGACAGTTCTTCTTTTTTTTAGTATGGAAATGAAGACAATTTGCACCAGATGTTACAATAATATTTTCCCATTAATTTACGTTTGAATCCAACCACTTGTACATATGCCTCATTGAAAGATCCGAGGGAAAGTAATTGTAAACCGGGAAAATTAATTCTTTTGTTGTGTGTGTATTCTCTCCCTCTGCTACTTTAATTCACTTCGCGCAGCCTGCCCTAGTGATAGTGGCGTCCAAATGTTTTCTTTGTAACCATAAAATTATAATATGATAAGTGCGTAATCGAAAATACTTCGCAGTGTCGAAGGTGAACAGACGAAAGATTAATGGTTCATAAAACACCCGTTAAGAGTACCTGCGCATATAATTCCTAACATGTATCATGTTATAATTTTGTCATGGAGAAAAGTGTATCGCGATCACGCGGTAGGGTGTAAATCAAAACACGATGTTTTTCCTTTGTACTATCTTACCCGACTTCCCAGTCTAAGTAGCCCACTTGAAGAGATCTAATTCTCTGACTAACTAAATAAAAGACTTAAATCCTTCTTAAAATTTTCATTTTCTTTCTCCAGTCTAATCACGACGCGGTTAAAACGGTTTTGAATCAATCTGGTGTTGCTGAGACTGAAGATGAATTTGCCGATTTCTAGAAGGCTGACTTGGTTGCTCGTCATTTACAAGGTCACATCGCTCGGTGAGTCATTTTGTTTCAAATATTCATTATCTAGCTTCAAGGTCAATATTTCAGAGAAAAAAGCACACACACACATAAAAAGCAAACTTATTAAATGAGGTAATATAAATTTCATCGTCTAACGTCATCACGATATCATTGTATCATTAACTTTGATTTGATGGAATGTTGAAAGAATGCTAATTTGACCTGACAAAATGAGTATTAAAAAAACCTATGAAACCTGAAGTTCAATTCATGTTTGCTTATTTTAGTAGAGTACCTTTTGCCGTATCAAGAAATAAGTGTATTATTTGTTTAAAGTGAATATTGTTATCTTATATTATTTATATGTAAACTTCCTCCCAGGGTTTTCCTTAGATTTTGATGAGGAAAATACGGCGTTGGATACCTTCGAGAAGAGATCGGTTGAGGCCAATCCGAAAGACAGAGAGGATAATATGAAAATTCTGGCAACTAAACTTGGAGAAGAAATCAGGGAAAAACTTCGTGAGATAGAGGAGAAAGATTTTGGTGAGGATGACGAACGTATTCGGAGTGGATTTAACGAGTTAAGCCCACAGGAAAGAAGCAGCAGCTTGAAAAATCTGGCAACAATTATTGGAGAAAAAATTGGGGCTGAGCTTGGTCCTAAAATAAGAGAGTTAGCGAAAGAATTTGAAAACGAAAAGGATGAATTCCCAAATCGTCAGAAAAAATCATCTCTGAAAAAGCGTGCGTTTGCCTTAATTGGGATTGTGGTAGCCGCAGCTGCCCAGATAGCTTCAGCGTACATTGTAAGCAGTAGCAATTAGACACGGAACTCAAACTGACTGAATAGTGTCAGAAACGTTTATTGATGCATGTCATTAGCTCACATCGATAGTAAGGTTTGAATCGGATTTTTCACTTCAAGCTTCTTATAATCTATAAGATTATTCTGATCTTACATTAATTATCAAATCATCGTTTACCTATTTTTTCAAAACATAATTTTAGATGTTATACTACATGGGAAAATAATTTCCAGTATATTTCCTTCTTTTTCAAGCGCGTTAAATTTCTTGTATCATGATAATCTGCTAAAGAAACACAGGAATGTCTCTTATACATATCTTTTACTTCCATGTTTTTGTACATTGTAACTTTGTAACACTTCTGTAGTATTTTAAGAGATTACTCACTTGCTTGTTTCGTTTTCATTTGGTTAAAGAAGGTTGAATAAATAACCGAAATCTTCCAAGCCTGGTGCTGATCCTTTTTAGCATGTATTTGACTCTCATCGTGTACCTCATTCGACGTATATTTAATTTCTGGAATTCGTGTTTGGTCCTACAAGATAATCAATTCGAAATATTCTTCGTTTCCTGTATCTCAAGCCAAATTTGTCAAAATATATGCACGTGAAACAAACATTTCGGAAATTAGTGAGTGAATGAGTGAAAAATGTCGAACAATTTAAAGATTGTGAGAGCCGTGTGTAAATTGCAACTACTGCCTGTGAACTCTGAGACACCACACTGAACGTTGATTATTGCTGTATTCTCAAATCTAATGGGCACGCGTGTCAAAATTTGAAGTTAAAAAAAATATACCTCACATGGAAATGCCCTATTAAAAGAAGTCGTTTTCTTATCTCGACCTGCCAGGTTGAAAAGTAGTTTTCACGAAGTGAGTGGAGGGTGGGGGGGGGGGGGGTGGGCGTTGGAGGGTGGATTACTAACTATGGACCAACATTACGACTAATGTCATAGTATACTAGGTGCTTCGACGTGGAAGAAGATGGCCACACTTTAAAGTTCAGGGCTGCCACCTGGCAGTAACAAAACAAAAGGAGGTATTATACATAGTAACGCCATTCTAGGAAGCTTTAGAGTGGACGACGTGGCCGTCAACTACAAAGAAAAAGTCACACCTGGATGAGGATACTGCTACGCATGAAGATAATTCAACAGTGGGACTGCTTCCCTCCCCTGTTTGGTATGTCTGTTGAAACCATAGAAATAGATAAACTAGAATGACGTCACTATAACTACTCGCACACTGAACAGTTGAAGTAGAGCAATAAACGATAGGCCGCTCCCTACGTGCAGTAAAAGGAAATCTGCCTTCGACATTTGCCGTATATAATGCACGACCCAAAAAAGTGTTATTTCGGTATCTAACTACATCTTCGGAGAAAAGAGAAGTCACTGCAATGGTTTGATTTTTCAACCCCGCAACGTTAAGCTATTGGCCAGTTATGTTATCCTAAAATTTCCGATGGGTTTATGCCACGCAGTTTCACGAGAACGCCTTTTGCCATGCAGAGTTTGGGCTTTACTTATTGTCCCATGACGTCATTCTCGTTTATCTATTTCTCGCGTTAGATAGCGTCTGAAGTACATTGAAAGTTACGATCTCATATTTTGGCAATTTAAGATCTTATTTAGACAATGTTGAGGTCGTATTTTAAAAAATTCTTTGTTGAATCTGACCTTGGAATGCGTCACTACTGTTGGGAATGCCGACCGCCAAAGTGTTTCTATAAATTCATCACGGACAGGTGAGAGTAGTGACAGTTGTATGCTGTGCAGCTCTCTGAAAATTTTGAATACGTAGTTTTGATGGTAAAACGTTGGATGAAGGTTGTACGAAGAGGCAATTTAAATTTCGTAACAAAACAGTGTAAATGTAAATTAAAAATTAAATTTTAAGTTCACCGACTTTCATAGGCGAGTATGGACTCTCCTCTGCTTTGGAGAAAGCCAAGAACGAATTTGCCTGCAAAATGATGACGAAAATTTCTTCGAAGTTTGAGTAAATGATGGCACATTTAAAAGTGTGAAACTATTAAATGTGATGGATGTATGTTCGAATGGATTAAAACTAGTAGACCACCCGGGAAATGGACGAAAACTCCACTCGCATATGTTCTAAGCTGAATGTTCCCAGCCGTGAATTAACATGCATCCACCGGAATTAAAATTCAAGGGTGAACAACCCTTACAATAGATTAAATCAGGGAAGGGGAGTTTGTTACCCCGGAAAGGATTCTAATGCACTGTGATGACCAGTTTTTGTCATAAAAGGGGATTGGGAGACATGGGAGGTAGGGCAGGCAGGACTGGATGGACCATAGGTTTTCAGTGGGGACAAACGGTAACTACACCGTTTTTCTTTCTTCTGGATATCTTATGATCTCTTCATAGACTTAGAACTTAGGGTTATGCGATGATCATTCATAATGAAAACCTCAACTGATCAATCACATGTCGGGACATGGTGGGACCTACCTTCCTTGTAGAAATCATACTATTGTGACTTTCAAATACTCTAATGCAATCTTGATTTTAAAAATAAATTAGTGTCTCCTGTTGTTCAAGTTTCATTCCAAATTGTTACAACTCAAAACCAGTGAGCATGTCAGTGAAACGGTTTAAACCATGAACAACCTCTCAGAGGTACTCCAGCCACCACAACCCTGTTGACACCAGTATCACAGGATCACTAGTAACCACAGAATACTTACATATTCACGCTGGTGGGCATGTACGGTACCAATACCGATATCTCTGTTATTTATATTGACATTTTTGAAAAGTTGGCCAGTTTTTTAGGGGATTCAATTGCAATAGGGGGAGATTGTAACTTCGTATTCTCGTTAGAACTGGATGAAATCGGATGACAGGGTAGGACTAATTTGAATGCCCCCGGGACGAATGTTTGTTCTTAATGTCTGACATACTGAATACAATATCCTTCCTTGCGCAAAAAAAAAAAAAAAAATCTCAAATCATCCACTGGTAGCCTCACTCGACTTAAAGTAGCTCAAGAAGAGCTATTACATTATAACGATTTTCTGTTGCAAGGGGCAAATAATGACAATAATTAGATGAGTTGGAAGATGGGGAAAGGAAGATGAGTCGAAGGTGGCAAAAAAAACCAAACATTTTTGTTTAATTTAGGAGAAAGAAACAAACAGATAACAAGCCACTCAGTTTCCTCAACTTTATCCAAACTTATTCTCTCTTCAATTTCTCATTCATTTACTATTGGGGATTGGTAAAATCTATACCCGGGCGTTGGAAAACTTCTTTTAAAATTGCAACAGAAACTCAAGATGATAATCCTTTTATATTACAAAAGGTAATGACTTGTCCTTCTGTTGCCCATTTTGTTTATCCCATTCTCTTAAAGAATATTTCTGTTGCTGCCGCTGCTTTCAGGAAGTGGCACAAAGATTACTCCTTTGATGTTGACAGGTGATCTTTTTCAGTATGCCATTTGGAGGTATTACCGACACAAACTTGTACTTTCAAATCAAGTTTTGCATATTATTGTGAAAGTTTCTGCCCTCTGAAAATATTGCAGGCTCTTCTTCCTGCTCTTACATGAATCAGTTTTCCATTTGTTCTCTGAATGTAGCTTTGTTTCAACTTTAATTTAACTTTCGCTTTTATTTTTATTTTTAAAAGACATCTTTGGCTTCCATGCTAGAGACTGTAGCCCCTACAACGTTTTGATTTTACATCTAAGTATTATTTCATTGTTGTTCAAGGAAAAAAGTTGATTAAAAAGTTGAAAGTTTTTACCATAAACTTCATGTGGCTGTGACAGTAGAAAGCCATAGAAAGAACCGCAAAATTTACACAGATGAATTGAAAGTAATTAAAAGTAAAGAAAATAATGAATGATTAAATGATAAATAAATGATTTCTTTCAGTTAAAATGAGCACATTGAGCACAACGACTACAGAATGTAAATTAGAATTCAATGTAAATCACTGAACTTTGAACTATCGTAATATGTAGCTACACATGTTTGTGGGTGGGGTTGGAGAGATATAATATAAAATATGAATTTGACAAAATAAAAAAAATGATAAAAATCACATTTTTCGAGTATGTTTTGCAGAAAAACATCAGCAATCCTGGTTTTAAATAAGGAACCTTCGGTGTTGATTTGCAAGCTTAGTCTCGGGACTTGAATATGAATCGTGGGACATTTATTATTCTTCTCATTTTCATACTAAAACTAAACCAGGCACTACGTAGTTGTGCCAGTTCCTCCAAAGATGATATTAACAACTGTTTTAAACATTTTGTACAAAGTCTTCAGTTTCAATGTATTCTTTATCTTTTTTCATCAATTACCGTATTCATCAATTGAAATATTTCATTTTCACTCTACTGGGGCAAATGTCGCGAGGGTTGTGAAGAGGTTGCATCAAATCTGAAGTGTTGTAAATCAAGGAACGAATTTGAAAACAATTGAAGGTCCCTTGAATTATCAAGTGCCCGTTGAAAGTCGTGAGTTGTGAACTACACTCGCGTTGCAGGGAATTTATTTCTCCTGGCAGAATCATAAGATGTTTGACTTTGTATGTCCTGTGAATAAACATGTGGAGAGGGATGAATCCATCAATATCCTGGGTTATCTCGGCTGAAAACAAAATTTGTTTCCCAAACGCACATAATGACCTAGAAAATGACTAGAATAATATTCTTGATGTACGAAATAACGGTCCTGTTGTCCTCACCTTGGAAAGAATAAGAAAGTGTAATCGATAACATCGCATTTACATTTACATATACGCATTTACATTTACATATTAATGAAACACGTACAGGATTTTTTTGAATGAAATCTTTTGCTCATTGAACTTGCATCAAACTTCACTTCGATGGCAAAGGAAGCAATTAATCAATATGTCCCGTGTTTCATTCCAGTTCTTGGGAAAGTGAAATTCCTTTATGAGGTTGACCTTCCCAATGAAGAACTGAAATAAAGAGAGGCTTGACTATAGGCTGAATAGTAAAAACCTAACCAGCGCTGTTGAGGATGACATTAGTTCGACAATTGGAAATTCAACCAAAATGTATGGCAGCGAAGACGACCATGGTTATCTATGGGATGATGAAACATGTCCAGACTATCCAAAAATGTTCTCTTCTTACAGAAAAGAATTTTACTTTATGTAAAATGTTACAGTCAATCAGTTAAGGACAGATTTAGAGAGAGAGGGCAACCGTACAAAGTCGTTTTTTTTTTTGGCAGTTTCCTCTTTTATTCTCTTCTGGCAATGTAGTCTTGTGGCAAATTTTATTAGGAAATGCCCTCACATTAATTTCGGCAAAGGGCCTTTCTAAGACAAATCAATTCTGATCAATTTTAAGAGTATGCTGTTCTTCCGACTTTGCCCAGGACAATATGTGAAAAACCCCTATCAGGTCAAGTACTGTAGCGGTTTGTCACACTAAAATTGCAAAATCATTGTTTGACAATGAAGAGGATGTGTTTTTTTTTGTAAATATAATGTTACAGTTTCAAGTTAATGAGTCCTTTTTCAGATTAATGGTATAAATCCACAAATATGTTTAAAGTAACTAATTTTCTTGTGAAACTTTGAGACAAGTTTTACACATGAACGGCTCTGATGGATTGCCGGATAAATGAAAATAAAGAAATGCAAATTACAAGAACAAAATATTGCTGGATGTACTTGAATATGTCAGCAGAATATATGACTTTGAAATATTTCAAAACAGAAATCGATACATTTCACGATGACAATGGAAGCTATGATGACAAATTGATGATTCATAAAACACATTCAACCGATGTCTTTGTCACAACGTGTCTAAGTAAGTTCTTGATTTATTATCAAGTACATGGCATGATACGGCACGATGTTAAAATAAATTTCAACCACTCTCTCCAAGGTCTTAAACTTCCTGATAACTCCTTATCCCTACTTGATGGGCGTGAAAGTTTTTCTTTTTTAAAATTTCCGTATTGTTCTCTATGCGTTTTGACTGTAGTTCACATTTTTCTCCTACTTGTATTCATGACTTTTCACACACTTCGATGGAAAAATTTATCAGTTCAAGTGGTCAGCTCTTAGGATTCTGGCTCCGCTCTTTTGGTCGTCAAAGCTGAATTTCTGCCGGGAGTGAAATTTTCTTGGACCAGTCTCGTCTTAATATAAATGCATCACGGGCAGAATAATTTGGGTATATTGTCAGTATTCTGTACATCGTCTTAAGCCGAATGAAACAGCAAACATCCAATTAAGATGACTGTACTGTTCCTATTAGCTTAATCTTACTTGCTAACATACTTGATTATAAAAACATATCTATGACGGCAGTGGAACAAACTTAGTACGTCTGAAATCTTAAACAATGTAACTAACATGTTACATGTAATACGATTTTGCTTTTCGTTCTGCTTTGAATTCAATGTGGTTGTTACTAACTTGATACCTCACCCTGAGCTTACTCTAGGAAGTACTGTTTTTTTTTACAGATTCTTATTTTGATGATGATTTCTTTCGATTTTCATCCATGCAAATACACACTTCCTCCTTCTAGAAGGTTAAATAAGTTATCAGTTAAAAAGGTAATAGCTAAAAATTACATATATTATATATATATATATATATATATATATATATATATATATATATATATATATATATATATATATATAATATGAAACTTTCCAACAAGAAACAATGATTTTGTTCCTTGATGTAACATCATGTCACACTTTTAAAAAGTTACAGACATTGAAGCATTTTCTCGAAAGTGTTTTTATCACAGGTAAAATATATATGGATATCTGAGCATTTCATTTTTACTTAGAAGGAAGATTTATGAAGTGCCCATTCACCTGAACTGGCATTGTGGCAAAGGTAATCTCAAAATACAATATCGGCATTATGAATGCATTTGCTGGATGTTATACAGAGAAGTTGCCATCATTTTTAAGATTAATTGCAGCTTTACTCTTCCCCGTCACTTTCAAAGAAACAGGCAAATATCACTGAATGGGATAACAGTTTATCTTCTGCATTAGTGTAACATGCAAAATACACAGAAAAATACAAACTCGACTGACATTCATATTTCATACAGTGATAGCTAAATATATTCCAATGTCTTCATTAAATAGTAGTCGTTATACCTTGGTTTGTTCTTTGTGATTCTTCTTTTGGAACTCTTCTTTTGATCTTTACCATTCTTACAGAATTCTCATACCTCATGTTGCCCCCAAACTGCATTTTGGTAAGGATTTACACTAGTAAGAACAATACAGCTGCTCTGGCAATAAACAAGAAGAAAAGAAAATGCCTCAAGTGTGTTACCAAATCGTTGTTTGCAACCAACTGTTACCAAATATTCAGGACCGAAGTAAGTTGAACTGTTTCAAGTGCTAGGCGCCTGACTGACAAACACTCAGTAATGTCGTAGTCACCAAATGACTGATCAATGGATCGTAAAACACATGTGAAGAGTAAATCCGACATATGATTACTTACGTCTGTCATACGATCACTTACATAGATTATTTTCAATAATTATGAAACAAAAAAAAAAAAAAAAACAACGGAGTCGCTTTCACACGGAAGAACATAAATCAAAATGTGATGTATTTACTTTGTATTATCTTACCCAAGGGAAAAGTTTAATTAGTCTACGTTTTTAGTTACAATCCTCCAACAAATAAAAGGCGAAAATTCTTCTCATAATTTTCACTTTCTTTGCTCATTCGAAACATTTAGAACAGTTTTGAACCAATCTTGAATTTGACGATGAAGTTCTCCACTACTAGAAGTCCATACTGGTTGCTTGTTTTTTACAGCGTCGCAACACTGGGTGAGTTAATTCTTTAACATATAATTATTCTCCACACTGAAATTTTATACTTAAGAAATGAAAGGAAACGCTGTTATTCTTAAGTGAAGTAAATTAACTCGCTAAAGACTCTGTCAACTTCCAACGATAACGATATTTGTGTATATTACCACCTTTTGCTTGGACGAAACTTTGAAAAGTGAATATGTAAAAATGCACAAACACGTACCACTGAAGACATCATACAAATGTTTTTGCAATACTGTACTGTGGAAATAGTTAAATTGTCTTAATCTTCTGTCCTTCACTTTGATGTAAATATCGATGTTTGATGAAAATACAGATGCTGTTTGTGTGTCATATAATTTGTCTTGTATTACCACTGTCTACGTTTGGAAAGTTGAACGAATTTATAGATTCTGTCTGATCAGGATGAAATCCTTTTGATGTAGCCCTTGAATCCAATGGCAGATTAAACTTCCTAATCATGGTGTGTACCCATTTAGCGCCAACTTTCGATCTGATATTGTATACTTTGCTGTATATAATCTCTCTCATTTTTAATCAATTTTATTGGGTTTTTTTAAACTCTGTGCTATTTCGCTTACTTTGACTAACCGTTTTGTTCTAACTTCAACCAGTAACTCGCTTTAGCCTACCTTGGCTGTTATATTACAATAGTCCATGTAAAATCGTATTGAGAAATGAAGATATAAGCAAATCAATGTCGTGGACGTGGGACACTGTGTTAGGTATGTTGAAAAAGTGTAACATACGTAAATTATGTTTATTGTGAATGGATGATTGAGTTGTACTAATATTTTTCCCCTGTGATAGTTTGCTATTTTTAGATAAATGCATATGCGATTAATCTCCACATAAAGGCAAGTACAGTTTATTTGGAGCAATGGACGTCCTATATTTGTAAGAGGGATTATCGTTATTTCGTGTTATCCACTTTATGTTATCAATTTTCCTCTAGTGATTTCTTTCGACCTTGATGAAGATGATACGTTAGCTAACTTGGAGAAAAGACTGGTTGAGATGAATCCAAAAGAAAGCGATGATAGTATGAAAGCTCTAGCAACAAAGCTTGGAGAAGAAATTGATGGAAAAGTCGATGATAAGACAAAGACAAGAGATTTCGACCAAGGTGAACTTATTTCGAGTGGAATGGAGGATCTTAATCCAGAGGAAAGACGCAGCAGCATGAAAGATCTGGCAGCACAACTTGGAGCAGAAATTGGTGCAGAGCTTGGTCAGAAGATAAACGCAAGAGCAAGAGGTGAAGAGGAAGATGACGAATTCCCGAATCATGAGCTGAACAAGAGATATTCGAGACGGAATCGCTGGCTTAAACGACTGATACACAGAGCTGTAAGGAAAGCTTTATTGTCCTTACGTAGGAAATGTAGCAAATGTAAAACATGTTATAAAATCCTAGGTTATCGTGGCTAAAGCACACGTATCACAATGATATATACAGTAGCAGGTGTTAGATTAAATCAGATGTCTCCGAAGTTAAATTGAAAGTTCTATACTTTAAAGGTTACTATTCTGGTTAGTGCTATTATTTTCATTGTAGAAATATCTAAATACTTCTCTATAACATAGTATCAGCTGTCATAGCTCTGAAAGGCATCGTTGTCTAATTTCTACTTTTTGCTATTAATAATCATTAACTCAATTTGTCAATATGTAGGCCTATGCGTGGGTAGCAGACATCCGAAAATTAGTTCTTAGACTGAAATATGGAACGTCGATAAAATCAAACTTAAATTAAAAGTATCAATATTTCTAAATGCAATTTCAGTTTTTAACAATATTTGTGCAAAGTGTTCTGAAATACGGATTTCAGAAAAAAAACACACAAAATAAATCCATATTGTCTGTTGTGATAATCTCTCTTGTTCATATTTTCTTGTTATAGATATTTTAAATGTAAAGTAGGCATATAAGGGTTTATACTGGGTACTGTGATAAAAGATTTACAATGTCATCTTTAATTCTTAAATGAGTCTTAAGTTGATTTCTTGTTTTCCTAAACTAGACCAGTATAGTTGAACAATTGTTTGATTTGACTCAGATTATCCCCTGACAAATACTTACAAATTTACAATTTGACTTTTTTCCTCTTAGTCCCTGTCCCTTACGCCTATGGCTGTAATGACTATTTCATACAAATTCATGTTTAAAATCCATGCTTACTCTGTTTTAAAAAATGACCCCTTTTGTTTGCTCAAGTTCTCGTAATTAGCCAAATAATCAGTGGGTTGTCTACAATTTTATACGTTCCTTGAGCCAGATAAAAACTCTAAGAATACTTATGTAAACAAGCTGTCTTTCTGCACTAGTCTTAGTGTGTTTGAAAAATTTGTTAGTACTTTCAACCAAATAAGGTGAACTGCCATGCCCTATAGTCTGCCCTTCATCCATTAATTGACTAAACAACAACAATTACAAGAAACTTACTCTTTCAAAATATTTAGCTGTGTCTTTATTTTGTACTGTTACTCTTTCTATTAGTTGCAATATGTGGTGATACTGCTTCCATTCTCATGACTTTCACAGTTTTAAATTACTCCATGGTTGTCAGTATATCAATGTGCTCATGCTCAGAGCTCTTATCTGAACTCACGTTAACCACAGAACCATCAAAATCCATTTTCAGACCTTTAATTCATGCAAATTCTTATCTATTGTGATGGATCGGATAAAAAGGAACAAATGATAGTAAAAAAAGAAATAGAGAAACGACAAGCATACACAAATAGTTACACACAGGTGCATACCCAAAATACAAAATGTACAGGGACACACCCTCCCCCCCCCCCTGCCGTTGGTATAAAATCCTACTAGTAAAGGTATAAAGATATTGGTGGAGACAGAGGGGGTAGGTACGATTAAATAGTTTTATATACTTTTGACTGTGATACGGGTCTATGCCAGTCTCAGTTGCACTGTGTCCTAATTTTGTGCAGCTAAGATATCAACTTGAATATATTTCGGTGATTCCTTTTTGTTGGTAAACCAAACAATTCAGGTAAATATCTGATCTTCTTCGCTGGTTGTATATTCTTGAGAGTATAAAATTGTTTTCCGTGAAGCCAAGTATGAACAATATGGTTTCAAAGTGTAGGTCACAGTAAATAATTTCAGGGGAGGAAAACTTTAATGTTCTACTTGTAGTTTTGGTTACCTTCCTTTTTTATTATCAGGTCACAAAACGTTAGGAGAAAAAAAGTGTTATCGCCTCTAACTCAAAACATGGACCCCAGTCAACAGTTAAAAAATAACTAAAGGTGTCTATTTGTCATTAAGTGTTAAGTGCAAAGAATATTTCATCCACCAATCGTTGTCAGTTCCCCAAGAATCACTTTAGACCTTAGCTGTACGGTGTGAAAGTAGAATAACACCAACGTTGTAGCAACGAAACGTCAAAGTATGGCAAATATGCAAAATCTTGTAATAAACGATCAGTTTGCACGATTGCAATTAAAGACGTGCTCTTGAGTGTGGAGGTTATACTTCGTAATTAGAACATGTTACCTCAAGGAAGGTTTTCGTCAACTTAACGATGCCAAGGATTACAAGCGGGTTACCCAGCAGTGTCTATCCGGAGGTCATCAAACTAGTTAATACGGTACTCAAACGTGTGCATTCTCAAGGAGTGATCACGGGCGACATTTTAGAATTTCCACCAATAACCCGCACGTTTTCACTTACTTCCGAAAATACACAAATCTGGTTGCCCAGGGCCTCCTGTTGTCTCAGCTTGTGGTTCCGCCACAGAGGACGTGTCAGAGTTAGTAGACCACCTGATCCAGCCATATGTCCCTTCCATTCCTTCCTACCTCCGCGATATGTCTGACTTCCTCAGCAAATTGAGGAACCTCGGGTCCATCCCTACGGGTTCCATTCTGATAACAGTGGATGTTGTTACTCTATACCCTAGCTGCCCGCACAACTTGGGCCTTGCAAACCTGCGCTCTTTTCTCATCGCCCATTCGATGTTTCAGTCTCAGTTATTTGCGATATGACAGAGCTGGTGCTCACCAGGAATGGTTTTGAGTTTAACTCACAGTATACTACCTTCAAACATCGGGTACCGTCATCGGAACCAAATTGCAACTGTAACATTTATTTTTCAGGCTCGAAATGAATAGATAAAATGAAACATTACAATGAAATATGCAGATAAAAAGACTGAGGAGTTATTACAAGAAGCTTTTAGAAGCTTGTCGGGGTAATCACCCCTGAAAAAGAGAAAAACAAAGCTTAATCAATACACAAAAACATAGGAAAACGAAAACAGACACCAAGGAAAACAAAGACAAAAAACAAGGAAATACGAAGAAAATGAGTAACAGGTGAAATTAATTCTGTTTACAAACTAAATGGGTTTTAAGCTTTCCTTTAAAAGTGTTCAAGCATTTGCTGAGTTGCACGTAATCAGGGAGGGAATTCCAAATTAGCCCCCTCATATACGCAAATGTTTCCATGGCCGAGTTGGAACGGCAGGCACTGAATCAGTGCAAAGTCTCCCCTTTGGTCTGGTGGCGTTTCACTGATGACATTTTCCTGATTTGGACGGCAGGAGAGGAGAAATTGTTTCAGTTCCTCAGATTTTTCAATTGTTTATGTCCTAACAGACAGATAACGTGGGACTACTCTAGGGGAAGCGTGAACTTCCTCGATGTGACGATTTCGGTTTACAAAAAGGGGTCGATAGCTACAGACCTCTACACTAAACCCAACGACACTCACCAACTTCTACGTAACAAGAGTTGCCACCCCACAACTGTAAGCACTCTATAGCTTACAGCCAAGCACTCCGTATCTTTAGGATGTGTAGTGATCCTAACACGGCTGCCAAGCCTTGCAGGGAATTGAAGGGTCATCTGACAAGGAGAGGACACGGACGCTACACTCAGAGAATTATTTACTTAAATTATGTAAAATAAGAACTCCATAAATTTTACGTAACATTAATGTAAGCAGTATTTGTAAATTTTACATAATTTTGGTAAATTTTACTACATTTTAGTAAAATTGTTATATCATAATGTAAGACTTACATTAACTGTGTGTAAAATTTTACCAAAAAGTTATGGAGTTCTTATTTTACTTTACGTTTTTGTGAGTGTAAAGCTACTTTTGCCAGTCCACCAGAGACACTGTCACAATAACGACCGTAAGATCTACTT
This sequence comes from Stichopus chloronotus, assembly GCA_021234535.1. Classification (NCBI taxonomy): domain Eukaryota; kingdom Metazoa; phylum Echinodermata; class Holothuroidea; order Aspidochirotida; family Stichopodidae; genus Stichopus; species Stichopus chloronotus. The sequence goes on from CM037844.1 coordinate 6,148,347, forward strand.
CACGGTCGTTCATTACCCAAATCTACCGCCCACTAAATCTATTCTGACGATATTCTTAACGGTTCTATACACCTCAGAACGCATGCGGGAAGTTGTCCCACGTCCACCCATTCTCACTTTTCGACAACCTCCCAACCTCGGCAGGAATCCTATGTCGAGCAAAGAGTAGTGGGCGGCAACCCACTTGTCCCTCTAACAGCACTCCGTCCATGTGCAGCTAGAAGGTATCAGCTTCGTATTCGTTTGCAGCCATTTTCCCACATCACCAGTACCAATAATGGTAGCAAATTTCAAAGCCACAACAATGGCACTGACTGTAATACCAAGTGGGTCATTTATGCCATTATTTGTCCTGTCTGCAAACGTCAATATGTGGGACAAACGACGAATTTACGCCTTCGAATGAATAACCATCGGAGTGACCTACGAAAATTCATTGACGGTTCACACGAAAAATTAGATAACTCCATCTTGTACGAACATCTCCTTGAGCATTCCCCTGATCTGTTCGACTTCCAGATCCTGGACACCGTCCAACAACATGGTGTACACGACGAGAATGCTCACATTCTAGAGCAAATTCTAAACAGGAAGGAATGAGAGTGGATCTGGAAGTTTCAAACTCTGCCCCCGTTCGGACTTAACTCAGATGGCGACTTTTACAGCCAGAACCGTTAGTTAAGAAAACCTACGAAATGAATCCTTTCCAGTCGCCCTTTCTTTTTTCCCTGTGTGTTTTATCTTTGCTTGCCTTTTTCTTCCCCTTTTTTTTTCGGGTTTCATCTTATGGAGGCCCCTTTTGTTAGTGGCCCTCCTTCTTTTTGTGACCCTCTGTGGCTTTTGTTTTTCTTGATGCTTTCTGCGTTCGTGCTGCTAAGCTTCCCTGTTCTGCTTCTGTGATTTTCTCCTATCTCTTTCGGCAGGCACAGCTGCCCTCAATAGGAACGAGTAAAGAACTGAATAGAAAGGAAGTCCTTCGGTTGCAAAACCATATACATATATCCTGAAACCCTATAAGGAAGTCGTTATCTAATCCCTGAATATGGTGCATACAAGTTACACAGGAAATATAAAATAAGTCCAACGGTAATAGTCGTTGACGAAACAAAATGAAAGAAGCTGGAAAATCTGATATGGGAAAACGTAATGGACATGAACGGGACTCTACCTTTGACCTTTTCTTTTTTCCCGGATTGTAATCTATCACGTACCTGTGCGTCAGGACAGCAGCTGTCGTTAGTCTCGCAAGATGGATAGACACAGCTGCAAAAGTTATACTTAAAAGCACGGTTTCCTCCACAGGGAATTTCAAAAACACATTGTCCTAAAAAGGAGTTAAAAATGGAAAAAAAAATGCATGGTAAAATGCATAGAACTGTAAAGAAAGAAATAATTTGGAGAGTAAATATCGGGACAGCTCAATGATCCATATCAATGATCATGCTAAAGTAACGAGATACACACTGTGAAGTCATTAGACGTGGGAGAGACACGGAGTATAAAAAAATCAGCTCAGTTATTGCTGTATTAACATGAGAAAGCTAATCAAAGTTACATGATACTAACAAGACAAAATATGCACCTTGCACGGTTGAACACGTCATTGAAAGGATGAATATTACCATCATGGGCACCTGTGCAGACAAGAAATTCAGCTTGGTAAGGAGAGAGCGCATATATTTTCAAAACAAAATGTTCATTGATGAGAGAAATTCGACAAAATAAATACCATCCCGCCCCTTCAGATGGGATTGTAAAGTAATAGCATTCATTAAAATTATTCTTAAAAAATTAAAAACTGTTGCCCGGATATTTTTAGAAATATACTTGAATTGCAAGCAAAGTGAAAAGGAAAAAATTATAAGTAGTAATAAAATAAATGACGATATTTACTGTGAGCATGGGAGTCAACTGAAAAAGTGGAAGGAAGGCAAGCCTTTCAATATGATCAGGTCGGTGGGATTTTCTCGTTCCCTCATTAGCGAAACAGGCCTCTTTTCATGAGAAAAGTGAGCCTAAAGAGAGCACAGATTGAAGTTTGGGAGGGTTTTGGGTAAATCTTGCAAATTCAAGGAAATGGCACGTGCATCTTAGTCGTTTTGGCCTGGTGAATATTTTTTTTCATGAGGATTGGGGAATAAACGGGGGGGGGGGGGTAAAACTTGAAGCTCGATAAGCGAAAGAAAGAATGATACTAGGCTATGTCTGTACCATTGGTTGTCGTCGAACAGTGCAGGTGAGTTTTTTGATAAATATGACTCTCATATTGCAGGAATTTTTTTTCTTGTCCAAGAATTTACGTGTGATGCCCCCTTGCCTCGCTCCTCTCAACACACATGATTAGTGAGGCCCTTTTGTGGTTTGCCATGTGGATATTGATGACGCATGACCTACTGGCTTGAAAAGAAAGAAAAATCTTTACATACACTCAGAGATCATCCAAATGTGTGGTAATCTAGGTAAATTATATCTGCTACACAGGTATCTGAGAATTTTGTGAAAAGCTTGAAAGTCAATATCATACATCTAATTGATTTAACGATATCGTGTTCTTCAGGCAATAGCGGACAGTGGTTAACCCAGTTATGTCTTCAACAAAATTTGCATTTTTTGTGGCAGAACGTCTGGAAGGTCGCACACGCAACTCCACTATCAAGAAGAGGCTTCTTTACGGCTTTATGAGAGCTTGTTTTGTGAATTATTGTTAATGTATTGCAAACAATGTAAAAGGGTAACTTACCACGAACGTTGTGTTTGTCATGTTTTCAGTGGATAATTCGTTTACTTTACTGGACGTCTTATCTTGCAGATTCCTGGCCGAAGTATATTTGTGTGAATATTTCACTTGCTTTCAACTAACCTTTTATCAGTTGGATGCTCTGTGTAATTAACGTTATAAGTGACCGAAATACCCAATTACCGTAAAGTTACTAAGATTTTATAGCATTTCAGGTTTGTAAATGTTTATTGTGGAAATAAAAACTATTGCAGATGTGGCGAGATTTCAGCACAATATGAACTGACAGTTGCTTAGGCAGAAGACCAGGATTCTACAAAGCATTTTAATCAGGATGCTCTCCAAGATTAAGTTTAATCTTACTTCCAGTTCGTTGCACTCGACTTTGAGCCCCCGTTTTTTAAACATTGGTCGCCCTCTTTCGACACAGTACGATGTAGTATATGACACAACTGCCTACTGTTGCAATGGGAAATGTACGCATTTGAATACAAACAAAACTTACATTGAGCTAAACATCTATGTAATCTGTGTTCCTAATAAGTAGTTAATACACAAGCCATAGAGTTCCTTTGAGTAGTTTCCATTAATTGTATCAAAATTCGCAAAAGTCAATGTATACGAAGAGCTCAATCATGGATGAATAAGTAGGATATAAACAGTGTACAATATCATCTGATCCTGCTATCTTCAAACCCATACACACATTTACCTACAATTCTCGGCATGAATCAATGACTGGTAGCCCCGTATGTTGATAATAAGACATCGAAATCCCTATCACGACTCTCTAAGTTGCTAAACAAATTTTGGACACTTCTCTACACTAACGTATATTGTTGTTGTTGTTCTTGAGTTTGAGTTTATTCGTTCACGTATGTATATATATACAAATGATTTAATTATATAGGTAACTTGTTTCGTAATTATTAAGTACTATATACACTTACATGAAAGGGTCGTCATAAGCTCTGAAAGAGCTTGATGTGAAGTCCAACAGAAAATAAACAAAGTTACACTAATTGGGAATGAAGATCAGGTGACTTAAGAACAACAAAACTTTAAAATAGTTATTTACAACAAAAATTGTAAATGAAAGAAATAAATGAATAAGAATAAGAAAAGAACGTTAGGAGAAGGAAGAAAAAAAAGGAGGGGGGAGGTTGATGGATGTAAGAAAATCAAAGGGAAAAGGGATAAAGAAGGTTCTCTACATCGCTTGTAATAAATCAGTTTTGCATAGTATATTTATCCAAGATAAGACTCTTAATTCGTCTCTTGAAGCTATTTTTGTAGGGCACATTCGAATATCCATAGGTAAAGAATTCCAAAGGTCTGGGCCAGTGTGTCTAGTAGATCGATGGGCGAGAGCTGTTTTGGGGTTTTCTAGATGAACATTTGAAGAAATTCGGGTGGGATAATTGTGGATGGCAGAGTTGATGCGAAGCATGTGTAACAGGTTTGCGGGTAGTCCTTGAGTATGGAATCTGTACATAAACAGAGCAATTTGGAGGTAATGAATATCATGTATAGTAAGTGTGCGTAGCTCATAAAATAATGGATTCGAATGTGCCCGATAATCTGAGTTCGTACAAATCCGGACAGCTTTTTTCTGGAGAAGAGGCAAGGAGTTAATTTTAGATTTTTGACAAGCCCAAAGAATATTGCAGTATGAAATGAAGGGTAGTATAATCGAATTATAACCAGTAATCAAAGTTCGTCGAGGAATATAAGAACTTACTTTACACAATGCACCAACTCCACGTGATACAGACGTAATAATTGCTAGCTATATGAGAATTTCAGTTCAATTCCTCATCGACAGTAATATCTAGGAATTTAGTACCTACTTTTTGATCAATTTTAATATTGTCAATGAAAATATTAAAGGAAGGGTTAGTGTTAATTGACCTTTGATTCTTGAACAGTATACAGTTCGTTTTATTTACATTTAATAATAGCCTGTTACTTCCGAACCATGTGGAAACCTTGGGTAACTCCGTATTCATAGTTTCAATAAGATGCTCAAAATTATGGTGAGATAAGAATACATTCGTATCGTCAGCAAATAAGATGAAATGAAGTAATGAAGATGAGTTACAAATATCATTGATATATATATATGAGAAATAACAAGGGTCCAAGGATAGAACCTTGGGGGACACCACATCTGATCAGTGAAGTATTAGAGTTTACATTATTAGAAGTAGTGTACTGTTTTCTGTCGGAAAGGTAATTTTCAAACCATTTCGTATATTTTCATAACTGTGTACATGAGGTTAAGCAATCTTCGACAAAAACAGGTACATTGAATGTTGAAATTGTTCAAATTCGGACTATCGTATGGCTGGGACATCCCGTTCCCGCTATTTTCAATTAAAATTCTTCCAATGTTCAATGTATGCGTATATTACCTCAGCCACAAAGACCATATTGAAATGTTTGACTGACTGAAACTCAGAATGAGGTCATCTTTACATTTACGCTGTATCACAGGCTCCAGAATCATACTTTTAGTAAAAATCATTTATATTGTAAAACTACACTGCTTTAGTCATATTCAAAACATCCATAGTCATGTCTCATTTTTTAATACCTGTCTGCCTTATTTCACAATTGTTACTACTACTTGCTGCTCACATTGCAGTTATTGGGGTCAAAACACATAGATTTGGACAAATGTAAAATATGCTTTCATATCTTCGTTCAGATGTAACAAAGTGGAAAACTCGGAAAAACTTCCAGAGAGAGAGAGAGATGGTCGTAGTCTCGTAGTAACGGTGCATGGTTACAGGAGTATCCGAGGGAGAGTTGGATCAACAAGGTCATTGGCCCAAGAAAAGGTGACACGAACACGCCCCCTCTTAGATTCGTCCCCAGCATTACTCTGCCACCAGTTTGACTCCTCCCAATCAAAGGACCTAGTTCCACAATTTTAAAGGTCTACATTCGTAGATTCATGGTAAGGAATCGACATTTTAGGATTTATATGAGCGATTCTGTAACCATCTTTACCATATGTATGTTTTTACATCTTTCCTGTCAAAAGGTCCAGCGTACATTCTGAATCTACTTGTGAACTGCGTCCGGTGCAAAATGACTTACAAACTAGATGAACAACAAACAAAACCCCCAAAAGATGAGATGTAATCATGTAGCCTATTCGGTATCATATTACAACGATCTATGAAACAATATAAAGAAAGTGTCTGATCTACAAAGATTAAAACTTCTGTACTCGAAATGTAAAAACAAAATGGCCGGTTTAGAGAGGTAAGTTTTCCTGAAAGTACACTTGAGTGTTTTCGCAGGATGATAAATTTGACAGAATTTGCTAACCATCGTTTCTCCATTCACTTTGCAGCTAACTTTTACTTGTGATAACACCTTGTTATTTTTTCATAAACTTTCAAAACGAATGGATGATGGAGAAATGAAAGTATAAAGATTAACAAATATTTAGTGTAAGGAGTAAACTAAATTAACCTTACATGTAGCAGTCTATAAAGTTTAACGAGACAAGTTTACCAAACAAATTAATTCAACTTGGAGGTTGTCGTTTCTTTCTGCTGGAAAATATTTGATGATGGAGTTCGAAGAGGGTAGCTCGTACGTTGTCTTAGCAAATGGTGACCAGAGAAAAGAAAATATTTATATCACGATTATTCGATATGGCGTGACTTCTTTCCTTAAATTTATGTGAATATTTTATAATATTTGATTATCAATCCAGCTCTATACAATGATTTTCATAAGGAAAAGTAAAATATTTCTGACATTTAATGTTGTACCACTGACATGGAAACATCCGTTGTTTAACTATTAAAACCAACAGCACTTTTCCTAATGACATCTTAGGGGCATCTCGTCTTAGATGATTGCCCAGTAACATGTTCAAACAGTAACACTGGTGCATCTAACTTGGCTGTTACGTAAGAATGTTTCGTCGAGAGAGGAATGGTTAGAAAAAAAGTCGCGCATAGTGCAGAATGTGTCAAATGAAGAGACATGTCTTAGTTCTGAAAAATTTAAAGAACTTCCGTTAATCCTTTCATACTTAGAAGTATGAATTGATTATTTTGCTGTTTTACATATTTCCTTGTAATATTTTATCGTTTATAACTGTAATGAAAATTTTTCCACTTATGTTTTAGCATTGAATGAATGTCGTTTTTGTAACAGTGAATATCATTATGCTCTGTGTTTCGCACTTGACATTTTTTTCTCTTGATGAAGATACGTTTGACTCTTGGAGGAAAGATCGGTTGAGATGACGTCAAATGACAGATATGGAAACATGAAAACACTATCAAGTAAAATAGACAAACAATTGGTACAAACGTTGATAACATAAAGAACTTTTCTGGGGTAGAAAGAAAGAGCTTAATCAAGAGGAAGGACACAGCAGCATTGGTGCAAAGCTTGGTTGGAAGTTAAGCCCAAGAGAAAGATGTGCCAAAGATGACAAAGTTCCGAAACTGCAGACGGAGGTGCAGATGCGATATCCGAGACACGATCGCTGTAAGGAATGTGTTATTGTATATACGTATGGGAAATGTATTAAACGTAGAACATGCAATAAGATCTAAGCTATAGTGGCTAAAGCACGCTTATCTCAATTTATGATGTTAATTTATACATGCAGTAGTTGGTATTAGATCAAATCTGATGTTTTTGAGATTAACCTGAAGCTTCATACACTTAATATTCTCTCTCTAGTGTTTCAACAGCCTACCCTGTGATATTTCTCAAAAGCAAGGAAATTTGCTGATGCCTAATTCCGTACTATTTCTAGCTTTTTTAAATTGATATTATGACGATCCTTGAAAAAATTCTTCCGTAAGAAAGGTCTTACCCATAGGGCCTCTCTATATTGTGATATAGTGAATGGTATCCAGTTACCCGATGGACACATTTCTCTTTTGAGGGTAAAGATCAGTATAGGTGTGCACCGGAGTTACATTTCAGTGACGCAACGTAAATTTGACCTTCCATTCCCGCAAATATTTTGTAATGGATGTATTATCAGTAAAGTGAAGGACAAAATCTGTTTCCCTAGTAGTTGCAACGTTGGCTTTTCTGAACTTTTTTTTGAAAGGTAAATTATGGTTTGTTGATTTGAATAGAGAGATAGTGGGTGCATTTCCTGAACAGATATCACACTTATTGATAGTCTTTCGCCCATGGATGAGATTTGCACCTTGATAAGTGTTGGAAAGCAACCTTTACTTTGACTATGTACTTTGAAACACTCTGTAGATCTAAATATTGATGAACACGCGGGCTTTTTTATGTATTGTGGTGGAAATTTCAAAAGTAGTATAGGCACTACTTCCTCGGTGAGACTTCAAGCATGTTTAAAAGCACAAGTAAAACATTATAATATCTTAAAATGTTTAAAAAAATTTAAAAGAAGTAGAAATGGTTAACAACATGATACATGCATGAGAGTCAGATCGAAAAAAAAGACATTCAACTTGTAAAGAATCAATAAAGTTTGCTGACTATGGTCTTCCCAGTTTGTAACTTAAGGTTAGCTGCCGACATAAAAAGCTAAATACCTGTAAAGGAGTATCCCCTACGAACTAGACCAAATCAAGGAAAACAGAATTAAGGAATATTTCATTTTTTTTAATTTGGCTGCTAGTATGTATTTTATATATCTAGAATTAGTAATTCTACTTTTTCACTGTTGAAACTGTTGATCGAAAGTTCATTAAACAAGAAAACACAAGATTATGTTGAAGTCTTTGGTGTGAAAACTTTTATTTTAGCGCAAGATGTGCAATTTTAAGCCAAACTATAAAACTAAACAAATCGCTGAGTAAATATAAATAAAGTAAAAAAGAGCACATTGCTTTTGCTTGTCAAAGCTAAATAAGAGAGAAGTGACTTTCAGTCAAGTGTAGAAAATACAGACTTGCAACCATTTATGTGTCAATGAGAAAATGGCGAAATGTTCGAAGTGAAGAATAATACGAACTTGATTTTTTTTTGTGTGTGTAACAATCAGGCCTTGAATCCCAAACTAATTAAGACAATATAATTAAAGCAAGGTTGTAAAGAACAGCATAACTATCTATTAAAATTGTATGGACCTAGAGAAACAGACCTGAAAAATTAATTTGAAATTCCTACAGGATTTTATTAGTAGGATTGTACCGTTTAATTGGCATAAAATGTGTTACAAATTCTTAACCCACTTTGCTCATAGGAAGTTCAAATAGTCTGGCACGTGAAACCTGCTAATGACGTAGAGTCTATCACCTCCCTAAAATGAGCAGTATATTGTTATGATTAATCTGTTTTACCAGTATTTGAAAACCCTTCATTAGATCATGCACTACATTCGTTATCAATAGGCCTACAGTTAATCAGGGACGTTTTTCGTAACTTCACAAAGGTATCAACAGGGCATTGATAATCATACCAATAAATACATAGTAACACTAGGCTGCATGATGACACAATCAGTCTCTGTGATGACCATTGTTTCAGTCACATCTTCTTTGAAAAAATGCTAATCCAGAATGTTTCTCCTGAGATCATTGCACTTTCAAGAAAGGAATCAATAAAACAGTGATGATACCTTGATGTAAGTGAAATAATAACACAATACTGTATAGTTACCGTGATTACAATTGCTTCAATATCAGGCACTATCTTCTATGTCATACCACTTAACCCGGAACGTCTCTGGTGAAGTCACTGATATCCTAACAAAGGATCAACAAGGCAGCTTTGATCATACTAAATGAGTAATAATTATGATACTTAATTAGGTCATCAGTCTTTGTTTAATTTCACACAGGGTTTCAGAATGTTTAGAAGAAGAAAATAACAACAACAAAAAAATCCAAAAAGAAACAAGAAAATGAACAAAGAACATAGTTTCATTGGTAAAAATATGTTCACCTGCAACTATGTTAATTTATCATATTGTGTGATTTTGGTTTAAGGCTGTGTAGGTCATTCGGAGATCCAGGGAAAGCAGTCATATCGTCCCATTTTCCTAAACTTTCATTCTTCATTATCCTTCGTAAGCAGCCAATGTTCTTTACTACAGCACTCACATCCTACTACTACTTTACTGTCTCAAGAAGATTCAAAACTACTGTCTCTCTCTCAGGTAAGGTTTATAGTTGCATTAATATGTATAGCTACTGTGAACTGACGTCACAATTTATGCAGTTATGTAGATTCCCAGACATCAAAGGTGCCATTGAGTATGAAGTACGTTGTTGTTGTCTTTCTTTTGTAATCGTTAAGCCTACTAAATATGACCGTTTTTCTGTCCTGAGTAAAACGATAAATACATATTTATCTGTGTGAAACTTTAAATTCATATTTGTCAGGGAGAAGGTTGACTCCTGCGTCCAAATGAGTTCCTCATTATGTTGTGCGTCGATGTGCGTATGGTATGGTCTCCCTTCATTACGTCGTCCATACATCATCGGTAAGTTCCCTAAATTAATTATTTTTGACTATCAATTTCACAAAGTCTCACATGCATATCGTCAATTTTTATCATTCTACAGAAAAACAACGAGCTTACTGGCAACCCTTGTAACTGTACAAACTTTTATAATAAAATAAAGATAGTCGTCTTCTTATCGTACTCCGAATAAATAGTTTTCTCAATTTTCGTCAACTGTCGTTGGCAAACGTTGATAACTGTTGTGCTTGCGGTAAACTTTGACCATGATTACGCTCATCATCACCATTCCTACGGTAAGTACCACACAAATGGCAGATATAGTCACTGTGAACAAATTATTGCCAGCGGCTACTTCATCTGCTGAGTGAACTGTGAAAGACACATAAAAAAATCGTAACAAGTTAGTCTTTACCATCACTTTCGATTATAGAGACCCATGACACCTATTCACCTCCCACTTGATGTGACTGTCCTTTATGCAATTACGATCTATTTTTTTTGCAAATGTTGGCATTTTTCAGACACCAGAATCACGCATTTATCCATCCCCTGCTTAGACGTTACCATACCGCATCACAACAACATTACCCATAACCAATCTTAATGTAGAAGATACCACACTTACCATTTTCAGCTGCTGCGAGATCTCTTTCGCTGAATCTGATTGGTCCCTGCATAACTCTTGTAGCTGTACCTAACGGAATGTTTGCTGACCGACGATGGCGGTTTTCTTCGCATCCATGACTACACTCAGAGTAAGGATCCATGACGTCACACAGTACCACTTCACAATGGATCCATACCTGCTCCCCAAACAGGAAAATAGAAATATATCTAAAATGTCGACTGAGATATCAATTTCAAGAGAGACGGATAAGAAATTCATTTAAAGGGAGGGCAGGTTATACGGAGGACTCCCACTAAATGTTCTGCAATGTGACATAACGTGACAATTTTTTCAACCGGTATATTTAGGTGAACTTTTAGAAAGATCATTCTCAGGTTTGCTCATATTACATAACTCATGCGTACATACAGATCTTTCCTATATGAGGTAATGTTATGACTTAAAAATAAAACATAGCAAAGGTAAATTGTATTTACTTGGTTCCAATGTCTTATGCAAATTGTTAAATTTTGCCACACAACACATTTTGCAAAATACAAAAACCAACAATTTTGACTGAAAGGGAGGGCTCGTCATCTATTTACCTGCGATGTGGCGCTACCGAGATCCTTACGAAAACGAAAGGTGGTCATTTCGAAGTCTGCTTGGGTCGGGCTCTGTGGTGTCAAGACACGAACGGCAGCGTTGTTTACCCCACATCTGAAAAAGATATGGAAATGAATGTATCTTAAAATTATTAATAATCCAAGCAAACTTCCACGGACATCTCATCTTTGACCTGTTCCGACTTTTAGTTTCGATTTTTGTTCTCCATATGGTTCCATTGTTCTTTTCTGAACTAGTCTTCACCACAGCGCCCATGACGGATTAGATCAAGTTAATTAAAGTAAGAAGAATTATTGTGAATCATGCATATTTATAGACTTTAAGTATTTTCACTTTAGTCACATTATGATACAGATACTCAGCAAAAAGCATATCAATTTTTTTACCACTCTTTCGGGAAATATGGCAATGAGGATGATAAACACATGGATAGGGTACTTGAGGTTGTGGATACTAATAACGTGAACGAAAAGGTGGTAGATTTCATATTTAAAGGATTGAAGGAGAACTGTTCTTAATCTTTCCTTATATCTCGGTGACTAACTTCAATTGAACACAACCAATGTCTCTAGATTTGCACTCCGCAAACACATTCGTGCACTCCTTTTAGAAGTCAAATTTAATACTAATGCGGCCTCTCACTCACCCATCTCGGATGAACTCGTAAACCACGTTATCTTCATAATTTGGTGATGGGGTCGCCCGGCAACTTCGTAGATGAATTTCTAGATTACTGGCTCCTTTAGTCAACTCTGCCCGGAAATACATGTTAGTCCCTAAAGAAGCCTCCACTGGGTAAGTCTGGTACCGCAAATTGTAATTGATATCATTAAACATAGCAAAGTCGAAATCAAAAATACCCCGCTGACGTTTCATGATGACGTCACTTATCGTCACAAAGTGTGATTGCAGTTTCTTGAGTCTGTCGTATTGGCATGTTAGAGGTATCTGCAGGCTCAAGTACTCTACCATGCTGTTGTTGTTATGTTCGTTGATGACTGCATTCTTGTAGAAGCTGTACGTCGAATTTTGCTGTTGATCAACAAGAAATTAACTACTAATTGCTCTTTATAGAATGCGAAACTGGCTTAATATCAATTATGCTAACTGTAGAGACCTGGCACAATATTTCTGTCAAATAGACCTGACAGTCCTTCAAATACGTTGTTTAATAAAGCATGTGTGTTATTGAGACCATTGAAAGTGTTGAGAAGAATAATTAGTCAGTTTAAATGTCTTTTGTGAGGTATGGGTGATATCACAACCGACTAAATACTGCACATAGAAATTCCAGAAGTATAAAAAATGTCAGTCTAATTTCTTAGATCAAGGTTTAAAAGTTAGAACATTGATAAATACAGAATAATGAATTATTGAATGGAAAAAGGACGGGGGTGGGCTTATGAATAATGAGAGAGGGTCGGCGAGAACAGGCTAGCAAATGTTTTCCTGTTACCATAACTTACCAAGTATACGGTAACACACCCTGTGAGAGGCATGTAAAAGCTGTATGTCGAATTTTGCTGTTTTATTATCAGGAAATTGACCCTATAGAACTCATGGTAGAAACTGAAACGGATCACGCTATTGTAGGCCAATTTACGAAATCTGACGGAATATTTCGCCAAGTACACAACGTGTCGAACCCATCATCCAATTGAAAGTTGCTTTTATACTGAGAAACATGATATAAATTGAGCATGAAACATGAGTAAATAAAGATTATTTAGTTTATTATCCACTATGGTGTATTTATGACATCATTCTAATTGTAAGCGATAAGGTACTGCTCATAAAAACAGACTTACCGAGTACACGGTACCACATCCTGTGAGAGAACTGTTCAAAGTTATGTAAGAATCGCCATTATAAAAGGCTCTACACTGTGGATCATTAGCATCACCGGCGAAATGCAGCTCGAAAGGATGAAAGTCATTCCCGATGAAGGTCCGTGGGATATCAAGTTGGAGGTAGGTAGGTTCACAGTGAAGTAGAATATCCAAACTAGTTGGGGCTGGAAAGAGAATTAGTGCAATGACAAGAAACTTTACATGCTCTAGTAACACAAAAAACTGCAACCGATGTGCAAACCCTTACACAACTTTGTTTTGGTTGTTCATGACTTGAAGAATGCCAGAGAGGAAGAATAAGAGTTTCGACAACAGAAAGAGACAAAGGATGAGTATCAAAGATTTTACAAAATTAGCATTAGTTTGAAAGAGAGTCGTTTCACATCAGACGCTTGACTTCAGAACTAGGTGTTAATAATACTACAGCTTAAGGCAAATAGCTCCTTCCTCAATATTCGCATATACACAGTAATATCTATCTTTCAAAATCATTCGTATTGCTACTTCTTTACTTAATGAATTGATCTACAAATATGGATTTAGTTTAATGATTTCCTTACCTTTGCATCTTACACTAGCGTCCTCTCCGTGGCCACAATTATGCACACCAAATCCGTTGTGGGGACACTGGTCGAGCGACGCTTCGTGGCCGACACAATGGACATTGTCCATCCATATTGGTCCAGTACCCCGACCGAACTCAGCATTTCGGAATGCACCTTCTGCCTCTTCGTAACCCAGTTGCCTGCAGGCCACTGTGGCGTCAGGAAAGTCCCAAGAGTCGTCACACACTGTGCCCCATTGTCCGTTGTAGAGAACTTCCACACGCCCCTCGTATGCAGTTGATCCTCCGATTAGTCGAATATCTTGTCCTGTGATGAAAAATAGGAACCTTAAGTAATCAGTAGCGTACTTAAGTGCAGTCGGGGGGGGGGGGGCACATCCCTCCACCCCCGAAGCCATTCTGGGTGAGATCGCTTAGTCGGGGGATTTTAGGGTAAAGGGGAAAAAAAAGATTGAAGACTCTCAACAGGGGGTTGGGCCAGGTGAGGGTATGGGAAACTCCCCCTTCAGGAAATTCAGTCAGCAGCAAAGGCCCGTTTTTGCTCTCCAGAGCAAATTTTATTGAGGAAAACAACAAATATTCGGCCCGCTATGCGGGCTGTAACTCCCTCCAGGTTCTTCAGTAGTTCCATCCCACATTACTAGAGAGCACAAGCCCTGCCCACCTTACCAATTGACATGAAGGCAGAGTACGCACTTTATCTAGGCTAATAGGTCATTTCATCCCATGTTGCAAAGCCTACTTGCTGCTGTTCTCTCATGTGGTGGCCACACATTATGTCTATACTGATTGGAGGAGAGAAGCATAGCGTAGGTAGCATGTGCAATAGGACCCAACTGCCAGGACAATTACTGACCTGTATAAGCTTTTAATTGGTGCCGGACCCACCCATGCACACTCTCGTTTAGCGCTCGTAGGTGCCGGTGCACTATTGACATTCCTATCCATCTCAATCGGGGAATCATTGGAAGCCCCTACCCTTTAAAATCCTGCACACGCCACTGAAAGTAGTTGCAAGTAATGTATACATATATAATACAGAGACTGCCAGCAATTTGTGATCTACTTAAAAATTATATACTGAAGTGCGTAACATTAATCTGAGCAATAAGCAGGCGTAACCCATTCTATTACCTTGTTTTGGTTCGATATTGTTAGCTCTGCCACGATCGACCGAACATACTGATGTGAATTCTGAACTTAGAAGATGTTAGTATAAAAATCCACCTGATCTTTCAATGTCTCATGATTACTAAATTATCGTAAATATCTGCGCAGAAATCGGAAAACGCTGCTTGAACGACGAGGAAAATAAAGACAGTGGCGTGACTGCTTTGAACTACTGAGCCAGAGGCCCCCTGACCAACTAGGCTTCGTTTTACACTTAAGCACAAAATGAGGTTTTATGACAGGAAGAGCCTGTTTCACTTTGGAGAAGCCTCATGCAACACTGACCAATTGCAAGAGGATATACATACATTTTTACAGTTACAAAGACTTTTACAGCTACTTTGACAGTGTTGATTTGTACTTTCTTTTAAGGTGTTTCAGCTTTGAAACATATTTATCAGCTGGAAACAGTGAGTAAATGGTTATTGAAGAACGAAGACCTTCATCCAACACTTCAGTTTGGACAGTTTATGTTGACATAGTGCATGTAACTGGCAGCCAAGCGTGTAATATGTATCGGAAATTGTAGACGGTATACCTGCTAAGACCATTTCTTTATGAGCGATTGGTTACTATGGTCCCAAATGGAAGATGTGGTTTTTCGCTGTAAGTCAAGATCCCTTCGCGTTTGATAGATCGCAACATTTTACTAACCTTTGCATTGAACACCTGCGTCTTCACCGTGATAGCAGTTGTGTGAGCCAAATCCATCATGTGCACATTCATCGAGGGAAGTTTCGTTCCCTGTACAACGAACATCGTCCATCCATATTGGACCCGACCCTTGGCCAAAATAAGCCCCGGAGAGGGCTTTGTTGGCACCTTGGTATCCCAACTGACGACAAACCACCTTTGCGTCGTTTATGTCCCAATAGTCATCACAAACCGTGCCCCACTGGTTATCGTAAAGGACTTCAACACGCCCCTCGTTAGACACTGAACCGTCAACTAATCGTATCTCCGAAATAAAGGGTACTAAGAAAGGATCAATTTAAAGAGAAAATAATTTATTAGCATTATTTGATATATTAAAATAGTGATGTACAGTTGTTACGTGCAGAGCGTAAATAAATCATTTTTCCAAGAAATCCGTCAAAGCAGCTATCTATTTGCCCTCAGTCAGCTAAAAGACTTCTTAGGGTAAGTTGGGTCTTCAAGAAGTGCACGAATGTGATAGATTTATTATTGTTATTGCAATGGTGTTATCACAAATGAAATCAAGAGAATTCCACTCTCCTGTCTTCCTTTCAGAAAAGCGTTACATCCAATATCCAACATTAACTAATCTAATCGAACTGTAAACGCCGAAGTCAAAAGTAAGAGATATTACTGTTTTGGATGTATCTCGATCAACATTTGAGCCAAACTACATCATCTCCTCACCAGGATTACTATATTTTGTTTTGTTATTACATAGCTACATAACAAGTAAATAAATAAGAAATGAATAAACCACAATTGAGGAGAACCTGTTCTCTTATAGCCTTAGGTTGAACCAATGATTATACCTATAATGACATGTAAGAAAAGGGAAATATTTACAAAGTATAGAAAATGTCTGGAACATCAGCACCAGTTACGAGTGACTACAGTAACAAATGGTTTCTGAGGGTTACTTGAGCGATGACTGGTGGTCGTTAAAATGATCACATGACCTCGAAACTGACTTGCATCATCCCTATCTGCCTATTGTGTAAATAGAATGGGAAAGGGCTGTGCAGTTGACAGATTTGCATGACACAGTACAAATACAGGAGGTACATCCACCAAGTCGGTGTACCATATTCGCTACAGTGAGTGACCAAACTATCTAATGAGGTACAAACATTTTAAGCGTTTTCGGGGTATCATCATTTCATTTAATTGGATGTTGAGGTGTAACATTTTGTAACTTTGGTTGATTCAAATTTGATTGGTGAGATATCATTCTGAACCTTTCTGATGAACCGGATCACCATCCTAAAGCTCCACTCTTCCTAGCTCAGATTTGAATTTTAGACATCTAGAATTTTGGAAGTTAGATAACAGGTCAGTATTGATAGTTACTATATGACAGTGCGGAAATACCGTAGGTATATCAGGTAGCCTCACAGGTGGCCAGTTTGGTGGTGTGAGTCACTTGTGAAGTGTAGTATTTCACTATGACTATAGAACACATAGTTCACAGTTGTTGTTGTTGTTGAATGGTACGCATTCATATTGTCACTGCTCATAGAGAGAATGCAAATGCTACTATGTATAACAGTCTAATATTTGGGACTAAGACAGCAAACTTCAACAAAAAAAAAATCCATACCGAGAGGGACAATTGACTGATAATAGGACAAGCTTGCAATCAGCGACTACGTCGATGACAATGAAACCCCGAAAAATATCTATATAAATAGTGTTCAAATTCTATGATACCTTAGGATGAGATGCAACTGGACTGAGTGGACTTGTCAAACCATCATTTGCTATATCACTGTAAGGAAAACCACCTCTTTAAGCATACTGAGCGAGCACTTTTGGAAGTGGAAGTGCACTGGTGTGTTACCGATGGTTCCTAACTATCATCGCATCTATCTGCTACCCTGAGTTATTTTTATTTTTATTATTTTTACTTATGGGTTCACTTACCGTGAGTTGTGAAAAAAGGAACTGCGTCTGAAATGATAGATAAACCACAGAAACGGTCTTGTTATTGGCATTCCATTTTGACAAGTAGGTGAGTTAATTTCGTTGCGTTAGAAGGAAGTGAATGGGATTGCTCTACGAGAAAACACTGCCAGCTACGTCGCACCATTTCTCCCTAGCAGGTACGCTTAGTGAATTTCTACCTTAATGTGCTAATTATGATCTTGCCGAGTATTGTCAAATGCGATGTAATGAGCAGGTAATATTTGCAGTACAACTATGTTACGATTATGTATTATTTCGTTGTCTCCATCACACCGCATTGCAATGGATGCATAGTGTCTCTATAAGCATGACAATTTCACAACTATTACCGTGCATCAGTATGGCCAAAATCGATAATTTATACAACCAAGATCTTGGGAAAAATTTAACAATGCAACCAGTGATACAAATAGACAGTATTTGTAAGTGGTACGAAACTAGTTTTGGAAACATTATTTTTTAATCCTTTAGTTACAACTGAGTGAAAATAGATTGAACGATCTCTTTTTTGTGTGTCACAAGAATTTTCCTGACTTATCAAACCCTAATATGAGTGTGTGCATGTAAGAAATTACATGACATAAGATTACAGCAAAAATGTGTTATTATGTTAGCACCAATCAATTCATTGTTTATAACACAGGTTAGGTTTCGACTAGTCACAGTGATGTTTCAATAAAAGACATCATTTGTGTCCCTGAGAACACATGCATCTTGCAAAAACAAACACCGTCCTGGGTAACGCTAGCCTACACTAACATTTTACGGCAATGTCAATTTCTTATCTTCTATGCCTGCCATTTACTCTTAGCCTGCTCGCAATTAAACGCATACACGTCAAATGAAGAAAAAAGCCTGTGGTAGGATTGGTATTATCAGAGTGTCTACAGAGGACATTTTACAAAAGTTTCTGTTTTTAGTTTAATTAGGGTTATTGCAATTTGACAGAATTCATAACTCAGTATACTAGAACTATATGAGTCATACCGCCACGCCAATGTATCAATAGCAACAGCTACAAAACAAAACCAACAACAATTGACTCACCTGTTGTCACTGGATGTGTATTACCTGTTGGGTAAAATGTAGACATTGAGTGCCATTGTAGACAATTCGTCAGTATTTGCATCTATTTTAACAACTGAAGTTGCAGACATTAGAACTAATGAGACATATTTGTTGCATTCATTGTAAAGATAGATAAAACATTTTTTTAAATTTTGAGCATTATAAGATTTTCGTTTTTCATTTAGTCTTTGTGTTTTCTTCTTTGCTAATTATCTTAACTTCGATCTTAACTTGTCATTTTTATTGAGGTTCCTCAATTAATTCGATCTTAAATTATGTTTGTGTTGTCATTTATTTCAGTCTCTTTTAGAAACGTTCATAAAATGACCATTGAAATGGAAGATATATACATAATACGAAAAAGAAAAGATACTGAGCAGTAGCTATGTTTTATATATTATAGTCATAACCTGTAATTTTTTTTTCGCCTTGCACCTATAGCCAGTCTGCCTGTACAAGTTCATGCTTGAGTATATATGCTTGAGTATATGTATTTCAGACCTCATCCTCGTATCTTAAATACAAGTCATGTTTGTATTACTGTGGAACTTTAATAACATACAACCCCCATTCTAGTTGGCAAAATATTTCATCCAGTTGCAGAGTATTTTCTTCTTGCATTTAGTCCTTTCACATTGCATCTTCCTCTCTCTGTCTTCATTACATGCACACAGGTTATGAAGAAATATAACCAACACATTTGTGTAAAAAAAAAAATACATTCTGAGTTAACATTCAGTAAACAAGAACTGCAAATTTCAAGCAGGGTTTGCCAAAATGTCCAACCACAATTACTACAGCATTTATGCACTTGTGGGGTTTGTACGGTTCTCTACTTGTATTATGCAGTCATTATCAACTTAAAGATGACTCATAAAGAATGGCTCCATCGTTTAGCTTACCAAGGAAACACTCTACACTTGCATCTTCGTAATGGCCACAGTCATGTAAACCAAATCCGTTGAACGGGCATTCGTCTATTGCCATTTCGCTCCCATTGCAGCTAACCTCATCCATCCATATCGGCCCTGTGCCCTGACCATAATAAGCATTTCGAAGAGCCTGGACAGCCCCTTGGTAGCCCAGCTGTCGACAGACCACCGTGGCGTCGTTTATGTCCCATCTGTCGTCGCACACAGTACCCCACTGGTTATCGTACAGTACTTCTACACGCCCATAGTGCGGAGCTGAGCCTCCAACTAAGCGCACGCTGACTCCTGAATTTACAATAGACAATTCTGTACGGTAACAACCAGCGTCGATTAAAAACTAAGCCATAATAACATCCATCTTTAATACTTATTGACAGGTAGTGCATTTAGTAGAACATATAACTGGGACTATGACTGTGTCGTTTGTATGGTTCTAGATATGCCTCTGTTTGGTGAATATTACTGTTTTAGAATCTTTCATTTGTAATGACAAGCGTTACAATTTAAATTTCAGTAACAACTGTTTTTATCAACATTTGGACAATGTCATATGAACAGTCGTATACAGCTTGGACTCAGTAAAACTGATGGGGGCATGCCTCGCACACATCGACCAACACAACGTAACACCTACCAGTGCAACGTACACTCGCGTCTTCAGAATGGACGCAGTTGTGGGAGCCGAATCCTCGATGTTGGCAATTTGCAACTGAGCTCTCCGTCCCGTAGCAGTTCACGTCATCCATCCATATCGGTCCGGATCCTTCACCAAAATAGGCACGGATTGGTGCTGCCTCTGCTCCTTGGTATCCTAACTCTCTGCAAACCACTTGAGCGTCATTTAGATCCCATCCATCGTCGCAGACGGTACCCCATTGGTAATTATGGAATACCTCAACGCGTCCTTCGTGAGGATATGCACCATTAACTAAACGTATGTCGAAATTTCCATCTTTGAAATAAAGAGGCATGTAAATGTTAAGAAAGTGAACCTTAAGGGTGTGGAGGGGGTAGACCTATACATATTCCTTTATGTAATGATGCTGTATCAGCAGTTGCCGTGGTAACCTTGCCTGTTGTTGATTTTGATACATGGTTCTAACCTGATATTTCCCCTAAGGTTCCCCAGAACACTCCCTCACGAGAAAGAGCCAACTACGTGTGTGAAAATCTGTGGACGTGTCAAAACGTAAAATTTTTTGAAAGAGTGTGGTATGATTTTTTACGATTTTCTTTTTGAAGACATTAAATCGACTGAACCCCAAACTTGGTTGGTAGGTAGGCCTACGTTTTTATGACATGTAGTGTTCACCCAATGAACAGTGCTCAATGACGTCATAGGTCACGGGGCACAGTCACTAAAACAATGGATACAGTATGGTTGGTTCTCTTACCACATGGTGTCAACATACCATATTACAGCTTTGCTTTTCCATGCACGGTGACAGTATTTTAACCTAGGCAACCATCTTTCGGTTTCCCAGCGATTATATCTGATCACAATGTCACTTCTTGCGCTTTTTAGTACCCTCGCTGCACTCACTATGTTCTTACAATCTTGTATATATTAAACAAATAGTTGAAGTTTTTTACGGTATGTATCGGCGGGAAAATGGAATCACTTGCATCGTCATGAAGCGAATTTTAGAACGATTACAAAACTAATAGAGGGACGGCGAACTGATCTAATAAAAAAAAAAGAAACCTGAATTACAATGACGGAATTACATCGACGAACGCTCAATTTCTGCGCAGGAGTACTGTTACGTGCACGTGAGTTCTACACAATGTACGGAAGATCAAGAAAATGGCCTGTCCACTTGAGGGTCATTTCATTTATGGCCAAGTATAGTCTCTTTAGTGTGCGACATTGAGCATGATAACAAAACGTAGTTTTGAAAGACTAAACGATTATGAAAAACAATCCATTGGGATGAGATATCGGCAAAACTGTGGACTGCCCTGTTTATTTGGCATCTTGTTTACTTTACTTTTGTATTTCAAGTGGGCCCGTCAAGCCAACGTTGAAGCTCTCGACACACAAACTATAAAAAACATTTTCCACTTGTTCGATGTTTTTCAGCTTTTTCTCTTGTTTAACTGACTATTTGAATACAATGTCGATATTCATATGAATACATAGTCACGTTTTCACGCAGACCTGAGCCTAGATGAAGCCAAACGTAGGCTACACAAGAGAGTAAATAAATCATACTCGCTATCTGCTTCGCAAACACAGTGTGTGACGAGGCATTCATCAGACATTCAACTTCTTAAATTGCACATAGGTACACACGCATGCTACATATGCAACATAAGAGAAGTTACATCAGGTAAGATCAAGTTCACTGTTTACTACAAACTTTCAATGTTTCATATTTTCCTTTAGCTGTTTTTTTTTTTGTTCTGTGTGTATCATTTAATCCAATTGTGGTAAATGTAAAGTAAGCATCGGGTGATAAACTCATCTGCATTACATGCAACGATAAAACGTTTTGCTATTTGTTCCATTTAATGCAATTTTGATGCAAAATTTTACTTTCAAGGAAAAGGTCTAACTGTGAAAAATTAGTGTACTTGAAATAAAGACTCCAATTAGAGACGTCAGAGGTCAAAGAAAACAGTTTGTCCATCAGGAACTACTCATTGGTAAATGATATAGTCACTCAAAATGATTCATTTTTGTGTCTTAAGTGACAGAGTATGTTCGGTAAATTGTCTATGTCGTCGTAATTGCATCAAATGGCAGGCAAATTATCACTTACACAAAACTGTGGTAAAGTCTGGTAGTGCTGTGGATACAAAATAGAGAAACAAAACATAATAACTAAAGAAACACGAAAATGTGTTGATTATTGAAGTAAGCGTGCACATTACAATCACGAGTTACACTTGTAGATGTACTTTCGCCTAACATGGCTGCTGTCATGAGAGAACGTTGTGTGTTCCTTCGCTGGCACTTAATCATACGTCTGCAAAATAGGATTTCACGTAATTCACTGTAAGACCCTCCACTTACATATCAATAAAAAAGGAGGAAAAAAGTTGTTACTGGATTTGAAGTAGTCACACCTATTAAGTGAAAGTGAAGAAGAAACCTCGATAAAAAAAAAAAAAACCTTGACCGTACGCTGAGCAGTTCACTTATATGTGGAAATTTATGAATTGTTCTAGTCTTCTTTTCTTCGACCTTAACTTACGTTTTACAATTTGTATTCATCAAACTTTAGATTTTGTTTTAATTCCAAAAGCTCTTTCGAGACTTCTATCTGTCTTAAAAGTAGTTCACACTGTTTTGGTATTACTAGTGAAATTTCTATACAATGCAACATCGTATTTCAGATTTCAATATTTTGATCCAATTTCTTACTCTTAGCCAGGTCACATTTAAATGCGTACAATTCAAATGAAGAAAACCAAATAACCCATGGTAGGATTGGTATTATGCGAGTGCTTCCAGAGGACATATTTTACAGAAGTTTCTATTTTTAGTATAATTAGGGGTATTGTAATTTGACAGAATTCATAACTCATTTCACTACTACTATAACGGCCAACAAGTCATATCGCCAACATATCAATAAGCAATAACAAGTCTAACAACAAAATAATTGGCTCACCTGTTGTCACTGGATGTGTATTACCTGTTGGGTAAAAAGTAGAGATTAAATGATTGTAAACAATTCGTCAGAATTTAAAGCTTTCAGGAATTAAGCTGAAACAGAGAGCTAATGTTAATGAAGACTCTGAAATGTTTCTATAAGTATTGCCTCTATTTTAACAAGTGAAGTTGCAGATACTAGAGTTAAGGAGTTATATTTGTTGCATTCACTGCAAAGATACCTAAAATATCTAGAAATTCTGAGCATACTAAGTTCTTTTTATTTTTCATTTAGTCTTTGTGTTTTCCTCTTTCTTATATTGTCTTAACTTCGATCTTAATTTGTCATTTTTATTGGGGTTCCTCATTTATTTCGATCTTCATTTATGTTTGTATTAACATTTATTTCTTCTAGAAACATTCATGGAATGACCATTGAAATGGAAGATATATACATAATACGAAAAAGAAAAGAGACTGAGCAGTATCTATGTTTTATATATTATACTCATAACCTGCAATTTTTTATTTTGCCTTGCACCTATAGCCTGTCTGCCTGTACAAGCTCATGCTTGAGCTGTGAAGTTAAAGTATAAGTTTTTCAGACTTCATCCTCGTATCTTAAATACAAGTTATGTTTATATTACTGTGGAAATTTAACAACATACAACCCCCTTTAAGATGGCAATATTTTTTATCCAGTTGCGAAGTATTTTATTCTTGCATTTACTCCTTTCGTTTCTTTCAAGACCGATACCCCCAGACACATACAATGTTGACAAAATTACAGACGTTTTTATGAAATTAAAGTTTTTATTTCGTAAAAAAGGTATAATATGAGTTTGTGATAATCATGCCGAAGGGGAAGTTATGTAAAAGTTCATCTGACGTCGTCAAGAATCTGTTTATCAGATACGAAGGGATTTGTAAATCGCCCTCCCACTCAATTGTTCAGTTTTTCTTGGCAGTTTCCTAAAAAATAATTGCAAAATATTTCATCTCCCTCTCTCTCTCTGCCTTCATTATATATATACAGTTTATGAACAGATGTAACGAACAGAGTTGTGCAAAATCACTACATTTTATTTAACAATTAGTGAACAAGGACTGCATTTTCAAGTAGGCTTTGACCAAATGTCTAACCACAATTACTACAATATTATAGTATTATATGCACTTGAGCTGTTCTGTACGGTTCTCTACTTGTGATCTGCAATCATTCTCAATTTATATAGAGCTGACTCATAGAGAGTGGTTTCGTCATTTAGCTTACCAAGAAAACACTCCACACTTGCATCTTCGTAATGGCCACAGTCATGTAAACCAAATCCGTTGAACGGGCATTCGTCTATTGCCATTTCGTTCCCATTGCATCTAACCTCGTCCATCCATATCGGCCCTGTGCCCTGACCATAATAAGCATTTCCAGGAGCCTGGACAGCCCCTTGGTAGCCCAGCTGTCGACAGACCACCGTGGCATCGTTTATGTCCCAACTATCATCGCACACAGTACCCCACTGGTTATTGAACAGTACTTCTACACGCCCATAGTGCGGAGCTGAGCCACCAACTAAGCGCACGCTGACTCCTGAATTAACAATTTTGTTGTAAAAACGAGCGTAGAATACATACATAAAAAGCTACGCCATCATAATATCGATCTTTATTACTAATTGAAAAGTAATGCATTTACTACTGCATGTTAGTGGAATTATGATTAGGCTGTTTCTATGGTTCTAGATATGTCTCTGTTAAGTTAATATTGCGGTTTCAGAATCTTTCATTTGTCATGACAAGCAATTCAAGTTTTAAGTGACAATTCCAGTTTCAGCAACAACTGTTTTCCTTAACATTTGGACAATGTCATATCAACAGTCTTATACAGCTTGGACTCAGCAAAACTGATGGGGCATGACGTGCACACATTGACAAACACAACGTAACACCTACCAATGCAACGCACACTCGCGTCTTCATAGTGGCCGCAGTTGTGGGAGCCGAATCCTCGATGTTGGCAATGGGCAAGTGAGCTCTCCGTCCCGTAGCAGTTTACGTCATCCATCCATATCGGTCCGGATCCTTCACCAAAATAGGCACGGATCAGTGCTGCCTCTGCTCCTTGGTATCCCAACTCTCTGCACACTACATCAGCGTCATTTAAACCCCAGCCATCGTCGCACACTGTACCCCATTGGTAATTATGGAATACCTCAACGCGTCCTTCATGATGATATGTACCATTAACTAAACGTATGTCGAAGTTTCCATCTTTGAAATAAAGAGTCATGCAAATGTTAAGGAAGTGAATCTTAAGGGTGTGGAGGGGGTAGACCCATACATATTCCTTTATGTAATGATTAACTAAACGTATTTATTTTAGTGCAGATAATGCATCATATCATTTTTATCTCATCCCTATAATTTAATGTATTGGATAAGATATTGTATTTGCGTGATAGTTAGAAGGTACCATGGCTATCCCAGTTGCCATAGCAGTAGTTGCCGTGACAGCCTTGCGTGTGGTTGATTTTTAACACATGGTTCTAACTTGGTATTTTACCTACGGTGGCTCTAAACACTTCCTTATAGGAAAGGATCAACAACGTGTGTGAAAATCTGTGGGCGTGTGAAATCGTAAAATGTGTTGAAAAAGTGTGTCACGATTTGTTTCTTTTTCAAGACAGTAAATCGACTTAACTTGAAACTTGGTCGGTAGGTAGGCTTACGTTTGTATGACATGTAGTGTTCGCCCGATCGATGACGTCAAAGGTCAAAGAGCACTGTTATCACAGCACAGGATGCAGTATGGTAAGTTCTCTTACCGCAAGGTGTCCACATACTTTATTACATCTTTCATTTTCCGTGCATGTGACAGTATTTTAACCTAGGCAACCATGTTTCGGTCGCCCTGCACGTAGACATACACGCAAGCTACATGTGCAACATAAGAGAAGTTATAGTCTATCACTTAAGATCAATTGTACTGTTTACAACACACTTTCAATGTTTCATGATTTCCCTTAGCTGTTTTTTTTTTGTTCTGTGTGTATCATTTAATCCAATTGTGATAAGTGTAAAGTAAGCATCAAGTGATATGCTTGTTTGCATAACATGTAACGATGAAATGTTTTGCTTTTTGTTACATTTGATACAAATTTGATGTAAAGTGTTACTCTTAAGGAAAAGTTTTAAGAAAAATTACTGTACTTGAATGAAAGACTCCAATTAGGGACGTCAGAGGTCAAAGAAAACATTTTGTCCATCAGGAACCACTCACTGGTAACTGATATAGTCACTCAAAATAAGTCATTTCTATGTCTTAAGTGAGAGAGTATGTACAGTACATAGTCTATGGCGTCGTAATTGCATCAAATCAGGCAAATGATCACTTACACAAAACTGTGGTAAAGTCTGGTGGTGCTGTGGATACAAAATAGAGAAAAAAAAACATAAAAGCTAAAGAAACACGAAAATGTATTGATTGTTGAAGTGTGCGTGCAAGTTACACTTGTACATGCACTTTTGCCTTACATGGCTGCTGGAATGAGAGAACGTTGCCTGTTCCCTCGCTGGCACATATACGTACGTCTCACATAGTTCACTGTAAGACAGCAAAATTACGTATCAATAACCCCAAAAGAAGAGAGAACAAAAGAAAGACAATGTCTCACCTGTTGTTACTGGATTTGAAGTAGTCACACCTGTCGAGTGAAAGCAAAGGAAAAAAAACCTCAATAAAAAACGTCTGACCGTATGCTAATTAAGCAGTTCTGGACTTTACTGAAACAGTGTTGATGATATTTGAGACTGGCCTATAAAGGGTGCATACATGTTGCACAGTCAAGTTGCACATACCTTAAAATCAATAAGACTGAAAGGGTAACATATGCGGCACGGATACGTGGAAATTTATGAATTGTTCTTGTCTTCTTTTCCTCGACCTTAACTTACGTTTTACAATTTATGTACATCAAATTTTAGATTTCGTTTTAATTTAAAAGCTCTTACGAGAATTCCACCGATTTTAAATGTAAATCATACTGTTTTGGTATTACTATTGGAATTTCTATACAATGCAACATCGTATTTCAGATTTCAATATTTTGATTCAATTTCTATTTCCAATTTCTCTCTTTACTCCGTTAGACCATTCCCCAGGATGCTTTCAGAAGCAAATCACTTCGCTGCGCTCAAGATAAAAATAATATAAAAACAAATTACAAAAGTTGTTAACAAATTTTTTTATGGTAAATTTCTGTTTTTAAAATGTAACTAAGAAAAGAATCCAAAAATACCGAAAAGTTTATATCGTCGCAAGCAAAATTGCGACTTCGCCGTTAAGGGATCCCTTCGTAGTAACATTTTCAGTGTTTACTTTTAAAGAGACCTCACTTAAACATCGCTGTAGAGGGAAGATCACTTTGCAGAGAGGAGTCTTCCTTGCAACTATTTGCCGCTTCTTCACTTTAAGGGTACATTTACTATGCGATATCCTTTCATTGCTACTGTTTCCGTCAACTTTACACCAAGGAGTGTTACCTTGCGAAAGTTTCTCTTGCGTTTATAGTGTCGACCACTATAAGTTCCCGCCTTTTTACAACTGACCTCATGGAACTGCGCCTTTTACTTCTGCATTCTTGTTGTAATCTGATCTTGGAGTGGAAGGTAGCTGTAAAATTTCTACAGTCACTGTGGGTGTTTGATACAGACAGTCTTCCCAACCTAGGCGCGGAGCACAGTTTATCTGCTCAACAGCATATACATTTACTTGAAAAGAGTTAGTGGTGATACTTTTGATTAATTGGACATATTTTCACCAGTTATCAATACAGGAGAAACTGTACATAGAAGGCTATAGGTTTCGACGCTGAAAGTTTTAATCAGGGAATTTTTCAAATTTCAGAGAGGAAATGAAATTCTAGATTGCCTACATATTGCTACAGTGAGTAGGAGATCTGTACAGTACGCTGAGTACTCGTAGTGTTCTGTTGGGTCACAGTTTTGCACAGTGCTTCAGGAATGGAAACTTCTTGTCCCAGCCAGCAGCTGGTTTAGTTGACGTCCTTTTTAGGTGATAACATGTACTCTAATATTCATTTTAGAAAGATTCCCTGCCTGGAAGATATCAAAACAGTGTCAACTGTAAGAACTATATATAGTGTTTGTTGACACAACACTTCGGAGCATATCATGATTGCAATGGTTGCTACACCACATACTTTTTCAGATAAAACAATTTGCTTATGTTGTGTTGGTTTAACTGTGACTCAACTAATTAAATCTGGTTTCATGACTGAAACACATAAATTTAATACATGGATTAAGGTTTTGTAAAGATATCTTTCAATTAAGTATACTTGATGCTCGATATAATGATAAATGTGATGATTATGATTATGCTATCATAAATGTTAACTATACATGTATTTTAGCTTACAATATATGTGCTGGTATTTCCACTCAGTATCCGTGTGAATAATTAAGTACATGTAAATGTTGAGTATTACAGATTTCTGTGACGTTTATCTATACCCTCTCAATAAGCAGTTGTATGAACAGATCAAAGTTTTCACTTTCGTTAAATACATGCCTTAAAACTATGTTACTTTTATATAGGCCATCACTTCCATCCTAGAAGTGATTGCTTATCATTGTTACACTTGATCTCAATATCCACCACCATTTTGTCTGACTCTTCTATAGCCTAGTTGAATCTGATCAGTTCCTATAATGGTTTAAACAGATCTCGCAGAGTCTTTCTTCAAACCCAAAGGTTTGAATAGGTATGAATTAGGTAGCAGCCAACACATTTTCCAGGAAAGTCTCTGAAAAGATCCATTGGATGGCGTGGCGGGAAGTTCATTTGTCGTAAAATCGAGGAAAGTCCCTTTATCGCAAAATTTGCAGATTCCTTTGTCGACGAAGATCTTATTTGAAGTACGACCAAACAGTTACGACGACGTCGCAGCATTTAGTGGCCGCAAGGTCCTTTTTTGGACACAGGGTATGCTCGTTTGTAGCAACCAAACCTGAGGGAAGTTGTAGGAAACAAGAAACATCATATTTTTAGTCCCTATGAAGTCCCTATTCCTAGCAAGTCCCCCTGTATAAAATAAGAAGTCGTTTGTTAGTCACCCTATATGCCATGGCGTTATGGTTGTGCTAAAAAGTTCCATAGACCGTCTTCCATGCTCTATTGCACATGTTTAGCCAATGAACACGGCACCTAATATTTCTGCAACTGAGCTCAAGAAAGTCTAGATAATAGAATAACACACCGGAACTACTTTACGATATTGATTTTTAATTGACCACGTGGGTCATCTCAGCATGAGGTGATAAAACTAGCCTAGGGCGATTAGGATTTGCAACAGTTTGAACCCCAGTGATACAATAAAGACGTTAGGTTGGAGGTTCTCTCATTTTAGCGGAAGAGACACGGCATGGCCCAGCTATTCTAAGAAATTTCTTGAACAACTTCTTTTTTTTAAATGTCGTCTGTCTTTGTCTCTCTGTGATATACGTACAGTGTAAGAAACCATTTTACCGACACAAAAACGTTGTGCAAAATCCCCACCCCTCCCAAGTTTCTGAACTATATTCAGAGAAAAAACTGCTTTGCCCATTTAGGATATCTTCTGCTTTTTATGAGATTTCGTGTGTATTTCTATTCCTCTACAAAAGTTTCGCTCTTTCTACTTGTGGAAACTGCAAGATCTCACTTGCTGATTGAACTTGTCCAATCTCCTCACTCCCACCCGTGCCAACGTATCTGCTCTAGCGAGTGAATCTGCAAATTTCATCGACCCAGGAACGAGCTTTCCTGATGTAGGAACATTGCACGACGATACAATTATTCACGACACAAGTGATGAAATAATTTTGTTATTTCTCTGTATCAGAAAAATGTGGTAACTGCCCACAAGGCAGACGCAAATGAACAAGACAAACCCTAGTGCACTGTTACCAAAATCCTCACCTGGAACGCCGAATACCACATCCATCTTGAGTGTGCTGACAGCGAACAGTAAATTGCTGTGTACACTTAAATAGTTTACAGATTACGCAAACGACTACCACATTGCAGTCCAGATAACATTTTGCACAATGCGAACTTTGACCTCACGGAGAAAAACCCTAGCTTTTGCTAAGAATTCTGGTTCTGAATATTAATCACGACACTAAAGCGAAAGTCTCAAGAGGACGGAGGGAACTGCCACGCGCTCGAACGAATGTAAGGTTGAATGAGATTAACAAAGGAAAAACAAATTAAGTAAACTGCAAAGGACGGCTAGGTGCAAGGGTTACAATTCCTTATCACTCTTTATTTCTCTATCTTTACGACTCCCTTCTTCTTCATTTTACCGGACTATCATTGAATCGTTTGTATGGTTTAAATGTGTCTCTTAAAAGTGAATCTTAAAGGAGTTGTGACATGAAAACGACACTTTGAAGTATTGATTGTATTTATCATGAAACATGTTGCAAATACCTATGAATAAACATTGTTATCTGTGCAAACTTGTGCCAACAAGGGAGGGACTCATATGATAAGTTATCCTTGTTTACTTAATTTGTATGTTAAAGACAATTAAGAATTACGTACCCCGGTGGATTTTATTTTGGGAAGAGGTTATTAAAAAAAGCATCCATATTACTGACGAGTGTGTAGGGCTGATGGCAAGTAAGACAATGTATATAGGCCAAACAAAAGAAATATAGACAGTGGCCAACCCTCCACTTCATCATGTTTACCTTTCATCAAACTTTGAAAAGCCGTATCTCAAAAAAGTAATAGATATTAAGGCCGATTTCAGAGGGTCACTCTGAACTTCTGAAAGACTCTTTTCTAGATGTACACCACAAAACCTTTAAGTTTTTGACAATCTTTCGTTCGTTATTGCACGTTTTGCAATTCCAATTTTTTTAACAGTATTTTTTCTTCAACCACTGTTTAACCAAAGGCTCAGATTTGGCCAATATTCTAGAAGGAGTGTTAGACTACCAGTACTGGACAAACTGACTGACACATGGCGTACACACATACAAGCAAAAGGTAGCACCTGTTCACTTACCAGTGCATCGTACACTCGCGTCTTCATAGTGGCCGCAGTTGTGTGTACCGAATCCGTTGTGCTGGCAATGGGCAAGGGAGCTCTCCCACCCGTTGCAGCTTACGTCATCCATCCATATCGGTCCTGATCCTTGACCGAAATAGGCCGAACCCAGTGCCGCCTCTGCTCCCTGATATCCTAACTCTCTGCACACTACATCAGCGTCATTTCGACCCCACCCATCGTCGCAGACGGTACCCCATTGGTTATTATGGAATACCTCAACGCGTCCTTCATAAGGATTTGTACCATTAACTAAACGTATGTCGAAATTCCCATCTGTCGAATAAGGTGACATTTAAATGTTAAATAAAGGTTGTCTAAAGGGTGGTTCATGGTTCGGACGTGCACTTGTTCTTTAGGTAATGATAAGCTAAATTGCGAACCAAGCATCATATCATTTTGTACTTCAAATGTGAATGTCGATGTATCAAAACAATGACCAAACTAGACCGGTTTCTGCTCTCTGTTTTAAAGAAGGAGCGTCATCATTAATAAGCCTTTTTAAATATTTTATATTTATGGCTAGCTCTTTAATTGCATGCGTATAGTGCATTAAAAAGAGTTTCTGCTCATAACGCAGCTATCAATGCCTTCAAGAGATCCTCGTGAGAACTTTGGCTATCGAACGATTCATCTGTATTTTAGAACCTTGATTTAACAAGGAGATCTGTCAGATTTTTGCTCTTTTAAAAGCAAGAATCGGTTCGTTCACAAACAGGTTGGATAATTCCGGGTGACCCGACATTAAATGTCAGTGTTTCAAGAGAGCCTTTTTGAGGTGCCAGGTTTTTATTTGGGGTGTGTAGGTCACTTTGAAGACCATAGGTGGTCGGTTCCGGTTTGGGGTGAGGTTTTGCACACGATTATTAAAATGAATGCCCACTGCGGCTGCGGCAAATTCCTCTTTCCTGTAATTCCTTAATAGAAGTTTCTCTTTGAAATTTTCTCTTTTTTCGATGAAGTCGGTCTCATTATTACACAGACGGGAGAAACGCATTTCCTCGCCTTTAAAGAAACCTTTGAAAGTGACCTGCGGGTGTTCGGAATTTCCATCCATATGTTGGAAGATTTCTGTGGTTTTGGTATAGATTTTAGTATCCAGTATCCCGACTGAGTGAAATCTAGGACCTTTACAGATTCTGAGATCTAGGTATGTGACTTCAGTGTTGGGAACTTCAACAGTGAATTTTACGAAAGGATGAATTTATTTATCTTATCGACCAGTCTTTCAAGATCTGTGGGTGGTCCATCATAGAGTAGAAGAATGTCATCTGGGTAGCGAAGCCATTTCAAGATTTTAGGATCAGTCGGAATGATCTACTTTTCAAGTCTATGCATGACGATGTAACAGATTTCAGTCGAGGCTTGGCTTACCATAGCGCGACCAATCTTTTGGAGATATGAGTTGTTATTCATTGTCTTGCATAAGGAAACGAATTCTCATTTTTCTCTTTAATTCTTTAAATGACTTGAGGAGATCGCTTCGTTTAGGCTTTTCTGGTGTAGGAATATATTTCAACCCTTTGCCCAATGCAATTATCTCTATGTTAGACATTTGTCTGTCTGAGAGATTGATCACGAAAATTTTGACAGTTTCAGATTCTTTTCGAAGTTTGAGTGTTTTGATAGACCAGAGTTGGTCTGATAGTCCCTATGTGTATCATAATATTTTAATTGCTTTTGTTAGCTTCACATGATCGGACAAATTTACGATTCTTAGTGATCGAAGAGAGAGAGGGAGGAGGAGAGAGAACTTTGTATGTTCAAAAGGTGAAGACCTGCTCTTTCTAGAAGAGTTGATGGCCATGAAAAGAGCCATTGAAAACCAGTCTACCTCGGTGTTCTGCTTCCTTTTGTAAAACGATAGGCTGAAATATTAATGAGGTGCGTCAGAGTTCTAAGAAGCGAAATCATCCATCAGCCACTGTTTTCAATAAATGATACAGTCAAAAAAGAATGGCTCATTTCTTTAGTGAGAGTACAAACGGGACCGAGTCTTCATAGTCTAATTGCATAAAATCCACAGGAATGCTCACTTACACGAAAGTGTGGTAAAAAGATGTGGTGGATCTGTGGTAACAAAATAGAGAAACATACAAAGAAAAAAACACACGTAAAGGTATTACTACAAACCATGCATTTTATCTCTACATTCTGTTAATGAAAGTGTATATACAGCACCCGCTCCGTATCAGTTATATATACAGTATCACTTACATATTTATATCAGTTATATTTATATATACCTATATATATACCTATATATATATGGACCTATGTATATATATATATATATATATATATATATATATATATATATATATATATATATATATATATATATATATATATATATATGGACCTATATAGACCTATATATATGGACCTATATAGACCTATATATGTATAGACCTATATATATATAGACCTATATATATATATATATAGACCTATATATATATGTAGACCTAGATATATATATAGATCTATATATATATATAGACCTATATATATATATAGACCTATATATATATATATATAGACCTATATATATATATAGACCTATATATATATATAGACCTATATATATATATAGACCTATATATATATATAGACCTATATATATATATAGACCTATATATATATATATAGACCTATATATATATATAGACCTATATATATATAGACCTATATATATATATAGACCTATATATATATATAGACCTATATATATATATAGACCTATATATATAGACCTATATATATAGACCTATATATATATATATATATATATATATATATATATATATATATATATATATATATATATATATATATATATATATATGCTAATCAAAGTACGCTAATCATTGTATATACGCTAAGCAATATGTAGGCTCAGGGCATATGAAATTGGGTTCTGACATGATTGACTAGCTTAATATTACCTGTTACTCCTTTCGTTCACCGGTGACTGAGTCACCGGTGTGGCTTTTTCTCTTGATAAAATCTCATAAGACAATTGTGTCAATAGAAAGTAAGATTTTCATCCTATCATCAGGTTTACCAGCTCGTATTAATAAGTAAATAGTCCAAGTGAACCTCTCTTTCAGCAGTGTTCAACATTTTTTTTTCTTTGAGGGGAGACGTAAGGTCATTTTAAAATAGTTAATTATGAGTTCTAAAACTGATATTATATACATAACATGGCATTTAATACAACCCAATGATACTTACTCCAACCTGTGGTTAAATGGGGAGGCGCTGTCGTAAAAAAACAGAAGAAAAATCAAAACATGCGAACTAAAACGACACCAAAAAGCATGAATGGATGTAAGAAAATAGTTGAATTGAAGTGATAGCCACAGATTCGAAACTCCGATTGACTTGATGTTCTCTTCTTTAATATTTCTTTTATATTAATCTTCTCAATATTTGTGTACAGCCGTAATTCTCATGACTAGGAACTACAATCTCTATTCCCATCATCAAACTAATCTTCTCGTAACTATTTTAGACATTTTAACAAATGTGGCAATACGAGATATTGATTCGAAGTTCTTTCCCGTTTATGTAAAATAGTCGTGAATCTTCTACACTTACTTGGTGTCAGTGTAAAATCTGTAAAAGGAAATTTAGAAAAAGATAAAGAAAAATATGAGAATGACTTTATTGCGAATGATGAGAATTATACAATTTATGAATAAACACATCTAGTTTCTTACCTTCTCATACAATTCATACTCCCACACCTTGCAGCTAAGTCATTACTTCAGTGTTCAAATAGATAATGAAAATATTGCAATTCGGCTTATAGTCCTATGATAATCACATTATTGAAACTTTGTGAAAACAGAAGCCGGTGGAATCGAGATTAGACAAAATATTTATGTCAGAATAGTGTGTTGATAATATCAATTACTTGGGCAGTTCTGGTGTCCAAAATCATTCCCGTTGGCACAGTTTAGTTCGGAGTCACACGAAGCTCTCCTTGGAATACAGGCACCATTCTGACAATTGAAACCCGCCCCGCAGTCGATATCTATGAAATGAGTGTAAAATAAATGAACGACAAATAAGCGTTACGCTACAATAAATCTGAATATTCATTAGCCAGTGACTACCTTTGTTACCCGTAATACATAATAGCCAGAACGCAAAGTACAGGGTTAATGTTTGTAAGCGGTATATGTCTGCTTACAAAAAAAGTTTGAATTGATGTTGAAATTTCAGAATTTGTAAAAGCGAATTTGTGTAATGCTGATTAAAACTGCGAATATGCTTGAATATGTTTGTCACTGATGTATGACAGGTTATCACTGTATGTAATAAGGTATAGAATAGCAACTAAGATAGTCCTTTACATATTCTTTTATATGATATATCCGACTTCAATAGTACTTACCATTCACAGTAATGGTAACCGGTTCCGCGAAACCTCTAAAACCCTGGTATTGTATGATACTGTCAGATGTAAACGACAGCCACATTACGTTACTCTCTGATACAACCTTGATTTTATCCACGAAGGGGCCACCGGAAAACAGCAATACCGTGTCTCGATTCGTTATGTTTCCGTTGCCGATATGAAGATAGTCGTAACCTCTCTCGATTCTGATAAAGTTTATATTAATTAGAACCTGATACCCTTCCGGTGCGATGAAAATGATTTCTTGTCGCAGGTTACTTGGGTACCCAAAATTCTCAAAACCGTAGGATGTGAAATTGTGGCGGGAAGTAAGATGGACAGTATCATGCACTGTAAAGATGAAACGTATTACCGATCCATCATAATTGAAGTTAATGAGGTTGCCTGTAACAACACCCAGAAACAATTGTTCTTTGAGTCACTAGGAATCAAAACAAATTTTTCAAAAGGTCCCTAATATCGTACTCTTGTATACCTGTGTCATTATCGTACGTCACTGCCTCAATGTTCTTCAGAAACTTTAACCAAGCAGAAACATTAGTTGCTATTATTTACTTCTATGTTAATTGTGTTCATCAGTTCATCGAAGAGATACATTGTGGGACAATAACCTGCATGTAGTGATTTTACAAAAAAGTTCAAATCTTCATGACATCAAAACATGCATATATTTTACTTACTATGTATTGGACTCGCACCCGTAGAATATTCTGTGTAATGAATCAGACAGAACCGTTACACCAGTGGTCTCGTATTCTTCATAATTTATTAGCTAATATTGACCTTACCTTACCTTATCCAAACTGCTACATTTATCAATAAGCAAAGTAGCGTTAAAGAGGTATAGACCTAACATTGTAATTTTATGGTAACCATGAAAGTAAAGACATAATGTGGTGCATTCTGTATCAACTGAATAATTGCTAAGGCCAGTTTCTCTTGGAGATATTAACCTCTTTGTTAGGTGACTTTTTCACGGTTTACAAAAATAATTCACATCATAACATTGGATTTATTTTAAACACGATACACAAAATGAAACACCAGGATACGATCTTCCGGAAAACGTTTTACTCTTTATGTGTTGGCAATTCTGTGGCATTTGGTGTCCATCATAACTGAGAAATACTTTTAAGTAAAATATTTCCATGTCTTCCTCTTTTCTTTCCATTACCTCTCACTCTACTTCTCTTTCTTTCAATTAGCTGACAAGTTACACAATTCAGAGTGTTGAATACACTCTACTGCAAAAACGTGCATTTGACGTAGAATTCTTCAACAATTACTTCACATTTTGTGAAACTTTTGGAAGCAAGAAAATAAAAAGGAATCCAATAGCTAGGTGGCCAATGCATACTTTACCATCTTGTCACATTATTTGGGTACGTGTGGAAAGCGACATATCTAACACACACAATCATGCTACTTCCTAGGTACATATGAGCTGAGGACAATCTAGCATAGACCACTATCACTACCCATGCAGAAAGCTGACAATGCAACACCAGTTTATTATAAAAAAAAAAATACCATTTTTTGTTCATAAAATACCCACACTCAAATTAGATGAACTCACGTGCGCAGTTTTCGGTGTTTTCGTCAATTTGATCAGGACAGTTGGAGTTTCCGTCACAGACAGCCATCAATGGTATACAACCGTTCGTATTACATTTGAAATCCGGAGCGCAGTTAAATTCTAAAGAAAATACAAAGCAAAAACCAAATCGGAGGGAATAAAAAAAAATTTAGCCCAAAACAGGTGTCGATTCCTATCGTTTTCGAAATGCACTTTAAATATCATGTTGCAATATTTTTTAACATGAACGACAATTGCAGCAATTTCATAGTCAAATGGCTGAGTAGTTATGCCAAACAAACTGAAATTAAGTTCTGAAGAAATGTCCTACTTGACAACTTAGGAGGGAAATGGCATATGTAACCACACAATTGAGTGTTAGCAACATTGATAAAAACTTAAGAAAATTCAGAGGGGTTCCAACAATAACGACAGACTTAATAACAAAATCTCCTTTGTTAATTTTCTTTTTCCTGACGGAAAAGTTTCAGAACCAGATCTCAGTGTACTTGGTTGAGAGCCCTTACCACCTGAAGTCATGTCCGTCACTTCCACGTAACCTTTGAACCCTACTGCCACTACAGAAGAGTCGGTTCTAAATCTCCACCAAAGACTGTTATTAGAGGATAGAGCTCTGACCGTGTCCAAGGCTGGACCTCCAGAGAAGGTTAAAATGGTACGTTTGCCCGGTTCCGTCCCCTCTCCAATGTCCAACCTGTCATAATAATCCTCCGTCAAAATGAAATCAATATGAAGGTAAAGTTGATCTCCCACTGGCGCTATGAAAACCATCTCTTGGTGTATCGAATTGTTGTAGAGTCCTCGACCAAAATCGAGAGAAGTGAAATTGTATCGAGAATGAACCACTTTGGTTTCGGAAACTGCATGGAGAGGGAAAGAAAAAAGGAAATGAGCAAACTGTACAAAAGTAAACTATGAAACACTTCCACAAAGGGAAAAAAAGATAGTACAGTGTTACCATCGTCAAAAACTGATTGGGGTTATTTTCTAGATTGACCCCCATGGCAGCAAGGTTGGAATTTTGTAATCTTCCAGCCACTTCTTTATGCGCCTTCTTTCATTATGAATATTCAATAGTCTCGTCCTCCTTAATCTTTCAGAGAATCAACCGTTCGATATATAAAGGAATTGAGCCGTAACTGCGCTAGTAATTTCTGACAGAAACTTGAATGTGTGTTTTTACAACAATGTCTCCAGAAAAAAAAACCGTTGACAATGCAACTTATGTAATGCACTAATTCATAAATGCTATGACTTTCGGCACTTTCAACTTTCAAGTTACTTTTTTTGGTTTTGTCTTCTCAAGTTTTAAGTGGTTTCCATGTTGTACTAATTTGATTCTTCAGTTACTTTCTTTAACGTTCCCTCCAAAATGGTACACTCTTGTCTTTAGTCGATATCCAATTCGTGCCACCTGAATATGATAATTCTTAATTCTCGAATACAAAAGAAGCTGAAGCTTTACCGTATACATCTGGTTGGTTGTAAAAGGACGTTGAAGCAGGAAAATAAGGGGCTGAAAATGCAATAAAGGTACACTTTACTTTCAATGAGATCCTCAGTAATTGAATAGGTATCTGTTTTATTCTTCAATCATTTTTGCCTGGAAATATATTATTCATGGACATGAAGTATACGAATTTTACCAAGCTTGGGTTAGAACAAAGCGCAATTAAGTCATTATGTGACTGCTGTTATTACGAATCTGATAGTTCGTCTCTGTTACATGCCATTTTAGTGATATTGAGAAAGTGAGTTTCTACAAACACCGATATCAATATAAATAGCAACAAGGTATTGGTATGGAGATTGAAATGCTTACAGCAAAAAAAGATTTTCGTTAATTTATTTAACTATCAATTATCATTGGAATTTTCCATCACACTGTGTGTATATTTCCTATATTTTCATTTGAGTATACTGCCCTCTCTAACACAGATAATCTCGATTAAGGCGAAAACAGAAAACATTTCAATTAAGAATTGAAGGGTCAAAAAAGAAGGTATGATTTGCAACTTAATTTACAAAATGCAAACATGTCTAAAAACCAATGACAAAGGATATATCCTTAAATCATACGGTTGGCTTTGTCTTTAGGGGACTTAATGAAAAACAGTTGAACAGAAAGAAAATCTCATTTACCTGATGTTGTTGTTATCATATCTGCGATTCACAAAGGGAGAAGGAAACAAGAAGTATAATAAATTGCAAGATAGAGATCTAAATCAGCCAAAACTTTAATTGTCTCAACGATCTCCTTACAAATGATTTGTAACCTTATTGCATTTTAATTTTATCGTTACTTCCAAAACTGGAGCTCATTGCTGTTGAATATCCTGTTCATCCTCGTTTGTTTGTATATTTTATTTTCATTTCATATATTTTTGTCTCCTGTAATATTTTTGTTTTTCAATGTACAGTTTAATTTGTCAGTAATGTATTATAATCATTTATTTATGAACGGTTCAGAATAACGTCGAACTCTAAGGGAGTATAAACGTCGGTTTGACATAACAGTTTTGCGCGCTTACATCGAAAGCGTTCAGATCTCCTACATTTGGGAATCTGGACCATCCGTGGTGTTATGATTTAATAGGTGAATCGTATTGTTTCAAACGACAGAAGATAGAACGAATTACATTTACAATCATGTAATGTATGTAAGACTATTTACAGCTTGTGCAGAACTACCCAAGTGACTGAGTCTCAAATTACAGTGGAACATATCATATAACTTTACTGAGGTCTTCGGAAAGAGAAATGTCCTTCCTGTAATTTCTAACCACTGTTTAACCATAGGCTTAGGTTTGGATAATATTCTAGAACTAGTGTTAGACAGCCAGCACTGGGCAAACTATCTGACGCATGACGTACACACATACGAGCAAAAGGTAGCACTAGTTCACTTACTAGTGCAACGAACACTCGCGTCTTCATAGTGGACGCAGTTATGTGTACCGAATCCGTTGTGTTGGCAATGGGCAAGGGAGCTCTCCCACCCGTTGCAGTTTACGTTATCCATCCATATCGGTCCCGATCCTTGACCGAAATAGGCCGAACCCAGTGCCGCCTCTGCTCCCTGATATCCTAACTCTCTGCACACCACATCAGCGTCATTTATATCCCAAAAATCGTCGCAGACGGTACCCCATTGGTTATGATGGAATACCTCAACGCGGCCTTCATAAGGATATGTACCATTAACTAAACGTATATCGAAATTACCATCTGTCGAATAAGGTGACATTTAAATGTTAAATAAAGGTTGTCTAAAGGGTGGTTCATGGTTTAAACATGCACCTGTGCTTTAGGTAATGATAAGCTTAATTGCGAACCATGCATCATATCATTTTGTTCTTCAAATGTGCCTGTCGATGTATCAAAACAATGACCAAACTAGACCGGTTTCTCCTCTCAGTTTTCAAATAGGATCGTCATCAGTATATGGCTAGGGTGTCGTAGTTCTTTAATTGCATACGCATAGTGCATTAGAAGGAGTTTCTGCTCATAATGCAGCATTGCAGCTATCAATGTCTTCAAGAGATCTTCGTGAGAACTTTGGCTGTCATAAGATTCATCTTTTTTTTGGAACCTTGATTTTACAAAGGAGATCTTTCAGATTTTTGCTCTTTTAAAAGCAAGAATCGGTTCGTTCAGAAACAGATTGAATATTTCCGGGTGACCCGACATTAACTGCCATCGTGTCAAGGGAGCTTTTTTTTTTTTGAGGTGATGGATTTTTATGTGGGGTGTGTAGGTCACTTTGAAGACCATAGGTGGTACCTTTTCTTTCGGTTTGGGGGTGAGGTATTGCGCACGATTATTACAATTAATGCCTATTGTGACTGCGGCAACTTCCTCTTCCTTGTAAGTCCTTAGTAGAAGTTTCTCTTTGAAAGTTTTTCTTTTTTCTATGAAGTCGGTCTCACTATTACAGAGCCGGGAGAAATGCGATACCTCGCCTTTAAAAATGAAGCCTCAATGAAGCCTTTAAAAATGGCAAACGGAATTTCGGTCCAGATATTGGAAGGTTTCAGTGGGTTTGGTATAGATTTTAGTATC
Organism: Stichopus chloronotus; assembly: GCA_021234535.1. Taxonomy (NCBI): domain Eukaryota; kingdom Metazoa; phylum Echinodermata; class Holothuroidea; order Aspidochirotida; family Stichopodidae; genus Stichopus; species Stichopus chloronotus. The sequence continues at coordinate 6,189,808 of CM037844.1, forward strand.
CAGTATCCCAACTGAGTGAAATTTAGGACTTTTAAAGATTTAAAGATCTAGGTATGTGACTCCAGTGTTGGAAACTTCTACAGTGAATTTCACGAAAGGATGAATTTTATTCATCTTATCGAGCAGATCTGTGGGTGGTCCACCATAGAGTAGAAGAATGTCATCTCTGTAGCGAAGCCATTTCAGGATTTTAGGATCAGTCGGAATGATCTACTTTTCAAGTCTATGCATGACGATGTAACAGATTTCAGTCGAGGCTTGGCTTACCATAGCGCGACCAATCTTTAGGAGATAGAAGTTGTTAACAATTCCTTTTAAGTATGAGCTCAATCAAATTGCGTCTTGACAGCAGTCTAGATGGAACTTCCTCTAGCCGTTTTGCTTATTGTTTTGCATAAGGAAACGAATCCTCATTTTTCTCTTTAGTTTTTTAAATGACTTGAGGAGATCGCTTCGTTTAGGCTTTTCTGGCGTAACAATATATTTCAACTCTTTACCCAATGCAATTATCTCTATGTTAGACATTTGTCTGTCTGAGAGATTAGTAACGAAGATTTTGAAAGTTTCAGATTCTTTTCGAAGTTTGAGGTTTTAATAGACCAGAGTTGGTCTGATACTCCCTGTGTATGATAATATTTTGATTGCTTTTGTTAGCTTAACATGATCGGACAAATTTACGATTCTTAGTGATCGAAGAAAGAGAGAGGAGGAGAGAGAACTTTGTATGTTCAAAAGGTGTAGACCCTCTCTTTCTAGAAGAGTTGATGGCCATGAAAAGAGCCGTTGAAAACGAGTCTACCTCGGTGTTCTACTTCCTTTTGCAAAGCAATAGCTTGAAATATCAATGAGGTGGGTCAGAGTTCTAAGAAGCGAAATCATCCATCAGCAACTATTTTCGATAAATGATACAATCAAAATAGAATGACTCATTTCTTTAGTGAGAGTGCAAACGGGACCTAGTCTTCATGGTCTTATTAAAATCAACAGAAACGATTACTTACACGAGAGTGTGGTAAAAAAATGTGGTGGATCTGTGGTAACAAAATAGAGAAACAAAACTTAAAAAGTAAAAAGAAAACACACATAAAGGTATTACCACAAACCATTCATTTTTTTCTCTATACATTCTGTCGACGAAAGTGTATATTGAGCAACCGCTCCCTATCAGTTTATCATATATATATAGAGATATGAGAGAGATGAGAGAGAGAGAGATAGAGATATAGAGAGAGAGATAGAGAGAGAGAGAGAGAGAGAGAGAGAGAGAGAGATAGAGAGAGAGAGAGAGATAGAGAGAAGATAGCATAGAGACAGAGATATAGAGAGACAGAGAGAGACAGTAGAGGACAGAGAGACAGATGACATATATATACATATATATACGTATATATACGTATATATACATATATATACATATATATACATATATATACATAGACATATACTATAGATATATATAATATATATATATATATATATATATATATATATATATATATATATATACATATATATACATATATATACATATATATACATATATACATATAAACATATATACATATACCACTACCACTCACGACTCACTACCACTGACAAATTAGATGGACTCACGTGCACAGTTTTCGATGCTTTCGTCAATTCGATCAGGACAGTTAGGGTTCCCGTCACAGACAGCCGCCAATGGTATACAACCGTTCGTATTACATTTGAAATCCGAAGCGCAGTTAAATTCTAATGAAAATACAAAACAAAAAAGCAAATCGGATGGAATAAAATAAAAACTTTAGGCAAAACCAGGTGTCAGTTCCTATCATTTTCGAGATGCACTTTCAGTCTCATGTTGCAATATATTTTTTTTTTAGCATGAATGACAATTCCAAAGGGAAATTGACAACTTAAACTAAAATGGCATATGTAACCACACAAATGAGTTTTCCAGCAACACTGATAACTGAAAAAAAAAACAGAGGTTAATTCCCACAACAAAAGGCAGATTCAATAATGAAATCTATTTTTTTTTTTTCGTTTTTGTGATGGGAAATTATCAGATCCAGAGATCAGTCTAATATGTTACTTAGTTTAGAGCACTTACCACCTGACGTCATGTCCGTCACTTCCACGTAACCTTTGAACCCCTTTTCTACTACAGAATAATCAGTTCTAAATCTCCACCAAAGACTGTTACTAGAGGACAGAGCTCTGACAGTGTTCGAGGTTGGACCTCCAGAGAAGGTTAAGATGGTAAGTTTGCCCGGTACCGTCCCCTCTCCAATGTCCAACCTGTCAAAATATTCCTCCGTCCAAATGTAATTAATATGAAGGTAAAGTTGCTGTCCCACAGGGGCTATGAAAACCATCTCTTGGTGTAACGAATTGTTGTAGCGTCCACGACCAAAATCGAGTGACGTGAAATTATGTCGAGAATAAACCACTTCGGTTTCGGAAACTGCATGGAGAGGGAAAGAAAAACAAAACAAGATGAGGAAATTGTAAAAAGAGTAAAATATGAAACACGTGCACTCGCCGAAGAAAAAACTATTTTTAACTATTATTTTCTACATCGACTCCCATGACAGCAGGATTGGAATCTTGTAATCATCCTCCTACTTCTTTATGCGCTTTCCTTCAGTATGAATATTCAATAGTCTCAAAACTTGAATGTATATTTTTATAAGAATGTATGCAGAAAAAAACAATGTAATACGTAATGCACTAACTCATTACTAGTATGCCTTTCGACACTTTCAACTTTTAACATATTTTGGTTTTGTCTGCTCAAGTTTTTATTGGTTCCCGTGTACAGTTGTACTAAGTTGATTCTTCAGTGATTTCATTTACTTTTTTCTCCAAAATGGTACACTCTTGTCTTTAGCCGATGTCCAATTCGTGCAACCTGAATGCGATAATTCGAAATTCTCGAATAAAAAAAGAAATTAAAGCTTTACCGTATGTATCTGGTTGGTTGTAAAAGGACGTTGAAGCAGGAAAATAAGGGGCTGAAAAATGCAATAAAGATACACTTTACTAACAATAAAATCCTCAGTAATTGTATAGGGATCTGTTTTATTCTTCAATCATTTTCGCCTGGAAATATATTATTAATGGATATGAAGTAAAAATTTCACCAACCTTGGGCTAGCCTGAAGCGCACTTAAGTCATTATGTGACTGCTGTAATTACTAATCCGATAGTTCGTTTCTGTTACATGCCATTTTAGTGACATTGAAGAAGTAGGTTTCTACAAACACCGATATCAATATAAATAGCAACAAGGTATTGGTATGGAGATTGAAATGCTTACAGCAAAAAAGGATTTTCGTTAATTTATTTAACTATCAATTATCATTGGAATTTTCCATCACACTGTGTGTATATTTCCTATATTTTCATTTGAGAGTACTGCCCTCGCTAACACAGATAATCTCGTTTAAGGCGAAAACGGAAAACATTTCAATCAAGAAATGAAAGGTCAACTTGAAAAAGAAGGAATGATTTGTAACTTAATTAACAAAATGCAAACATGTCTGCAAACCAATGACAAAGATTATTCCTTAAAAAATATGTCTTTTGGGAACTTAATGAAAAATAGTTGAACAGAAAGAAAACTTAATTCACCTGATGTTGTTGTGATCATATCTGCGATTCACAAAGGGAAAAGGAAACAAGAAATATAATAAATTGCAAGATAGAGATCTAAATCCCCCCCATAAAAACTTTAATTTGGTCAACTATCTCCTTACAAATTACTTCTAAACTTATTGCATTTTAATTTTATCGTTACTTCAAAAACTGGAGCTCATCGCTGTGGAATATCCTGTTCATCCTCGTTTGTTTGTATATTTTATTTCTATTTCATTTTTTTTTACTCTGCTGTAAATATTTTGATTTTTCTATATACAGTTTTATTTGTTAATAATATATCATGTATCTACGAACGATTCAGAATAACGTCAAACTCGAAGGGAGTATAAACGTGGGTTTCACATAACAGTCTCGCGCCCTTACATCAAAAGCGTTCAGGCCTCCCACACGTGGCATTCTGGACTATCAGTGGTGTTACGATTTCATAAATTAATCGTATTGTTTCCGCAAACGACAGAAGGCCGAACAAATTACATTTACAATCATTTAGTGTTTGTAAAACTAATCACACCTTGTGCAGTACTACCCAAATTACAGGCCGGGGAACATGCTATGTAACCTTACTGAGGGCGCCGGAAAGAGAAATGTCCTTCCTGTAAGGGCAGGATTCCTGCATGATTACCTGAGCAAGACAGGGTAACGTCTTGAGAATGAGAACAAGCACTGTTCCCATACCCAGCGTGCCCGCATTCTGCAAGAGATTGTTCGTGTCCGAAGCAAGTAACGTCGTCCATCCAAATCGGGATATCTGGCAAATTAGTGAGGGCACCGCTGCTGTAGTTTGAAGCTGTGTTGAAGCCGAGCTCTATGCAAGCGACCATCGAGTTGACGATGTTCCAGTTATCATCGCATACTGAACCCCACTGTCCGGCGTATAAGACTTCCAATCTCCCATAGTACGAAGTAACTCCCCCGAAAAGACGTATACCATCGAATGAATCCCCTGCATGTCACACGAAATAACATAACAAAAGCACTTTTTAAGGCAAGGGTAGTGAGACATATGTCGGTTTTCAAGCTTCTTATATTCTCTTATTTACTAATTTTTCATTACGATGCGTCCCAAATATTGAAAGTGTTTCTGCGTATCTCCAAAACAAAAGGAGTAAAATCAATGGAATAATTGAGGGTATCACTTACAGGCTATGGTTGTGGACGTGTGTGTCGTTGAATCGTCTGTCGGTTTGGAAATAAGTTAGAAATCGATTCCATAAATAAAGATGTGGATGTCAATTCATCACATGTTTGATTCTCTTTAGTGTAATAAGATGATTTCTAAACATATACGATCAATACTGGGTTATCCGTACAACTAAGGTTAAAATTAGATTGCGTTATCTTGTTGACAGTATAGTAGAGACTTCCTGACTGAAATTGGGACCAAACTTCCATGAGACGAAGCCACTCGGTGGGACACTCACTTGTATGACTAGTTTGAAAATATGGCTGAAACCGTTTTCCACCCCAAAATGTCTGTGAATTTTTTTTTTCTAGCCATGACCTTTTCTGAATGTTTATTTTTTTTATGGAAGTACGTAATGTCTCTCCCTCTTTCAACAATTTATATTCTATAACTAAAGTGACAATGGATGACTCACGAACGGACGATGACGTTGTGGAATCTTGAATGGCTGCATGTACAGGAGAAGAAAAAAGTGAAGGAAATTCGTTTATCGAAAGTCATAATATGACGTTGCTTAAACAAACTATACCTTTCCAACAAATGGAGGTCAAATCTTGAATATCCAACCTTTCGGAATAAACTTTATTTTTGTCACAAGTTGAATCACATGGCTGGAAGAAATGATAACATCGTCTAACTGGTCGACGGTTACATTTTATTATGCAATAGCGGATGTATGCAAGTATGTAACAGGAGCCATTCAACTTGCTGAATGAAGAAATCATGGCATATAAAAGGAGAAAGAACTGACGAGGTTCCATCACCGGATCGAGCATGCGCAGTTGTAGTGTATCTTAAGGAATAAAGAGTTAGGCTGACAAGAAAAGACGAATATAATGTGTACAATGCCAAATCAATCGGTTGACTGATTTTTCTGGCATGTGTTTTGATTCCTTGAAAGATCAGCGAATATTCGGGGGATCATCCGAGACAGAATGCTTTTATTTCAGCTCTCGTTACTTATTTGTATTTTTAGTTTATCTTTTAAAGATATTTAGTTACTTCAAAAATCTCCGTCCCCGTCGCTGTACTTACTTGAAAGATCGAAGGCCCAGTCATGTTCTGCCGTAGTAACTGAAATACAATAAAACATCTATATATAAACCAGCTTTACAATACTGGTTAAATGTGAAAAAAAAAAATGATGATTAATTTGCTTTTACATTTTATTCATTTCCCTAGACGGCGATCTCCTCAAACCCTTATATGACCCATTTCGGTAGCATATCACACATTTCTGATTAAAAATTGTTGTCGTAGCAGTATTTTGGTCCGACAGTCTTGTCAATGAGGGGGGGGGGGGGGTAATCACCAGTTTAAACTTCCACTCCTTCTCCCTCAAAATCTAAATTCTTATCTTGACGTTCCCTTGATGATACGTGACGATGTGTTCTATCCCTCTCAGAAGCTTTGTACATAGAGTGTTTTTAGTTGGAGGTCATTAGCGTTTACCTGAAGAGTTAAGGTAAATATTGGTGATCGTTTACCAAACAATATTCCTTATTCAAGTCGGTTTACACTTTTTGAATGCGGTTTAAACGGCTTCTTTGTCTAAAATAGTTCTACAAATAGTCGTATTTACGATATATGAGTAGTTACTGGTGAATGGAAAATGAACTTTTTGCAGACGAAATAACCCGTTCACCGAGTAATTCAAATAAAACGTCTGAATGTACAAGTTTAATACTAAAGGAAGTCGTAAGGACAGCATCTGCGGTAACAATCACTATCCCCCTTCATCACAGTGTAACAGGGGATGGCGTGATGCATTGCGGCATCAGCCCAAGATTAGTTTACAGAGCGAATATCTTGTGTTCATCAACATGATGTGAAGTTGCGTGCGATTTTGTGGTTATGCATGTGTAGCTGTAGCTTTTTGTCAGCTTGTCAACTGTATCTGCCAGTATACATGCAGATTAATTAATCTCGGCTAGAAGAAACGCCTCACAAACAAAGGCAGATAGTCACATTCGCATACGTGTTAGGCCTAAGTTTGTCCAGCATCGATTGCTTTCATAATAAAATATTGGTTACTAGTTGTGACCCTGTGACCACATTTTTATTGTTTCTTTGCAAATGAGCATGGTCCTGTAGAAAAATGGCTGGAAGAGCAAATAAGCGACACAAATTAATGTGGAGGGTTCCTTCGACTGTAATTCCCCACAAGAACAGAGGCACAAGTAAAGCAATTAAAGCATGGCAAAGGTCTTCTTCAATTTCAGTGCCCCTCCCTTATAACTAGACAGACTGACTCCTACAGGAATGGGAAGTTACGGCACTGCACAAGTCATGCTTAAATAAATTTTGGGGTTTTCATTAGAGTGGGGGGGGGGGGGGGTCCTCATGAAGATATGATTAAACCTTCAGTGCCGTTTCAACAAATGAAGGTTTCGCAATAGGGTTGTTTTCGTCTCAAGATGTTAATAAATGAACATTTGGACTTTGGAGCAGAGCAAACACTCAACTAGCGGATACTAGACGATGTATACAACAGTTGTACGAAACAAACACATTAAATCAGTGGGTTACTTGATTCTTTGCCGGGTGGAACAATGAGAAATAAAATTGTTGAAATTAATAAAATAAGCGTTTGCCATATACCATTTGCGTTGGAATGTTCTAGTCCAATTGATAAAGAATAAAGAACACGTTGAACACATCTAAGGTTGCTGAGGTGAATCTCTCAAAAAACAGTATGAAGTCGTGTCTTTGCTTACGCCAGTTTTGTTTATATATATATATATATATATATATATATATATATATAGATATATATATATATATATATATATATATATATATATATATATATATATATATATATATATATATATATATATATATCCCTATACATATACATATCCATATATATATATCCCTATACATATACATATCCATATATATATATCCCTATACATATACATTAACTTTGTTATGTCTATGAGAAAGATTGCAGAACAGTTGGATGAAAAGAAGGAAAAAGACATCATAATGCAGTCCTTTTTACAACTACGCATTCTGTTAATTTGACAAGCAAGGTCAAGTTTAGTTTTTTACCATGTGTAACATCAAAGTAACATAATCGCTGTAGAATGACTGAGGGACTAATATGGTAGCCTCTGAGTCACATTAACAGGTTTCACTGTCCAATCATTTTCATTAAATATCCTCTCACATGGTGAAAATAACACTTTCTCAAAAAAAAAGGGTGCCGTACTGTGCACGTGACGTTGATCTATTGACTGAAAAAGGGTCGTTTTTTTTTCCTTTGCGCTGTATTGAGGGAAACCGATTAAACAAACCCAGTGTTTACATTTGTGGATTTCAATTGTGGTGTTATGCAAATATGTGAGGTTTTATCTGAGCATTGATCTGCGTTCAATTGTGCCTATTCTTAGAAACAATGAACGTGTCCGGGAGCAAAGGATAATTATCCGGTTAATTTAAATAACGGTGACCTCAGTGATACCAAGCAGCAGTTTCATTCTAAGCCCCTAACCTCCTATAAAAAGAAACAAAAAAAAGGAGTAAAGTGCAGTGAGCCAAAGGATGTACTTTTTTTTTCCATTTTTTTTTTATCGCCTGACTAGGGGAGTGGATGGGGAGGTCCTGCCTTTATATTTTTTTAAAGAAAAAAGACAAATCCTGCTTCCTGCTTGATATACTTTTCCTTGCAATGATTGGGTATGGAAATTGTCAATTATCTAATATACCAATTATCGGAAGGCACTGTTATGGGCGTCAGTCTGTGGTAAGGGTGGAGAACCGAACACTTGCTTTCGAATACAAGTGGTACGAAATTAAACGACCATAAATGAAATCATATGTATGATTACATTCAGAATTTATCGGGAGGAAATGACAGCAAACAATCACATCAACCCTTCCCTACATATAAACTTTTTTTTTTTTGGCGTGGTTGCTTTGGGCAGTGACGCCGTGATTATTTTTGTTGTAATTTTTTTTTGGGTGGGGGAGGGAGGAATTGCAGCTGCTTGATGCAAGTTGGACAGTCTCCAATGGGTCTGCATTGTTGTTTGGTAAGTGTCCTGAAAGGTGTGACCAATGGTGTTTTAAACATCGGTCAAGGTCTTAATAGAACCAATTTCTTCGTCAAGGATAACAATTTATGGTATTGCACATTACGTGGTGGTTACGAACTCTCATACCTCGGGCTGACTCAAAACGAATGTAGCCTAACCTATGGAAAACTGAACCAAGCAGGAATTGACAACTATCATGGTACTACTGTTAAATGATGGATTTTGGAAATAAGTTTACTGTTTTTAAACAATGACTATCAATTAAATTTTGAAATACGGCAGCACTGACTTTCACAACAAGTTCACACATGTAAATACCGTACGGCCGGTATCTTTGCATTACAGAATGATTCGACCGATAAGGGCGGTGGGCATTAGCGACTGGTTACTGAGACAGTATGCAATAAGAGGAACCGAATCTAGTACAAATTTGTGTTTCATTCGCACACCAACGTATTTCGAGTTGTTTTGCTTTTACCATAAGAGGTTATTCCACTTTAATATTATTTAAATTTTGCGACGCTTTCAAGTAGGAGGGGGCCAAACTAGAAATAGGTCAACCGGCAGTTATGAGATAATGTTAGAACATTCATCGGAAAAAAGAAAAAAAAAATGAATTGTGCCAGTGCCCTATCCCTTTAGAACTATGTCTAATTCATTGAAACTTGAACCTCCTTCCGCAATCATTCAACGAAGTGAACCTCCCAGGCTTTCCATTTTGCAACAGCTACAGGTCATAAGGGAACCTTCCCTTGATGCAATATAAATCGTTCACCGCCCCATAGGCGTTTTGCATTGAAGGAAATGACCCTTGAAATATGGAGTATAGATAAAAAATATGTGTATTTATTTGTTGAATTTCTGAGTACCTCTTGTCCCACAAGGAGACTTTAAGAGTCTATTGATCATCGACATTTTTCAGTCTGTGGATTGTTGACGTTGACTCAAGATTCTGGTTTATTATCATTGACACAACGTACCGCAAAAGCGGATTCTTTGTAAAGGGTTAAAAACTTCACTGGTAACGTTGACTTGAGACTTCAATGAATCCGAGGTCAAGACGGTAATATTTACACTACTGTTCTTCGCAAGATATTTAAACAAGGTTGTTAAAAGGTCACTTTATAGTTTAGATTTGTTCCCTCGTCCTTCTTTATATCAGTGAGAACTTGCTTTTGGACCTGGATTATTGTGGATGTAAAAGGGGCAGAACAACGTTAATTGACATTCTGCCAAAAATTTTAATTCTTGAATCTTACAAAGAACATATGAGTACCAATTGCAATGTTTTCCCGAAAATGGTCTCATTTGGCATTTCGCACTGAACTTCAAGTCCTGGTAGAGGGATACGACCTTGGAAAATCCTTCATATTACGTGTTTCAAGTAACCCTCCGACTACCAGATAAAAATTCTTCTCCAGTGAATAGGTTGAATAATTACTACGATGAAGACCACCGCCCTCTACACATACAAACGAAACACAAATATTCGATATTGGACTGAAAAAGTGGTACATTTTTCAAACAACGGGAGAAATTTGAGGGTAGTGAGATGAGAGACGAAATGATGCAAAATGATACCACCTAGAAACGATTTCTTGCTCAATATAAAAACAGATATAATCTTTTGTCTATTGCCTATTGTCTATATAGCCTATTGCCTCTTTTCTGTAGCCGAGCTTTTGGTAAACGTAGTAATACCAGCATATTACTTTCTTCTGCTAGGTCAGTGGTGGTACGCCAGAAAGTTAGTACCTTAGAGCATTGTAAACAGGTACAGAAATACTGACAATATATTAGCAGAATTTACGATGCCAACAAACATAGGGCCACTCATCATGATGAAAGCTATCTCCTTAAAAAAAAAGGTCGCAAATCTTTCCTTCTCAATCACAAAAATTGCTGTGAAAATTTATATCTCAGGCAATAGTATGAAGCACAACCCAAGAAAACTCACGCATTTGAGAGTAATCCGATGTCTAGATGACCATACTATTGCTTGCATCATGAGTGAGATAGAATCACTCAAAATGACCTAAAGGATTGCGGTTGTGAACAAGTGACATGACAGTTAGACAATAGAAAGGTGAAGTTTGAAAAAAAAAAGGACTTCTAGTGGCTAATAAAAGCGTGTTTCGTAAACTGCAATTTGCAGTGGGATTTGTCAAGTATCCCGATTTTGACTATACAGTCTGCCGGGAAATGTCTACTGGCACACCCCAATGGGGAAACTCGTGAAATAGGAGGCCTAGCTTGACCATTACTAAAGTATCGGGTATATCGTGCATTAGCAAAAATACAAGCTATCGAAGGAACAATATGTGTAGCGTGGAAGAGTTTGTGAAATGTTAATTCATTATTGTGTAAGTATTATAAAGACGGTAATTTTCTGAGGATGGAAAGACGGAACCTTAACCATGTGTGGAACCAAAAATACTTCTGGAGATTTAGTTTAGTTTCAACAACTTGTGTCGGTAGAGGGTACGGAGCCTGACGTAGTGTTGAAATTGATGAAAAGAGTCCGTATAACTTGTCCAGTGAATGAATTCTGAAATGGAAATGTTAGCTATTAGTTTAAGGACCATTAAGTCACAAATAATGTTGTGACAGTTTTGAAGGAGGAACTTGAAAGACACACTACAGAGCCTGTATAACGATTGTTAGCGACAAATCACCTTGAAAGGAAATTAAAATTAAAGTCTCTAAACGCAACAAAATTAAATTAATATATCAACAAACTGCCAATAATTCATGTTACTGTACAATGTAGATTGATTAGCTCACCTGATGAAGAACCACCCGAAATAAGCAGAACTACGACGACGAACGAATGCTGAATATTCATCTTCATTTTAGAGCACCATCAGCCGTGAAGAAGAAGAATATTTGTAGCCCATGTATTGTCGTTGAATAGGCTTCGAAACTTTCTCTATATTCTAGATAACTCGGGAACGAGGTTCTTCTGAAACTACTATGTGCCTTTTTATGATTCCCGAGAAATGTGCTCAGGCGTTTTTATACGGCAAGCCATGTCTACTAGGTTTTGTTGACATAAAGGAACGGCACATGTTATCTCATAAAACGATTGTGTCAACACGAATTATTGTGTACCAATGGCTATATGGGGTTTCTGAATAAACAAGACCTCTGCGTTTTATCTTCGTTTCCAAAAAATAAGCGAACTCATTTTTCCCATCATTTCGGAAAATGATGTCATTTCCTTCGAACCGAGAATGGTCAGTATGCCCTTTGTTGATTATTGGACAACTGGCTAGTGCAGTTCATCCTTATGAATTTTGATCGAAATTAATATCACACAATAAGCTGTAATAATGTACTAATGGGTGAGCTCTGATAACGGCACGAGGGACCGATGGAAGAACCATGCAGAGAATCAGCTTTAGCTTGCTTTGTCTGGAAGACCAATGACTGTCTGGTGGAGGGAGTCTGTAATGGAGAGAGTCTGGAATGGGTGACGAGCAGAATTTAAATTAACCACACCGTGGTTTTTACATATCCCTTCTTCAAGATTTGAGAAATGGCAAAGTAAGTAGTCAACTAAAAATGATATCTACAATCTTGGACAAAATTGTTGGGACGCTTTGTCGTACATCGCAAATATAATACTGAATTTTAGGTAAGAGAATAACATGAAACCCCGCGCCCCTTTCAAATGTTCCGCTGTAGGAGTGAATGTACACTTTAAACAGTAATCCTTTAGCCAACATCGTTTTTTTCCTCTAACTTTAACTTTCTTTCCTGATTTTGTCATCCATTTATGTTGAAGGTATTCGACTGTATTTATTGCACTGACTTGCGTTTTGCACGTTTTATGCTTCTGTTACTCGAAGTGTAAGTTAGAATTGTAGTTGACAGTCTTCAACTTTACATTCTTTCTTGATATTTGTTATTCACTCTACGGTGTTGTCATTAATGTGATTATTGATGTTTTTATGGCTTTAACTGTTAGTTGCTGATGTTGGGTTATAGTAATGTCTTGCCTGTTTCATACAAACTCATCCGCCTCCATTTTGCACCATCTACCACAATGACGTACGACGTCATTTCATAGAACCAAAATCCCCGCTCCCCGGATTCAATATTGCTAGCGTGAGATGTTCAAGAAATTCCGACAGAGCAATCAACATTTAATAGGGGGGAATGGGGGACTGGGTTAGTAGGCGGAGTGGGGTAGTGTTTAATTCACCAATTGAAATGCAGTTGCAACTACTACGTAGAACTAAAATTGTTCCAACACTTTCGTCGCAAATTGTAACTACTATATTTTGTTTTTGCACAGTTGTTCAATGAGTGGGTGTAGACGCACTGCTGATATGGTTTGCCGACTGCCGATTGCCACCCAATGGCGTCATCAACAATAGCCTAATTGTTGTTGTTTGGACATGGAAGACGGCTTTCAGTGCATTCGACCATGAAGTATTAGAGAAAGTAAGGCTGATGTTGGGGTTAATCACGCTGGCGTACCGTCGGCAGTACGCCAGATGACGTATCTGCGCTGTAGATTTTCCATGTGAATTCGTGCCGAGAAAGCGAGGTAAGCGTTGGTGCGTTCGCGCATGCATATTTTTAAGGCCGGAATGGCTTCGCTAAATTAGTGGTGCATATGGCTTAGGATCCGTGCCACAATTCCTCCCTCAGCTCCGTAAAAGCCAACCTTGGGCCTGGTCCAATACACGCTTAGTGATGAGACAAAGTCGTGAAGGGAGTAAACACATTCGCATTGTGTTTTCCTCCACGTGTACATATCGTATAACATTATGCGTGAACACGTGAGCACTTATTGATAACGAATTCAATACAAGCTTAGTTATGAGACAGAGCATTTTTTTATAACGAAGCGAAAATGTTTGACATTGCATCAATGACAAGGTTAAAACGTTTCAAGTCTCAATCATCCGGTTCAAGTTCTTCTTTAATTCGTTTGTGTTCGTTTGCCCGGTAAGCGACATCACTAAACAGCACTCGATTAAGACCGCTGGGTTGGAGAGAATGGAGTCAGATGCAGTGAAGATGGAAGGAAGAGTTGAGAGAGGTTGGATGGGTGATAGATAGATAGATAGATAGATAGATAGATAGATAGATAGATAGATAGATAGATAGATAGATAGATAGATAGATAGATAGATAGATAGATAGATAGATAGATAGATAGATAGATAGATAGATAGATAGATAGATAGATAGATAGATAGATAGATAGATAGATAGATAGATAGATAGATAGATAGATAGATAGATAGATAGATAGAATTAGAATTATCACAAATATTTCAACCAGCACAAGAAAGAATTTGGGGAGGGGAGCGGAAAAAAAGCTTAGCTATTTGAAGTTAGCCCCCGCCCCTTTACCAAGAAAAGATACAGTAACATCAAACTACGTTTGATGACCCTCGGCAATCGTGCCATGCTCGTCGATTTTCATTCACGCACTCACGATTTCTGGAGGTCTTAATCGCTCCTCCTTGGTAATATACATTCACAGTCGTTCAATTTACAACATTTAATTTTTGCTACGGAATATGACAGCGAGCCTTTCAGTGCGTATTGAAAGTGACTAATTTAGTCGTGGATGCAGTTGAGTTAGGATATGAATATTTGAAGAGTGAAGGCAAATTTCAGTTGTACATAATAAACTCCCTTTTGCCAAGGGCTAGTGGAGTGCATAGCAGTTCGGGGGTCGACAGATCATGGGAAATAAGATCGAACTGAAGGAAAAGAGGTAACGCATAAAAGGATTAGCGTCTGGCCTTATGTGGGCCGAATGGCAGATTAGACAAATGGTAATAAGAGTTGGTGAAGTAAAGGGGTAAGAAGTAGCTATAATTTAGATTGCATTGCATTTAAGAGCCTACATGGCTGAGTCAAAGCAAGGGTTACACTAGATCAAATATTTTAGTGCAGTACACTATGTGTAGACGAATGTGGGGACTATGATATTGCGTGAATATTGTTCCTATTTACGTTTGATGAGCTGCGATATTGTGACTTATGTTATGTAGTCTTGTACGGCAACATAAAACTATGCATATGTGCATGCTTTCCAGTGTGCAGTGGTTACGAGCAATCCAGCGACACATTTTCGAAAACGATTTTATTGAATATTTGTGTCTTTTTTATTATTTTTTTGTTTGTTACGAGATTCATTGGCTTTGACCAGACCAACTCCCCATCTGCTTATGCGATCACTCTGAGTTGGTCTAGAGCTTAAAATCAGCTTGTCATTAATAACGTGTTGAAACCATTGTAGATGGAAAAACGTTGGTAACTTGGGTAAGGATGTCAAAGGCGTTGTTTGCTGCCTGCGGAATTGGAGAGTGAGGACACATTCCTTGTATTTGCAAATCAAGTTATTCCTATCATACATTTAACCATCACATGCATGCCGAAATTCCTACGCTAAACAGCCACTCGGTTTCGTCTCCCCTTCATATTTGTTTTAGTGAGGTTCAACTTGTTGAAAACCCTCATTGCCGTAGGTCACTTTTATGACCCCATGCTGTGATGTTGGCGTAGTCAATTGAAGCGAAAGGAGGCGTTCGTGTTAAAACCAATGTTTGTGAACAAATAATGATAGATCTTTCAAAATAAGGAAGGACAGTAGCATTCTTTTCAGAAAAAGTAAGTCTCTCACAGATAGAAGTTGCAGTTATTTGTTGCTTTGCAATAATTTGTTCACCGAAACTTTTCAAAATTCAAATGATGCATTTTCCGTTACACATCACGTACATGATGTTTGGAGGAGATAAAGCTTTTGCATATGTTCATTGTTGAGACTCAATGGCTTAACAATAATGAACGCTATTTTCTTGGTATGCCACGCTGGTATATTTTAAACGCCCTATTTCCCTTTAAACATCCGGATCTAAAAGTGTGTAGGTGTGTCAATCCAATGTCCAATCTTTCTTGAGGTGCCTGCTAAGGGGTATTAGGTGTCATGTCTATAGGGAAAACATGTGCAATCGAGCATGGAAGAGGGTCTGTGTAACACTGTAACTCGCTCATAACGTCATGTATGCTTCACAATATCAAATTCCCTCACAGTATTTAAAATGGTCCAGAATGCACCATGGCATTAAATGTGCCAATCCTGCTTATGTGGAATGTAGGCCAATATGAATCACATGATTATCTGTAAACTTCATTACTAAGGTTCACTCTTGATTTAACATAGATGTGAGTGTGTGCGTATTCGCCCCAGTCATTCAGAATGTCGACAAAATATCATGGTAGTCATAAACGGTAATTATTATGATAATTTAACTGGTGAAAGTTTATTACTTGAGTTTTCTGCGTGGATGTACACGTGGCTCTTGTAACTTTAAAACAGTTAAAATAGCATTCAACTCAATTATGATCTGAGATTGACAATAACGACTATATTAAAGCCAGTATCTCACGAAGAAAAATTTCATTTGCGTATGGCTTGGTGAATTTTCTAAATGAGTGAAATATTAGTAAAAAAGTAGCAAAATTGTCGCATAAATTGAAAAATTCGCAGGATTGCAAAAAACATCGTTAGAAACTTTTCACACGTACAAAATTTTCAGCGACTGTTTCTCGAAAATCCAACGCCAAATGATAGTAAAGTTTTAGTAAAACATCCTCTTTAACGTAGAACTAATTTACCTTTGTCAAATTGTCCTCTGGTTTTGCCTTGGTTGTTTCACAACATTTAGTGACAAGTTAAGGTTTATAATTTGTGATTGTAACTTTGGCGCTGGCTTTGAACGTTCATTTTTGTGACTATTTTGCATTCAAAAAATGCAATAATCGAAAAAGTAGACTTGTTAATTTGCCTTCGTGAAATATTGGCGTTATAAACAGCGAGCCGCTTGCGTGCACGTTTCCTTCTGCCTAATGTGTGTTTTGTGGTTTTATCAGAGTTTAACAGGCCTTATGCATAGGAACTGTCCCATCAAAAGATTACCTATTTATAGGTTATATGTGCCATTGTTCTCAACAAGAGTTATTTATCTAGTTATGTCTTTTTGTTCGGTTTTAATTTTGCGATCATGCGATCATGGCTCACGATGCCATGCAGGTCAAGAGCAAGATAAGCAAGGCGACATATCACAGAGGTAATCATTTACAGGATTCCCTTCCTTCTGAACTTAGCTGTACCGCAATTGGCAGCTCGCTTGAAATATTAGTATCGCCAGGTTCTGGAAAGTGGGAAAGGGATGATAAAATGAGTTAAAGACTAAGCTGTTGCTAGTAGAAAGGAGGATGCGTTTGACACTTTGAGAATTAAATAAAAAGAGTTTCGAGGGAAGGGCAGAATGTTCTAGAAAGAAATCAGCATATTGCTAAATATATACATATATACTAAGCTCAAAGCACTATGAAAAGCTTTGAACACGTGAAAAGTACTGACCCCCTAGACCTTCTAAAGTTTGCCGATGTACACAGTTATACAGCAACTTGAAAGGTTAAGCAACACAGTCGTTCCATTTGTCATCTGTTTTGGTACATATTTATTTGCATTCTCTTACCCCAGTGCTGTATTAACGGCATTCATCTTATTGATAATGTCTAGCAGATTGACGGTGGCTATTAGTATTACAACATATCATGGTAGTCATAAACGGTGATTATTATAATTATTAAACTCTTCAAAGTTTATCACTTGAGTTTGAATGAACATGTAACTTTAAAAACACTTGAAGTGGCATTCAACGCATTGAAGATCTGCGATCCACAATGGCCAGTATATCGACAAGCAGCAAAAATAATTTAAAAGAACAATTATGTTCAATATTGTTTACGTTCTTATAGGAATTGGACAAATGGTCGAATTTTGCGGAATGAAAAAACAACACCATAGTAATTGCAATATGAGCTTTTACGTAATTTTTACGTGTGTAAAACTATAAATCATTGGAACAACGAAATTTTCTGTACAAATAACACAACGGATTAGTCTTACTGACTCTCAATGTGAAGGTGTGATGTGGAAGAACGACCTGTTGTTTTCGTAGGTTTACATTACTTAGCCTAACGTTACACCAAAAAGAAAAGAATAAGAATGAAGTAAAACAGTTTTTGTTCTTTTTCATGTTTCCTAAATTTTTCTGTAAATTGGGTTTAGCAAAATTGATATTTTTGTTAAATTTAAAAGAACGCAATAAACTTAAGAAATAGATGTAACCTCAAGAAAAAGAAAACCGCGTTGCATCATTGTTGATGTGAAGATTAGATTGACGGCTTGGTAATATATTTCCACAAAAATGAGTTATTTCCCTCACTGGTAATGGATGAATTGATCACTAGTCTAACATAGTGTGAAAAGTGATCACTATTGTCTAGGAGTGTGTAAAAAGTGATGATCCTGCAGTCTGGGAATGTGTATTACAAATGTTGTTATGACACTTCTCTCTATAGGAAAGACTTTAACGCACTTACAGTGTAATTGGATTTATAAACTGTTCGTTCTCCAGAATAGCGATCACTACCAATCCAGGAGAGTGCATACAATGATCACTAGTCTAGGAGGGTGTTGAAAGTCATCAGTCTCCTAAGTGTATAAAGGGATCAGATTCCTAGCTTAGTGTATAAAGGGATCACTAGTCTAGGGCAATTTGAAAAGTGATCACTAGTGTAGGGGAGCATTAAGAGTGATCACTCTTCTCTCTAGAAGAGTGTGTAAAGTCATTGCAATTCTCTCTTCAAGGGTGTATAACGTGACCACCAGTCTAGAGTATTTTCTGAAGTTATTGTTCATTAGGAGAGCGTTTAAGGTGATTAATATCTCAAGAAGATTCTACAGACTGATCACTAGTCTAGGAGAGAGTTTTAAGTCGGTGCTCTTCTATCTGGAACAGTGCTTAAAGCTATCACTCTCCTTTCTAGGAGAGTGTATAAAATGATCACTACTATAGTAGAGTGTGTACAGTTATCACTCACTCTCCTGGAAGATGTGTAAAGTAGTCACTAGTCTAAGAGATTCAGCTTCTATTATCCATCCAAAAAACACTTTGGCAAATAGGGGGACGTTTCTGATCGTCTAGTCTGGAGTTCGTTTGAAAGCAAAGTAAGACACCCAGTGCTTTTAATCCGATAACGACTTACCATCCCCCAGAACAATATCGCAAATGAGATAAGAGAATCCGGGAGCAAAGTTTAAAGATTAGATCGTAAGGTCTCCCAGACCATGGACTATTGACCTCTGTCAATTTAACAATTAAGCTTTTCGGGGAATTTGTAATGAGGTAAGCGTACAGCTATTACTCAAATCACATTGTTTTAAGTGTTCCAATATGACGCATTCAATTCTTAGTTCGTTAAATGAACTCAGGTAATTACGGGTTCTAGTAGTTCACATTGTCATTGATATTTCAGTCAATCGTCGTGGAAGAGGAATGGCAGTAAATTTTAGGTGCCAATTACTTTATATCATTGCCCTAGTGTAGAATTCTGAAACATTGTCTGAAAGGACGACTTAAAAATAACTTCAAGTAAAAAAAAATAAAAGTAAACTTCGCAATCGATCGTTCAGTATTGTCACATTTTCTCATACTTCATTATTTACCGGGGGAGGGGTGGGATAGCCGTGGCGTCGCAGGAGATCGCGATAATAGACTTATTATGTTGTACTGTAGCTGAACATTATCCACTGACGTCCGCACAGTTAACACGGGACACATTACATTATATCTAAAGAAATCCATTGACAAGAGCCTACAAATATCAAAGGGAAGAATTGGGAAACTGCCTCTCCTACATGATTCAAAGCAACTAAATGTAGGTTTGGACTTCCGTGGTAGATACATATAAATGAACCGCTCAAAATATCAATGTTCACAATGTCATTTCAAGCCTTTTTTCACACTCCGAAAGGGAGAAACCTTGTCCCCACACGCTCCCTTCGGATGCTTACCAGGCGAGCAAGTTCCCATGATTTATCCCTCTCCCCTCTTTCCCCTCCTGGCAAGCATTTGGTTGTGGATCCTGCTTTTGTATCTGGTAGTATGTTTGTATATTCGTTGCACTAATGTTGTATGCACTATAGTCTCATATCTCACGGACACTGTTATGACGAAAATATTGTGAAAGTGGCTATTGTAAACAAATATTGTAATTAGATTGATGGTTTTGGAATACATTTTCTGTCTGATTGAGTACAGCTTTAGAGTGCGTCGAATTTTGCGTAACGAAAATAACAACACACTTTGCATGACGAAATATGCGAGTTCACTGTTGTAATATTGACGACGTAATATGATAAACAGATTCCTAGGCAGTGTGATATTTTTATTGAGAATCGCCTTAGTTTCCTAAATGTTTGTGGTGTCTTAAAAAAAAAGCTACAGAAAAAAGGATACCTGGATACCCTGTTTATCGATACTCCACATCATACGAAAACAAAATTGTGGAACAAAGATCAAAATTAACTTAAATACAATTAGAAATTAGAAGATTAGAAGAAATTAAGATCAAAAGGAAAGGTCACCATTTACAAAAGAATCAACGAAACTCTTTTAAATCTAGATTTAGAAATCTAGATTTCTTAAAATTGATGAAAAATACAGGTTGAACTTTTTTGCAAATTGTTTTCACTTTTCAGGGATTCATCCACAGAAAAATGGAAAGTCTAGAGGAAAGAACTAAGAAACCCGTTCCTACCAGAACTCATAACGTGTGTGATCACCACTTGACTACAGTACGAGATATATACGAATTATGGCCGCATTATAACGATCATGAAAATTGATAATGCTCTGTGTTCAGCTACAACAGAAGACAAGACGTTGGACACATTAGAAAAATGTAAGTGGTAAACTAAAGGTTATGGAAGACCTTTTTTGAAACAGAGTGGCTGTGTTTACAATCAAAATACCATGTAAGAGTGTTTATAAAAGTTCTAAGCAAATCCCTTTTTAGGCCAATAACAGAAAGTACAACAACGTTGTCCAGAATGTTGTAACTGTGGCGGTATATTCACTCAGCGTCTCAGTATTATTAGGTCCTCCAGAGAAACGGTGTGATGAGTAGCAACTACGGTCATTGTGCAAAAACTATCATACCTAGACTTTTAACTCCAGGAAAGAAAAATGTCTGATATCCATGCCAGAACTCTAAATATAAAAAGATGTGGAGCTAATTTTCATGCAGGTCAGACATTATTAACACTGAATCAAGACTCAAGCTGTGCATTATCTGAACATAATGCCAGATCGAGGAGGAAGGGGGGGGGGGGGAGGTTACGCATCCCTGATCTTGCATTATACTATGTAAGTAATGCACAGGTTCAGCCTTGATTAATCTTATCCATTTATACACAGCGAAATTTATATGAAAATGACGATTCGGAAAAAATTGCGTTTGTATATTACCATTTATTTATTAAAAGCTGGACTATGAGTAGTACTGGTAATCACCTTGTCATCTACCTTTCTTCTTTGTCAGTATTTCAAGGAAGAAAAAGTAGAGGAAAAGATCACATGTCACAAAATCTGAACGAGAACTATGCACTCATCTTCCAGATTTGTTATACAAAAATTGTCTCAATATTTTTGTTAGCCATACAAATTTAAAACTCTCCAAGAAAGCATAAGAATAGCCGTTATTTGAAATGAAACAGACCAATTGAGAAAGAAACAATTCATCTATGCTAAACTATTGCTTAAACAATGTTATTTTGTAGTGGCTATGAAAATTCCGAGCAATTTTACTTTCTCTGGCAAATTTGCGATTCATATTCCAGCCTTAAAATGAATCCAGAGAACAGGTAACACGATTAAAACATGAAAACAATTTTCTTATGCGAGGGACAAAGAATCGCTATTGTTTTGTTTCATGGCATAGTACAAAAACACTGTCAATCTACGTTTTAATTGTATTCATCCGACATGTGACTTTCCCCCTCAAATTCCTGTACTTTTATCCAAAGATATCTTTCTAAGTATAAACGAATTGGGAATAGAATATACATGATAGCATAGCATATGATTTTCTCTGTGGTATGTCTCGGTTCATGGTTCTCGGCTCTCGGTTCAAAACTGGGATGTCTTGTTTATTCAGAAACAGAGGCAGTAGCTATCTGTCGTGTTGACACAATCGCCTTATGAGATAACGTCCTCTACGTCAACAACATTGCTGAACGACGTACAAAACGCTGCACACTTCTCTCGGAATCAAGTAAGACATCAGACCATTATTCCTCAAGTTATCTAATGTATAGAGAAAATTTGCACTCATGGTTAACGGCAATAAATCTTCTGCAAAATAATTGTGCTTTTCCACGGCTGATGGTGCTCTATATGAATATGAATATTCACTTTTCGTTGGTCATAGCAGTTATGTTCTGTTCTGTTGTTTCATGTTCAGGTGAGTCTATCAGTTTACATGAAAAGTCTTCCAGTTACATCAATTCTGGGTGGTTTGTTGATAGTTTTATTCATTCATTGCATTTCGAGCTTTTTGAAAAAGTAATATGCTTAGAAGTTGATTTGTTGCAAACAAACGTGCTGTATGCGTCGTGCTTATTTTCTTCCCAGCTAGAAAAAACAGTTTAAGCTTTATTAAGCGAATAAGTCGATCTAAAGCGACATCAACAATGTGATGTGCACTTTCTTTTTGTGCACTTGTGCACTTTCTTTTTCTCTCTCGAGAGACGAGAGGGGGAGCGATCTCAGCGGGCGTCGAGAGAGGAGGGGACTGAGAGAGGTGGAGATCGCGTGGGGGTGATAGAGTAGGGGGGCGAGGGGAGTCGCACTAGAGCGAGCGGGAGAGACGAGGCTGGTATGAGATATTGTGCGATGCGAGCTTGTTGAGTCGAAGCTAGGTTGCGATATCGATGTTTTCGTCTCTCTCTTTTTCTCTCTCTCTTTTTCTCTCTCTCTTTTTCTCTCTCTTTTTTCTCTCTCTTTTTTCTTCTCTCTTTTCTCTCTCTTTTTCTCTCTCTTTTTCTCTCTCTTTTTTTCTCTCTTCTCTCTCTTTCTCTCTCTCTCTCTCTCTCCCCCTTGAAGTGTTCTTGTAAATTCCTTCCTTTACTAATATCGAAAATCCTTACTTTCAGTTTTACTTTGTTGCTCTTTAATCGTGTTCTCGGCAGTATTATGAAATTGTTAATGTCATGTGGGTTTCTAACCATAATGTGAACAAGTCAGGGTTGACATTAATAAAAATATCAGAGTAAAAGGTAATGAAATCAAGTCGTAGACTATAAACTACCCATCTATATCTGAATTATTGAAAGACCGACCCAGGTTATTAAGCACCAAGAGACACCCCATATTCCTGGCTGAAAATAAGTTTGCCCCTAGAAAAGGATGGAAAAATTTATGGGCCTACTTCCTGAATATGTTATGACCCCTTGGAAATACCTCCAAAGAGTAAGGGGAAATATCTCCAAAGAGTAAACACACTCAGGTACCGTAAATGGTATTACATGCCATACTTATAACCAGAATAAACTACCTAAAACAACACCAGGCTTCCGATGCATGAAGTATACACTACAACTACCTCGATGAGCAACTTTAACTAGGCGATTCACATAGAGTACGCATATTGCGGGCCTCGTACTTCGGAGTTTTGGATTTTGAGCATAAGGCAGTAATTACTGTGGAACAGCAGTTGAAAAATTTACGGTAGTTGTTGCAGTCTATGTGTCAATCGTTTGCTTTAACTGAAATTGAGGTGTGACTAAAACACTCAGACATATAATTCTGCTTAAGAATGAATACACCCAGTGCATTAATAATAATTATTCATGAGCTAACTATGCATGATTCATATACCTCTCTTTGTCATCACCCAGTCCTTACCGAAATTCCATATTGGCTAAAATTATGTCTCGAGAATGCCTTTTCTGTATGATAAAACACGACGTGATAGCCAGATAAACCATAATGGTTAGGTTCCCGAGAAGGGATAAACTTCTGAGGATTTTTCTCTTGCCATCCTACGGAGACAGTCTGAGTTTGGGAATACTTAGAATAGTAAATTTTATTCTTTATTTTTTGTATAATTACTTTTATCATAGTTAATTACTTTAATTGCTATGAAACAGGTTAGTTCGACAGGTCAGTTTGTTATTCAGTGTAGGAATCATCTCAGAGCAGAATTAAAAGTCTTTGGGGAGGTGTGAGAGGATAATACAGAGTTTGATGATGTCAAAAGAATGAGCTGAACACATTATCAAAGTCATTACAATTTTCTGTAGTGCCATCATTTACGACCTGTTTTTTTTATGTCCTGGTATTTTATTGCATTTCATTCACTACGGAAATCTGGCTCTATGATAATGCAAGTAAGTATCGAAGATTTTTGAACTTATTGAAATTTCTGTAGGAGATGAACGATGTAAACTTTCCGATAGGAAAGAGAAGCCGGAGGAGTATTTCATCTGCTTAAAATCTCCAATATATGAAGGAATCAACACACTGGAAGAAGCTCCAAATAATTATGAACGACACATTTGCCACTATTTGGCAACTAGACTCTATCCTTAAAATGAGTGGATCCCCGTTAATTCTCTAGTTAAAAGAAAATAAATCTGTAAAGAGTTACCTTCATATGCTGAAACGAATCAGCTGTAAAATCAAATTTTCAACCTCACTTTCTCATCTTTCTAATGTCTAAATGTGATGTATATTGTCACCAAACGTAATCCCTTCAAGTCATTTTAATCACCTCGTAGTGATTTTACCACTCAGGTGGCAAACAATGACACGATCATTCAGACATTGGTCTGTTTGTCCAATGCCAATATTTCTTGAGCATGGAACTGGATGTTCATTGTCATTCCTCTGTAAAATATGTAATTTAGAAGGTAAGATTTGTGACTATGTTAAAGAACTCAATTCCTCATGATAAGTGCAAAAAAATTCACTTACAAACATTTGACCATTTGGAATCTCAACGCTAAATCTTCTTGGAGTCCATGGACTATGAAAGAAGTTCTCCCGTAGCAACACGAGATATGGCGCACTTTTCACTTTTATTTTGTTTCTCTATTCTCTTACTGCAGCACAAACACATACCACAACTTCGAGTAAGTAATCGTTTTTTGATTGATGCGATCGTACTAGTGTTTCCACCAGGTTCAGCTAGACGTATCATGGAACTGGATGTTCATTGTCATGCCTCTGTAAAATATGTAATTTAGAAGGGAAGATTTGTGACTATGTTAAAGAAATCAATTCATCATGATAAGTGCAAAAAAAATTCACTTACAAACTTTTGACCATTTGGAATCTCAACGCTAAATCTTCTTGGAGTCCATGGACTATGAAAGAAGTTCTCCCGTAGCAACACGAGATATGGCGCACTTTTCATTTTTATTTTGTTTCCCTCTATTCTCTTACTGCAGCACAAACACATACCACAACTTCGAGTAAGTAAACGTTTTTGATTGATCCGATCGTACTTGTGTCTGCACCAGGTCCAAAATTCGGACCGAGTCCAAAATTTGTAGAAAGTGCGTAGGGAAAGAATAACCTCTGTCATGCTACGGGTTCGTCGCGAAGTCATACGACTACATTGTACATGTTTATATATTACCATGAATGTTACGTGAACAATGAAGGGTTTTTAGTTATTACCAGCTGATTCTTCCACCAACAATACACGTTCATTAAAATTTGGAAAATTCAGAGTCGTGTACTGATGTCATCGGTTGAACACACCGGTATCCGGTACCGGTACATCGGCACAAATACATTATACAGATATGAAATGACACAGTAGAGCATGTGCGCTACACTCTCCCGCGTTAAGACAGAGAAATTACTCACTTTGAATGAATATATCGTTTTCCAGAGAACGATTTCTAATGGATAATTTCTCTCCTTGAACGCTTAAGTACCTTATTAGTGGTAGAGCGATCACTTCTATAAGTATAGTAGTTTTTTTTTTTTTTTTTATAGATTTCACTTGTTCCTTAAAAGGAACATTTTACAGCAAAAATGTAGTAAATGCACCAAACACGCATTCGAAAGGTAAGTACTTGTACTAGCATAGCATAGCAAATGCAGAGCTTGTTAAAATTTAAAAAAAATAAATATTACGATGGCGTATGTGCTGTCTTATGTAAATATGCTACACTGGTTGTTACAACAATATTGTTTATTGTCGTATTTTTTTTTTTATGCAGGAGTCAACGTCCGCTTAGTTGGAGGTTCAGGTTTGCACAATGGGCGCGTAGAAGTACTGTACGATAACCAGTGGGGTACTATTTGCGATGATGGTTGGGACATCAACGACGCCGCGGTGGTCTGTCGACAACTGGGCCACCAAGGGGCTGTCCAGGCTCCTGGAAATGCTTATTATGGTCAGGGCACAGGGCCGATTTGGATGGATGAAGTTAGCTGCAATGGGAGCGAAATGGCAATAGACGAATGCCCCTTTGGCGGATTTGGTTCACATGACTGTAGCCATCACGAAGATGCTAGTGTGGTGTGCGACCTTGGTAAGCTAAATGGAGGTCTTAACAAACAGCCTATAGGTTGATAGAATGCATTATTACGTTTGTGGAAGCAATAGTGTTGCCTAAACATATTGCTAACCGAGGGCATCTCACGTGACATTTTCTCTGTAGCAATTTATCTGGAAAAGTAGCACATTAACAGGAATGCCGCTTACATGAAACATTTGCTGTCATACGCAGATCATAATGAAGCAACCACAGTCGAAATGATTAGCCATTCACCACACAAATGTGAATGTGTATGTATTTCATTCTGGAAACGCCTGAATATTGTAGATCAATCATCAATCACAAGACTAGACATCCTAAAATTTCGTGCGATCATTCAGAGGCTGTTAGGATTTAAAAGCGATAAGCAATATTCAAACATGTATATTTTGTTCTAAATTCATAATACACTTTCCCACAGTTTAATTTCTTCAAATATCGCAAAAGGAGAATAAGACATCATCATCACTAGTTTTACGTTGGATACATGGCACTTACCTGCGACAACGGAATGCTGAATATTACAAACAGGTGTGCAATCCAAGGCGTTAAACGTTGAGTGTGTGAACTCAGCTGTCTCTCTGTTAATATATATCGCACGGCACACGTGTTCACGTACATAGACATAAACACCTCAACCTCCCTTACTCGTATACCGTATAGTGGTTTACCATAGTGCACGTATGGTGATTTTGCCTATAGAAGTAAGAAAAATGGCCCTTGTAGCGACTAGGACCAAATGGATCCCTTGGTTACTGGCTGCCAATATTGTGGTTCGAGAGTCAAGGCTGAGGTTAGGAATCATGGTGGATAACCTGCACTAACATATGGAGTTATCTAGCTATAACATATATGGCAGCAAATATCTATAACATTGCAACATAACAGGGTTTACTCTCTTGAGCATAGTGGACTGCTTTGATGATTAGTCCCTACTTCAAAATTCACTCAGTGGTCCCCGTACAGCCAGAATCCCTATAGGAGTAAATAAATTTACAAAAAAAATAATGAATATCTTATATTTAGTAAAGCTAAGTTAAGATGGAAGAAAAAGATCAAACTCTGTGTTTAGACGTTTCAGCTTTTCACTTAAGATTTCTATTGAAAGATGTAAGGTCTGCGAAACGTTTTGTCTTACGTAGATGAACCACTTACAAGCTTATTTTAGAATGTCATCAAAACTGGATTTCTATTTTAATAAATTTCAGAATCACTTAGTGTACCATGGGATTTCCTGCAATGATTTCTTCTTTATTTACCATACAGCTGTAAATAATACGCCTCCAGTGACAACAGGTGAGGATATTTTAACTTACTATTGATACGTTATTTGTTGATGGTGTGATGAATATTTTGTTTCTATCACAAAGTGTGAGATTTAAAAGTAACTAATGTCGGACTACAATTGTCAATTAGACTACAAAGCCCTTAACCTTAAAATCTTGCAAATGTGTCATGTGCAAGGACTTCGACATTTGAACAGTATGTTGTAATCATTATTTGACCATTTAGTTTCACCAATAAACATCTGCTGCATTTCCAGGAGACATTATGCCCAAGATGGGTTAGATGCCGTAGATGGTGTAATTATTCCTACACTATACAGGCTCATTAACAAACATGTGCCGAAGTCTCATTTTCGTAAACCATTTTGCATAAGATGAGTTAAAGAAGATGCACGACTGAAATTTTCGAAAGTTTGGGTGAACAAATTATTCTGAATTTTGGAACCTGAAACTGTAAATAAATTTCAATTTGTGGGAAACGTATGTTTTGAAAAGAAGGCCGTGTACCATCTTTACTTATTTTTAATAAGTTATCACACTGTGTTCTCAAATGCTGGTTTTAAGGACATGATCTCCTTCTTCAAAGGAAGAATTTCTTGACGTATCACTCGAGTGCATGCGAGGAAGACCTAACTGACAGAGTTTTCTTGTGTTTCAATCCGATTCACTTCCTTGGAGCATAAAGAAAGTGCAATGTCTAACTTGAAAGAATGTAATGCAAATAGCACGACCGTTTACTGATGTTGTTTGTCTCTCATCTCAGATCCTGTCCCTATTCTCACAACTCATGGTAAGTGCCGTAATGTGAGGCTATTCCTTCTGAAGTAATTCTCAATGAATATGATCCAATGTAGCGACTGAATTTTACAATTGCTTTAGGTACACATACATCAATAAACATTCGTTCCAATTATTAGCGGGTGTGTAGAGATGGAGAGGGATCATGTCAACTCCGTCCAGATATAACTCTTCTCAGGGTACCATAGTATTTGTAAACAATTAAATGTGCATTTTGCTCTGGGTTGCGTTGTTACCGACATAGTTGATGAACTTAAAAGAAGATATTCCGAGAACGTTAGAAAAAAGGTTGTTCTTCTCATTACGTAGTTCAGGCACACTCCCGATTACGATACACCGTGTGCACATTTATTATTAGTGGTGTGCTTTGGAAATCGGTCAATTGCGCAATAATGTCCCATGCATTTTGCGCAACCGACAGAGAGGTATATTAACGCATACCAGCATGGCCACCATGTGACCCTGTTAACGACAACGGAATGTCGATTAAGTTTAAACTATATAGCTTCTCGTAATTCATGTCAATATAGCAGATCTCATTATATGTTTGTACGTTATGCTAATTTTCATTTAATAAAATCATAGAGCTAAAGAAAAGAGCAAATTTTTTCTCCGTTTTGTTCATGCAGTGTCTGTTGTTCTAAATAATTCTACATAGATATCTCACAACATGTACACAATGCAGACAAAAGAAATTACAAATTTCCATCGAACAAAAAACCAAAATATCTTTTAGATGTTAAGGCTGTAGTGTGCGTTATTTTCTCCCTGGGGTGGTAATATGTAATTAAGCACAAAATGAATAAGTAACAGACTTTAAGAGAGACACGTTCGTCATGTTTATTTGTTGTTTAAATCATAAGGTAAAATCCAAATAACATGATCCTTTTACGGAGAAGACGCACTTTACCCTCTTAAAATCGCTATGGTCAAAAGCGACCACAGATTAGCTCCAACTAAAAATACGTCAAATTGTTAAACGTAATTTAGTATGTTGACTAAGTTGACCATACTTTGGATCGGTGCATAATCAACCAATCTATGGTTACCTTTAACCATAGTATATTTTTAGAGTGGACTGGAGTATGTGCAAGCAATTATATATAATTATATATGTACAAGTAAGTATGAAAAGTATTCCTCACTACTAATTAGAGATATTACCTATAGATGTTTTTCAGTGTTTGAACTCTTGTAACTTCAGCTGTGAATTAATGTCCACCAAAAAGTATACAGGATCTTGTAGTCAAGATTGTCAAAATACAATCAAGTAAGAAAAGTATCCGTTGTTTTTAACTTGAGATATTGTGTGCACAAGGTTATTAGTGATTGATCACTGGTGGCCACAGATGGCTTTTGACCTCCACCAAACCAATACAGTTATTGCACTCTATGGTCAACCTACACCTTTTGATAAAAAAGCATCTACCATTAATGGCTCAGATATTGTAGGCACAATGTTCTAACGTTGGACCTCTAGTGACCCACATGAATTTTATCTCAACCGGAATAGAATTCTTTCTCCCAATATAACTAACCACAAAAGAAGTATGGAATGTATTCGTCATTCCTAACTTGAGAAATTGTGTGCACACGGATTTAAGTGCTTGACCTCTAATGACCCCAGATGACCTTTACCAAAACAATAGTGCTCTTCTACTGAGTCATACCAACCTACATTTCATATATGAAAAAGTATCCCGCATTTCTACTTTAGATATCTCGTGTACAAGCTACAGACACACGCCATTATGATCGAATATATCTCTCTTTCGGTCAAAACTAAAACTGAGTTTACGATGTTTCTTTTTGTAGCAACTGCATATTACTACCTTAAGACATTAATTGACGACATTTATTCAGTAAGTTTTTCTTGTAATTGTTACTTCTCTAGCAACCCTTATCACTGAGATGCGATTAGTTGACGGTGCAATGTCTAACGAGGGACGGGTTGAGGTGCTTTACAATAACCAGTGGGGCACGGTATGTGATGACTATTGGGACATAAACGACGCAAAGGTTGTTTGTCGTCAGTTGGGATACCAAGATGCTAAAAAAGCCCTTCCCGGGTCTTATTTTGGCCAAGGGTCGGGTCCAATATGGATGGACAACGTTCGATGTGTAGGGAACGAAACCGCCCTCGAAGAATGTAGACATGATGGATTTGGCTCACACGACTGTTCTCACAGTGAAGACGCAGGTGTTCAATGCACCGGTAGGTAGAAAAATGAAACCCTATGTGAAACGAAGAAAGGAAATACTGTGCAAAAATGCCACACCATGAAAGCTTCGCTGACAATGTCGATCCTACTTGGTAAAAAACCCAACGTATCCCATATTTCCCATTCTATAGCAACCAGTAGCGTAGTAGAAATGTTCTCAGCAAGGATAATCTCGCCATGTGACCTATGATGAAACCACACTCTTTCCTTTAGGTTACATACACTACGTCAGTGTCCAATTGTCGAATGGCAGTATTCCGTGATGTATTGTTGAGTACAAACATCCGAAACTGATATGCTCACATTTTTCTGAACTTGATTTGATAAAATCATGGTAATACACCAGGTTCGCAATCTTCCTTATGTCAGTTCAGTGGGGGAGGGAAGATGGACGCAAAACCACGGCCAACTGTTTATCACGGGTCAACAAAGGGGTCTGGGTTAAGATTATTTCAATGGCCATTTACGTTTTTTTTTTTTCTGAATATGGTTTCATGATGAATTACATTAAGATAAGCACAGACCAATACTTTCAAAATAGCTGTGAAAAAAATCTTCTTTCCTATAAAAATGTGTATACTATCTTCTTCAGTCGTGCACTGTCATGAGTTTTTTTTTTTTTTTCTCAGTGCATGAGACAACTTCACTGGGACAATTCCCACCCGAACATTTTCTCCTCGGAAGTTCCCTCTCGAACAATCTCCCCGGACAATTACCACCCGGACAATTCCAACGCGACGAATTCTCCTTCGGATACTCCCTCCCCAGTGTAGATATGATCGTTCGGGATGATGTTTAAGTTAGCACGATCTGAGCCCAATCGGGTTACGTCACTGCCTGCATTTCCATTGTCGTTTTCAAGTGTAGTGCACATTTGAACAATATAATAAGATATGTTGGATTGCGGAGAATTTCTATAATCAACATCGTCGAAGTTATAGAGCAGAACAGAGACTTAGGATTTCCTATTTGTAACCTTATTACAAGTTGATCACATTGTGGGCACCAATATCGAATCAAAATAACCTAATGGATAAGGTGAAACGTTTTTAGTACTCAGAAATCTGTGCATCATAATTTCAATTTGATCACACAGCTTGCATTTTCAATTAATTTTTCAAATGTCCATCCATATATAAACTTCCAATCACTTGCGGTCCAACATTTGTATCACAGGATCGGACATTCGATTAACCGGAGGCTCCAATCCACACGAAGGACGTGTGGAGGTTCTTTACAACGGACAATGGGGCACTGTGTGTGACGACTCTTGGGACTTTCCTGACGCCACAGTAGTCTGCAGACAACTGGGTTACGAAGAGGCAGACGAGGCCTTGAGATATGCTCACTTCGGTGAGGGTACGGGACCCATATGGATGGACAACGTCCAATGTGTGGGCCATGAAGCGTCGCTCGACCAGTGTCCCCACGACGGGTTTGGTGTGCATAATTGTGGCCATGGAGAGGACGCTAGTGTAAGATGCATAGGTAAGCAAAATCATTAAACTAAGTGATATTTTTTGACTCGTTCATTGCTTACAAAGAAGTAACAACATGAGTGATTTTACATATTGGCGTGCGTTACTTGCCTTGGTGCCCTCATTATCATGGTGTCATGTCACATCAAACATACATTATGTTGTGAAGTCACGCGTCTGACTTTAGGCGGATTCACGTATTTCAAACTAATGTTAATTTTGCAAAATATCTTTGATCAGCAATTCTAAACATCGTGACTTTGTGTTTACGTACACTATTTTCTTTTCTGACTTTCTTCAAATGGTAAGCAATGAAGTTATGTAAAGATTTAAACATTTGTTTTTAGTTTGATATTTTGCCTGTGAATGTTGGGCTAATTCTGTCACTGTTCTATTTCTCTTTCCAGCCCCAACTAGTTTGGATATTCTGCTTCACTGTGAGCCATCATATCTCCAACTTGATATCCCGAGGACTTTCATCGGGGATGACTTTCATCCTTCCGAGCTCCATTTTGCTGGTGACGCAAATGATCCACAGTGCAGAGCATTTTACAATGGAGCATCTTACATAAGTCTCAACAGTTCTCTCACAGGGTGTGGTACAGTGTACTTGGTAAGGTATGGTTAAGGAAAACCTGTGCTAGCTTTCATTAAGTATCTCGCATTTGTCACCTTCATTCGTCAACACGTTTTGTCTGTAAAATATGATTTTATGCCATGTTAAGCAATTAATCCTTTGTTTAAAAAATGATATTGGTATTGGCTATGTCTGTAAGGGGCAGTACATAATTGGTCACTGCATAAGTAGAGTAAGGACAATGAAACTGACAAAACATTTATCAACACGTTTCATTCTTATTTATTAATTTAGAGGCATGCTGTACGTCGAAATATTATGTCATACTACGTCGTATTACGAATTGAAATAAGTTAAATGTGTTCAGCTTTAGATCCTTTTATGAGTAAGCAGTGGTTTATTTTCTTTTGATCAACAGCAAAATTCGACGTACAGCTTCTACAAGAATGCAGTCATCAACGACCATAACAACAACAGTGTGGTTGAATACTTGAGCTTGCAGATACCTCTCACATGCCAATACGACAGACTCAAGAAACTGCAATCACACTTTGTGACGATAAGTGACATCATCATTAAACGTCAGCAGGGTATTTTTGATTTCGACTTCGCTATGTATAATGATATCAATTACAGTTTGCGGTATCAGACTTACCCAGTGGAGGCATCTTTAGGCACCAACTTGTACTTCCGAGCAGAGATGACAAAAGGAGCCAGAAATCTGAAAATACATCTTCGAAGTTGTCGTGCCACCCCGTCACCACATTATGAAGATGACGTAGTTTACGAGTTCATCCGGGATGGGTGAGTGATGGGGTTGTATTCCGATGCATTTGGCTAAAGGGATGTCTCCTTGTGTTTTATTTTTTTGCAAGTAAATCTGCCGACATTGATTTTGCTATTTATAAATAAAGGAGTTGGATGGAAATCTATCTACGATAAAAGAAATATATATCCAAGGAATATGCAATTATTTATTCCTCTCTCCCTATTTCGAACGTAGAATCTACCACTGCTTTTTTTTTCCCTATAAATCACTTGTCATGTATTCGCGTTCCTTTTATTTGGAAAGAGTCACAGAGTGGCAACGGAAAAGACAATAAGTAAATGTGTATTGTCTTTGTCCTCATTTAGCCATTTTTCTCTAAGCAAGTGGTATGGCCAAAGTGTATGGCCAAAGACCGACTCAAGAGAAACAAACTGCAAGGAAGCTTTGGTAGACTCCGGAACAGTAAAACACTTGAAGAGGAATTTCTTCATACCAGTGTTACCTATGATATGACGCAATATGCCCCCTGACCATGAGGGGTGTACATGAACTTCACTATTCTTGTGGTCAGGTTCTTACCAGGGTTAATGCCTTTTTGTTTACTACATTTTAGTAAAATTGTTATATACACTATGTAAGACTTACATTAACTGTGTGTAAAAGTTTACCTAAAAGTTCTGGAATTTTTATTTTACCGTTACGTTTTGTGAGTGTACTAGCAACACAAAACGACCACAAATTCCAAAGGAAATGCGAGAAACGGAGTTGAATTAACGAAAAAACACTGTTTCAAATCTGTAACAGATCGTAAGTCTTCCGACAGTTAATTTGATGACAGTGTCCCTACAGGTAATCGAAATGACACAGTTAGGTGTTCGGTGAACTAGACTTAGCGATAAATGACAAACTAACGTGATAGTAAATACGTACACAAGCTCGAACAGTGGAATGGATTGAAAATCCTTCCATCTCTACTGATGAAGAGAATAGCTAGGAATTGACCCTTGCGCATTCTGTTCAAGTATCTTCTAGATATGGCCCTCATAGTGATCATGCTACGACCGAGACAGTTGTGTCTGGAATGTATATGCCAACCCAATGCATTTTACATTGCTCCCGTCAACCCACCAGACATTTCTTCTGCGGACCGACGGAGGGCCGTCAAAGGTCCGTCGTCCGGTCGACCAAATTTTGCTATCATAGGTGTTAACGTTGCTTGAAACATCTATAATTTTAACATATATGATTTACGATATCTTTGATAGATGTGGGGCAAACAACGCTGCCGTTCGTGTCTTGATACCACAAAGCCAAACCCAAGCAGACTTCGAAATAACCAGCTTTCGTTTTCGTAAGGACCTCGGTAGCGCCACATCGCAGGTAAACATGATAAATCCTCTTTCCCAATCAAAGTTGGTGGTTAGTTCTATCACAATAAAATTTAAGAACCAAGCTATGAAACCAAAATTATTTTATATTTTAATTTAATTTTGTTATGTTATGTTTTAAAGACATAATGTCACTTTATACGCGTGTGGTCTACATGTCTAGGTTATGAAGTAAAACAAAAGGTGAAATTTACTTTTTGTATAGAACACTTAAATATAGGTGAAATTCGTCAATATTAATTCTCATAGAATATTGGTAGGAATCGCCACTAAGGCCAGTGCATCTGAAGTTTATTTTACCATCTCTCCCCAAATGTTTGTCTCTGTCAACATTTCTGACGTATTTTTGCAACATTCCTTTGCAGGTGTGGGTCCATTGTGAAGTGGTGCTTTGTGACGTCACGGATCCTAACTCTGAATGTAGCCACGGATGCGAGGAAAGCCGCAATCGAAGATCAGCGAACATTCCGTTAGGTAAAGCTACAAGAATTATGCAGGGACCAATCAAATTTGGCGCAAGCGATCTCCAAGCAGCTGAAAATGGTAAGTATGAGATATTTTTCTGCAAGTTTAGTAAGGGTAATGCTAAAGATTACAGCTGGCTGTTGTTATCTAAGAGATGCCATGGTAACATCTAGGCACTGGATTCACAAATGAAGACACAGATGGGGATTCACATACTGAGGAAAGAAAACGCACCGAAATGTAAAGAAAATAAATTTAAAAATGGTGATTTCGAAATGGGCCGTCACATTATGACCATCTAAACCAAACCCGTCTTTTACTTAAGTAACAGTTCTCTTCTTTATGGTTTTAGTGCCAGTTTTTTAGTGTAACGACCGTCCACGATGACTTGAACGCCTAAGTGAGTGACACACATGAACAATTAGTAGTGAGTTAACATTCATATGCTTCGATGACCTTTCTCTTCACAAATATTGAGACAACAGACCCGTTTGTCGAAACTCCTCATCTCACCTCCTTTTAGTGCTACGTATATATATATATAGGTCTATATTTCTTGCGGTAGCCTATTCTATTTTTCGACATGTGGCATCGCCGGTCGCAGGATGACAGTGGATAGTCATAAATGGGTCACGACAGATAAAGCGTGACAACCGGGGGTCTACGGGCATCGATATCATAGGTCTACATAATCGATGGTGACGCGGCATTGACGAACTTGTTCGTAGTTTGCAATTTTCTAAATGTATATTATTTTGTCCACAGTTTACCCGCCAAATGAAGTAACCGCTGGCATCAACATGTTCACAATGGCTATTTCTGCTGTTTGTGTGGTACTTGCCGTCGGAATGGTGATAATGAGCGTAGTCATGTTCAAAGTTGTACGTAAACACAACAGTTATAAACGTTTACCGACGAATGATGAGGAAAACTGAGAAGTGAATGATAAAAAATGAAGCTTTGCAAGTGATTCTTTGTAAGAATTGATAACTAAAAGATGGTAAATATGAGGAAGTTGCTAATTACTGAATTGCGGTACCGTGTGGTCAGAAGATGTACATTAACGACGAAAAGGAGATACGCACTTCGACTCACAACATAATAATTATTGGACACAATCTTCTCACTGGTTGAAATGTATTTCTTGTATCACGTAAGATGGAAAAGACGATCGTAGTAATTAGAATGGAAGCTTACCGAGGAAGAACAAAAGCAACTTACCATTGATTTAGAACGACTCACGTATTTGAGTTATGAAATCAGTACACAATTGTTGTACAATTTCACACAAGTGTAAATATTATTGAAGAGAAAGAATTTATCAGTTAAGTAATAATTTTGAAACATTGCAGTAGTGACATGTTAGTGTTCTAACAAAGGAGAACTCTCTTGGGGAAGTTTAACATGCTTCCCTAGATCATCTACAGGTTACGAAACAGAAACGGCACTATATGGTTTAATTAAAATAGAGGGGAATACCAAAAAAAGTATTTCATTTGCATTTTCTTGTTGTTTTGCCACATTTCCTTTTGTCAATTGTTATTTTTAGACATTCAGAATGGTGCATGTGTCATTAATTGTTTGCCAACAACCGTGATAGGTCGAAACTCAGTCACCTAAGGTGTACTATCTATGAAGATTACTACCCTAGAAATCTTAGCTAGATGAACTCCGAACTGGTACGTACGATGATATGTATTGATTAATCGATTTCGAAGAGAAGCGCAGCGACTTGAATGATGAAATTCTTCGAGTAAAATGGAGAACAATGAATACTTCGGAGCTGAGTCAGTTGTAAATGTACATAAACAGGGCAAAGTTATGCCAAAAGGTAGGCCCTAGTCACTGACCGTGACCATCATACCCGGGTGCTTGCTGAATCACTCACTGCCACAAATGAGGTGTACAACAAAGGTTTAGTATAAGTTTAGGGACATAATGCTGGCTCCTGTACAACGAGTGGGCTAGACCAGGGAGGTACAATTGAGGATATACGATGGAAACTCCTTCCTTTAAGGTAGCCTAATTCCCTCTCTTGTTGAACACTTGCAGATTCAATGGGCTTAAAAATGTATTAGGACCTTAAAACTAGATGTCTGTCTCATCTGCTCTGTTAGCTATAACATTGCCAGTCGTTATTCTTGAAAGTTAGTGTTTCTCCGGTGCAGTTGCACTTCCCTGGCTAGACAAGTTTGAAGTAGCCTAACGTTGAAAACTGTGACTGGATGCATAAATGCCAAATTTAGCATTGATAAAATTTAACCTTTGTTCAACCTGATAGGATACATTCATACCGCTGGGCCTGTTGTTATGGTTTAACGTGCCATGGCAAACGCACATGTGCTTCCTAACAAAACAGGAAGCAAAAGGCAAGATTAAGTGTTGCTATAAGTATATCTGGAAAGCCAACAAGTTATGGATATTTATTAAAGCGAGCTCAACAAATTTCAACCAAAAAGTATTATCAAGACTTGCACAAGTTTCTTGTAAGACCCCTAGTCATTGCCCATTGCATCAGGGGGATATTAATTCATTGGAAGGAGTGCAACGAAGAATGACTAAATTACTACTACGCATAGAGAGAAACTCTTGCCAGAAAGAGTCAGGTCACAGAGATTAATTTCATTAGAACATCCTCGCATACGCCAGGACCTCATTACTTTCTACAGTATCAACCTTATAAAAGGTGAGGACTTTGTGGAGACCATTACCGAAGGTGATCTAGATCAAATTCAAAAAAGAAAACAGCAACAGTGAGGTTAGATGTAAGGAGGAACTCACATTTTAGTAGAATTTGGTAAACTTGGAATGAATTATCAGATGATATTAGTACAGCTCCAACACTAAATATTTTCAAGAACAGGTTTAAGGAAAGGTGGGATCTTTAATGGTCATTGGACCTCCTATCCCAATTGGTGCCATTCTCCCTTAGAGATTCATGAAATGAAAAGGAGAGAGTGACCTTTCAGTGTCATCCATGTAAGTCCATGTAAATGTGTAAAGGAATTAAACCGACACCACACGAGGGAACATTCGTGCTAGACGTTATGAGAGAAATCATGTTGTCACATTTTGAGTGAATGTCACATTTTGAGTGAAATAAGGTGTCCCTTTAAGGGGAACGCCTTTAGAAAAAAGTAATAAATACATTATACCGCATATCGAGCATACTAGATACGTTTTCACACTTGCACAAGAAATTTATTCTGAGTCACTTTTACATGAACTGGAGGGACTTGACAGAGGCACTGATTGTTACCTTTTTCGACCTTGTTATCTCATCGCCCTATAGGGGCTAGATGAGATATTGTGGTCACTTGGCTAGTGGAGCTATATATTATACCTGCGGTGGGGAACCTCCGGCCCGCGGGCCGGATGCGGCCCGCAAGCCAAATTCATGCGGCCCGCGAGTCGAGCTACAGAATAAATTTTTTAATTTCAAAACAACGGAAATATAACGTAATGGCCACCTGTCCATTCCAAAGTGAGAAAAAATAGCATTTTGGGAGGGTTTCGAATGGGTCCAAATAGAGTCGTAGAGGCCATTTCCTGCGATCTGAGGGGGTTAGTGAAACAAAATTTTTCTCGGTACGCTGCGCGCCAACTCATGGTGGCGCTCCGCTTAGATTGTCTCCTCATACGGCCAACGAGCAATGCTGTGATCATTAAAGTGGCCCTTACTGGGAAAAAGGTTCCCCACCCCTGTATCATACTATGCACCCATGAGGGATTGGTTGCCATGGAAACGCTTGGAGTGGATGGGTAGCGACACCTCAGGGGTACCCCATGGTAGAGTGACCATGGGTACAGCATGGTCCTGTTGGGTGGTATAAATGAAAACGTGTCCGTGCCAGGGTGTGTGCGTGGGTGTACGTCCGGACTTGTCCAAATTGTGGTTTTTCCAGAATAGTTTGAAAAGCATATGAACGATTAAGTTGAAACTTGGTAAGGTTGTGCATGATGCCAATATGTGCAAGATGTATTAGTTGTATGGTAAATTAAGTCAAATTTGCTGATTTTTGAGAAAATAAAGTCTATTTTGCCCCAAAATTGCTATTTCCAGCATATCTTGAGAAGTATTTGAACATTCAATGTAAAATTTTGCAAAAACTTACCAGAAAATGAAAAATTTCAAGGTATACCACTTTTTTGGTAAAGAGAGTGAAATTTGCTGATTTTTGAGAAAAAAGCCAGCCCCCAAATTTGTATTTCCAGCATATCTTGAGAACTATTACATCAATTAACTTACAGTTTGTAAGTACTTACCTGAGAACACATTGTTCAACATAATATTGCTGTAATGGTAAATCGAGTCAAATTTGCTGGTTTTTGAGGGAAAAAAATGCCAATTTTGTCCCAAAATTGCTATTTCCAGCATATTTGAGCATTTAATGCAAAAGTTAGCAAAAACTTACATGAGAATGAAATATTCAAGGTATATCACTCTTGTAGTAAAGAGAGTGAAATTTGATGATTTTTGAGAAAAAAATCCAATTTTGAAAGAATTTAAAAAACAGCTACATGAAAAAGAATAAATTAAATTCAAAACTTTCTTTGTACTACTAGGAGGTGTGTTAAAACGATACCGTTTAGATTTACCATGTAACCAGTGACATATTCTTGCTTTTGCTCTGTCATTTCAGGTCTATAAAAAATATAAGAGCCAGTGAATTCAAATTTTAGAAGGTGTAATACAATTCAAAGTGCACTTTAAGTGTAACACTGGCATGAAATCATAAATCTGTCGAGCTTGGTGTAGTGAAGTCAATATATACTGTACCATTTATAGGATAACGAGGCAGCCCATAAGAGTAATTATAAATCCTCACAATTGATGATAGCTACTTTAAGTGCAATACAACCCTTGAAAATTTATAGTTAGTGACAAATTTCATTTTATATAAATTGATATACGTTAGTTTAAGTACCAGTCAGATTACTTTCTTTCCTGTTATTACGGTCTGTATTTTATGGCAAATAAAGAAAATTGTGTGGCTGAAAGTGAGTAGACTGAAAAATTAAACATCTTATTACAGTTGATAACATTTTAATAAAGTCAACATTTCAACTGATTTGACTCTAAAGAGTAAACATTGCAACTTTGAACAGCGGAATCATTGACCCCAATTATAAGTTTCAGTCTATGTTCATTTTCCGGGAGTTAAAAGTTACACCTCTTTGAACATTAATTCTTTACTACTTTGCTATATCTTTTTCCTAGTCACACTTCAATGTTGAAAGGTGACGTTGAAAATCAGAGTGCACAGGGATAAGCTAAAAACAGTTACCAATGCCATCATACTTGCATATAAACCAAATAATGGCAAAGGAAAAGTGTGTTCCATGGTCACGACTTTAGAATTAATGCGACTGCCATTTTAAACCAGAAAGTCAAAGGACGTGATTCCATGCCAATAATCACAAAGAACGAAGGACAATGTGTGCATGCCAATTTTGATATTCAAACGCCTTTGACGTGTACCAAAAACAATAGAATTCTTGAAGCAGCCAGATGCAAAGTATGAGACCATGCGATACAACTCCTTTGAAATACCATATCCACAAGCAGGTTCCTAGGTTTTCAGTTATACCTCTGGTAACCTCAAACGACCTTTGACCTGTACAAATAAACACTGTGCATCAAGTACTCAACATAACAACCACCACACCATGAATGCTATTAATCTAGGTTACGGTCTACTACAAGCTGGCGTCATAATTCAGTCACTGCTGTAGTTGTTTATGAGTTTCCTTATTTAGTGTGTAAAGAAATTCAAGAAATTCATAATACAGTTTGGGTATATTTTGTTACATGGGTTACCTGTCACACTTGTGCTAGGAATGCGAGAAGCTAACGGTTGAGCTAACTATTGCTTATTTCTTGACAGGTTGTCTGATATAATCAATGGTGTGATAAAGGCATACAGAATTGCCCAAAATAGAAAAATACTCCAAAGGGCCTGACTTGTCTCACACATGATATTAAAGTTCCTGCTTTTTTTAAACTTAATTTTTTTTAGGTAATTGCACGTGTGGCTTAAAACATGAAAAGATCAGTTGTACAAAATTGCATTACTTTTCTAAGTGATATTGTATAAAATTTTGGAAAAAACCTAACGAAGAACCTGGTCATATGCATGATGTGACATCTACCCTCGCATCTTGCTACCTTGGATACCAGTTGCCCATTCATACCAGGATTCAATCCAAAAAATGTGCAGATTAATTGCAACAAAGTCAGTTTAGAGGAGACAATGGAAGCAAAATTACTAATTAGAACTGAAACTAAAGCAGCTGCGTGTAACGGTAACAACTTGTGTGTGCTTTATCCATGCATGCTTTTTCTGTTTTGGGGAAATAAGAATGAAACCCATAGGAGTTTGTTTGTTATACACATATTTACATTTTATCTCACGTTGTAATCATTCCTATCACAATATATTTTGTTGTCTTTCAAGTCAATGCCTAGTCCAGCTCAGTCGATATCAGGTCGCGGTTTTTATCTACTCTTCCGGATTGCTAGCACTCTGATTCAACTTCTTTATCATTAAATTTTAACTGTCTGATTATTTGATATCTAGCTCCAGGTTGCCCAACGTCTGCAAGTATACAAACACAATGGTTAAGTTCACAGCCTAGCGAAGGGACTTGTCACAATAAATGAGTTATCTCAAATATTCGGATCCAGTTTTTAATCAGATGTCTCGCTAGCGTGAATAAAATGTTGGCTGTCATTGGTCAATTAGGTATGCATATCAGAGAGAGTGGGTTTTAATACACAGGTCTTGCACATATTAAGTGTGCATAATTACCACTCGTTATCTCGTAATTGTATTGACTGTGGTTAATCAACGCTGGACCGTGTATTAGCTGTTGGATAATGCACGATCGGGGTATATGCAAGCAATAAAGCATCCAGCGATAGCATTAACCTACACCTAATACTACAGTTAATACACAGGTTCAAAGTTGATTAACCTTGTTCATACATACCAATGAGATGTTGATACAAAAAGGACTAAAAAAGGACGAAAAGGAACATCGAAGAAAAGTAAACAAATTTACAACATGTCAATAATATTTCGAAAGAGAAAGCAACAATTAGACAAAAAGAATAACAATTAACATAGCAACAATGCCAGCTTTAGTTAGTTTGCTCTGAAGTAGTGTACTAATGCATGCTGTGATTCAGTGTTCGTGTGTTCTCTATGCAGTAAGCACGTAAGTGGGTGACACAGAGCGTTGTCAATCTACAGGGACTTGCTAAATGTGGAGTTTGCATACTGGTTAGACAGATTTTGGATAAAGACATTGACAGATTTATTGAATATACATTTCGAGAAAAGTTTGAACATGTTTAATGTCTTACTCTCAGTCCTAACAGCAGCAGTAAGTGGAAGATTTGTTGTGCACGGACTCTAAATTTCCTGCGAGTATGAGAGTTCTATGCAAAAATTCGGAACAAAATTTAGGCCTAAGTTAGTTCAACTAAAAAGAATGATTGCAACTGGTCAAAACGTTACTGCTCAAATATTGCTGTAAGGTCACTTTATGGCTGGCTTGGGATAACTCATGTCAAGGTCTTTTTTAATTTTTTTTCACCATATAGCACCTAGGCATTTTTATAGGCCTAAATTATTTGTGCTGTGGAGTTCTCTCTCCTATGGAATATTAATCCGGTGGTTGTATGGAGACCCATCACGATGGCGATGTATTGCTGTCCTTAGTCCTCTTTACGATTTTATTGCGTAAGAAATTGTTTTTGAACATCTCATCAGAATTCGACAAAGAAGGAAAGCTAATTCGAGTAGGCTTCAAACTTTCAAAGGTGTTTAAAATGTACCGAAGAAGCTTTCACCAGACACAATTCTGATATTTACGTAAGATTACCGTGCATGAAAAGAGTTACCACTGACAGTATACCGTGCTGTTGTTACGTAGATTTACGTACATTTACATTTTACTTTTGAGCATGTTTAGGCCCTATGAGCGGCCTAAGTAACGTTAGATCTACGAACTTCAAATCGTGATAGTAGTAGACCTATTACTGGTAATACGTATTAGCCTTTGTTTTGTGTAAGATATAGCAGACTGGAAAGACTGTCGATCTACAGTTTTACTGCATTCATCCGCGGGTGATTGACCGTGGTTTAACAAGTGAGATTATCAGCGATTAACCCACGGTCACCTGACTGAAATGGGCCAATATGAGTTGAGGATTCTTTCCTCGTATGTATGACTTGGTATAATCTTGTAATTAACACCTGCAGTAATCTTACTGAAGTAGATTATACTTGAGAATAAAGCTAACATGAGAGCAAGTCAATCCTCCACCGTACTTTGACATCGACTTTGGAGGAAACTCAGAAACTTTCCAGCCACTGACTAATTCACGAAACCGAAAACTCACTTGAAACAATTGAATATTCCAACATACCCAACACAATATTTTTGGGCCACATTGATGTGAT
Source organism: Stichopus chloronotus (assembly GCA_021234535.1). Classification (NCBI taxonomy): domain Eukaryota; kingdom Metazoa; phylum Echinodermata; class Holothuroidea; order Aspidochirotida; family Stichopodidae; genus Stichopus; species Stichopus chloronotus. The sequence continues at coordinate 6,233,573 of CM037844.1, forward strand.
TCTCGCAATACAGAGGTAGCACATGCACCGATGGTTATTGTGGCCACGCATCAGGTTGCACTGTCTACGTTTCATATGTTAATGATAAAAATCGGCAAACCACAATAACAGTAGAAATCTTCGAACGTTATGGAACGCCAATAGGGAAGAAAAAAAAACGCTGTAGCAAGCTGATGTATTCTAAGGTGGTTTTCAACGTAGGTTATAATATGCAGTCTTCCAATAGTCTCTCGAAGACAAATGTCTTTCCAAAGGCGTGAGGTTGTTGTGGGTTTCTATATCTCTATATTTTATATCATTCTATATTTTGATCTCTGACTGGATCTCTCATGGTGGGATGAATCTGTTTAGAGTAACAAGTCACATCTTCCAGGTCAACCGTGGTCTGTGTCCAAGGCAGTCTTCCTTTTTCAGCTAAACTCTATAGGCTCAAATCGCGGCCAAATGCTTCTTCCCCGTTTATGCTATCATCCATTGGTAATGAACTGGCTAGCAGGGCCTTTATTTGCCGAATGGTCTTCACTTTATGTGTTTCTCTCGGCAGAACAGTAATTAGAGTTTCATACATCATTTTCTTATCAACTAGTGACATTTGGCTGTTGCTCTTATCATATCGTCGATGATGGCGTTATTTCCAGTTGTGTCACCATGATGACGTAGCGAATCGTAATACTGTAGCAGATTCGGCAGATATTGGTTTGGCGTGTTTCGATGTCGATAAGCGAAATCTGTTCAGGAATTGATTAATTGATGTAACTTCAAGTTTCTTTGTTGCAATCGCGTGTATGATAATCCAGTCTACCTCTTGTGTGGGCGCGATTGTACTTTCACCGGAATGGCATTGGGGTATTTGCTCTATTTGTTGTCTAAATAGTAAAGAATGACGTAGCTGGTCTAATTGTGTGTCCGTTACATGGTTATTGATATTGGTTAAGCCATCAAAATTGACTGAAAGTAATCTAAACAAAAATAACACTGTACAGTATTTTTAAGTTTATTCACAACACACATCGTGTAAGTATACACTGACAGGGTCGACGCGATGATAGAACAGTGAAATACAGAGCGGCATGGATGACTATTGCTGTCATTAAAATTGTAAGTCGCTGCCGCTCACTTGACAGCCCTCAGCCGGCTACATTTCGAAATCATCATCTCTTAAGAAATGTTGTATTTGGATTAATTTCCAGTTGTTACGTATTGAATGTTCGTCACACACTTACGCCAGCTCGGTGCTCAAATCTTTGCAGACGAAATGAAATGCGTATACCAGTGTGGGTATAACTGGCAGCCATTCATCAATTGTGACAGTGTTTATAATTTTGTTTTTAAACATTAATACGTTTTAATTTTTTCAACTGTTTAAGTTTTTACATATTCATTGTTACCAATTACGAAGACCTTAAGCTATTAAGCGACCATGGATGATCAATATATATGGCAGTCTAGTTACCTATTGCGCGATACTCTTTGTAGAAGTCACTAAAACCACCAATATTGACATTTTGGGTAATTTTCCAATTTTTTACCAATCATCTTGTTGGGTTTCTCTGTAAAATTGAAATAGTGCAAAACGTTACAGTTGGTATGATGCCCAATTCCGGGAGGTCACTGATGTAATTATGACGTTGTTGCATTTAGGGGGTGACCTCTGTCTCATCATCTAATCACTCGACTAAGGTACGAAATGTCAAAAAAATTAATGTGTCAACTTTCCAGAGATGGGAAAGCTCATACGGTGACGTCAAACGTCGTTTATCTTTTCCAGAGTTCTTGTGACAAAATACATTAATTCTTACGTAGGTTAGACGTAGGTTAGACAACAATGAATAAAGAGTTGAATATGCTTAAAGCTGGAATGTTTAGTTAAAAAGTTGTCAGCGAAAGTCACAGCTATTACAAAAAGCATTGTTTAAGCTCCACTTTTGCATACGTGAATATTCATATCCATCCCCATTGGTCCAACTGATTTCAAGTAACCGTGAGTGACTGCTATGCTTTGTTGGGGAGTTTGAATTGGTAGAGGCAACAAAAATGTCGAGACAACTTTTATATTCAGATACCTGGAAGATGAGTGCGGTTTTCTTTCATATTTTGTGACAGGCGATCTTTTCACCTACTTTCTCTTCACTGAAACACTGAAGAAGTGGAAAGGTAGATGACATGTGGAATGCCAACTCATAGTCTTATGTTCCAGTTTTAGCATTGCAACAGATGCAACATTATGTGTCTATCTACGAATCAGAGTTTATCTTCAAGGACTATAATGGCCAGCTCTGGATTACGAATCGTTACATCACTCCTGATGAGGGTATGGAAATTCCAATTATTGATAATAGAAGATTCTGTACGGTTCTCTCAATGTAAGGTTCCAGTCAATTACACAACGCCAACTGTAGTAGTACAGCAGCTATTACAACTAGAAATATAATACAAAATGTGTCTCTAGAAAAAACATGGACCGCCTTGGGAGCTAGTTGAAGCCAATTTTACTAAGAAATAGTAACTCACAGAATACTCTTTTTCTGGAATAGTAACTCCAAGAATAAAGTTTGGGTGGAAAACGTGTCTTTCGCTGTTACATAACTAGAAACTGGCTCTCGACGAGGTACTTAAACTGCTGAATGGTCTGAGTTTACTGCTATCATGTACATGAGCTTTTTACTCACCGTTTTCGCCGGCAAAATATGGAGCGCTGTAAAAAAGCGAAGTCGTGACTATACACATAGATAAAACAGAATGGCGTGTACTACTAAGACACTGAAAAAATGAAGAAATGAAGCAGAAAAATATACGGGCGGTACTCGCTTCGTGAGGCAAAACATTTCTGTCTTCCATTCTTGTCTTATAAAACGCATATTCGGCTGAGAATTTGCTCTTTCGATACCTAACTAGGGTACATCTTTGGACAAAAACGGAAGTGAATGATTTCATAAGATAACCTGAGTGTAACCTGATGTTTTTCAAGATGCTTAGCTGATTCCGAATAAAATTTCCGTTGGATGAGTGTTACTCCCCTTTAATTTTCCATGGCGTCATTCTGGTCTTTTTCTATCGTTTGACCCTCTCACCAACTTTATGTATGTATACTTTCACAGATATTGAACTCGACTTTTAATTAGCAAATAAGATTACAAAAAGACAAAAATTCCAATGCAGAATGGTATCGACGTTATCTTCTGTATGGTAGTTGTATGATTTCGAAGTAGGAGGAATCTAAGAAAGAGAAATATCTCCCAAACATTTTACATTATTGCTGCTTTAACGTGGGATGAAATTTCCCTGAAATTTTTGTCTTGGCTTTATACTTAAAACTCTTGAATGACGTTACGATTCGATTATTCGATTGTGACAAACCTTTCTGTGTTTATCATAATGAAAGAGCAAGTTGGGTAGGGTTGTGGTGCTACTCATTTGCTTTACATACATGATTGTGTTATGATTTTCTGGATTATTCACTAACTCAGAGACATGTAACACACGATCGCAGCATGCACACATTAATTTGTTATCGTTTTTATTTGTATTATTTTTCTTTTCAAGCTCAATTTTCTACTCAGGTCTTGCTCCATCGGGTTAGTCACCTCTGCACTGTTTGATCATTGGTATGCATTTTGCATGACAGTAAAAGATTGAAAATATTGTCGTCATCATTAGAACACTAAGATGTTGTTTCAATTTCATTGTACACTTGTTACATACTACTTTACCCACCACCTTTTACTGCAGAAAACCCATTACTTCAGTTTGATGTACCGTTTTTCGATGTTTCAGTTGTTCTGTCACGGTGGTGTCCATTTATTTTCCTTCAAGGGCATAGGTTAAGGCAGCGTTACCGACATGATGGGCCAGACTATGCCACCAACTGCGCGCCTCTGGACTCAAATCGTTCAGTTCCTCTGGTATATCTTCACCTCGTTCAGTCAAATCCCTAGCGTTAACATTAGATGCAGCGTGTTTGAAGTTGTCAAAGCGCTCCTCTGGAAGTAAGGCCGCCAGTCTCTCTTCAAGGTTATCGAACATTGCTTCATCTTCCTGGCCGGAATCCATCTGCCTCTTCGCTCCACTTTTTGCCTTCTCATGATGAAACAAATGATGAAACCACTCCCCCACCTTGCCAAGGAATCGCTGCTTAGGACCTGCGACATCCAACGATTCTAGCGGAGCCGCTGAAAATATAATAGGTCTCGTCGATACACGTTATTGATCTATGAAGTAAAGTCTTGGAAAACGGCGACTAAATAGGGCCATGAGGCAAATTTCATTCTTTTCTTTTACTTTAACTATTGTTAACTTTCTGAAATGATTTTAGGGACATTTCTTTCTAGAGTTCTTAAACCTTTTAAGGAAATTTTATTTTTTTTACTTTGAAAGTTTTATTTAAGTAAGCTATTTTTCATTCTCCCTAGTTTTGTAACGTAAAAAGTGTTGAAAATAGAATGTCGCATACGACAACGGAATAAAGAAAAAAGAAAATTCAATTTCGAAAAACGATTTTCCATGGTCGTATTCAGTCACCGTACTAATTGTGTATCTGTTAATACTATATTTTTGTGGGCATGCCTTATAGCCTTTTTAGTTTGGCTGAAAGATATGGAATAAGTACAGTACATTTCATTTCTTAACGTTAACATCTTTTCTGGATTAAAGCATAAATATCACAAAATATAGCATGCAACATGTTTCTTTCCATTTACTACGATATATATGTGTGTGTGTGTGCTAGTATCTTTGGGTACTCGAAGAAAAACATTAAAAGCTATTATACTAGGCAGTGTCATTCCATTATGTATTTTTTTTCAACCATCTACCTTCTCAATAAAAAATACTGCCGTTAGATAGAACTCAACCGTTTGCTTGCCTAATTTTTCTGTAAAAGTGCTTCCCACGTTTATAAATGCATAATGCATTAATGCTTAATGCATAAATAATAATAAATTAAATGCATAATGTATAACAGATATTGACATGTTCAATATTCATATACATGAACTTTATTTAGCCTGCAACCATGCACTTAAAGATATTTGATTCCTTCGCAGAAACTATGTACCCAATGTCAGCCTCAAACCCATTATTGGCCATATCTATTGACACTGACACCATAGATATTCGGGCCAATAAAAGTGAACTCATCATATGCAACTCGATATTCCAGAGACCAGATGGGTAAGGGTTTTCGTTTAAATGTGCGAGTCTATGTCACTGTAGACACTCCCAACCCCACACCAATATCTTTTTCATAACCCACGCAAGGTATTGTTATTTTAAGACAGACAGCTCTGGCCGAGAAAGACAAGTGAGAAGTATCAGTTACTAACGAAAATTGCAACGTACTAAACAATTACGGCAATTGCTCTCCCTTTATCGGTTAAAAAACAAACCACATCTCCGCAACATGCTCCGATTGGAAATTATGGATTTGAAAAATAACTCAAAACTGCATATTAAATAATGGAAATTTTGTGATGTCACACAGGCAAATATATTCGAATATCCTTTGTAGTTCTTTTTAATCCTGACGTTCTTAACAAAAACATTAAAACAACAGTGCAAGATATGTAATCTTAATTTCCGATTTTAAACTTTTTTAATGTCCGTTTTAAGCCTACATTTGAAATCTAAATGTTACCTGTTTTCAAATTCCAAGCGTCAATTTCCAAGAACAGCAAAGGTCTCGTACACTTGAAACCTCACACCAATATCTTCTTCATTACTCAAAATATGTTTGCTTAAATAAAGACAACTCTGGTCAAGAAAGATTTCCGGTTGCCTCAAGGTTTCAAGATGTCAAAAAATCTTTGGGAGTCTTGAAAATTAATTTGCAACAATAACCAACAGGACTGGATCTATTGTAGATTGTCTGGAAGTAGAGGTCATAGCAATTAAAGAGAAGTACAAAGAATAATCAAGAGGTTTGTCTGTTGTGACATCAAAGCTAATGCAAGTTACGAATGCCATTGTTAAACAGAAAAATAAAAATTTAAAGGGAACAAAAAAAAAGGTGAACACAACTTGATCTATCTCTTGGGAGATGGGTTATGCCAAAAGCTGCTCACGAAAAGTTACAAAAAAAGTTACAAATGGACTTTCACATTTGATAGTTGCAGTTGAAATCAACATTACCCAAAAAGGATAAGCTTTGTTATCAGGGGTAAGACCTAAATCAGTTAACATCTACTGTAGCGCACTCGATACTCACCAAGAGATATGACTGTGTAAACAACGAGCACCAAGGCCAAACAGCGGATTAGAGTCATCTTTGTGATGATCGTGGAATGATGATTTCGTCTTCAGCTGGTTTGTGTAGGTCGAAGAGAGTTGATTTGAGGAAGCACAATGCGACCGATGTCTTTTAATGAATAGCCTGTACATACATTTTGAATATCATCAATTATAGTCCTTTGTCAGAGAAGAGGGCAAGATAATAAATCAGATATGAATAACCTTCTCATTTGTCGGGAAGTTCAAAATCGACAATTCATCAGTTGAAGGAAATAAGACCAGACATATTGCCAGGTACTGAATAACTTTCTTATATTAGGACAAAAGTTTCTCTCTCAAGATGAAAGGAATGAAATAAAGTAAGGAGATTGAAAGATTCATTATGGGGATATTACATAGGGGTATCTAGGATTTCTATAAGGAAGTTGGAGGGTCATTCAACCCGGAGCACCAGGATGCCAGGGAAACTAAGAGTCACTTCAGGTATGAGGGTTTTCTTCTCTATTGAAGAAATTTGATCTGCAAGCAGGATTTGCTCATATCTCTTCCCCTTTACACTCTTTGTTTTCTTCTTGATATAACACAAAATTAAGGTTACAGACTGTTGACCTTACAAATAGACCAATTTTTTAAGAGGATCGAAGTTTCGATAACAATTACTGGAATGTTTCTCTCTGTATCAGTGAAAGCCATATCCCAGTAGAGATTGTACCTTAAGATTATAGACGGATTATAACGATTTCAAAGTAGGGCACTGTATTATGGGAAATCAGTTATATCATGCAGACACAATCTGAATATCCTATGAAGTCTTTTATTACTTTGATTCTCTTAAAAGAAACGTAGCGATAATTGAAGAGCTGCGACCTTTATTTCGAGAACATGTGTAGGTGAGTCTATATTTACCGTAATCTCTCAACTTTTTCCTGGTATTGAATTTCAAGGTTAAAAGAGCACTTTCATCCTGTTAACTTGGAGACTACGTTACCTATAATTGTACATGTTAAACCTCTGCATTAGAGTAAGTACTGTTTCATGCTAGGAATCCGAAAATCTGAGAGACATTGCAGGATATACTGTAATATGTGACAGTATATGTACAGGTTATCGCTGATACTGTAGCACATTATAGTAACTATTGTGTTGAGGGGGCGTTTCATCAAGAGGTGGATGCGTTTGGGTACACGTTTGGGTACACGTTTGGGTACACGCTTGGGTTTGATTTATCATCAAACGTAAGATCGATCGTAACTCTTTCCACAGTGTGGGAAGGATTACCGGAGTGGGGTACGTCGAGTGAATCCTTTCCACTGGCCATAGATGGAAAACATTGTTTGCGACAGGTAGGTGTGCTGCCCAAATATACGGCTAAATATGGCACCAGTTGAGCTGCATTGGTCAGAAAAAGCTTTTGAAAGCCATCACTGTTTCCTGAGACTTTGCCTCTGTACATTTATAAAATCCACTACCTTCCCCATGAGCAGGAATCGTAAAATTTTTAATATGGTTTGGATGATTCCAGCGTTCGCATGTTGCTGCGAATTTTGACTTTTGAACAGCATACCATTTACAGCACCATGTTTATCTTTCTAAATCTAATCGAATAAAAGTTATGTTGTTTGTTCTTTGTAAAAACTACATTCGAAACAACTACAATTCAAAGTAAATGGAATAGGTTTACCGAATATGTTTACATAATGGTTTAGAAGGAGACAAACCTTCTTGTGCATAAATTAAATCTTGTGTAACCTCTGGCTTATCTTTTCATGTTAAAAGTTCAGACACCTTTCGTGAGATTCTAGTCTTGTTGTGATACTTCGTTTCACAGTGGCTGTGGTTGCTTGTCCACACAGTGTTACATCAAGAGGGCGTCATTTACTGAGGGACTATGCAGTATAACACATCATCATTATATAGCAGTCGCAGTTACTATACATCTGGTACTGTAGCGATCATAAAGATGGTGCATGCTGATACAAAACAAAGTATCGGGATGCGATTTCCTCCAAGATCTTTAAATGTTTGCCTGGTTTAGGGTGTTTTCAAAGTTTTTATCATTTTCAGTTCATAGACTGTTGCAAGAAGATAAAGTTATAATCACACAGACACAGACATAAAGAAATGATGGCAAACCGAGGCAGGAACATCAGCCTAGTGAATCGGGATTTACTTAAGCAGGTTATTATTCGTGTACTACTTGAACATAATTGATACTGTAGTTCATGGGTAACAGAAGCTGAACAACTTTAATGACGCAAACGAGTTTCAAAACGGTTGTAAACAATAGAGGCCAGTTTTAATTATTATCGGTATCTCTCTAGAGATGTATTATTCCAAAGCATATAAACTACTGTACAGACGTGTATCATCAGGTTATGTGAGCTCTGTCAAGCTATCTAAGACACAGCTCACGTTTAGGTAACAAAAAACGAAAAGAAAGGAACAAAACAAGTCTCAATGAAATACTATACAGCCTAGCAATCGATTTATTATGTTACGATATACAATTAGTATAAAACGTCGCAAACCCAGGAAAACCTTAGTTCATAGTTTATGACCCTGAAAATCTTACTATCAAATATTTACACTTGAACATGTTGTCTCATCCGCAATATTCTTGGTGTCAATGATGAAGCCATCGTAGGATAAAAGTACCGACTAATTCTAATCCAGAAGCTAAGAAACTTCACCCGATCATCTGCCAAAGAGTGGAATTTAGCTTGTAGAGTGAGTGCACGTTCTACCCTTATTATGCAGTTAGGTAATCGCAATTTATCAACTAGCTTCCATTGTAATCACTTAATTAAACTCTTCTACTGTAGCAGTGATCACTTTATACTTTCCCAGAGAGAAGAGCGTTGATGTTATACCCCTCGTGGATGACACTCTTCAAGACTATTGAGCCTTTTATTCTCGCTGCATTTTATACATTGTCAATTATACATTCTCACGTAAACTCTCATTGTTTTGGGAATATTCACCCAACAAATTCTGGACGACGGTCTAGTAGATTGTCAGTGAATGGTGTCAAAGCCAAAATGATGTGTACATCAAAAATGTAATAGTGATGTATTTGCTTTTTTGAATTATTTCTACCGCTCACATAAAGCAGCAGCCACAGATTGGGGTGGTGCGCGACTGCACGCACATCTTAAAAGTGGTACTGAAATCTAAATCCATCATACTTCAATATATCTGCCATTTTGACTGTGTTTGAAGTTACACTAGTCATGTATGCCCATGCAACGAACTTAAGTGATACATTTTGACCAGTTCAGTAATGATAATTAAGGTCCATGATAACCAAGTTACGTTTTTGTCATCTGTAATGACTGGCCAACACTCTCAACCAAAATCAGTCTAATAGCTCTGTAATTTATGGATCATTCATGAGCAGAAAGCCATATTTTCTGTTTTGAAGTTTCAGCAGTCACGTGTATTACCACGCACGAAAAACTCAAGTGATAAAATTCCAGGTTAATAATGACAACTACCGCTTATGATTTCTATCTTTATCTTGTTAACATAATTGATTGTCTCAGGAACACTACCAGGCAATACCAGTCTGCTAGCCATTATCAATCAATTTTTGGATCATTAATGAGCAGAAAGCCATTTTTTCTGTTTTGAAGTTTCAGCAGTCACGTGTATTACCACGCACGAAAAACTCAAGTGATAAAATTCCAGGTTAATAATGACAACTACCGCTTATGATTTCTATCTTTATCTTGTTAACATAATTGATTGTCTCAGGAACACTACCAGGCAATACCAGTCTGCTAGCCATTATCAATCACATATTATCAACAATGAGCAATCAATCAAAAGGCTTCATGCAACCGCAATGTTCAATCTTTCAGGGAACTGAACGTACCGATAATGAACGGTAGATAATATGTGTGTAAACAGACTGTCTACATCCTTTTTAAACCTTGAAACCTTTTTAAGCCTCCCTTTTTGAACTCTTCACCTCTCCAATCCAAATCCGTAAATGTAGTACATGACCCTGCATGTAGTACACGTGAATTTTGTACTTAAGTATAACTGTCGCATACACGCTGCTAGTTACAGCGTGACATTATAAGCATATGAAATCTGAGCGAAAAACCTTGACTACTCGCTCAGTTCTTAATATGGAATTGATGTTTTTTTAGGATACATTGTTTACATGATTTTAAACGATATTCCGGTACGTTGAGACCTAATCATCTAATCATTCTATATCATTCCCATAAACTGTAACTGTAACTTTACTTCAGTCTCGTTATAAAGTGAATAGTTAAAAAGAAAAATTGAAATGAAATATGCAGGTAAAGAGACCAAGAAGTGATTACAGAAAGCTTTTAAAAGCTTGTCGAGGTAATCACCCCTGAAAAAGAAAGAAACCAAGCTAAATCAATATACCAAAACAAATGAAAAATAGAACAAACATCAAAGAACGTTCGTGACTACACATATTTCTTAATGTGTTATTTTATCATTTCCTTTATGTCAGAAGAGTTGACTCTAATAGAATCTTATTTTTTACTTAATGACAAACATTAACTATTCACATATTGTACATGAAAGGACTTTAGACGTATGACATTAGACATGAAGACTTATCAAAAAACAAAGTTTTATTTTATTTTGCTATTTGTCAAGATACCGGCTTACAAAAACTCAAAATCTCTGAAAATTTACACGTTTTCCCAAGTCAGCCTAAGTCTTTAAAAAAAAAACATGTCGAGGTAACACCACTTCTGACACGACTCTCAACAATTTGACATTTTTCCCGAGATGTCGAGATATTGTCAGTAGGTAAACCTCGACGAACAAAAGTTATTGTTCAACATTCTTAGGCACAATTGTTGTAGGAGATAACGTGTTCTGTATCTTCTATGTCAACAACGCTGGTACACATAGCCTAACGATATAAAAAGGCTGCACACCTCATCGGAATCATAGTATATCCCAGACCTTCGTTAACCAGTTGACTAAAGACTGTTGATGATATCGAGGTACATTCAACGACATTAAATCTCCTGCAAATAATTGTTTTTCCCGTTTGATGGTGCTCTAAATGAAAATGAATATTCATCATTCGTTTGTCATCATAGTTTCGCTCGTTTCCGCTGGTTCTTCGACAGGTGAGCTTATCAGTTTACATCAAAAGTAATAAAGAAAAATATATTCTGCGCAGTTGGTTGATACTTTTAGTAATTTTGTTGCATTTCAATAGTTTAATAGTTTGATGTTCTTACAAGATTATTTTGTTGTGAACACGGTATGCACTCTACAGCTTCTTGTTCATTGTATGTTTGTTAATCCTCTTTAAACGTTGGTGAAAGTTCAAGTCTGTTCATTTCATAGGACAAGTGATACATTTTTAGCTCATTTATTAAATTTCAACACTACTTAAGATTAAGTACCCTTTTCTAGCACACGTCAGTGAAAGTAGGTTCAAACGCCCAAAGTATGATCTTCTAGGTAACTAGATGGTTAAGGTTTCTTGCCTTGTCAAGTTTATCACAAAATCCTGTTCATTTTAGTACATTTCATTAATTTTTCCCACCCATGCACATCACTTGTTTGTTGATAGCTTGCAATTTTGTTTACCCATAGTACACACCATATACCTTAGCAGGAGGTCTAAGAAATGTTCACATTTTACATATTCGCAAACTTCAGGAAATAATACCGGTAGAGCGTAGCAAATGTAAATATTCTCTTTCCAGACAATTGAATGAGATTCAAATTTTTGAAGCAAAATGTAACTGCAAACTTCAGTTACAAATCAAACTTTTTGATCTTTATAATTTATTGTAAGTCAATACCTATCAATAATTTACATTCAAAACTTCAGGTTTCAGTTAACTTGATGAGTATAAAAAAAATCAATACTGCAGTATTTGAAAAAGATGAAATCTCAGCGTCGAGGCCTACATATAAACCAAGAACCAGGGACTTTCCAAACAGCAAACGAACAAAGCTTTGGAATAGAAAAACCCATCAGGGGTAGACACTCCAGGGTAGATACTAGATGTTCTACTGTTACCTTCATGGGCTTCATGAGGATAGTTGTACTTTGCAACATAGCTTCCAGGTGAAAAAAGTAATAGTGGCTCACGTCATAAAGTATTTTGCTATTTTCTATATGGAGTAAAATTATACTCAATTTGCAGTGGTGTAAATACTAGTCAGGCTTGTCCTAGTTAAAATGGTTTGACAAACAACCTATCCATTTTTCAATGTTCAACAACACATAGAGCAAGTTTCTAACCTTATACAATCTGATCTTATTCTTAATGTTGTGTATTTTGACACAATGAAACAAGAAATATTCAGCATGTCCTAATCATCTTATCAGTATTGTCAATGTCAGTTATGATGCATACAGTAGTAACCTTAAGATACCGTAGCCAACTGTATGGCCTTTATACTCAAAGTGAAGAAGTCTTTGCAAATAACTGTTTTCCCAAGAATGATTTGTGATGTGCAAAAGATTATTTTATGTGAATTTAATCTTGGCGAAGAAAAACATTTTAAAGCAAGTATGTATGTTCCTAATTGTAATATTGGGAGTTTGTGCTAACATGATAATAACTCCAACCCTGTTTTTAAAGTGATGCAGAGAAGTCTAAATAACTAAACACTACTTCAGAACTAGAGTTTTACATTTAGATATCGCTTTCCTTAATTCAAGTCATTAACAAGTTGCATAATGCATTGCCACAACTTGATTTCCTGTTTGTAGGCCTGCTGGAGATGTCCTCACATATTTTCTAGCATAGAAATTTGCTAAGCTAGGAGCTTAAGCTAGCCTGGATACTGATATTTACTCTCCACTGTACAAAATAATGTACGTAGCAGCGGCGACAAAACCTACACCGCTCCCACCTTACAATGGATGAAACTGAAAAAAAATGTTGATAATAGCTTATGCTGATGCTTCGAATGCTTAGTGACAATATTTCTCATCATTAAGCATCTCAATTCTCAGAATTAGCAATTAATTCTTAAATTAGCAGCTTAAATCCCAATAGCTTGTTCTATGGGAATGCACAGGTTCTCAATTGTGGAGTACTGTTTCCTACCTTTGTTACTTCTGCACTTGACTCTACTCGCTTTCGTTACTGATCAGTGTTTGTTGTTACAGTTCACCAATTATCTTCACTCCCACTAAGTATTACAGTGTCCGGTTGGCACAGCATCATTTTCGATTCAAATGTATATATTTAACTTCCTAATGTAAATTGTAAATATATTAACTATGTTATAAAACATTATTACCAAAAAAAAAACTGCTATCAAAATCCATTAAGGGATTGTATATTAGTTTTCTATTGCCATATTTTGCTGTGTTGAATGAAACTGAGAAATATTTATTTTTACAATCACGATTGCAGGACAACATTTGGAATTCATTACTGGGAATATTACAAGGATTTTTTTTCGGGCAGGTCCTACTTTGGCCTACATGTAATTAATCAGTTGAGATTTTCACTCTGCATGATCGTCACTTTTCCGTAAGTTCTCACTCTATGCAGAGATGCTAAGATACGCAGAAGGAAGTAATAGCCAAATGTCAGTCCTTGTGTTAAATGAAATTCGGAAAGTAACCGTTTTCATTTGCAATCGGATACGTGCATAAAGTTGCTGACAAACAAACCTGCTATGCTAGAAATTAATTGAAGAGTTCTTTATGGAATACTTGTATCAAGATTAATTTAAAGAGTGGAAATATGTTACAAATTAATTGCAATATTAAATTTACAAAATTTGAAATTAAGAGTTACTGCTTGAAATGCAGGAATTCTGAAAGTCTGATTAAAATAATATTTTTTTGTTTTTAAAAATCATTTGATCCAAATAAGTGATTTTATTTAAACACCCCGGCCACCAATACCGTTTTATCATGACAAGTACAGTTGGCAAGTTACAGTGCAGGAAACACAAATTACGTCCTCGGAATCTCATCATGTGCTGAAGCAGTGTGTTTCCGCATCGCCTGGTGGATTGTGATGGTGAGTAAGATGGGGACTGTTGAGACTGTTGATTGCTCAAGCAGAATTGGACTCTCCAGACCAAAGAGAAACTTTGAAGAAGTCTTTTAGGAAATGAAGGCTTGTTGTGAGATGAGAAGTCCCCCCTTGGTGACTCTCATCTGAACATTTCCTCTCTCTATCATTGGTACTAAACGCTCCCTTTTAATGCTCCTGAATATTCGAGTTTATGATGGTCAAACAACCCGGCGGAGCAGCAAACTCGAAGGGAGACTAAATTATGAATGTAGACGTGAAATGGGTCAACCCATTTGATGAGCCCATTATTTAGTTTAAGAATCATCTCGGAGCATACTCAACAGTAGATTGACAGGTGTGGACGGATAATGCAGTGTTTGATGATATCTAGAGGGATGAGTAGAATGTAAACTGAAAATAAAAACAATTTTCTATATATTTTACAACCATTTACAGCAAGTTTATGTATACATACTCTCATTATTGTTTCAGTCACTACGGAAGAAGATGGCGGGGCCTATGATCTTTCAAGTATGTACAAAGTATTTCAAGTATGTGATTTGTGATACGTGATGGGATTTTTGAAGTTATTGAAATCTACGTAAACAATGAACGATGTAAACTTACTAATGGAAGTTAGAAACCGATCATCCAATGCATTTCATTTCAGAAGAATAGTCATCGGATTTTTAAAGGAATCACAACACACAAATAACATTCAACTAATGTATCTGGCATGCACGTTACTACATTAATTGTGTACGGTACAGTTGTCTCTGCTTGGCAACTGGACTCTATAACCCTAAAGATTGTATATTTACTTCTGAAACTTCCATGATTTGTATTCCTTTTTTTCATGACCACTTCTTGTCAGTTTGCAATTTGTCAATCATATACTGACATTCACTTTATGTTTTCATAATCATGGTGAAATAACTTCGATCAGATCGCTGTAAAATATGTCAAGTAAACGCTTGCAACAAAATCAAACTCATAACGGCCTCAAAGTGAGACCGACCTCCCTCTTCCATTGCCACCTACAAAACTCTTCTGAAGAGAGCACAGCAGAGAAGAAAAGAAATGGATAAGGGTAAAATTGGCTCAAAACAATGAATAAAACAATTTCTTTCAAAAATGCAGTATTGATGTGTGGGATTTAAAGAGTAAGGACAAAACGACGTATTTTGCTATGATGTTCGAAAAGGTTTGATGGGGAGCTTGCAATGCCATGAATTCGATGGGTTAAATTTGTTTTCAAGATTAGATTTTAATCTTTGCATTGTTGCAATTCGAAAAGTTATGACATGTTATGACTCCAAAGTAGAAGTTTCGAGCATTTCTAATTTTTCTCTTACATGCAGCCTCTCAAGATGGACTGATGAAGGAAGATGTTACTACGCCATCGTCCGTCCGTAAGTAGACATCGTTACCTTACTGATCAGATACGTGGTTAGGTGAATGTCATTACATATGTGTAGTGATGCATTTAAATGCATTCTGGGAAGTTCATGAAAAATAAATTAACTTTTAAATTGTGGGGAAATCATGTTTACTTGGCAGAAGGTATTACGTTGATTTCAACGTCGCCCTATGCCCAGTGACCCACACTTCAAACCAATGCAAGTATAAACTGAGGGGTTCCGTCTGAAGATTCGATCTAGAGTCAGTCTCTACTCTGCGTTCAAAAAAAAAACAACTGCGTTTAAGTTTGAATGTATATCTCACTTTTCAGGATAAATTAACTTTTGGGCTCTGCATATTACAGTTTTTGGCATCAACTCACTTTATTTTACCTTTAAGTTGGATGTTAATTGATGTAAATACTTTCGAACCAACAGAAATTACAACGGCATACACCCCTACAACCATAGCATGTAAGTGATACGATTGATTGTTTTACTATATTCTTCTCTTTCCTTCTTCTGTTTTTTATTTACTGGGGTAGGAGGAGGGGGGGGTAAAATAATTTGATGATTTGGATCACTTTTTAGTGCAAAGATTCAACAGTTTACTGATTAGACTAAAATAATAAATATGTTTTATTATGCTTGGCTTTTCACTGAATGTGTTTCATTGTGCACTACATACAGTTGATTCATTCGATAATATAAGTCTTGTCGGAGGAACTACTCCTTACGAGGGACGGTTAGAAGTTTTGTACGACGGAAAGTGGGGTACGGTGTGCAGTGACCTTTGGAACATGGTTAACACGATGGTGGCTTGCAAAGAACTAGGTTTCATCACGGCTGTGAACTACAGCAGCGGTGCTCTCACTCCTCTTGGAGACATTGCCATATGGATGGACGGTGTTTCTTGCTCCGGAAGCGAACAATCCCTCGCGGAATGCCCTCACGCTGGGTATGGAAATACTAATTGTTCTCACTCTCAAGACGTTAACCTGTTTTGTTCAGGTAATTAAACCCTCTTTCATTGTCTCCACGAATATGCTATAAATTTGTAGTATTAAGGTCAACTTGATTGGACCAACACAGAAGTAAGTGACAGGGATAATAAGATTGTTTTGGGGGGTAGGACAGCTATATAGTGTACATAGTTCCTATCGTGTTTTGATCAAGATATGTAAAGAGCTACTCAGTTTTCCATATCTGATCACTAGTATACAAGCGCTCACGTCTCTACTACTGCTTGATATTAAGTGGTTCAAATCCTGCATTCCTGCATGATTAGTCCACAAAAATGCCAAAACGTACAGGGAAAAATAATTGAAAAACAAATTAGGATAGGAAGAAGTTCAGAAAAGTTCCTGTAGTTTGTAAAGTTACAATATAATACATGAGTAAATAAAAAATAAGTAAAACGATTATTGAACTTTAAATCTAAATCTCGCATTATTATCTTCTTCTTTTTCCTCCACCAGCCACAGATATCAGTGCAACATCAGGTAATTTTCTGTTTTCAATTGTTTATATTACATTGTCTGAGGTGTATTTGTGCTCAATTCCAGTCACATCTTCTTCTTTGCTCGTTTTTTTTTTCATGCTTGCGTGCTTGTATTTGAAATAATAAGTCGCAAATTCCTACCGTCAAAAGTTTTGGACCTACTGTTTCTGAATCGAAATGCTTCCCCCTTAATCGGGAGAAATATGCACATACTTTAACTTCTAAGTTCTCTAAGACCAGTGGCCCTCTAAATCCAGGAACTTATGATGGTCTTACCAGTTTTTGTCTGAGAACTAGTATTCATTATGAAATGTTCAAATTTTTGTCACACTTTTTCATCTGAAAAGTCCCAAATGAGATTTATTTTGTCTTCCAAAAAAATATTGATAAAAAAGATGTCCTGAGATGTGCTTGCTGAGCCGATTTCCAGCAATTTAGGGGTTGGGTTTTTTTTCTGCTACGCTCCTCTCTAGACGATGCTAGAGTCCCTCTTAGATAGTCTACAAACAATTCAAAATTCAACTCTGATCAAATGTTGTGGCTGCGCCAATGCAACAGGGGCAAACTGTGTTTCCATATAGCACTGTATCACACTCGTTGATGTCCCTTCATCCATGTCCTAGGATTAGTAAGAAAAATCTAGCTACACTCATAGCAGCACACTTCACAGTCTCTTGAGACCCTGCAAACAATCACCGTGTGGGTATAAAGATATGTTCATCCCAATCAAACATTTGCCAAGTGATTCAAGAGTATGTGAAAGAGGATGCATAATTTATGATTCATTCATGATCTCAAAGTCTGATATGTAGTAACATTTTCATAGCTTTACTTTTGCTCTCATTAATTTGACTACTTGCAAACATGAGATCCCTGTTTCAAAACTGTGCGTATGCAGCTTATAACACCCTGAAAGTGTTGTTTCTGGCCATTTAGGAAGTTTGAAAAGCCAACAGTTTCTGGCACGTTCCGTGCCAACTGATGGTGGCGCTCCGCTAAGGTAGTCCTTATGGGTTTCTAGAGGGTTGTGACAAGTGGTTGTTTGACTCCATTTCGCCTCAAACTGTTCGATCCTACTGATCCTTTGAGAGACATGACAACAATCAAATTGTCGTTATACATGTTTGTTTTCACTGGACAAGTTCAGATCATCTATCACCGTTTGACTAACGTATATGCGTAGGACTGATATTTTTGCGCAGGTGGACGCCAACAGTCTAAAATCGCAACCCTCGCTTGGTAGGGATCCTAATAGTCCTGCTAGCACTCATCTTCCCCCATCCCCTCCAATATCGTTAAAGAGCAGTGGGTATTTCTAGTAAATAGCGCCCCACAAAAAAAGCAAAAGCAATTTCATGCATCATTCGCATTAAATTAGAGAAAAATGTTGGTTAATCATTACATAAAGGAAGAAGGGAACGTTTACAACTTCCACGCCATTAAGATACCGTTTACAAAAATTCAATAAGTTTTCTTACTCGACAGATGAAAATTTCGTCCTACGTTTAGTTGATGGCACACTGAGTCACGAAGGGAGGGTTGAGGTACTCTATAATAAGCAATGGGGTACAGTTTGCGACGATGGATGGGATATTAATGATGCGCACGTGGTGTGCAGAGAGCTTGGTTACACAGGAGCAGAGGCAGCACTGAGCCGGGCCTATTTTGGTGAAGGATCTGGACCGATATGGATGGATGACGTTAACTGCCATGGGACGGAGACGTCCCTTGGTAATTGCCATCATAGCGGAATGGGCGTACACAACTGCGCTCACTCTGAAGATGCGAGTGTACGTTGCACTGGTAGGTGAAGCATTGTCAGTCGTTAGTAGGCTAGCACCCTGTAGTTATCTAAGATCCCCAGCTATCAGAATCTACTTCTTTGCCATAAATCCTGCGGTGTGCGTAAGTGTCAGTCCCGTTTTCATCGCAACCAAGAAGTACAAGTTGGCAATTTCAGGTATTTGTTGAATGCGTAAAATGAGTAAATTAGGAGATTTTGAAATTAATCTAACGGATGTAAAACCAACTAAAGAAGCAAACGAAAACAAGAAAGCTCTTGAGAGGAATTTAAAATACGAACGTTTTCGAGATGTCTTCTTCTTCAGCTACATATGCAAAATGTTTGAAACATACAACATACACAATATATACAAAGAAAACAACTCGACTGACTGTAGTATTCAGTACTAGACAATTACAAATACAAGGCAGAAAACAAATAATTTATAAGATGAGCCATACTGTAGGTATTGTGAGTTAGGTGTGGTTCGGTATTCCTTGATTAACAGTGCTTATTTAATCTTAATTTCGAAGACAAAGTTGCCAGATGCTTAAATGGTGAACATCTCAGTAGTACCAATTTTTAAAATTTACTTTTAAATCGTTCATAGTATGGAATAAGTGACCAGTCTAACCGATTTAATATAAATCGTTTTAAAGAGTTGGACTTTTACATCGGTCAAAGATTTCTAATTTCATCTCAATCGATTTAAAATACGAATCTTTAAAATTTAAAATGTCATTCTATTTAAAATTATAAACTAGTAGAACGTATTGGTTCAGACCTAAGCAAAAAGTCGGCTTGACAGAATTTAGCGAAAACAAATTATGAAAATACATTGCATCATGGCTTTTTACTGTATATATATGTCAATAGCAATTGAATTTTACATTCAGATCTGAATTTGAATGTATCATCCAGAATGTGAATATACTCTGGAGGTTTTTTGGTTTACTAGCTGTAAATCTTCCCCATAGAAACGTCATTTCAATTTTGTGTCAAATGTATTGCTCTAAATTAACATTTCTTTGCAAAACATGAACTCTCGATAAAAATTAAGATGCGTTTCCATAAGCTATATGACTGGCTTTACCGAAACAAAAGCATGCTCTCTTGTACCAATTTTTAGCAGTTCCAAACATGCCAGTTTACTGACACATGCAGAGGGATCGATGTTCACAAACCCCTTACTTCTACTTTCACCTATAAGTAACATCGGTTATTCCACACAAAAAAGGATGAAAATTATCTGCAAGAAATGTCTGTGAGCTAGTCAGCTTAATAATGAGTTTTGACGATATGATCGATGGCTGATACCAAAATTATACCAGACAAAACGGCATTTATTTATCAAGAGTAATAAAGAAACGGGATGAATTTCATAGGGGTTCAAAACGAGTCAATAAAGCTCTCTCCAATTGACGTTCTCTACTTAGCAACCGCTCTTGCATCTGTTCCTTCGTGAAAGAAAAATAAAATACTTTCAGTTAACATAAAGCAAGAACACATACATACTCAACTAACAACTTTTATATTTTATGCATGTCTTACGAAGGAGATTCTTGTTCAGATCTAGTCAAAACTTCCATAGTGTCCATTCACATTATATTGATTGAGAGAGGGGGTCAGGGGAAACTTCAAACTCATTAAAATCTAATCATTAAACATTTACTGATTTCTCTCACAAACAAAGCTTGCTCAAGAGTATACATTGAAAAGACAAAATCATGGTGTTCTTACCGAAGGCTTGTTTGTCGATGTTGTGTTCCCCTTAGAATAGCTGACCTTTGCTGCATTTAAACTATCGCAGTGAGAGCAGTCACTTAAAAGAAAAACCAAAGTGTCAAATAAGTGTTTGATAGAATACGCATAGCAGCAACCTCGAACTAAGATAGGGGCAAAAACTAAGATACCTGTCAACATACATGGTAAGGACTTGTACACAGTGCAAAAATTAGTAAAGCATTGATTTTTGTTGGCGGTGACTCACTTACTTAAATGTAGAGTACAAGAACCCTATTGTTTTTTAAGGAGATCTATATCTGAAGGAAACTGGACAAAGAGGCCAAAGTCTTGTCTGTAAACACAATATCTCAAGGATATAAACTTAAAGGGAGTTCATATTTAGTATACATTCAGTTATATCAAGTGCAAGAACCCTATTGTCTTGGTGGATGTTTAATGTCACCTGAAGTCAGCAGAGATCAACAATGCGCAATAATTGCATTTAAGCGGAGAATGCGTAACACCAATCCAAACTCAAAGTTTGACTGTAAAAGACATTTACCGCTGCTGATTATTCTTTAATCACCTGCAAAGGTGAGCCCATTTTTAATTCAGGTACACTGGAAATATGTAACTGTAAGTAATTTAGAGCTGCTGAATATTTATAAGTCAGTATCCATGTGCTATCTGGGGACACGGAATATTAATTTAAACACAAGGTGCGACTGCAACGTAATTTATAGACTTGTTAAATGCCACCTTGCAGAGACCAGCATTTATTCAAACACAAGCAATGTGTGACTGTTACAGTAAGTTACCAATGTTGAATATTCATTAATGATCAGCATGCAGTTGATCCAACTGAAATTCCAGCAGAGTGGGATCACGATAGTGCATTCACTTGATCTAAAATTCGTTACTTATAAAAAAGGAATTTGAAAGTAATGTATAAAAATAAGCAATTGCAGGTTTTTGTAAGCCAAGACATGACCTTAACGAGACAAAAGAGTCAACGCATGTCGCCAGATTCCCATATTTCATTATGTTATGTGATGAGCCCGAAGAACATGAAAACGACTGAATGTGATAAAGTCAATTGCAGCCATAACGCAATGAAAGCAATCACTGCCTTTCATGGTCCCGTCCCGTTGTCTTATTTGTCCTTGTCCTCATAGTTATAATGGACCGAGGACAGAAGAACACCAAAGCAATACCTTCCTTCACTCACTACAAGTTTGTGCTAGGAGGGTTATAGTTACTCATGAGTCGTCAGTGAGCTTCAGAAATGAAGACTACTTCAGTTGACAACAGTGAGAGACATACAGAAAAAAAAAAATTCAAACCCCACTCTAAGCACAGAATTAAGTCGGCCAGCCATGATCTCAACCTCCCCAAAATTTACGTCATCCCTATCTTACGCGATAATGGATTACACACTTGCACGTAAATAGTCGGGATTGCACTATCAACGTTACGTGCATGTATCCTCTACTACACAAGTGATATTGATATCTTATTCATCCGTTGTAATATTTGAACATATTGCCCCACTGCAGTGGAAAAATATACTATATATATATACATAATATAAAAAATACATGTTTAAATATCCTGAATTTCCAGGATGTCTAGTCTTGCCCTGATGATTGACCTACAACATTCAGACGTTTCCTGATCTGTCGCACGCTAGACTTAGTCAACGACGTCAGTAGCTTTAATAATTAAGAGAGGGACTTCTGAAGAACTCAACTAAGATGACAAACACTAGATTTTTTAATTGTGTGGAAGAAGTGCGATCGCGTACGTTGCTAACTTGCTTTGGCATTGAGTCTTGGACATTCTGTATGACGTTTCATCATCTTTATGGAAACGAGAGCATTCCATAACATATTGCTAACCGAGAGCATGCCAAGTGACATTTTCTCTGTCCCACTTTATCTGACAAAGGTAGTACACTACCAGACATGTCGTTCAGATGGAATATTTGTCATCATGTGTAGATCAGACACAATCAAAATGATTAGTCACTCACCCAACAATGTGAACGTGTAGGTGTTTAATTCTGGAAACGAGGGTAGCTTGACAATTTGAAACCTTTCTCCGTAAGTTGGGTATTCGACTTTTTTTCGAGATAACGAGTTATTTGTGACTCGGTATCTCGACAATGTGCAAAATTTTTCCGATATGTCGAGTTATCTTAAGTCGTCACACGACAATTTGCAAACAGTTTGACGAGATAATAAGTTATCTGAAACTTGTTTTCTC
Source organism: Stichopus chloronotus (assembly GCA_021234535.1). Taxonomy (NCBI): domain Eukaryota; kingdom Metazoa; phylum Echinodermata; class Holothuroidea; order Aspidochirotida; family Stichopodidae; genus Stichopus; species Stichopus chloronotus. Next base: position 6,256,475 of record CM037844.1, read on the forward strand.
GACAATTTGCAAGATTTTCCCGAAATGTCGAGTTAGCCTAATTCGGTAACACGACATCTAGCATGTCCTCTTATGTCCACCGTAGTACTAGTCCTCATGGGCTGCACGTTAATGTTTATATGTAGCTTGTCAGCGGGGGACTTTTCTCTGCTTTTCACACACCCTCACGTACAAGTACAAACGAAATGCAACACTTCCACGTGTTGTTTTATGTATATCCCAAAGTGGCAGGTCATGCAGCTGAGTAAAACACCTGCTTTCTTGATGATAATGTTAATAAAGACAAACACGGTGTTAGCAGAGCCCTCCGAACGAAGGTGGATTCGAAATTTATCCACTGACACAGATTAAACCCTGTCACCCCAGATCAAGATAGCAGCGCCAACGCCAAGCCCACGATACGTAGGTCACAGTTTAAGAAGTTGAAAGTGTGATCGGTGTTTGGCATAACGCAGTCTTTTTGGAGAAGATAGTCACAATGTTTTCATGCTGTATCTCTTACGCTAAAATGAGAGTTCCTCCAACCTCACCTCTTTATTGTTTTAGTGAGATTCAACTTTTTGCAAACCTTTATCCCCTTAGGATTCTGTATTAAAGCAATGACTGCCTATTCAAACATAACATATCGACAATATATATATATATATATATATATATATATATATATATATATATATATATATATATATATATATATATATATATATATATATATATATATATATATATATATATAAAAGAGTCAATTAAGGGTGCGTAGACAGGCCCCTTTGAAAGCACAAACAATGATGCAAAGACAATATTACGCGTAATCCCCATTATAATATAAGACACGTTTACCTAATCTTGAAATATATGAAAAAGTATAGTCTACAACATCCAAACTACTAAAATACCATTTCTAAACACTCACATGTCTTCTTATTTGACAGATGGAAATCTCGTCCTACGTTTAGTTGACGGTACCCTTGGTAATGAAGGGAGGGTTGAGGTACTCCATAACGACCAATGGGGTACCGTTTGCGACGATGGATGGGATATTAATGATGCTAATGTGGTGTGCAGAGAGCTTGAATATCCAGGAGCAGAGGCAGCACTGAGTCAAGCCCATTTCGGTGCAGGCTCTGGACCGATATGGATGGATAACGTTAACTGCCAAGGGACGGAGAGTTCCCTTGCCAACTGCCATCATAACGGAATGGGGATACACAACTGTGGGCACTCTGAAGATGCGAGTGTTCGTTGCACTGGTAGGTGACTACGTGCTATATGCATTGTATGTCGCTAGTGGGCTGGGACCTTATAGTTAGGTAGGATTCTCAGCTATCACAACCTGCTTGTTTGCTATAAATGTGGTGGCAACTGTAGGCGTCAGCGTCGAAGAAGTGAAAGTGGGAATTCAGACAGTTTCACTTATTTGTTACTAAAACAATATCAATCACAGTGAAAGTGTATAGGTAATCGTACATCTGAACCTTAATAGTGCAGTACAGTCAGTCTAAGTGTAGATCATCTAATGTACTGTTTTGCCTAAGTAGGAATTAGCCAACACAATGCCCTCTTGAATGTACGATAAGAAATTCATTTCGAAAGAGTGAAGAATTTGGTCGTTCTGTAGCAAATCACGCGAAAACATTAGATCAAACGTCTACACAAGCAAAGTACCAAAATGAATGAGTACTGGAAACCGAAAAATGATGTTTTCCAAACTGATGATGTACTAGCCAATGTCTATTTTGACTTGAAATATTTAAGTGAAGATCGGCTCTACTTGAGCAGAGGGTAACTTAATTACTTTACTGCTTATACAGGCTGGTCAGTGGACTTATGAACATCAACTTAGAAACTTTCTTTTGACCTTGATCTAGTGAAAACATTACCTTGTTTATGTCATTACACTGTTCTTTTAATATTGTACATAAAGCAAGGTGTTCATCACTCAAATCAATTGCATCAAATCTAGAGCAAAACAGTCCCTGGAAACATCTCTATTCTTTGTCTTTTTCCATTTATGGTCAGTAATTGTTGATATAACTTTACAACCAATCTTACTGTTCATGCGCTAGAATTTGCCTTCAAGTTTCTTTGCATAAAGATGTTTACACCGTTTGGTTTCCATTTTGATTGCTTTTTAATAATTTCTCTGTTGTGAAGTCCTTAAAATAGTATCAGTAGAATAGATTTAATAAATAGTTACAGTACAAATAGTTTTAGTGGTCAGAAAAGAAGTGCTGCAAAATGTTACTCACTGCACAAAACAACACATTTTCCAGTGAGCACGGTCTGAACTTGTAAGGAGTTCAAACATAGACAACAAAGAAGATTGAGTTGAGAGCGGTGCGTACATGAGAAACAAAATGAAAAGGAAACAAATGTATGTGGATCGAATACAAAGAACAAGACAGAAGTGCATTGGTATCAATATATAGGTTGTAAAGATTCAAACTTATCAGAAGTAAGCCAGCTTCTTCACGATTTCCAAAAACCATCGACGTTGTAACATCGGATGGAGGCAAATCGCAACAGAGCTTTCCTTGAATTATTCAAAGAGGATTAGATGATAACTGCTCAGTGCAGTGACGTAGAAGAGAACTAAAGAGACAACAAATGGAAAAATTAATGGAAACATATGCTTCAGAGAAAAACATAATGAAAGATTGGAGACATTTAGTGACTCTCTAATGGAGACTGCTTTCTTTATATTGTTCTCCAGTGCAACAAAATTTGCACTTTCTGATGTTCATGAGATTTACTCGTTTGTATACCTAGGAGTACTACTTAAGCGGGCTTGCATTTTAGTAGTGAGAACTTCATCAGTGACGTATTTGAATCCCTATGATTTTACGCCGTAACGTGGCCTTGAAGATTTAGCCACATATGTCATATATACCTGAGTACACAATCATTACCTTAATGTTTTTTACTTGGGGTCCCTTGACACAAGCAACCCCAAATAACTCTTAGATCTTCTCTAAAAGAAAGGGGGTTTTCCTTAATTGCATATATCGTTGTCATATTTTAGGAACAAAACTGATATCAATTTGTAAGCTTCGTTAACAACAGAGTTAGTCTTTTACGACAAATCGCTAGCTGCTTTAAGTACAAAGAAAATTCATAATCGCACATGATATAAAAAGTGATTTACTATGTTCTGCTTTAACAACTTCATATCATTGTCTTAAGACATTAAAAACATATTTGGCTTTTTTTTCTTTTTACTCGTTGCTTCCGTAGTACCCCTCATCTCGGAGATGCGATTAGTTGATGGTTCATCGCCTAACGAGGGACGTGTCGAGGTCCTTCACAATGGCCAATGGGGCACGATATGTGATGACTTTTGGGATATTCACGACGCGAAGGTGGTTTGTCGTCAGTTGGGATACCAAGGTGTCAATAGCTCGTTCTCCTACGCTCAGTTTGGGCAGGGAACAGGTCCAATATGGATGGATGATGTCCGGTGCACAGGGAATGAGACATTCCTCGAAGAATGCCAACATGCTGGATTCGGGGTACACAACTGTCATCACAGTGAAGACGCAGGTGTTCGATGCATCGGTAAGTAGAGAGATAGAAATCTATGGAACGCAAACACCGGATCCTGATTTATAATCACAGCATCGTCCTTATTCAGGTCCATGTTCAGCCTGACATAGTCATGACATTTTCTTTGCTAGTAACAATAATGATGACGAGCAGTACCTCTTCACTGTGTTTCAGTATAGCAGTTGGTGGAGTCTTTTTGGTTTCTACTCAGCACAATTCGACAATGTCTCCATTTCCATGGTCGTTTAGGAGGCTGTAACCAGTGGTCTCCGAATTTGCACAAAATTTGCAACAATGGATAAGTATATTGAAAGACTGAGGAGACATTATCTACTCAACCTCATAGACGATGTAGAGCAGCAAAGAGACGTTAAAATTCCTGTCTACATCTTTATGTTATGCTGATCACAGTTTAGCAACAGTATTGAATTAAAATAATGTAAAGAAATGGGTAAGTCTGCAGTACTCAGAAAACTGCAACCCATTTTCAGTGTATAAATTTCAAAGAGCTCATCACATACTGCCCCCAGTTTTGGTTATATTTTTATTTATGTATTCATTCAACCCCGCAATCTTTTGCGATCCTTATTTTGATTTCTGAATTTCTATCACTAACCTTATTTTAGATAGAGATAGTCACATTGTAAAACAATATCGAATCGAAATTACGTGATGGACTGAGGTATGTCTGTTATAAATTCAGGAAACTGCCCCACCCTTCTCAGTGGTTTAATTTCAACTAGATCACACACTGCCTGCATTTTTATGTTTATTTCCATATATGTACACTTCGCGTAACTTGCATTCATTTGGGCTTCGACTTTGGTATCACAGGACCAGACATTCGACTAATCGGAGGCTCTACACAACACGAGGGGCGTGTGGAGGTTCTCTACAACGGAAAATGGGGCACTGTGTGTGACGACTCCTGGGACTTTTCGGACGCCACAGTGGCCTGCAGACAACTGGGTTACGAAGAGGCAGAAGCGGCCTTGCGATATGCCTACTTCGGTCAGGGTGCTGGACCCATATGGATGGACGATGTGACTTGTGTCGGTCATGAAACTTCACTCCAACAGTGTCCAAATGACGGATTTGGTGTGCACAATTGCGGCCACGGAGAGGATGCTAGTGTAAGTTGCAAAGGTAAGACACATCTTTTGACTTCAGTGATATTTGTAGAACTCGTTCATTACTTCAAGACGTCTCAATAGATGTGATTATGAAAGATAGAAATTAGTCTGTGTTTTCAAGTATGTAGGTGCTATATGCCTCAGACTCCTCTCAGTTTAGTCCTACTGCCACACTGTCGTCGGGTTTTTCATCTGGTTTTACAGTAGTGGTGTGACTGCCCCGGCCACAGACATCCTAAATGTTACAGAAAATTCCAGTTAAAGTAGAGAGAGATACGTCAGAACAGAAAATTCGGCGAGAAAGATCCGAGTTTGAATTTACGATCAGAGTTCTATTTATGATGATTGATAATGATTCGACTGGTACACAGAAATCAATCAGAATTAGTTGACGATGGTTGATTGAAATCAAAGAGTGGTATACAGTTAGTTTACAAGTCGTTGAGGAGAAGAACAGAAACAATTTGATGGCACAGGTCTATATACCGGTAGTGTACAGAAAGAGAGTGAGGTGGAGATAGATGTTTGCAGTTCGATGACAAATTTACCACTGTCGGCCTTGTGGATGAGGACCCTTCGAAATCACGCTAAACCGGTGAGGATCTCGGGACAGGTGATGAGGCTGACCAATCAGAATCATGTAATCGTATGCATCATCGTATGCAAATCGTTGCCACCTATGAATCAACCAATCCCGTAATTATAACGAAATATTTCCAAGTAGCAGTGCTTGTTCTTTTCCGTTCTACTGTCTGACGGGAATAAAGAAAAGGTTAATAAACTCGGTTGAACATCGGAAAGTGAGCTTTGTATGACCCCTTCGTGTAAAACAGCCCATAACATTCACCGTATACAACATTATATCAAACACCAAACACCATGTTCTGAAGTAAGATGTCTGATGTAAGATGGCTGGATTTCAACCTAATGTTAATTTTGGAAATTTTCTGAGCAGTCATTCTTCCTTTTTTGTTTTCGACTCTTTATTTTCCCCCCATATCTGGCATTATTCAAAATATACTACATATACAAATTATCAGTTTTGTGAAGATTTGAACATTGGTGACTATTTTGGTGTGTCACTATTGCATTTACAGCTGATCCTGTCACTGTTCTATTTCACTTTCCAGCGCCAAATAGTTTGGATGTTGTACTTCATTGTGAGCCTACCTATCTCCAACTTGATATCCCGAGAACTTTAATCGGGGATGACTTTCATCCTTCCGAGTTGCATTTTGCTGGTGAAGCTAATGACCCCCTGTGCAGAGCATTTTACAGTGGCGGATCTTACATAACTTTGAACAGTTCTCTCACAGGATGTGGTACTGTGTACTCGGTAAGTAACGGTTGCGGGAAATCATGTGCTAGCTTTCACCACGCCTCTGTCACTCCCCATCTGTCTACAAAATTTGTTTTAATTCCATACTTATCAAAATGCTCTAAATTTTTACCCTTGATTAGTTATACTTATGTTTTTATGAGCAGTACGTAAGGGCTTACAATTAGAATGATGTCATAAATACATCATAGTGGATAATAAAGTAAATAATATTTATTTACTCATGTTCCATGCTCAATTCATATCAGGTCTCTCAATATAAAAGCAACCTTCAATTGAATGACGGGTTCGAAACTTTGTGTACTTGGTGAAATATTCCGTCAGATTTCGTAAGTTTCCCTACAGTAGTGCGATCCGTTTCAGTTTCTGCCATGAGTTCTGTATGGTTCATTTCTTGTTGATTAAACAGCAAAATTCGACATACAGCTTTTACACTCCTCTCACAGGGTGTGGTACTGTTTACTTGGTAAGTTATGATAACAGAAAACCATGTGCTAGAATGTTCTCATCGACCCTCTTTCATTCTTCGTAAGTCCCCCACCACCATCCCGTCCCCCCGACTAAATATTCTTCTTAACACTTTCATTGGTCTCAATAACACACATGCTTTATTAACCAACGTGTTTGAAGGAGTCAGGTCTATTTCACAGACATATTGTGCCAGGTCTCTACAGTTAGCATAATTGATATTAACCCAGTTTCTCATTCTATAAAGAGCAATGAGAAGTACATTTCTTGTTGATCAACAGCAAAATTCGACCTACAGCTTCTACAAGAATGCAGTCATCAACGAACATAACAACAACAGCGTGGTTGAGTACTTGAGCCTGCAGATACCTCTCACATGCCAATACGACAGACTAAAGAAACTGCAGTCACACTTTGTTACTATAAGTGAGATCTTCATGAAACGTCAACGGGGTATTTTTCATTTCGACTTCGCTATCTACCATGACATCAGTTATAACTTGCCGTACGAGACTTACCCAATTGAGGTATCATTAGAGACTAACTTGTACTTCCGGGCCGAGATGACCAAAGGAGCCAGTAATCTAGAAATTCATCTACGCAGTTGCCGGGCGACTCCATCACCAAATTATGATGATGCCGTGGTATACGAGTTCATTCGGGATGGGTAAGAGTAGTGATGAGGCTTTTGTTAGTTAAAAATGTAGCAACTCGTGTGCATGCGTTAATTGATGTGTAAGTCTACAATCATTGGTTGTGTTCTGTTGAGGATTGGCTTCGGATAGATTTCAATAAAAGTGTATTGAGAATCACAATAGAATATAAGGGGAAAAGGGCTAAATCTCCTTCCGACTTTTTAAGAAGTCTATACATTTGTATATTGATTTATAGAAATATTTACTAACATGATGAAAGTAACTTATAATTGATAAGAGACACTGAAGTTGCAATCATATTACATATGCAGTCTTGAAAATGAAGAAACAGAAATCACAACTTAAATAAGGAAAGATTATTGGTATCAATATTTTAACATCAATGTATTTCGTACTTTTGACAGATGCGGGGTAAACAACGCTGCCGTTCGTGTCTTGACACCAGAGATTCCATCCCAAGCTGACTTCGAAATGACCAGCTTTCGTTTTCGAAAGGATATCGGAAGCGCCACATCGCAGGTAAACGAGACTGATGAATCCCTTTCGTCAGTCAACAAAATTTGCTTGCTGTTACATCACGTGTCAGCAAAATTAAGTAACCAATCATGAAATTGATACAAACTAATTGGAATTTGCCTTAGTTTTGCTTATATTGAATATAATTATCTCATACGGAAAAGCTGTAAAACTATGGGTTATGAAACAATTAAGAAGACTGATTGTTCCTATAGTACACCTAAATATGGGGAAATTGTCAAATATATATCTTGTAATAGAGTATTCCGGGGAATAGCCCGTGTAATTAGCACTTCGTTCTAAATCAATCTCATGTTCAACAGTTTTCATGTACTTTTGCAACCTTCCTTGTAGGTGTGGGTCCATTGTGAAGTGGTGCTTTGTGACGTCACGGATCCTTACTCTGAATGTAGCGGTGGATGTGAGGAAAGCCGCAATCGTAGGTCCGCAAACATTCCGTTAGGTAAAGCTACGCGAATTGTGAAAGGACCAATCAGATTCAGTGAAAGCGATCTCACAGTAGGTGAGAGTGGTAAGTATGAGATCTTTCTAATCAAGTGTTTTCTTTTATCTGGGTAATGCATAGGGCTTAGCCTTGTTATATGTGTCGGTTGTAAAGTAAAAGGTGGTAACATCTAACAGTCGTTGGACAAACGAAACGACTCTCCGGAACCAAGAAACGGACAGCCATTTTGTAAAAGAAAAAATCAATATGCAACAATTTGCAGTATGTAACTGCTTCAGTAACAGCAATGTTCATGTATAGTTTCAAATGCTGGCAACAATGCCCCATTCTGATTCATTTCCAGATGTTGTACACGCAAGTAAGTAACTTCCTTCCTCCCACCCCCATCAGGCTTTTCATACGCACTAAATGATGACACTGGTGTAACTGTGCACGTAAAAATGATTGCAACAACGAGTTTGTACATGCCCGTGAAGAAGTCCCATTGAGTAACAATTGTAGCTGGCTAAGATTTGTTGTAAAATCGCAGTGAACAATTTGCCATGTTTCTTAATGTACAGAAAACAATAAAAAGGCAAACTGGAAGTAAAATCGGGAACACAAATTTGTTTAATTCCTACTACACAGTAATTGATGGTAACTATAAATGTACGGTAACTTGTAAAGTCTTATCTACATTATTTCTCTTCTACTTTCCCTTCTTCCAGTTCACTCGACAAATAAAATAACCGCTGGCTCCAACATATTCACAGTGGCTATCTCTGCTGTTTGTGTATTACTTGCCGTCGGAATGGTGATAATGAGCGTAGTCATGTTCAAAGTTGTACGCAAGCAAAACAGCTATCAACGTTTACTGCCAGTTAATGAAAACTGAAAAGACAATTATTGTATGCAGGATCAAGTGACGATTATTTTCATTTTATTAGAAATTTTGGTCAAAAGGTGCCCGCCCAATGGATGTCTAGTGCGGTGTAATGATACAACTGAAGTTTTATGTGTAACATTTTGTAAGATTTATACTTAATACTGATAACTTATCAAAGACGTTTTTTAATACTGTAACACGTGAACAAGGTTTGCAAGGACGATACATGGATAACATATGAACATCGACGCACAAAGTAATTGTGATCGAACACGGGATTTATCCTTCTCACTGGTGAATATTTATTTACATTAACCCAGAACAGACAAGTACAGTCACATTAAGTAGCAATGAAGCTTACCAAGGAAGGACAACAACAACGTACTTCGTAATTGTCGGTACATTTGATATCCAGCAATGGACTTAATTGCATGAATTGTGAAGTCATCGCTATACACTTTCAATACAACTATCAATATTATTGAAGAGGTGGTACATGATTGTAATTAGTTTTGAAACAGTACAAGAGGAGATGTAAGTGTGTTAATGGGGAACACTCTTTGGAAAGGCCAATGAATTGAAGAAACGAAGAATAAAGACAATCGGTCATGACATGTTTTACTGGATCTTCGAAGGACTACAAACCTTTAAATGAAAACGATGCAATACGGTTTAATTAAATAGCTATAGGCTTTGTCTGTATGTCTTTAACAATGAAAGTATGTCCTTGCAATTCCTTTTTTTTTCTTTTTGTATCTTCTATTTCCATTTTTTAATTCTTCGTTTTAGATATTTAATACACATTAAACATTTAATGTGTCATAAATTTATTGAGGCACAGCAACCTCCAATACTTATGCGAGATAGTGTTTTTGGTTTTACTCCTATCGTGTAATTATTACTGCGTTTTTTTTTTATTATTTAAATTTGCCATGCTTAACCGGTTTGAAATTAAAGATAGTGCCTGAGGGTGAAGAATGGTAATCCCATAGACTGAGAGCGAAATTATGCATGACAGGTGCTGCTATGTTCACTCATATAGTATTACGCCTTCTGGACTATTGAACCTTAATGCTAGAAGATACAACGACGACACGTACCAGATGAACTGTTTTGACAAGTAAGATAGTGCCTAATAGTAAAGCACTGGTAATTCTATGCCAAAGACTAACAGTTGCAGACATTTGACAGACATTTGCATCACATCTATTGTAGTTCTCATCCGTCCTTATGGATTACCGGCTTTCATTTTGTTTTGCCTTTTGGGCGTTATCATTCCTCTTTTATTTGTTATTTCAATGTAGTATCAATAAGCTTTCTTTGACTTTTTTATGTGTTTAGTTCCTCAGAATTTTGCTATTTTTGTATTTTGACTTAATATTTCACATCTCGTGCTGAAATTTTCTTGTGATAAAATTTTCTGCTACAGAAAACAGGTCAAATATGTTCTTGTCCTCTCTTTGTTGGGTAAACTTTCAATAAGCAAGTTCGGTAATCCAAAGTATGCAAATTATGCTGGGGGTGATACAAACAAATCGTAACACAGTCACACTCAAATGAGACATAGTGATAACGCTTAGAAATTAGACACAGCAATATTACGGTTATGTTTGCAGAATGTTCAATCAAATTTGGCTATTTGGTGACTGTTAGATGGGAATTCTGGATGACTTGTTACTTTAGATCATATTCTTGTAAAACGGTGAGAACTTGAGCAACTGTGTCGTTCGATGTAGGCCGTTCCAGGCATTAATAAATTAGGTCTACATTGACATGACTAACATAGACTGTCACGTAGTCCTACACTTCTAAAGCCCCAGTCATACTAAAGCAACTCAACACATATTCAACTAAATTAGTTTGTATTGAACTGATCATGAAACCTGTTCGGAATAGAATTCATTTCTTTCAGTCCTGGTTGTCTGGAATATGTAAATCGATTTTGTGGTTGATATCTTGCTTTCATTAATGTAAACGCAATTCAAGTTATGCAATTTTAGTTGAAATTTGAATCGCTTCAGTGTGACTCTGGACATACTGTTATATATAGTAAGTTCATTACAAACATCCGTATCTCAGTAGGACGAAAATAGTTCAACCTGTTTACCCCCAATTTATTAACCTATTCTTCATTTCCATTAGCTAGATACAGAAAATTATAAAATACATAGACTAAAACAGAATGGGCGGAGCATTCACCGACACAGGGAAGTATGTAGCAAACATTTACGGGACAACGATATATATATATATATATATATATATATATATATATATATATATATATCCATCTATCTGTGTAATATGTAAACTATGCACAATATGTCATCGTATTCCTTCCTGCTGTCTCCTTTTGCATCGTCATATAACCGTTTCTCTCCAGTCATCATTGTCATCTTGGTTTTACATATATTTTTGAACATATTATTCACAAAAGTATAGGCTAATAAGTTACTAAAAGACAAGATAAATATTGATCAATCTTGAAAACCTAAATCAGATCACCCGGTAGCCTAATCAGTTGAAGTGAAATTTACTAGAACCTAAGGTCTGCTACCGTACTGAAGACTACCAAACGGCCAAAGGACCATAATATATGATGATAATGTACTTGCACTAAAAAACGTCCGAAACGGTGTACTAAAACCCGGAGATGTACGCCAAAAACACATTCGATAAACGACGTAAGGTACACATCAAAGCATATACGATGATATACTAAAAACTAAACATGTAAATCAAAACATGTACGATAAGGTACTAAAATGGTGTAAATCAAATGTAAAAAAAATCAGATGTAAACAGGCGGACAATCCACAGAGTTGCATAACTCATCGCCAGCATGCACATTGATTTTAATACAGGGCATGCACATGGGAATTTGTAATAGTTTATTGCGAAGTACTTACAAAACTTGAAGTTAAATGTTTTAATAGTTCTCAAGATATGCTGGAAATACAAATTTTGGGGCAAAATTAGCTTTTTTTACTCAAAAATCAGCAAATTTGACTCGATTTACCATTACACTAATATTATGTTGAACAGTGTTTTCTCAGGTAAGCACTTACAAAACTGTAAGCTAATTGATGTAAGAGTTCTCAAGATATGCTGGAAATACAAATTTTGGGGCAAAATTGGCTTCTTTTTTTTCTCACAAATCAGCAAATTTCACTCTCTTTACTACAAAAGTGATATACCTTGAAATTTTTCATTCTCAGGTAACTTTTTGCAGAATTTTGCATTAAATGCTCAGATCCTTCTAGTCAAGATATGCTGGAAATAGCAATTTGGGGGCAAAACAGACTTTTTTCCTCAAAAATCAGCAAATTTGATTCGATTTACCATAAAACTAATACATCTTGCACATATTGGCATCATGCACAACCTTATTAAGTTTCAACTTAATCGCTCATATGCTTTTCACACTATTCTGGAAAAACCACAATTTGGACAGGTCCGGACCCACACGCACACACATGCACACACATTGGCACGGACACGTTTTCATTTATACACCCAACAAGACTCTCCTGGGTACCCCTGGGGTGTCGGTACTCATCCACTCCAAGGGTTTCCATGGCAACCATTCTCCCATGGCTGTACAGTACAAAATATAGCTCCACTAGCCAAGTGACTACAATATCTCATCTAGCCCTTACAGGGCGATGAGATAAAAATGTAAATCAACAAGAACACGATGATATACAATAGTGATAATCAAAATGTTATGCTCAAACTAGGGCACCAATGGTGCAGTCTCATACTTGACCAGTTGAGCTGTAGTCCCCCGAAAATGTACATACATGAGCCTTGAAAAGCTGCCACAATGTTCCTTGACATTTCTTCTGTATACTTTCTTAGAGCTACCGACATCTTCATTACAGGACTCGTGCGGTTCGGATGAATCCAGAATTCACATGGTGATCGGAATTGTGCCTGTTGCAAAGCCTACAATATACAGCGCAATGCCTATATTCTCTCTTCCCAAAATGATTAAAGGTATGTTGTTTGTTCTTTTGAGCTTGTTTTTGTAAATACAAAATTAAAAACAAATAACTTTGAAAGGAAACATGTTACTGAATTTGTTTACATATTGATTTAGAAGGAGAGAAAACAAATTGCGAAAATGTTAAACGATGATCATTTACAACCTTTGCTCCTGTATCTTTTCGTGTTAAACGTTGAGGCACCTTTCCTGGAGTTATAGTATTGGTGTGACAGTTCATGTTACAGTAACTGCGGTTACTCGACTCGCAGCGTTTCTTCCTAGGAAGTTATTGACTGAGGGACTCCCAACACACCGTCATTACATAAAACCCACAGTCCGTATACATCTGGTCTATATATATATATATATATATATATATATATATATATATATATATATATATATATATATATATATATATATATATATATATATATAGACCAGACATATATTTCAGGCGAAGTTGAAGTTGTGCAATTATTGACAGACATTGTTGAGAGAAGAAAGAAAATGGGACAAGGAATTGTCACTAATTTCGAAGATTATTTTGGACAGGCGCATTGTTTTGAATTTTGACCGTATTTTCCTTCCCTGATAGCCTTTAATTTGATCGCCCGATGAAGCATATTGGTTAATATATATATATATATATAGATAGATAGATAGATAGATAGATAGATAGATAGATAGATAGATAGATAGATAGATAGATAGATAGATAGATAGATAGATAGATAGATAGATAGATAGATAGATATATATAGATATATATAGAACAGATATATATTTCAGGCGAAGTTGTGCAATTATTGACAGACATTGTTGAGAGACGTAAGAAAATGGGACAAGGAATTGTCACTAATTTCGAAAGTTATTTTGGACAGGTGCATTGTGTTGAATTTTGACCGTATTTTCCTTCCCTGATAGCCTTCACTTTGATGGCCCGATGAAGCATATTGGTTAATGGCAGGCGATCAAATTGAAGATATCTCTATATTTTCGGTCGTCAAGGTTTAAGTTGTACTCTCCATGGGGACCATGGCAACAGGAATTGTAGAGCGTCGTTCTGTTTACTGTTCTTCCACACCAGGGATCACCACGGGATCTGGACTCTAGACAGTTTGGTGGAATTAGCGAATCGGGTCTGTTGCTGTAAAAGGGTCGAAGGAATTGTGGATGAAAGACGAATGTAGAGGACCGTTGCAAATTTTTGCCAATGTCTTTATGGTTTAGTCAGCATTCTTGTAGATATCTTGAATGTCTCAATTAAGAAGAATTTAAGATCTGGAGAGAAAATGAGCTAATGAAAAGTAGCAAAAGTGTAGTGTTGTCGTGTACCTTTGTTGATGTATGCATTGACGTGCACACATTATGACATCAGTGCCCACCTTTCTATATTGGCTCGGAATGTTAACTTCATGTAATCGAAAGTATACCTCAAAACCTAAATTAAGTTAAAAATAAATATATAATGATAACAAATACATAAAGATTTTCATGTTAAATTGTTAGGAATGGCGAAAAAGGAGTACGTGCATGACCGCATTTTAACAGACAGTATCGGAGAGCATGTTGGAGAGAAAACATGCACTACATGCCTGGCCATATTACAAACAGCTTTTCGGGTGACACGCATTAGTGTCAGCTGTTCGTAGCATTAAAGGAAGTGATGTGATAACACAGTAGTCAAGCTTTTTGACTCAGACTATATATTTCTCACGCTGTCACCGGAACTAAAGGCATTTGTGCACGCTACGGTCATACCAAAGTGAAAAATTCAGGTCTAGTCACTCATGTTAGTGTCATGTATAACAGAGGTGAAGGGGGTGGGTGGGAGGTGGAGAAGTTCAACTCGAGATGGTCATGGATGTGAGGCAATCTGTTTAAACACATATTATCTTCCCTTCATTATCAGTCGATACTTACAGTTTCCGTGATGGATTGAACATTGGATCCCTGCATGTAGTTTGTTGATTTGTTGTTTTGCAACATTCAAGCCCATTGATGATATGGGATTGATAATAGCTTAGTGGATTGATATCGACCGGTAGTGTTGTTGAGAAAATCAAAATGTCAACAAGTAAACATGGAGATGATAAACGGTGTTATTGTCATCATTAAACTGATCAAAGTTTATCACTTGAGATTTCCTGTGTAGATAAAAACGTGGCTCATGAAACTTAAAAAGTTACAATTACATCCCGTTCATTAATGATCTGTGAGTGATACAAGCTAATAGACTGATATTGGCTGGTAGTGTTGGGGAGCCAATCAAAATGTCAAAAAACTTAACATGTAAATCGTAAACGGTAATTATCAGAATTTAACTGATCAAAGTCCTTGAGTTTGCTGCGAGGATATACAAGTGGCTCGTGAAGTTTTAAAACAGTTAAGATCACATGCTGCTCATTACTGATTGCTAGTGATAGTGGCCAGCACATTGATATTGGCTGTTGTTTTGATGAGTCATTGAAGATATCAAAAACTTTACGCGGTAATCGTGAACTATAATTATCATCATTGAACTGGCCAACGTTCATCTATTTAGTTTGATGCATGGACATGCCCGGACTCTTCCAACTCCAAAACACAGTTGAAATAGCAGATGCTTTGAAGAAAGATGGATTTAAATTACAGTTCCTTCTTTGAGATGTAGACGTAGGCCGGTACCCTCCTCCCCGTTAGTGACTGTTTTGTGTGAGCAGCAGAAAAAATTCAAAAGAGCAACACATTATTACATTTCTTATGTGGCTATGAAGATACAGTAGTACTGACAATCTCACTGACCGACCTCTTGAAGTTCGTCAAAATATTTCCAAAAGAATGAGCGTTTACCTATGGAGAACGCAAAAAGTGACCACTAGTCCTGTAGCGATCATGAAATGATCAAAAGTCTTGGAGGGTGCATTCTAGGCAGCATGGTAAATGTCATGCCAATGTTCACTTTCAAACGACAAAAAATAAGGCAAAAGTAGAAACTAATGCTTGTACAAATAGATATGGGTATACACT
Source organism: Stichopus chloronotus (assembly GCA_021234535.1). Lineage (NCBI taxonomy): Eukaryota > Metazoa > Echinodermata > Holothuroidea > Aspidochirotida > Stichopodidae > Stichopus > Stichopus chloronotus. The sequence continues at coordinate 6,272,461 of CM037844.1, forward strand.
ATCCATCATTATAAAATTTCAGATATTCGCTTCTGTTCCAATGGAAATTTGTTGAAACATTATCTGGACAAACCTATTAACACTATCGGTATAAACTTTCTGCTCCTGTGCCTTGCTCCTAACTGCTTACAATAACAGTCTCTAATTAAGGCATGAAACTGGTGTAATTGTCTGCTTACATCTGCTTTTATTTCGGTTTTCGTTTTTTTTTTTTTTTTTTGTCTCTGCTGAAAAATAAGGTCATATAATAAAGGTATATTTTTAGCAAAAAGAATTTTGCATGGAACACAGTTAGGCAAATGTGAAGAAGTGTAAGGCATTTTTGTTCCTTTTTATGAATCTAAACTTGGATTTTTTACCCTGGCGAGTAATTTGGTAGTACATTTAAAATTGAAAATGTTCGCAAAGAATATTTGGGGTGGGGACCAAAAACCATCGTAATTATCCGGCGCACAGTGGACATAAGAGGACTATTATTATGCTACAATGCTAAGGGGACGATTATTATGCTAAAATAATTTCTTACCTGGACAGTCTGCTTTTGGTCAAGATACCGACTTATGCTAGCTTGCACTCTCGTATAATATGCACTATTTCCCAGATGTCAGATCATGGTAATTTACTGAGGACACCACATCTCAACAATTCGACATTTGTCCCGAGATGTCGAGTTAGTGTTAGTAGACATACATTGAGAAAAACCTTTCTGGGGGTATGGTGTCTCCAGATATGGCAAAATGGCAATTTTTGGACCAAGATAAAACGCAGAGGTTTTGTTTACTCTGAAACGCAGGTAGTAAATACTGTTCGCGTTAGACACAATCGTTTTATGAGATAACATGTTTTGTATCCTCTGTGTCAACAAGGCTGGTACACAAAGCTTAACCATATAAAAGTGGCGGCACACCTCCCTGGGAATCACATCAGGCGTCATCTGATCTCATCTCTTCATTCGCATTCTCTAAACTATCGAGAGAATTCCGAGACACATTTAACGACAATATATCGACCACAAATAATTGTTCTTTGTCATCTCTTATGATACTAAGATGAATATTCATCAGTTGTTTGTCACCGTAGCTTCGCTTGTTTCCGTTGGTTCTTCCGAAGGTGAGTTTGTCAGCTTACACTAAGAGTCATCCATAAACATATTTTCTGCGCAGTTGTATTGATTTTTGGTGCATTTCAAGATTTCGGTAGTTCGATATTCTAACAAGCTAATTTATTGCAAGCGAGGTTGCTTTTTACTCTGCAGTTTTTCGTTAGAGTTTTTGAATTTTCAGTGTCACAGCAGTATGTGTTTGTTTTTTCTTAATTAGGTACAATATCATATCTATGATTGATTTCAATAGACAACATTCAACGTTACCTTAGATTAGGAACCCTTTACTTACACATGCAGTTGAAACTAAGCGCCGGATTATCTTCTGGTTCCCTAAATAGTAAAGGTTTATTTCCTTCTTCACGTTGATCACAAATTCCTGCTCTTATATCACCCTATAGATTTACATTTCTTGAATTTTTCCAACCTATACACATGGGTTGCTTGTTTGAAAGTCGGCACTGTTGCTTACACATGATGTATCCACTACATTGGCAGATGATCGTATGAAGACATATTCGAATATTTTAGGAGCCAGTTTAGCTAGAGTGTAACCAGCTTAAAATAGCAGTGGCACCGACACGGCTGGGGGGGCATATATTGACCCAACACTTTAAAATTACTTGAAAACGTATTTATGCTACATAGAAATGTATGCAACATTTCTGGGTCTTAGCAAGATTAAGCCACCGTTAGATTAACATACGCTAATACAGCGTGTTTGTCGGTGAAAAGTGTATTGTGTATGGTCACGTAGCATCCTTTTTGAGGGTCTTATGGCGCAGTTTGATAGGTCTCCAGTACCAGTCGTGCCTGGTTTAAAATTCCACTGTCAAATCCAGGTGAGAACAGCAAAACATCATGCAGCCAACATAGAAAGGTGTTACGTTACAATTGCACCACACTGGAAATCAGAATACGAAATCCTAATCGGTATTTGGGGTACCACAAGAACATTTTACAGTGATGACCAATACACTTTCCTCGTTACAGTGTATACAAAGGAAGCTATAAGAAATCTACAACCACACATTGTAGAATCACCCGATCACAAATAACTTCACACAGACATACATCTGGAGAAGTACAAGGAGTCTGTCCTCTAATCTAATGAAGCAATACTGAAGCAATGTGTTACGCCATCGGCTGTTATACTGCAATGGAGCCTGATGGTGACACAAATAAAGACAGTTGAGGGGAGACTGCCGGGTAGGGAGAACTGACACCCTCCACACCGAAAAGTCTTTTTTAGAGATAAAGCTCTGGGAGAGATGATAAGGAAAATGACTTCCACAGACGCTCCATTCAGTACAACTGTCATCTGATGTTTCCTGTCTCCCGCATTCGCCTTGAGAGCTGAGTTTGAATTTTACGGAATTTTTTTATTTATGGCGGTCAGCAAACTAGGGCCAGCAAACTCACAAAGGAGGCTAAACCATGAAGGAAGAAGTAAAACGGTTCAACGTTCTGTTTAAAGGGCGTATCGTTCGATCAGTTGAGAATCATCTCCGGGCAGACTCGACAGTGCATTGAGGTGTGAAAGGATAATGCAGGGTGTTTGATGATATCAAGACCAAAGGGTGGAATATAAACTGAACATAATTATTATTCCCTTTACGTGTAACCATCATTTACGAAATGTTTATGTCTCCATGTTTTATTGCATTTCAGTCACTACACCAGATGATTACTGGGTCTATGATCTTTCAAGTAAGTAACGGAGATTTCATTGACATTTCTGTAAAAGATGAACGATGTTACCCTACCAATAGAAACAAGAAACGGCGGAATGGTCATCCGATTAAAGCTTTGATCTTTCAAGGAAGCATAACACACAAATAACCTTCCCGGATTTATTAAGTACGTTATTATATTGCATTAATTGTAAACGTTATGATTCCGTTGTGGAATAATGGGCCTTGCGGCGACCAGTTACGGCAACTTCGCCGTAACTCTTTACGGCGACTTCGCCGTGACGTCACTTCTCACATGCAAATAAGATCTGCTGCGATTTCGCGACGAAGAAATCTTCCATGACTTCGCGGAAGGACTTCCCGCGACTTCGCAGCAAATGGGATTGCCACGACTTCATTGAAAGGAACTTCCCGCAACTTCGCGGCAACCGTGACGTCACGACAATGAAATCTGCGGAGACTTCACAGAAAGGAACTTTCTGCGACTGCACGGCAAATGTCTTCCCCTGACTTCACCGGAAGAGGTGCTTGCTGAGACTTTATTTATTCCTAGCCACCCAAGGTTGAGCTGTTTTTATACAAGCTGTCATTGGTTGTTTGGATAAAGGCTATACAGTAAATGAGCAAAGCTATACAGTAAATGACTTGCAATTGCCAGACAAGTGGACTGTAGCAATTAATGATAAGCAGACATGCATGGAGAGACAAACATGTAGGTTTGTCTGTACAGTATTTAAAACACATATTTTGCAAGCTTGCATTTAACGCAAGTGAAAACTTTGATCTCTTCATGCAAGTGCATATTGAGTGGGCACATCCAGTCAAAATCATTAAGTCCATAATACTCAGCATTTACATGTACTTTACTTGCAGTTTACAGGTAAGTCCAGCCTTATTAGGTTTAATTTCAAAGCTATACAAACCTCATTAGTTAAATTCATGTCAAAAATCACATTTAATTAGATAGGTCATAGTTAAATCAACACAATATAATCAAGATTCAGCAAACGGTTTTATCTCTGCAGAGAGTAAGAGGTGCTACAAACAATGCAGTCATTACATGCTTATACTTGTTTTTGAAACACTATATAGCTCTCACAATGAAGAACTTGTTTGATGTCTTTCAGGCAGAAAATCTTATTAAATGGAAAATTAAAGTACATGTTATTACAAAAACAGAAGTACAATCAGCCACCTGCTAGCTGGAGCATTGTACAAAACCGTAGGCCTATAGTACAGTGTGAGTACTAAGTGCAGATCACCTCCTCAAAGTGTAGCATATCTGGGCAATCCAAAATCCCCAGATCAAAAAGGTCAGTTCTGAAAGCTAATAGCTTACCATGTACAGTTTCTTCTGTAAAGATGACTGGTGAAAACATGTCCAAATAATCCAAGCTACATGGATGTACTCCTTGCAGTATATGCAGTTACACAGAACAAGTGTACATGCAGCTAGCATGCCTACTTGTGATCAAATGTCTGTATCAAACTGAAATGCATGCCTAAAGCTCTTGTGGGAATTTCAAATCTGCCTCCAAATTACGAGAATGCAGAAGTAAAGTTGGTGGAGGTCAGTTACAAAAAAAAACGGACACTGTTGGCGAAGTGTCCGCAAAAGTCCGCTTTAGTGGCAAAGGCAAAACTTCTCCCGAGGCAATATTTCTTTAATGTGAAGTGTTCGCGACCACTCGCAATAAATGGGTCTTCTCGCGAACTGATTGTTTCCTTGCCGTGACTAAGCTGCGACTAGTCGCAAGAAAGACCCCTTCCTGTGAAGTGATATTCCCTCTGTCGAGAAATTTTGGTGATGTCGCTGGAACTGTGAAGTACTGAAAAGTCTTGCTGTGAAGGGATCCCTTCACGACGAAGTCACGGTGAATTCGCGGCGAAGTACTCATTTTGGTAAGGGCTGTCCCTAATTTCCTGGCAACTTGACTCTATAGTCTCCAAGACGTATTACTATACCAAGCTTTAAGCTGCAGGTCAAACGTTCACAATTCTTTCTTGATTCCTTCACTTTGCTGTTTTTCATTTGTATCGTGTATTCACCGGCTTTTGAGGAGCCAAAGTTAAATAAGTAACTCCTACCACTTCTGCTATATTCTCATTTCTTCAACTGAACCCATGGCGAGCAAAATGCTTACAGCTGTGGCCTCTCTCACACTGAGACCTCCTTATCTTCATGCAAATTAAAAACGAAATGTCTGCCGAAGAACAAGCGAGATTTTGAGATGAAAAGAAAGTGCAAAAAACACAAGTAAAATTGAGTCCACTAAGAGACTTACAATCTTGAAAAGAAATGATGTTTTGAGGAAGGCAGTTTAAAATGTAAGGGAAAAAACGACTGGTTTTGCTACGATATTGGAGTAAAATGTTGATGGAACTTGTAACAAAAGAAAGCATTCTATATGTTTGATTTTTAAGATAGATCTTCATTTTTTTTTTTGCATTGTTGTAATTTTTAAAGTAACGTCAAGTTACGACTCCCAATGAAGGAATTTCCAGCAGTAGAATTTTCTCTTATGTGCAGCCATTCACAATGGGCTTATGATGGAAGATGCCACTACGCCACCGTACGTTCGTAAGTAATCATTATTACTTTACTGAGAATATGCATATGCTTGGAGGGAGATATACGTACAAAAGAGGTCCATTCTGGAAAGTCCAGTTAACAACTGTGCTTGTGGGAAATCACCCTTTACTGACCGAGGGTATTCGTTTTTTTGTCAAAGTTGTCCTACGTGCAGTGTCATACTCTTTAAACAATTGCAATTATAAACTGACCGGTTTCGTGCCTTATGACAGAGGGTTGGTTCGTACATCAGTCTCTACTCTATGTCCAAAATAACACAACTTACTTTTCAAGTTTGGATGTATCTCCCATTCTTAAGAATAAATTTAACTTTAGACTCTTGTATATCACGTGGTTTTGATTTGCTATTACTATTTTTTACCAGTCATTTGCACATTTATTGAATCCATTACTACAAAAAGCTCAATCTCACACACTCCCACAACTGTAGCATGTAAGTGATGCTACTGATTAATTCACTATAATTCTCTTTTTTAAGGGGGGGGGGGGGGGAATGGGTGCATCAAAATGATTTGAACATTTGAATCAGTTTGTAGTGTAAAAATCATCAATATGCAAGTCATAAGCTGGAGGACTCGCATGTGTTTCATTATGCTCGGCTTTACAAAGATATGTTAATTTTTTTTATCGAAATCATGACATGCAGAGGATTCATTTGATGATATAAATCTTGTCGGTGGAACTACTCCGTACGAGGGACGGTTAGAACTTTTCTACGCCGGACAGTGGGGTACGGTATGCAACGACCGTTGGAACATGGTTAACACGATGGTGGCTTGTAAAGAACTCGGTTTCATCACGGCTGTGAACTACAGCAGCGGCGCCTTGACTCCTCTTGGAGACATCGCCATTTGGATGGACGACGTTACTTGCTTCGGAAACGAACAATCCCTCGCAGAATGCGGGCACGCTGGGTATGGGAATAGCGATTGCTCTCACTCTCAAGACGTCCATCTGGTTTGTTCGGGTAATTAAAACCTATTTAATTTTTCTCTTCTTTTTTTTCCCCGGTTCCTGATTTGCAGTATACAAGTGCCCGTTGCTTGGTGGTAGTGGTGCGAAACCTGTCTTCGCAGGAAGTGTACAAAAAAGGGCCGAAAGTGGTCGTACAGAAGGAAAAATAAAATAGTGAAGTAAAAGAACGCAAAAGAAAGAGAGTTTTAAAAAGCATCTTTAGTTGCTTTCTGTAAGTAATGTGAACAGTAAAATAAGTAAGTATTAAATGACAAACTAACTATTCAGGCAACTAAATTCTTTTTTAATTAGAACTAAATCTTGCATTTACTTTGTATTTTGTTTGTTTGTTTCCTTTTTCTCCATCTATCACAGATATGATTACAAAATCAGGTAACTTTGCAATTTTCTGTATTTACATATTTTCCATTGCATTGTCTGCGATGTATTGCCGCCTAATCCAGCCACCGTAGCATCTCCTACCAGAAAAGCTTTATCCTTCCTTTTTGTTTTCATACTTGTATTTGAAACAGTAAGTTGCCGTTTCTATATTCATTAAGTTTGGACGTGGTATATCTTATAAAAATCGCTTTCAGCTTAGTCGAGAGTATCTGAAATAGAGAATAATCCTTTCAAGTAGAAATCCTCGGAATAGAAATTCGCAAAGAAAAAATGTTAAACATCACTGAGAGGGAGTTTAAGTGAACAGAATAACTACATTTCTTCAAATATTAAGAAATAAATACAAAGTGGTAAATCTAATGATATGAATTTAGGACGATAGCCTTAGCAGGAGGCCCACTGTATACATGTCAAAACCTATGTTGAAAATTTCTCGATTCAAATTCCACAATTAAGCTAAAAAGGAGTCAGATAAATCTCACTGGATATTAAGATCTAGTGTCACAAGATAAGTAGACTTGGAAATACATGTATGATGGCCTTCATGTCTTCATGTATTCCTGAAGTTTCAAGTTAATTACTGATCTGTTCGTACACATTGAGCACACATGTCTTAGACATCATAAAAGTCCGTAATGAACACAGAAAGTGTTAGGTGTAATGCCGCTACTTCATGGAAGTAAGAACATACATACTGTAAGAATGTAGTTGATCGTTATTGACTCAGTTCATTATGTCAGTTAGGCCTACCATACTTCAAAGCCGTCGGCGTTTAATATTCATGTCTTATAGTACAGTCAGGAAATCACATAAATGTTATATCAACACAATAAAAGCAAGATTCAGCAACTAGTTTCGTCCAGAGAGTAAAGTATGACACTCAATCACAGTTCACGCATTTCAAACATGCATGTTTTATCATGAACACCAGCTTAACTTGTTCCCACACGTAGTTTGATGTTTTTCAGGCAGAAAATCTCACAAAAGTGGAGATAAAGTAGAATGTAGGTCTCTCCCAACCAAGTCGCATGTCTTCTTATTTGACAGATGGAAATTTCGACGTACGTTTAGTTGATGGTACACATCCTCATGAAGGGCGAGTTGAGGTACTCCATAATAAACAATGGGGTACCGTCTGCGACGATGGGTGGGATCTAAATGACGCTGTTGTGGTGTGCAGAGAGTTGGGGTACCAAGGAGCAGAGGCAGCACTGATACAGGCCTATTTTGGTCCAGGATCCGGACCGATATGGATGGATGACGTAAACTGCGATGGGAAGGAGAGCTCCCTTGCTCATTGTCAACATAACGGACTGGGTTCACACAACTGCGCCCACTCTGAAGACGCGAGTGTGCGTTGCACTGGTAGGTGGTTAGGCTTTACGTTAGGTTGCCTGTCGTTGTGAGTACCTCATGCATCACCAAAATGCCTGCAGTACAAGCTGTACAAACTTCCTCTTAAGTCATGCATTGTCTAAATATTAGCCTAGGTGTTAAATGAGAGAAGAGATGACGCACCAGTGGTTCAAAAAGCAAATTTTATTGATAACACTCGTCTGTACAAAGACTGTAGAGAAGATTCTCAATTTGATATTCACTTTATGGTGACACATTTAAAACTTTTACAAACAATACAATTGGTCGTGGCAACATGTACAAGTAAATGGTTTGTTTGCTTATCTAAGTTAAAGGTGGATATTGGCATGGCGTATAGCGTTTTATATAAAATATTCCACGATGGTTGTTACGTCAATATTATAATTACCAAACAGGAGTCAATGTGAACAAATAGTTGGAGGTTCAACTCCAAAATTGCCGTTTAGAAGTGCTGCACGATAACAAATGGGATCCTTTTTGGCCGATGAGACATCCACAATGTGCACTCAATACAGTTTAGCATGGAGGGAGGAGGAATAAAGGTGCTGTTTAAAAATCTTTATACTCTGTATGTATATACTCAAAAAGAGAAAGAGTCCGAAAGATGACATTTTCTGTAATAATTGTTTTTAAGAAATTGGTAAGACCAGCTGTAGACTGTAATGGTAGTGCAGCTAACAATCCTCATTGTGACGACTTTGATGTTGGTGTGATTTATTTCATGATAGCCTCACTCGGAATGATGGCCGCAAACACAAGTCACATTTTTTTTTTCCAAGTCATATTTGAACAACAGCAATGCGTCGACGAATGGCTTAGAGGAGTCGAACAGCCAAAAATCGGACGCAAATATTGCAATCTGGTGTTGTGTATAACACATTGCAATTGTCACACTAGGACTAAACATGGCACGAATTATTTTAAATAAAACTGAAGAAAGTTTGAAGAAAAAAGGTAGGACAGAAAAAAAAAACTACCCTCAGAATTTATAGATTTTCATGTATCTTCTGAGTGAAAATCATTCTCTCAGTCATATTACTTTTGTGCCAATGCAACTTTGCTGTCTGACATGGATGCACTTCTCGTGGTCCGTTTTAGAATCTCATCAAGAGATTTCTTTGTCAGAAAATTCCAGAATTGCTTGGTGTATTTTCAAATTTTCTACAACCATTTCCTCTTTAACTTTTATCTAACAGTTGTAAACAATAAAGATCCAGTGACAACAGGTGAGACAATCGTTTTCTTCTTGTTATTGGTAGTACGTAATTTATTGGTACTTACAGTGAACCGCGTTCTGCCATGGTGCCAAAATGAAGTGCCATTTGTAGCATTAAGCCAAATAATAAAGTATGCTAAATATGTCCTCATGCAAATATGTCCTTTTTTTCACATCATGTTCGTAAAATAAATACTTGAGCTGGCCAGGAGTTAATGGCAGCAACTGACAATAAAAAGTTGTCAGGTTATGTTAGGACAGAATTACTTTACCAGACAAAAATGTCTGTGCTGTTTAATTGATGAGAGTTATTGAGACTTCATTACATATTTTCCCTAAATAATTCATGCTATTTACGTCACTTTTTATATCATTAATTTGGTTAACAACGGTTTAGTCACTGAGAAGATAGTTCTACAGGATGGGCCTATCGTTTTTTTAAAATTTATATATCTGATGAACAGCACTTTAATGTCGAGATTCACTGATGTTTTAAGTGCATGATTAACTGCGAGGGAAATATGATGTACCTAGCTGGAAGTGTTTTCTTGTATTACAATCCGATTCGCTCCTTGCGGCCAAAATGTGAGTTGGGTGCTCTGCTTGCCATGGCAGAATAGAATGCAAATGGTAAGACCGTATATGTTGTCTTTCGTTTCAGATCCAATTCCTATTTTCACAACTCAGGGTAAGTGAACACAATTAAGCACACGGGCACCCATTAGTATATACACACATATTAGAATATATGTTTATTTAGGCTATTCATATATTGTATTTATAGGCTTATATATATATATATATATATATATATATATATATATATATATATATATATATATATATATATATATATATATATATATATATATATATATATATATATATATATATAAACAAAAACATATCAAGGCCTTAATAACCAACAAAATGAGATGAAACGAGCTAATATTTCGAGGTCCTACTTCTTCCTCAAAGATCTAAGTAAAAAGTGACAAAAATTGACGTTCATTCTCGGACCTGTTAAAACTCACTGTAAGTGCCTAGATCTTTGTTGAGCCCCTGCACGTGACTTTTAATTCTTAGTATGAGTTTAATCCTCTTCGGATTTCCTGTGGTCGTCGTCCCTAAAGTTAGTTTTCATTATGAAACATGCTAAATCTTGTATTGTATGATCAGGTGAAGTGTAGTGGGCTTGTGATTGTTGAAGCGAAGTCGGAATTTGGTTCTGTGTTCTCCTATGTAATTACTGTTTGTACCTTGTTTGCAGAAAAGTAAATAAACGACTTTAGATAAATCACAGTCACGGTTACCTGGGTAAAGTTGAAGTTTGGTGCCTGGCGGGGTTATGGGGAATGAAGTACAGATATGTTTGCAAATTTGGCAACGTTGTTTATTAAAAGGTGAGTTTCCTGTAGGTGAAGTAGTTCGTCGAATTTCGCTGCTTACAAGGATATTTCTAAGATTAGGGGGTTGTCTAAGATTAGGGGGTTGTCTAAGATTAGGGGGTTGTCTAAGATCAGGGGGTTGTCTAAGATCAGGGGGTTGTCTACGATTAGGGGGTTGTCTAAGATTAGGGGGTTGTCTAAGATAAGGGGGTTGTCTAAAACATAAAAGTGGTGCAGCTTTAAATGTGTCTGCTAGCTGGACGCCACTGTGTAAGATACTTCATGCAGATAGGAAGCCTTGAAAAAAGGTTTTAGTGCTAGACTGGTAGTACGTAACCAAAGGAATCCGTGCAAGGGGGTGGAAGGTGGACCGCTTGTATTTTAAGTGTGCCGACCTGGGGACTTTACTGCTTCTGTCGATGTTAGTTCGTATGAACTTAAGAGGGTACCCCCGTTAAATAAATTGTCCAGTCAGATCGTCTAATTTGTTTTTATCAGTCAGAAATTTCTCAACATCAAAGGATGTCGTTTAAAGTAATCAGACGGCCGCTTTAAGTATAAAGTAAATTCCGACCTGCACAGGATATACAAAAATGGTCTACGATGCTCTGATTTTAACTACTGTATATCATTGCGTTAACACATTAAATAAAGACAATAGATTATGAGTTTTCTTTCAATTCCTGCTTCTCCAGAACCCACTATCTCGGATATACGATTAGTTGACGGTGCAATGTCTAACGAGGGGCGTGTTGAAGTCCTTTACAATAACCAATGGGGCACGGTATGCGATGACTATTGGGACATAAACGACGCAAAGGTGGTTTGTCGTCAGTTGGGATACCAAGGTGCCAAGAAAGCCCTCTCCGGGGCTTATTTTGGCCAAGGATCGGGTCCAATATGGATGGACGATGTTCGTTGCACAGGGAACGAAACCTCCCTCGATGAATGTGGACATCACGGATTTGGTTCACACGACTGTCAACACAGTGAAGACGCAGGTGTTCAATGCACCGGTAGGTAGGAAAATGGAATCTATGGAACGCGATAAAGGAAATTCTTTACAAAAATAACAAACTATGTAGACTTCGTTGACAATGTCGATTCTGACGTAAAGTAAAAACTAAAGTATCATCCAGTTTGGATTCCATGTAGCAACCTTACGCAGAAATGTTACTAAGAGCAATAACGTCATATGTCCGTCATATGAAACCACACATTTCGCTATAAGTTCCATGCAATACATGCTGGTATATGTTGATGTTTTCGCATCTAAAAAAGTCCATATTGATTCACCGTAGCGTGGATGTGCTTTCTTCATTTTGCTTGGGTTGATCTGATAAAGGCACGGCACTACACAAAGTCAGCAATCTTCAATACGCTTAAGGGTGAGCTTGACGGGTGCCCCTGACTCCTGGAACAAAAGTACTCCCATCAGAAAGGTTTTGTCCTGAATAAATGCAAGGGGTCTTGTTCAAGAACATTTCAATGGCCTTTTACACATTGTTCCTAGCTGATAAATATGTTTTAGTGCTTATATTCATCTAGCGAAATGGCAGAACAATGCTATCAAAATAGCTGTAAGAATTATTTTTAGCTATTAAAAGTTATGTTCTTTGTCTTGTTCAGTATGTGAGTGTGAGTTATGTGAGTTTTCTTACACTATTGTAGTTGGTTCCCCTATCCTCAGAGGTAACCTCTTTTCTGTAGTCAAGAGGGAACAAAGGGGCTTTTGGTTATAGGGAGAGGGAGGGGGCGACTAAGCACGTTCCGAACCAATGAAGTATATACGGCCACTTCTTTCTCATGAGGGTTTGTTCAAGAAAAACCTGAAGTCTCTAATTTCTGTATATGGCCGATATTTGCGATATAATAAGAGAAGATATAATAAGATAAAAAGATATAATACTCGTGAGATAAGAAAAAAACATGAGTGAGGAGAATTGCTGTAATCAACGTAAACGAAGTTACGGAAAAGTACATAGATTTCAGAAGTCATATCTGCATTCTTATGTTAAGCTGATCACACATCACAATATCGAATTAAAATAACGTAATCTAATGGGTTACGCTGGGTGATTAGTGCTCATAAAAATCACCTTGTCGGTGTGTAAAATTTCAACAAGATTACACACTGCTTACAAATTCGTTTTATATATATATATATATATATATATATATATATATATATATATATATATATATATATATATATCTATATCTATAAACTCAATCTGCAGACAGTACTGTTTCGTCCTTGTTAGGACTCATCAGTGCACGATTACATACCTCGCAATTGTTTGCGAGGTTAGTAATCGTTACAATGTAATGGATGTACTTTGAATTTGGAATCACAGGATCCGAGATTCGATTGATCGGAGGATCCACACCACACGAGGGGCGTGTGGAGGTTCTCCACAACGGACAATGGGGCACAATCTGTGACGACTTGTGGGACTTTCCTGACGCCACAGTGGCCTGCAGACAACTGGGTTACGAGGAAGCAGAAGATGCAGTGCAAAATGCTAAGTTCGGTCAGGGTACTGGACCCATATGGATGGACAACGTCCAATGTGTGGGCCATGAAACCTCACTCGATCAGTGTCCCCACAACGGATTTGGTGTGCATAATTGTGGCCATGGAGAGGACGCTGGTGTAAAATGCAAAGGTAAGCAATGATCACTAAACACTACGGCAATATTTCTAGAAACGTTCCTTGCGTACAGAAGTAAGATTACGTACGTAAAACCATGAAAGATAAATAGTGGCAGTGAGTAGCAGTGAGTAGCAGTGAGTAGCAGTGAGTAGCAGTGAGTAGCAGTGAGTAGCAGTGAGTAGCAGTGAGTAGCAGTAACAAATGAATGTGAAAGTATGAGCTTGTGTTCCGTTTGGTCATAGTGCCATGTTACTTTAATCTCTACAGCTTATTCTGATTACTCGTCTAATATAAGATGACTGGATTTCAAACTAATATCGTGTCTCTTCGCAATGCCCATCGATTCCTTCTCTTGTCCGGGTGTTTTCTAATCTCTCTTCCCTTTCTGGCGTTCCTCAAATCATAAACCATTTTTTTTTTAAGGTTTGAACATTGGATTCAATTCTGTGTCTCAATAGTGCGTTCGAAGCTAATTCTGTCACTGCTCTTTCTCTCTTTCCAGTTCCAACCGGTTCAGATATTCTGCTTCATTGTGAGCCTTCAAATTTCCAAGTTGATATCCCGAGGGCCCTCATCGATGATGACTTCAGTCCTTCCGAACTCCATTTTGCTGGTGACGCTAATGATCAACAGTGCAGAGCCTTTTATAATGGCGAATCTTACATAAGTTTGAACAGTTCTCTGACAGGGTGTGGTACAGTGTTCTTGGCAAGTTATGGTTACGGGCATCAATCTCACTTCCCAATTTCCATCCCACCCATCCCCCTTTTCTATAAAATATGACTTTATTCCATACTTTTCGTTGTTCGAAATGTGGACCCTTGATATAAGAACTGGTTTTGCTTTTACGTGTGGAGTTTTCGTGAGCAGTACCGATGATCGATTACACTTAGAATGGTGTCATATATGTGTCATAGTGGATAACAAACTGACTAAAACTTTGTCGTGAAATTCCCAATTCATTTCATTTCTCTAAACTTGAGTAGAAGCAGTCTTCATTGGTTAAAAGTAGGCTACTACATACCAGAAGAATTATTCCGTCAGACCTCACAATCAGAAAATGTTATACGTGTTCAGTTCAAATTCTGTAAATATTAAGGACTAGTTCATTTCTTGTTGATCAACAGCAAAATTCGACGTACAGCTTCTACAAGAATGCAGTCATCAACGAACATAACAACAACAGTGTGGTTGAGTACCTGAGCCTGCAGATACCTCTAACATGCCAATACGACAGACTCAAGAAACTGCAATCACACTTTGTGACGATAAGTGACGTCATCATGATACGTCAGAAGGGTGTTTTCGATTTCGACTTCGCCATCTACAATGACATCACTTATAATTTGCGGTACCAGATTTACCCAGTGGAGGTATCATTAGACACTAACTTGTACTTCCGGGCAGAGATGACTCAAGGAGCCAGTAATCTGGAAATTCATCTACGAAGTTGCCGGGCGACCCCTTCACCAAATTATGAAGATGACGTGGTTTACGAGTTCATCCGAGATGGGTGAGTGGTTGTATTTTTAAGTAGTAAATATGGCGTACTAACAACAGGGATCGATGTTGCATGTGTCTGTCGGCGCGTGAGCCATTGACTATGTCAAGTTGAGGTTTGCTTCGGATAAAATGCAATATTATGATTTGGCTAAGAATCACCCCTTCGTAAGAAATGATTACACGTTTATTCCCCATACTTTTGTTTTAAATATTAAATTTTTTACTATCCAACTCTCAGAGCAGTCACATTATTGATATACAAACCTAACGTCCTAACGTCCATTGTGCAGTCGTTTTTGTTCTTGGAATGTGAGGGTAAAAAAGAAATTAATAGTCTCTTTGGTACATAAATGCATGACAATGTGATTATTGAAGTATATGGAGATGCCAACAGAGGTAAAGAATTATAATAACATTGACAGATTGAGAAAAAAAATCAACTTGATCTAATTCGTCATAGTTGCAGTAGAAAGGAATAATTACCGAAATGAAGGGATTTAAATCATTGATGTTGCAATTATTTCACTATGCAGTCTTGAAATTTTAAATTATAAAGTAGACCCCTTGCATGTGACGTCACAGTAATACAGTGAAGCGCCTTGCATGATGATAAGCTACTACATGTAACACATGTACGCTGCATCTCTGCCATTCGACCTTAACGCGCCTGTTGCAGCTATATAAACTGTTCGTTTGGTTGCCTCAGGGAGTTGTTACGTGACGTCACATGCAAGATCGTCTATTTACAAAAAACACATGCGGGAAAGAAACAAAAATAAAAACTAACAATTGGAACAGGTCAAAGATAAGATGTTTGAAGAAGTTTGCTTAAATAATTAGATGATGCTTAGATTAGATAATGCTTAGATAAAAATAAAATAAATACATACATGTATTTCCATATCTTTGACAGATGTGGGGCAAACAACGCTGCCGTTCGTATCTTGACACCACAGAGACCAACCCAGGCAGATTTTGAATTAACCAGCTTTCGTTTTCGTAAGGATCTCGGTAGCGCCACCTCTCAGGTAAACAAGTGATGAAACCTCTTTGTCAATCAAAATTGTTGGCTGTGGTATCACAGAGCAACGTTTTACAACCAAGCTATGAAATTAAAGTACACTAATTGGATTAATAACCTTTGCTGTAGTTTATACCAAAGACGTAACACCACCATATGAAAGAGATCTACAAGTATGCATGGGCTATAAAATAGGAACGAAAGGGACAATGACCTTTTTGATAGTTCACTTTTAATTTGCCGGGTGAGAATTGTCATATAAGATCACACCATACAGCAGTTCTGGTATAGTCAGTGCTTCCGTAGAATCAGTCTATTTTCCTGTTTCTCTTTACACGAATATCTTTGTCATCGTTCTTGTTACATATATATATATATATATATATATATATATATATATATATATATATATATATATATATATATATATATATATATATATATATATATATACATAAACGGTAAAAAAAAGTATCACACCATAACACAAAATATAAAAGCAAAACAAGTTAGGTGCAGAATTAACTCTATGTTTCGGCAGCAAGCTGCCTTCGTCAGGAACGAACAGAACTAACTGAATGATAAAATAGACATGAGAGCACAGACTCAATACACTAGAAAGGAATGTACAACGCAAGACTAAAATGTAAAACAAAAGTATACAAAGCTAAAAACCTTACAGAGAAAAGTATGTAAAAACTTTCAAAGTAAAAAGGAAAACAAAAGGCAGCATCGGCCCAGCACCTGCACGAAGAGAGAAAAAAATATTTACTGCTGCGGAGAACCCGACCAGAAAACCAAGCTGAAAAAGATAGTTGAAAATCAATGCAACTTGCACCTTTTATTTTGACTAAAATACTCATCATCCTGGCATCTGGTTGAAACCATATGGAGCAGTGGAACCCAGATCCCAAATCCATTTTCTCTCCTTTCTCTTAAGTAATTGATGAAGTTGTTGCCTACTACTACTATTAGCAACATGCACATAGTCAACAATATACAAAAGGAAATAATCTAAATTATGATGAATTAAGTGATCATATAAGAGTTTGTTGTCCATTTTACTAAGTTTACCAGCCGCATAAAAAAGGAAATCACTTTTATGGCCATTTATGCGGGATCTAAAGTTATTACTTTGGCCTACATATTGCAAACTGCAAACAGGACATTGAATAACGTAAACAACCCATTGCGAGTCACAAGAAGTGTCCCGATTATAACATTTAAAAGTCTTATTATTAGCAGTACTAGTAATATAGGCAGAACAAATTAACGAAATACAAAGTTTACAACTACTTTTCACACAAATTCGGGGTGGTTTAGAAGACAGGTCGTTACCTCCGGTGGGTTGGCGAAGTTTCGCCCGACACAAGGTTTTACTCAAGTTAGGAGGTTGTCTAAAACTAATGATAGGCAAGTTAGGGACAGCAGTTTTCATAGTGTCAGATTGATGCAATAACGGCATATACCTTCGTAATATACCTCTAATGTCAGGTAGGCTGGGGTGAAACTGCACATTAAAAAACACCGGGCGAGTAGAATTACTTTCACGCATAGGCGTAGGCTTAGTAAAGTTAGAAATAGCAGGTTCAATCTGGGAGTTCAGTAAGTCTCAAACTACGTTCAAAGTTAGCAACACTCTCTCTAAGAGAAAAACGGTCAACACTAGAAGGTAAAGGAGTGAAATTAAGACCCTTAGATAATACACGTAATTGTGGCTTTGACAACGAGCACTCACTAAGATTAATAACTGAAGCAAACTCATCCTGACGTAACTGAATGGGTTCCATAAATTTATGTAAGAATCCCGGAGGTAAAGTAGTATCGGGAACCGTTTTCTTGGAGTTTAAGTCACAGTCCAGGGTTACTGATAAGACATCGCTGACATTGTTCTTCATGCTAGTTGTCGTGCACCCTTCACCGACGTTATTGTCCATGATACCGTCAGTTTGAACGATATTAGTGGTGATGCTAATATCGAAATTATAACTACTAGCAGTATGGTCAAGACTAATGTTATTACTAGATGACACAATGTTTGTGCTAACGACGTCATTAGTCAGCAAAGAAGGGACAGCAGGTTCAACAGAGTCCGAAAAAGGCGTACAATTATTAGCCTCAAGACTCGAAGGCTCTGGTAAGTCTAAGGGAGGATTGGAGTCTTTCTTCGTCATGGAGCGTAAATTTGGCATCCAGACGTTTTCTAGTTTCCAAAATAAATTTAGAAAATCATATATATGTATATATATATATATATATATATTAACCTCTTTTTTGCAGGTGTGGATTCATTGTGAGGTGGTGCTCTGTGACGTCACAGATTCTTACTCGGAATGCAGCGGTGGATGCGAGGAAAGTCGCAATCGTAGGTCAGCAGACATTCGGTCAAGTAAAGCGAGGAGAATTATGGGAGGACCAATCAGATTCGACGGAAGCGATCTCACACCAGCTAAAAACGGTAAGTGTGGGGCTTTCACTATCAAGTTTTAATCTTAACACTACTGAGAGTTTGTTATATCAGAGAGTTGCTCTCTAGCAACTCCTTAGCTGTACCTGGCCGTTATTTAGTCAGGGTGGTAACATCCTAACAGGGTCTGGACAAATGTGTGATTGTGTGGGATGAATAACGCGAGACGATTTTAAGAAAAAATAGCTTGATCGTAAATTGCAAAAGCACCATCATACATATTATAGATACTAAACAAGTAATTTGTTTGAATAACCGTACTGTTCATGTGTACATTTAATGCTGTTAAGAAAGTCCCATTTGGGTTTATTTCTCTATTTGGAGGAGGGGAGGCTTTATTTCTCTTTTTTGGGTGAGGGGAGAATTTAGTATCTGATGCAAGTAATTTCTTTCCTCCTTGTAGCTCACCAGGCCAGTCGTGCACACCGTATGCTGGTATCGGTGTTACGTTGGAACAACGTTAATTTGTGTGAACTCAATGGAGAAATTGATTCTTAATTGCAGCTTGCTGCTGAGGTGTCCCATATAATGAGAGTGATTCCTTTTTTTTTAATGTCGTACATTTAAAAGACGAAACTTTCAAAGTAAAAAATAAAATAGGTAAAAAAAAGAGATCACGCATTTGTCCTATTTCTACATTTGTAGAAGTAGCATCAAGTGAGTTTATCACTGGTCTCCGATACCGAAAGTGACGGTAAAGACAAAATTGTACGGTAGCTTATAAGTTTTTACTTGCGTTTTTTCTTTTTTCCTTCCACAGTTCACTCGGCAGATGAAGTAGACGCTGGCATCAACATGTTCACAGTGGCTATATCTGCTCTCTGTGTGGTACTCACCGTCGGGATGTTGATGATGACTTTTGTCATGGTGAAAGTTGTACGCAAACAAAACAGTTATCAGCCTTTACCTACGAACGTTGACCGGTCGGTCTTAAGGTCTTCCATAGATGCATAATGCGAGTGAATGACTACAATTGAATTTTTGCAAGTGAGATTTTACGAGTTTGATAGTTGAAAGGTTATTCATGTTGGGGACTTGCCAATGACGAATTACATTCGGTACAATGCGGTACAGTTCACTCGGCAGATGAAGTAGACGCTGGCATCAACATGTTCACAGTGGCTGTATCTGCTCTTCGTGTGGTACTCACCGTCGGGATGTTGATGATGACTTTTGTCATGGTGAAAGTTGTACACAAACAAAACAGTTATCAGCCTATACCTACGAACGTTGACGGGTCGGTCTAAAGGTCTTCCATAGATGCATAATGCGAGTAAATGACTACAATTGAATTTTTGCAAGTGAGATTATGTGAGTTTGATAATTGAAAGGTTATTCATGTTGGCGACTTGCAAATGACGAATTACATTCGGTACAATGCGGAAAATGGTTTTTAATGGCTATAAGCGTAACAATCGTCACAATTTCAACATAAATGTTAATGGCTACAAACTTGACTTAGTTAATACAATAAAATTCGTGGGAGTAATTATTGACTCCAAACTAACCTGGCATGAGCACATTCACTACTTATCCTCCCATGTTGCAAAAGCAGTCGGTATTATTGGTAGGCTCAAATACATTCTCCCCAGAAGTGTCCTACATACCTTGTACTTAAGTTTATCCACATTTCACTTATTGCAGCACTGTGTGGTCTAGTACCAATAAGTCATACTTAAATAGTCTTGTTCTTTTACAGAAAAGGGCTGTTCGACATATTTGTCACTGTGGTCCACGTGATCACACCGATCCTCTTTTCAAAATGTTGAACTTACTTAAACTTAACGACATTATCAATCTAGGAATAGCTTCATTCACCTATCGCTTCACCCACAACCTGTTACCACACACCTTTTCAAACTTTTTCACAACTTACACTCATGTTCACAGTTACAACACACGTTATCCTCAGCTTCTTCTACATACTGTAAGTTGCATATCCTGTTCTCAGTTGAGCCTTCGGCATCGTGCCATTAATCTTTGGAGTACCCTATCCAAGAAAGTAATGGACAGTCATAGTTTAAGATCTTTCAGGTATAATCTTGGTAAACTGTATCTAAGTTCTTATTGACGTTCTACTGTCCGGAGCCCTGCTATACTCTACTTTTTTGTGCGAAAGCAGGCCCGTAATTCGCAGCCATGTATGAAGGAATGATGGTGCTTTCGGGTGTGGCGGGGGGATGGTAAGTATCTTTTTAAGTTTTCGTTGTCTCTTTTCTTCTTTTCTTTCCTCTGCTATTGCACTAGGGAGTTGAACACTTCGTCAAGCCCTTGAGGGTTTTCTGTTTAACTTCCTTCACATCATAACTAAACGATTTACTCCAATTGATGTTATTATTGTATATATATATATATATATATATATATATATATATATATATATATATATATATATATATATATATCTGTATGCAAATATGTATGATGTGAAAAACAAATAAATAAATTGAAAAGCTGTACAAAAAAAGGAACACAAAATGATGCCTTCACACAATTATTAAGTTTTTCCCATATGCATTACATGGGCGTTTCCATGACTCAAAATTATTTGAAAGCACGAAAAACTGAGAAAGTAATAGATGTTCTCTATCAACTTAGTGGTTTACTTTGTAATTTTATGATATCGATAGTATAATCCGAAAGAGAGAATGACATTCACATTCACTAGAATTGAAGCTTACAAAACAAGTGCTACATAAACATACTTCATCTTTGTCTTTGTGCCTTATTTGGTGTCCAGCGACGTACGTACCCGAGAGTCTCAAGAGTGAATAGCTGTGTGATGTGTGGAGCTTATTTCTTTATCCAAAAATGTTCCTCTTCGTACAAACCGATGATAGGTCTCCGTTTCCCGCAATTCTAGCTATAGTGTATAAATGATGAAGGACGCCACCTCTCCCGACACCCCCTCCCCTCCCCTCAGGAAGGACCCACACCCCGCCACCACTGGACGTCAGTGCACATTCGCTATACATTTTAAATACAAGTATTAATACTATGGAAGAGAAAGAACATGTATGTAATTTTGAAACTGTGCGATAGTGAAAGTTAGTGTTCTTAAAAAGGAAGATACTCCTTATGAAGAGACGACGAGTGAAAAAAAATAAAACGACATGACCTGTTTTCCCTGGATCTTCGAAGGACTACAAGCCTTTAAACGAAATCGACAAGGTATGGAAAATAGTCGCTGGTGAATACGTTTTCACGGATGAAACTATATATCCTTTTCATTTTGTTGTTTCTCCAGGCCGCATTTTGTATATTTTGTCAATTTTTCTTAAAGATATTCGTAACCCTGCATGTGTCATCAATTAGAAATAATTAAAACAAAACTGTTCCAATCGAGAAGACTAATAGTGTAATAATACAATTTAATATAATTAATTGCACTTGTCTCGTGTGATCCTAACTGTTTTATTGATACCTTTGTTACCGGATCAATGACGTAAAGACAAACGTTATAGATTAACTGTTTTGACAAGGAAGACAAAGCCTAATCAAAATAAAGGTTTCAAATAGATTTCTCTCTACCTCGTGGTTGTGGATAATTAAGATGTACTCAGCAATTACAACAAATCAACCACAACAAAATTAATCGTATTTATTTTATAATTAAATCGATAGATTATACATCATTAGTAGGTTTTACGTGCCATAAATTTCATTTCTAATGAACAAAGTAGGTTAAGGTTTTGTGTAAGAAAGTCTACCCTAATAACATCTAACAGTCCTATCAATAAAATTGTGGATATTTGTCTCTTTTCAGATAAATTTATTTCAGTCTTGATATTATGTATTCAATATCACAAATTCAGGTCTGCTTCTACTTGCTTTAAACAATGCCTTCCTACATTGCTAAAATCTTCAACACTCCAACATTCCAATATGTTTTAATTGACACATGAATGATTGCAGGTCTTCCTTTTGCTCTGCCTTCTAAATGTCATTATTTCTCTCTTATTTATTATTGCAAAAAAATATAAAATTTTTATAAACTTATTAATAAAAACTTTTGGATTACTGTTTGGTTTTGCATCTTGGCTTGGAATTTAACAACTGATGCTAAAATAAAAATTTTATATTCTAAGAAAAGAGAATGAGTTCAAACATGTTTTTTTTTCTCTTGGTTTGATAAACTTCCAATTCACACAATGAAATAAACATAGTCGCTTTTCATCTCAAATATATCACATAGAGAAAAAAAAAGCCAACTTTTCGGTTATAAAAAAAGGAAACAAAAATGTGTTGAAGCGGACGCAGATAAAAACTTCATTGAAGGTGAACACGGAGAGCTTTAATGGCCTCTTGGCACTTTTTTTTCTCTCTTTCTCTCAACCTCTCCATCTCTCCACGTCAGCGGTCTCCCTCTATCTTTTGTTAGACAGTGGTAATAACATTAGAACATGTCTCCTGACACGGCGAGGGTAAATTTGATTAAGGCACGTCTCATCCAAGCTCTTTATTTCGAAAAAAAAAGACAACATTTAGAGTAAGGCTGTTTACTGGGGGAGAAAGGGAGCACAAGGTGGCCATGACCCTCTCCTCCCCCCTTGTTTATCCGCTGAAAAGAAAAATCTTTCTGCTACCCGAGTGTAAACGGGGTACCTGCGATGTAACTGCAGAGAGATTGACGGCACATACCGGAAACGAGGTGCTGTTATCGAGTTACCACTGATTAGAAGAATATTTTGTACAGCAAAAATTAGAATGTTTACAATGTAACAGCAACTATGTATACATCGGAAGTGTCTTTTCCAGCGTTTTTAGCGATATTTACATCGAAAGGTTTCTGTAGGCTACGCGCCAACTGATGGTGGCGCTTTTCCTAGGTACTCTTCCTACAATTCTCAGCCCCCTCCTGTCTAGTCCAAATACTGGTTGCCCAACTGCAGCATGGAGCTAAACAATGACTGTGCAGGAAGGGCGGATCTAGAATTTTTTGAAAGAGGATCCAACCTAACAAGGGACATTTAGTACTACTGAAGTGAAACGCGACCACTGGATGAAGTAGAAGTTCCTGGAAACTTGTTGGCTTTTCAACCCTCCAGATGGACGGAAGCTTCATGTAACCAGCCTTAAAAAGATCTCATGTCTTCAGTTAATAAATTAAAGAAAAAGTGATAATCTATGAAAAAAGGTGTATACATATCAGATTCGTTTAAATGATATAAGAATCATAAGGGATGTAGCATCCTCTTTCATTTATTCTTTATGCCCACTTTTTAATTGGATGTTAACCCCACGGTCCAGCACTCATTTTTCCTCCGCAACTGTTCTTAGAGATTCGTAGGGGGAGAGGCACAAGTGCGAGGCATTTGGGGATGACCGCCCATCCTCCCCCCCCCCCCCCCCCACTTTTTGTATCTTCCAGCTTGGGCTTTTTAGACTTTCATTAATCCGCAAGTGAAATTGGATCCGAAATTTTTAAGTATAGCAATATTAATTGTAGAGGACTGGATCTCCTGAGATGGTCACAGAACATCACGACTGGACGACTTATTTGTGGTGATGCTGTCAATAGAACATTACTCTCTCTGAGCAGGTGTCCTTTAGTCAAATGTTTGTTTAATTTACAACAGCAGGTCTGTAATCGGTCCAAAGACATCAGCAAATTTGAATGAATGACATTGCGTTATTTGACCTGGTGGTGATATTATATACTTACTTTAAAGTGAAATAAACACTGATTCGCCCACTGATTACTTCTGGTCAACTCTGAGCTGTGGACATTAACCGAAAATTGGCTTTAATTCCAATCATGAGGGACAACACTACAAAGATAGCAATTCGATGAATATCATAGCGAAACTTATTTCCCTACCTCCTCTAGACTTGTTTTTGTCAAGGTTGTCGTAAAATATCCTCTGGAAATGCATTTGAGTCCAGTGTCATTCATTTTTAATTTGAATTCAAGTTCAGTTCAATGTTCGTTCAATTTGCCAGGAAAGGTTGGTCTTCGTTTTCAAATCATGCAAATAAACTTTGGTTCGTAGTTGGTAAAAACTGGGTAAGACAACTGTTGGAAGGTGCACAGAGGACTACCGGAAGCTATAATACTGTTCCTGAGACGATTCTTACAGCAAACCAATTGACTGATCTGCAGCCTATAAATTTCTGACATCATAGATATAGTAACAGGTGTTTTAGGAAGAGGCCACAGATTAGGCAAAACTAGTTTTTTTTTTTCTGTAAGTTTGCGATTATGCGATTATTAGCGCATCTCATCAAAATACTACTTCTGGTGAGAAGAGCAACTACGACACTGTCGTATAGTTTCTCTCTGAAAAATAACGCCCATTAAAGGGGGAGCAAGACAATTCTTCTAACCGCTTCCTTCTAGCCCCTTTGAGTCACTTGATTTCTTTAAAAGTAATCCTTGTGACGAAGATTTGATACTAGTTCTGCAGATTTGAGAGGAAAAGCAAAATGAAAAAGCAAACACAAAGAAATGATATTAAGGAGAACAGTTTTCCATCAACGAAAACACTGACCTCACGATTTCCACAGGTTTACTGAGAGGCTCCGAAGGACAAACTCCGGCCATCTAGCGCGTATTTTATCCTTTTTCTTTTGTGCGCTCTTTGTGACAACTGATGGTGGCGCTGGCGCTTTCTACAATTCTCCCATCTTCACGTCTAAATCGAAAACATTTGGCGTACCGGGAACATGAATAACCACATCATTTGGCAAATTGCACTATTAGACGAAACATTGCACAGCAAGTTTTGAATACAAAAAACAGTTTTTACCACTTTGGTATGTCGCAAATACGCAGATAGAGATGAAGATACACGCAGATAGAGAAAATACGCAGATGTGGACTCAATACACAGAACATGTCCAGAAAATACCACTAAAGGAACTAAAGTATTACCACATGCTACATAATAAGGAGCAGTAAACAACACATTCCTTGACATTCCCAAAGTGTCTACTCTCTCTGGACTAGAGTGCATAATATCAATAAAGTGATATCTTTTCACTACACTACAGTACCTTTCTGCTTTTCGATGAAGTGGTTTGGTAAAAGTTGATTAATTAATCCTTCGCCTCATATTCTGACCTAGTATGGTTTCCAAATACAAAGGAGGAACAGTTTAACATTACGCTTTACATGGTGTATACTAGGCAAACCCCAAATAGAAAAAGAATTAACCATTTAGCGATAACTATGTGAATCCTTTAATTATTAGAACTAAACCATTTCTGTTACTTAACGACCCCTGTTATCGGTGACGATATAAGAGGTGATTGAACTTTATCAATATCAATGTTCACAAAATATTCCTGCTAATTATGTACGTACGTTCGGTTACGTGAAAATGCAGGCAAACTTTGTTTCGTCGACAAAACCATATAAAACTTCACCTTCCGTTGACAACAAAATTTTACACGGACATACTAATAAAGAAAATTTGTACAAAGTAGGAAAATTTCCTTTCTTTAATTTTCAAAACCATATCCCAATAGCATCTTTCTTTTGAAAGTCAGTTATGGACTTTCAAGAAATATCTATTTCACAGTGGTATATTGCCTTATCGGAAATCTGTGACGTCACACAGACACCACATGCATGTACTTTGTATTTCTTGATTATCTTATCTTTTTCCGAGACAATGCGATAACTTGTGACATTACGTTCTACCAATTGTCTGTTCAATCTGGAAGAAACTAAATGTAAAATTTGTGACTGGCGTTCAATTCCAAGCTGTAATAAGCACTTCAACGTTACAAGAAAAAGTGCAGTAAATTATGTGACACTTTGAAATCAAGAGAAACCTGGAAATCTTTTTCTTTTTTTTCTTTCTTTTTTTTTTGGCCAAAGCTGTCTTCCGTCAAGCAATAATACTTTTATTTATGAACAAGATAATTTTGTGGGGTTTAACTGCCTGTTGTGAGAAAACATGCTCCTTTATTCGCTCTTATATCATCACTAGACTCTTTTTCCAAATGTAATGTAAGTTCTGCCAAACACTCACTGTCCTATTGTCTATTCATGTCATAAAAACCGCATACGCAGAGTTCCTTTCACTAAGGTCATTGCGTTATTCCAGAACCGTACTTTCTGCATTGGTTGGAGCCATACGGATGGAGCGCACATCGGAGCTCTGATTCAGAGGAATTAAACGTACGCGCGTGACTTCCATTGAGACTTAAAAGCTTTGCGCACTCATTGCGCACTCATGCACGCGTAGATTTGTGGCGTACTGTTAATACGTAATAATTGGAAATTCCCATTAAAATGTTCCCTTGGAGATAACACACCTCAGTTTGTATCTAAAAACCCGACTTAACAGACCTCCTCAGAGTTTTTTGGAAATTTTTCCGCAATCATCAAAAGCTATTTCATAAAACATGGACGTGTCATCCAATGCATCTAAAAGGTTAGTAATACAAAACAATACAAGTAATACGTTGTTCTAAAAAGCAGGTTTCGAGGTCTTCTAATAGGGTGCTTAAACAAATTCTAATAATTAATAAAGTCACTATAAGCAATATCCATAGGAACCATACCTTGCCTAGTTATTAATTTCATCCCATATCTCGTAAACGTAAATAAAAGTTTGAGTTCAATCTCAATTAACTTATTAGTGAAATACTGCAGTAATATAGGGCGTATGGTCACGTCATTTTTAAAAACATACTTTCAAAACATGTGTTCGGATTTTGTTACGTGTGACAGAGATATCCTATGTAATATTTGCCAGTTGTTGCGGGAGCGGAGTAGGAGAAGGGAATAGTTTGACCCTTTACGTGGTAGTGGTAAATAGCGTATTCTGCTAATCGTTACAGCTTATCTACGTCCAATAAAAGTAAATTTAAGTGTGTCTATTGTGTGAAGTAAAGGTCATTGAAAATTTGGTATCAAAGTATGATCTGTATGCTATCGTTCACATTCCTGAGATGATTAAATCAGTTTGGTAAGAGGTTTAGTACGTCATAAATATATTACGTCATACATCGATGATGGCAAATTTAAAAGATTAGTTTGCAACTTTGGGTAATTTGTACACAGTTAAAGCAAACTTTGTTTTGTTGAAATCTACAGTAAAGAATAAACACGAACATTGATCCATCCCGATCTGTATTTACACATTTATTATGTGTCGACATCATTAAACCATATTTATATCGTATCAGCATGTAATAAAAAAAAAACATGTTTTATTCTTCTCCAGATTACTTTCTGCCAATTTGGATGTCCTTACTGGTGTCACTGACCATCTGACAGACACCAAACTAAACCGACTACGTCATTCTCTGACCATTCGGACAGACCCAGTCGAGCAAGGACCCCAACACCAGTCCCCTCGAAGTACGGAGACTTCAAAACACCAAGTTTCCGACCGGAACAAAAATGGTGCACGTTATATTAACAAAGAAAGGAGTCAAGAGTCACCAGTTCCTGCACAAATATCGCTTAGCGCCATCGACGACTACCAATTTGATTACAGCTATGAAGAAATCGATGAAGAGAGCGACACAGATTCAGTAATTGATACTTCAGAATGTGACAATATTACTGAAGTTAACGCCAAGTCCATCGGCGTTATGGTTAGAGTCACAGCCAAATGTAATTGGTTGTTAAAGAATAAATATCTTCTCCAAGACCAACGCAAAGAAAAGGAAGCTCCAGTCACGACCTTGGATGATGAAGTACATCAGTTAAAGACCAGACTCCAAGTCATGGCTCTATTAGCAAGTCCACTGCCAATGGATGATAATACTGACGAATCTCCTGACCAGATTTTAAACTTGGCGAGTTTAGCAGAAGAAGGACGTCTGCCTTGGACGGAGAACACATCTGATCTGAGAGAAGATGTTCCTTGTTACTCTGATGAGATTCGTCCCAATATCGGCCATCTCGTCAGATCAACGGTTGAAATAGAATGCGAGGTTCAGCCAAAACAACCTTACGACCGTCGAGAGAGATTTATCTTTGAGAGATTCCTGGAAGATAGACGAGAAAGCAGAGCTTGGGTTCAAAACCAACTTGAGTATCTCAGAATACATCAGCGTGCTACCGACTTTTGTCCCTTCTGGTATTCCATAACTTTGGCAGATTACTACAGTAATTTTAAAGGACCGATGCCGTTTGACTGCCGTGATGATCTCGGCCCATGGATGCCCCCAACAATTCCTTGTCCATCATTTCACAATGACTTTTTACCTCCACCAATAATTACATCGTGGAAAGAGGAACAACTGCCATGGCTACAACATCTCGATGGTGAATTTGACAACTGCCCTCCGCCATTTCCGCCATATCTACCACTGGCATCTGAAACGTGGACAGAACAACCAGACATGTGGCCACCATCAGCACTAGTACCATCAATGTGTGTGCCACCAATGCCTCGTGACCATTACCCTCCATGGGAGGGTCCTTCATTTCATCATGACTTCTTACCCCCACCCTTAACCTGGGAGAAAGAACAACTGTCATGGCTAGACCATCTCGATTGTGAATTTGAAAACTGCCCTCCGCCATTTCTACCACTCCCATCTGAAACGTGGACAGAATTACCAGACATGTGGCCACCGTCAACACCATTGCCACTAATGTATATGCCACCAATGCCTCGTGATTATTACCCTCCATGTGACATTAAAGCTTGTGACGTCATTGAAGAACCACCTCCTGGGATAATGGTTCCATCATATTCTCATATATCAACTTCTCATTCTCACTCTCCACCGCTTACTGAAGAAGGTGATAAGGTTGTCGGTCCTTTATCTAATACTGCTATAAAGGTCACTTCATGTGAAAGAGAGAATATTAAATTAATGAAATCTGAAATGATAAGCATTGGGGATGAATCACAGCATAACAATACGACTGTCGTAAAGAAACAAATTATTGACGATCCCGCAACTAGCCAAGAGGACAACGACTCCAATCAGGTACTAAGCTGTCAAAATAAAGTTGGGAAGCCGATAAAACGAGTAAGATTTGACTTAAGTAATAATCAAGTCAAGATCGTATGCCGATATCTGATTAGTCGTAATCAAAAAGACATTCAACCAGATGTAAATTATAATGCTAGCTCTTCCGCAAGTAAAGTATGCAGTGACGCAAACATTACCTCAATGAAGCAAAAGAAAGTCGTGGTACCCGCTTTACCGAGTCTTAATGCATCATCTTCTTCTAAGAAAGCAAAAAATCTGACTTCACAAAGAAGAAAGTTTCTGGCAAAATGTAGGAGACATACTGCCGAAAAGAAAGTTACAGATGACCGCAATGACCAAAGTAAATCTGTACCAATAAACGAATGCCACAAAGCTCAGGATGATACCCAGACGTCGCAGGGCACACATACGACTTGTGACGATCTTGACAAGAAGTCAAAGTATGATGAAGATCAACAGATATTGAAAGAGAAGGAAGAAAAATGTCTTGAGAAAAGTGACAAGAAACTCGAAAGTTCCTCTGAGATATCCAGTCCTATCGAAAAGAGTCACACTCGATCAAGATGGAGGAACTCTCTTAAGTCATATCCGGTGACCAGAAAGTCAAAGAAATTCAATTTGAAGAAACAGACGGAATCACAATCTTTTTACAGTATCAACGAAGGAGAGGACCTCACAGCGCAATGTCACAGAGAGACAACAGCTAACAGTGGATCAAATAGTGACGATAGACTCTTAGAAAGTGATCACGTGCATGAGAATGCCAGTCAATATGTTAGCCCAGATTTCGCCGATTACTGGAATCAGAGACCACGTCGTAGGCACAGATCAATTGATTCACCCTCTAGCCTTGCGTGTGAGAGTCGAATGGATGAAGTTTCGTCTGCTACGAATGATAACGATTCTGGTACCGCCCTATGTTGCCTGTTGACCTTTGGAATCATGCTCTGCTTTCTGGTCAAATTTATCTTAATTTTGTGTATGTAAATTACTGTGATACCTATTGACGTGATACTAAATTCATATTTATGAAATGTGGCATAAACTGAAACCACTTAGATGGTGAATATAGCTGATCATTCAAAGACAGTCACTCTGTAAAATATTCGTCTGAATTGCTCACCAAACAATGACGTCATACACAGTAAACTAACGGAATGTGTTCTCTTTTTTTACATCGTTTTTCTTGCCAGAG
This sequence comes from Stichopus chloronotus, assembly GCA_021234535.1. Lineage (NCBI taxonomy): Eukaryota > Metazoa > Echinodermata > Holothuroidea > Aspidochirotida > Stichopodidae > Stichopus > Stichopus chloronotus. The sequence goes on from CM037844.1 coordinate 6,302,941, forward strand.
GATGGACCATTAATTGCAAACGTTCTTTCTTATACCCATAGTCTACACAATGAAACGATATAGATGGAAAAAAGATGCATATTGAGGCTTGTAGAGGTCACCGAAGTACTAAACCTGATTTTTACCTTAATATGCAAAATATTGCAGAGCATGTCTTACCATTCAGTAAATAATTATTGTATGTTCACAGATATTAGCAAGTTCAAACGACTTTTAGAAAACATTTGCAAATTTCAAACTACACAATTCTATAGCCTACTGTCCCATTGCTTAATTAGACGATATTGTATATTAGGGTACATGCTGACAATCATCGAATCAGATTTCACTGAAAACTTCACCTTTGCTTGGACTGTATTCTGTTGTTGTGAAGTACTGAGATGCTTTGCGCAATAGAGATGGCCAGTTCACATCGTGGCCAAGATGGTATCAACTTAGTCAAACGAAATTTCCTCACAAAAAGGGAGAATTTGCAGTGCAAAACTACCGTCTCTTTAATGAGAGAGAGGCTATTTTGTAAACATCCATATGAGTAGGATTTCGATGTGCGAATAATTCAACAGTTTCGCTAGTAGCAACGATTAGCTAATTACTCATTACGATCACAATGTTTTAATGTACGAAATGAAGGCATGCAAACAGACGACAACAGTGTTTAGAAGAATAGTCTTTTCTTGTCCCGTCGGTACATGAGATGCTTAACGTAATTAGTTTGAAAAGAAGTCAGAAAGAAAAGCAAAACATACATTACATCTCACAAAAAATAAAAAGGCGTCTTATACAGTAAATACAACATTATTTGAGGAGATTGCTCGTTGCAGGAGCAATTAATTCAGTAATAGTGATAACAGAAATTACTTCAAATATTTTAAACAATGTGAGACTTCCCCGAATCTTCTAATCTTGTCTTAATTTTGTGTCTGGCAACTTCTCACGTGACAGTGTTCAGTTATTGTTCTATTGTAAGATTGAAGAAAATTATGCCTTCTTCTTTTAGGATAATTACGATGATGGAGACTATTTCTTAAAATTACAGAGATGCCAGGTGACGAGCTGACGTCATTGTTGGCACTCCAAGAGATTTGTTTATTTAACAATTTGAGTTAGATGACAGAAAAATAAAGCCTATTATTTTCGTGTACCGTTTGTGGTAGGGGGGCAAGTGTTTCGCCTCTGAAGACCACAATGGGGAATATGTAGCCATCACAAGAGACTCCTTCATCAGCTCAGAGTTTCCCTCTGTCAAATGGTGGCGCTTTCATTGGCCAGTTAGCTGTTTAGTCTAGGTCGTAAGATGTACTACGAGAAAGGAAATCGGTAATAGTTTACTTTCCACCAGATCTATCGCCAACACTTTACAAAACAAAGAGGTGGAGAGTTTTCACTCTTTCCGACATAATTTCTAATAGTAATGTTGACGATGATACTCACATAGACTAAACGACTAATTTTAGAACTGATCGATGTGGTTTCTCTCTGTCGATCTGATGGCCGATATTTTTATCACAACATCGGCCTAAACCTACATCCTACACCTATATAAAATGATGCAGGGCTCAATATTTTCCCTGTTTTAATAAGAAAAGAATTTCAAAATGTAATGTTTGGTAACATTCTGAACGAAGTGTAGGGTGACTGTATGGAAGATATTGGCATCCTCATTCAATGGAAAAATATACATATCACAAGATGCGGCTACTAATTAACTCAAAATATATATTTCCGACGTTTTCTAGAGGGTTAAAACTGAAAGTAAGATACGGTACATTCTTAAAAGAGTAAACCGAAGTTGTGGGTATTCAGACATTGTAATTATCTTAATGACGTCATTAACTAAGTCCACCATTTTATGTCCTCCACAATTACCGGACAATCTTATCGTAAGAAATCAGTCAGTCAGTCAATCTGTCAGTTTAAAAAAAAAATCGGGAATCCTACGATTTTAACATCCCTCTGACATTTTGGCAAGGATATAGCCTTATGGAAAAATGAAAAAATTGACAAAGTGATTGACTTTGCAATCATTATATTGTTGAGTATCGTGTGATGCGAGATCCTTCATCCATATGAAATGATGAAGATGATGCTAAACATTTTCCCTTATTTAACAAGAAAAGCGTTGCAAAATGAGATGTTTATTGACATTCTGAACGAAGAGAAATTCGAACACACAAGCCTAGAAGATATCGGCATCCGTGTTTAATAGAAAGGCCTTCATATTTCAAGACGACTCTGATTTCATCTCAAAATAAGTATTTCGAAAGTTTTCTACAAAGTAGAAGTTTGTTTAAACATGTCTTACATGACTGTATTGTTCACAGGACCTCAAACTAAAGGTGAGAGATGGTACATTGTTTCAAGAGGCAACAATATTGAGGAAATTATGACATTTTAATGATGTTCATGACGTCATCAACTAAGTTTTAGGCTTCTTCACAATTTTTGCACAAGTTGATTTTGGCCTTATTCTAACATTTTGCTACTAGTATAGCTTTATATAGAATAATAAAAATAGAGACAAATTGATGAAATGTTCGATTATTACCAAAGTCTTCAATGGAGGTCGGAAGTCGATATGAAATAAAGTAGAGTTTGAAATTGTCTCTAATGTAACAAGAAAGATATTTCAAAATAAGATGATTGCTGAAAGTCTTAACAAAAAGGAGGGCGAACGTATGGAAGATATCGGCATCCGTTTTAAATAGAAAAACGTACATATTTCATTTTTATATTATATATTTCAAGTAAATGTGGACTTGGATTCTATTACTTCCTATTACCGGTAATACTAGGGACTTAATTTGAGGGGAGAGGTGGGGGTAATCACCCTTCACCGTCTGAGCGGAGTGGTAACGTACGTACTGTATTAATAATTTTTGGCCAAGAAAAGTTTCTCAGATTTCAGGAAATTTCACTTTTTGAGCGTCGTTAAATACATCCAGATATCGTGTATTTTTAGAACTCGTGTTTCAAAAGCATGTTCTCCCAAAACATAAAGGGAATGACAATTGATATAAATGATTTGTTCATTTTTTTTTTTTTTTTGAAGCCGGAAAGGTTAACAATTTGGGGGGATTTTCTGAGACCTCTGGCCCCCTCCTCTTAGAATCGTTCGTGGAAAAATTAAGGAACTGTGCAATGCCTTTTGTAAAATGTAATTACTTTATAGAATGTGTAAACTACGATAACGGTCGCTCTCTTCACACAATCCACGTTTCCGTTTGTTCGAATATATGACGTTATGAAGTTATGTTCTGTCAAGAACATTATTGCTTCTCACGACATTCTTTGACCGACGATTATTTTAGACATGTTAACTGTATTTCAAGATACATTGTGTCAGATTCATTCACCGGATCCACATCAAGTCTGTGTAATAAATCCATCCTTAACTTTGGAACTTAATCACACCAACGTTAAACAGAAAGTATCAAGATGATAAGTTGACAGACAATTACTGACATTCTTCAAACACCGATACAAATAAGCCGATTTGTCACATTGAGTAACCTATAAAATAGCTTTCACTTTATTTTCAGTTGGCGTTCAACGAAAATACCGTTTCGGCTACATCTTCATTCTTTTGTAGAAAGAATAAGATAGAATCCTGGCATAACAAATAACAAAAGTATCAGCTAAGCGAAATATTAAAGGGAGATTGTGGTTCAGGTTTAAAGGATTTTGTTTTGCAAAGGGTCGTTAACGTCAAATGAGACAAGAATGTTTGGACTCTGGTTTGGGAAGGACTAAGTCCATATATACTAATTGAAAAGAACTTTCCTAACAAGTAGAATGGCTCGACGTGTAAGTTTCCGTTTCTTGTGGAGTCAATCCAAGGTTCGCGTCCAACTCGGCGAATGACATCTTTTACTTTTAGTAAACATTGTTTATTATCTACTACATATATTATTTCAAGTTACTGATATATCAGCTGATGTGGTGGCCATGCGTTATAAGGGGCGGACGAAAGACTCCTGCTCTGCTGGTTGTGTAAATCATGCTAGGGTTCAAGGCACGTCGGGTTCATAATGGCCCGGCGGTGGTATGGTACTTTTTTGTGGCCTAGGATCCCGTGCCATGTCTCCCTTGATGTCGCAAAGGAACCCGGAAGGATACGAGGAGGGTCGGTCAAAGGTCGACCAGAAGCGTACTAGGTGGCGTGAGGTGAATCCATGCAACTCGGCCAGAGGGTTGAAAGATTCTTTGCGTCCGGCATGTGTGCTGCCCATAGTCCACTGAACACGTGGCCCAGTGAGGCGTGTTCTTCTGGGAATGTGCCTACGGGAGCTTATAAAGGCCATCACACAGTTTAGAAGCTCATTGACTTATTTCAAACTTGACAAACGCCATCTGTTACTCATTAGCTGTCTGCAATGTCGCAGTATCTGTTGTATATAGAGACCCGATAGTGAAAATTTCGAAAATTAAAGGTGTAATTTTGTCACCGATAATCTTCTCCTTTATTATTTTATAAATGTCATTAATGTGTCATTAATGTCATTAATGTGTCATTAATGTAATTAGAGTACTGGTAACTCATATTTAAACTCATCGGGTAAACAAATTTGTCTCATAATGTCGAAAACATATAAGGTAAGATGGGGAAATGTGAAACAAACTGTGTAACTGATTTTTGGTTGACAATGCTTCATATTTGGCAAACACAAACTGCTTGTCAGCAATCATTCAAGAACACTGACACTGAATAGCAGTAAGGTTATTTGAAAGTGACCATGTTAAAATTTTGAACGCCTTGTAAATTGTACATTATACGTTTGGATCGCCAAGTGGTAAATAAGTCACCCCCATGATGTTAATACAAGCAGCTCAAGAGTGGAACACAACGCTGATAGAAAAATCACATCGTCAGCCTCCATGAATACCATCATCAATTCAAAGAGATCAGTTAAAAGTAACTCATCTTGTAACCGTTTAACTGCAAAGTTATTAGTTGTCACTCCATGCTTCTCTATTTTGTTATTGAGTTATCTCTTTTATCCAACTGACATTGTTTGGGAATTCCAGTTACAAATGGCTTCACTAAGTATTACGTAATAGCTTATGGGCCTAATAAAATGTTTGCACGCGTTCAGACATACCTAAAATTGTCTTGGTATGAGGATGCTATATTCTTTACGTTGAAAATTCTTGGACTATTCTTTTGTCAAAACCGCTAAAGGTGTTAAACACTTAAAGACCCTTGCTCAGTTGTTATTTTAGTCGTTTTCCTGTCACGTCAAATACACTCCCTGTAAACTTTATATCTTTATAAAAACAACTTAACACATTTCTACGATGGGTTCTGGTTGTGTTTGTCGGTGAGTTTGAGTGGACGTTTGCATCTGCAGCGCGGTCTCGCAAAAGACATTTTATTCTTAAATTTTCGTAAATAAGAAATGTGAAGAAGAAGAAGAAAAACTGCAGGCTCATGAGGTGACTGTATCTCTTAATTTTCAGCATTTAAGAGATGAGAAAAATTATTCCAATGATTTCAAGATTCATGGATTAAAAATTAAAAATAAACATCATGAATATTTATCAAATTGTCGTTCTTTTGAAATTTGTCAATTTTAACGTAATTCGGACAATTTTATTTTCAATTGAGTATAGCCTTATGGTTTAATAACATTACAGACAAATTAATACAATAGAGCGTTACAAATGATACACAGTTGAAAATTGTCTCTAATCAAACAAGAAAAACATTGTTTTCCAAAATGACATGTTTGTGACATTGTTAACGAAGAAGAAGGTAGTCGCTTGGAAAATATATATAAACGAACATATTTCAAGTCGCCTGTCTTTTCAGCTAAAAGTAATAACTTTTCACGTTTTCTGCACGAACTTTATTGACATGTTGCTTTGGGCCGAAAAGATTGTTACGAGACGATATTTAATGCTAAAAGTAAAGTATGGTACCTCGTTTTATTTTCATAAGGGTGTAGACATGAGTTTTTTTTTGGGGGGGGGGGGGTTTGTTGTTGTTTTTTTGAGAATAGAAAAAAATTGATCATTGAATTCATGATTCACCTTTTCGATCACAACGTTCTGCATAGTGTAAATCGATATCCTTTATAGATATAAAATAATACACAGCACAAAACTATCTCTAATTTAATTAAAATAAGAAAAAAAACATATGAATGAAGAGAATCACTAGTGTAGCAAAGATGTGGCCTCACTACAAATACTTTTCAGGACGCCTTTAATTTGATGACAATGATTTTTGACGTTTTCTACAAGGCACATGTGTACTAAAACGTTACTTTCAAGAAGGTTGTTAAAGAATGTTAGTTGAGTTTGGCATAAATCAGACATTTGTTAAGACCATAGCCTTATGGATTAATAGGAATAGAGGCAAAGTAATGAATTTTTCTATTATCATAAGATTCTTCCATATAGCGCACACTGAGATTCTTGATCAGTATTAAATGATATACAGCAAAAAAAAGTCTCTAATGAAATTAGAATAGCGTTTAAGAATGACACGTTCTTGAACATCGAAAGTATGGAAGATATCGGAATGCACATTAAATAGAAAAAACTTACATATTTCAGACAACAGACGTTTCGATCGAAGAAAACTACGAACGTATGGAAAAGATCGCCATCCTTATGCAATAGAAAACATGCATTTTAATACTGATCTGATTTCATTTCAAAATAAGGCTAGAGCCTGATGGAATATAAAATAGAGACAATGTACAATTCTTCTATACAATTCTTCTGTACAATTCTTCTATATTGCATACATCAACATCCTTTTTCATTCCATATAGCATAACATTCAGCTCGAAGTTGTCTCTTATCAAACAAGAAAACTTAAAAAGGACATGTTTTCGACATTCTGAAGGACGAGCCCTGCGAACGTATGGAAGATATCGGCATCCTTATTAAAAAAGAACACATCATTTTACAACTGTTTTAATTTCATCTCAAAATAATTATTTTTCACGTTTTTCTAGAAGGCAGAAAAAAGTAATGGGGCAAAGTTTCTCCAACACAAGTACTGGGTTGTGGTGAAAACATGAGGTCACCCCTTCTCTTCCTCGCCAGCATCCCCCTGAAAAACGAAGTTTCGTGCCCCTGTGAAATAAGTCTTGGACCTCTTTTTTTTCCATCGCCGCTTTTCCATAAGGTCTACAATATTGGCTTTCCTGCCAAAGCATGACGAGCTCTCTTCATTGCGGTGATTTTGTCTTAGTAGCTCGTTCTCCTAGCTTGTCTAATTTTTCCTAATCAAAGCAGCGAGTCTCCTTCGATTCACTGCTATAACAATAGAGCAGACTTATGCAAGTTCTGCTACCACAGACCAATCACAGTCGATTTGAACTTCGTCACTGTTAACGAATTTGGTCAGTGAGGCTCTAATATCTAACATTACTTGTATATATGTGTTCTTTGCAGTTCCAACACCGACAAAATACAAATGCAAAGTAAAAGTACAATCACACATTATTAATTAATTTTGTTTTGTTTCGTCCTTCTTTTTAATTCTGTGTCAGACAAGGTCGCAATTTTTTTCCGCACCAAATAATTCCATGATAGTAAATTTCATGTCTGTACGTCTGACACATACCTTGATGAGGAGATAGACATACAGTGGTAATACAGTTTTGCAACAATTTCTCTTTTTCATTCAATTTCTATTACTTATATTTTGAGTAAGACCATCCGTTTCCCATAGTAGTAAGTTGTAACTCACCCAAAAGATTTCCTTTACCCCGACAGGGGTCCCTCAAAAGTATGGAACATCCTAAGGGGTCTTGGAATGAAGAAAGCGTTGAGAATCTAGACACTAGACCATGGGCGCCGATCGAGCTAGTGCGATAGCGGGACTCTATATTTTAAAAGAGAGTCAACTTTTGACGACAAGTTTTGATAAACCATATGAAACTCACACACTGAAGAAGTCTTCAAATTCAAGGGGAAATTAGAAATATAATTATGATGTAAACATGTTTCGGGAAATGGTCACTGAATTCCAGAACATTTCAAGATGCCCATGTGAAATGTAGAAACTCTGGTTCCAATGCGAATCGCTGATAAATATACTGAACCTTCTTCATTCTTAATAATATTGAAGGCTCTGCATGTCTACAGTTTCATGCAAATCGTGAAAACGGAGGTAAGAACGTACTTTTACCGTACGTCACACCGGCTATAGTTCGTAAAACCGATGAAGGAGTGACCACTATCCTACACACCAAACCCAAAGAAAGGGAACCACCGCTAGCTTTCAAACTGACATACACACCCCATATCAAAACCCAGCACCTAAAAGATGCCAATTCTAAAGCACTGGAATTTAATATCAGAGCACCTCTGTCATTCAAGCTGTTTTCGAACGAACCGATTCCTGCCTATGAAAGGGTCACAAATCTAAAAGATTTGCTTGTCAAATCAAGGTTTCAAAGAAGGATCGTTCGACTCTCAGGACGAACATCTGTTAAAGTCGCTCATAGCTTCGCTCATAGCTTATACTCTCTCAACTAGCCTTTTCAAGACTCTTCTCACAGTAAAAATATTACGACAAATTTGCGAATATGTAACACATTAGCAGGCGTATTTGTGGTGGCGCTCCTCCACAATTCAGTGAGGTATGAGAGCAGAAACCGGTCCAGTTGGTCATAAGAATCACTAGCCTGTCATATTACTATTAAAAAGTACGTCAAGTCTACTACTTAAAAATACGTCAATTTAAAATGTTGAAAATGTTTCACCACAGGAACATGCTACAGGCTTTGTTTTACCCGGGCGTTTTCCCTAAAAGTTTCCAATCGGGTCTGCGTCGTTTCGTTGCATTAGGTAGTGTTCATCCACCTAACCCCAATTTTCCCAATTTTTATTTTCCAAAAATGATAGATAAATATAATTAATAATTTTAGATAAAAGTAGATAATCTGTCAACCTACCAGAGGCCGAGGACGCCAGGATGTTGCGACACCTGCGCTTTGAATTATGTTAAGAATGAATAGTGGAAATTGTACGTCACTTTTGTGAGAATGAAATTTGAAAAAGCGAATATGAATTTCTTTTAAGTATTTGCTACCGTGTTAGGATCGAAATCTATACTAAAAGCACTCTTCATCCACAAAGTTTAAGAAAATATCTTCCATATATTCCCTGACGCTATAAAATTGAACCAGATTAACATCATTTTTTTCCTGACTGTATTGAAAGATCAAAATTTGACACGGGATTACATACTTGCTATCTGAAATTCTTACTGGTTGTTGCAAAACAATACGAGGATCATGTCATATAACTACTTAATGGATAACTAAGGTATCCGTAGACACATCGTGTTTTTTTTTATTTGTCAAAAAAATGTGATTTCGTCACCTATGATGTCGAAACATTAGGATAAAATTTTGCAACGACTTCATTGATACTATAACCTAACGAAATCTGAGATAAATGTCAATTGTACATTATTCCATCTGATCGAGAAATTTCAGTATAGATTTTTCGCATATTTTCACGGTAGGACCCTCTGTTCAAGACCAATTGAGAGCTATAACATTAGGTCCAATGTACCGCCATCTGGATCTCGAAACCCTTTTGCCAGAGCTGTGACTAAGGATATTTTCTACGGTATCCTCTAATGGACTATACTATATACTGCAGTCAGTCTATTTTGACTGACTTCGTGGTAATAATCTCATTTTATATTTTATACTCCTATATTTTGGAATCATCCATCTAACCAATGATATCAAAATATCATTGTAATCGACAACTTAAGAAACAATACGTTACGTTAATTAGATCGAAATATATATATGACAGCACATTCCAAGATACGTTAAGAAAATAATCTCTTGAATATAATAATTATGATCACGTGAGAAAGATTCCTCTGCAGTTTCACAAAGTAACTTCAAGATTATACATTTCCATTCTATTTAGAGAAAAATCTAATTTGATTTTCCCCTCCCCCCCCCCCGCATAATACCGATTTTCATTATTTTAAAGAAGTTACACTTTTGTAGTAGTACGATAAGTTACGTAATGTGACAAGAAAGTGATTTTTGACTTATACGGTGGTTGTGTTAATAAGATGAAATTATTTGGATGACAAATTTAAGTGAGCTCCCTTGTCGTTTTCGTATTTCAGCAGTTTTGTGATGTACGTTCGTTGAAATAAACAGAGAACGTAAACAATTCAGTGAGTCACCGTTTCACCTCAGAGTACATATTTATACCACTATTCGTCATGTGCTGCATGATTTTTTATAATTTCAAATTTTCATGTTCTTTCGAGAAATTATAACAAATGTAATGTGTTTGTTTTCCTCTAACAGAAAAACTCTGTTTGCTCTACCTGCATTGAACTCGACAAGGCTTTTCTTACTTTGGTACATCAAAGAACGCCAAGACACGCCTATCGAAACTGAAAGAGGAACACATAGCACAAGGAGAGTGAGTGTTATTAAACTTAATTTTATCAACGTTATTTTTATATGGTCGTCATTATCTATGGGTCTAAGTTGTTTAGTTGGCGTGCTAGCTGTTCATGCTTTATGTAAGAGTGTATGCATCTAAATTTTCGTCGTTTGCTCCTAAAGAACTGTTTTTAGATCTATTTTTTTATGTTGTCGGTAAGTAAATGCCATGTGTTCACGGAGGGTCCTAGTGATGGGGATGTGAAGGTTCCAAATTCCGGCTGGATGTTCGTTTCCAATTGAGGTCACACCATCGCGACAGTTTCGAAAAGTACCAATAGCTCACTAGGGGGATTTGAAAATTTTACAAGAAATGTTTGCAGTCTTCACAAAAAAGGTTTCTTGGGAAGGGGAAAACTGAATAACGGCATGACTGTCTAAGAGGAGCGCCATCATTCGTTCGTTCCCTCGGAGCGTACACGAATATTTTGGCTTTCCATCCTCAGGTGGCCGGAAACGACACTTCTCGGGTCTACTCGAGCTGCCTGTACCCAGCCTAAATGTAGGGATATCATGTCTGCAATTAATGTAAAAGAAATCGATCGATGACCAACGGTAATACCTAAAAGTTGGAGTTTAGATCATGATACAAGAATCATAAAGAATTATGCGTCCCCTTTATTTATTTATTTTTTTTGAGTAATAGGCAAACATTGTTGGGCTGAACATATAAGCGTGGGGTGCCTGGAAATTTGACGGCAGACATTTTGCCTAAATAGTGTGGCGCATAGCGTGCAGCAAGGGGCTATTGCAAACAACCAGCTGGTCGAAGACGGCGTCTTTGCAGTGTTCGAGATTGCTTGTACGTACACCCAGCCTTAAAAATAGAGATATCGAATGTCATATATAATATCAAATATTCGCTATTTGAATGACAGCGTATACAAATGAAAATACTGTCATAGAATTGCTAGCAAAACATTTGTCAAGTAGTAAAATCTATTACTGTTATTTCCATCTTTTTGAACATGTTTACACAATTAAATGAATAGATATGTGAACAGATTAAAAGGGATTATAGGCAGTGACATTTCAACAAACAAAGTAAAAATCCCGTCGTAAAAGAGCGCATCTATTACAGTCATTTTCTTTACCATAGAAGTAATAGTTTCAGAGAAGTTGTTTTGTACTCTCTGGCGATTACAGTTTTTACTTTGTTTACTATCATCTATGATTGCATAACAAAATAGAGTAGCTCTTCTACTTTAATAACTTTAACTTTAGTACATAACTTTTATACAAAAAATGCATTTTGGTAGGCGAGGGAAGCGTGAGATATCTCATGGTTGACGGGGGAGTGGGGGGGGGGGGTTGTGGGAGGAAGTGTCCCCATATCCCCTGTTAAGAATTTGTTTCTTACTAGGTAACCCTATGAGCAATTTTTTGCAATATTTGGCGTCTTTTGAAGTCATAAAATGTTCTAGACTAAAATATGAAAAATTACAACTTGTACTTCATATTTTCCGACTATCGTCTTTCGTAAACTGAAACACTGGAATTTTCAGTTCTGTTCAAGATTTACTAAGAAAAGATTCGATTTCTTGCTGACTTTAAACACCATTTGGTGAAATATTTGTCATTTTTAATCAATGTTTTGGAAATATAACGCACAATCTCGTTGTCACAGTCTATTAGTTTTCGTTAATTTTTTTCAATGCCTTCTTTTAAAAGTTAGCGATAGCCGGACAAGGCAAACCACGTGGCGTAACCTTTCCGGGCTTATACCAGGAATGTCGTAGCGGTGCACTTGGAAGATATTACCAGCAGGCCGTACATAGGGACAGTGCTGAATGTGGACAAGGATACCTTCACTCTCGAACGGCTAAGGGAATCTTGGAATAAGGAATAGAAGCCGAGGAGAAATATTTTTGGACGAAACATCAGGATTTAAACATGCAGACATATTACCTTTTACTTCCGTGCTATTGAATGGATTTGAATTAACACCTAAAGGAAAAGCAACAGAGTCCACAGTCGAAAATCTCCTCTGTCGAAAAGTTTGTACCCATAGTTAGACGTGTAAATTCAATTAACAATACCTAGTATGTTGTTTTTTTTTTTCATTTTGAGTGTATACGATAATGGTATCCTTTGGCCTTGACGCAGAGTTAGATATGCAAATTTCGTTACATACTGTCCGACAGTTTTGGACAGTACGAATACCTTGTTAGAGGCAGAATTTCATAAAGGATAGTGAGCATTCTCCACTATAGGGACACTATCAGGCACGATGGAAAATAAAATTAATAAAGGGGGGGTGGGAAGGCGGGCTGCGTAACCCTATCACAGTATAAACGGAGCGCCACTATTGGTTGGCACGGAGCATACAAGAGAAGGTTTGGCTCTCCAAACACTCGAGATGGCCTGAAACCGCTCTTCCTGGGTATGTGATACGGCTAGCCTAGCATCTATTGTACATTTGTATACTTTTATATCACTTGATCCATTTTACAACATTTTTTGGCTTCTGAGGACCGCCTTTTTTCACCGACTCCTAAAATAAATTTCACACTGAGGACTCCACTGACCCCATATGGGATGTCTCCAGCTCCTCAATTTTTGTGAGAAAAAGCAGTTTATTAAAAAATGCTAATACGTATGAGATGGGATGCGATGATACAAGTATCGTAATGAATTACGCATTTACCTTATTTCTCGGAGCACTTGGCAAATATTTTGGGGCTGGACATATCTTTTCCCCGATTTCTTCACCGCTACTTTTTTCCAACATTCTTTATTATTCTTGCTGCAAGTCTTGATGAGTGTATAACAAATTAGAGCTAGTTTTTATGCTGCTAACCTTTGTAAATAAGAGCCACCTTGACTGAAAAAATGGTGGTATGCAAAGGTATTTTGATATTTCGATGAAAGCATAAGTTACTGGCTTGGGGGAGGGATTTTGAACTTTTTTCCATAGAAGTCATTTTTTATATAATCCAAGAAGGTTTAATACCACAATTCTTAATTTCTCGGAATAACATTTCTTTTAAAGAAACTTTCAACTCCGATGCAGGTAACCTTAGAAACCTCTGGGGCAATATTTTGCATCTGGTGCAATCACATAGGGTTTTCACAGAATTTCAAACACGTTATTTCATCAAAAATGTGTGACTGACGCAAATTTAAAGATGCAATAAGCACTTGAACATGGAAAAAGAAAGAAAAAAGTGCATTACCTTACCGCTGTTACGTGACATTTTGTAATCAAGCGGAACCTGGACATTTTTTTTCTTTGCTAGAGCTGTCTTCCCTCAAACAATATCTTAAATTATGAAGAAGGTAGTGTGTAGTGGGGTCTGACTCCCTGTAGCAAAAAATATGCTCTTTTATTTACTCTTATATATCACTAGACTGTCTTTTTTCAAGTCTAATGTAACTGATGCCAAACGCTACCTGTAAATGATCTGAGCTTCCTGTGCTCTTTTCTTGTTGAGATGCCGTACAATAACGCATGCGCAGTACTCTGCTTCAAGGTCATGATTCCAGAATCGTGCATGTGCGGTCGCGCGTGAGTTCGGAGCTATAGTCTCTTAAGCCCGGGTCACACTAGGGCGATTCAACACCCGATCCAATTTCAACTAAATTTGTACAATTTGAATTGCCGTTTACATTAATGAACGCAAAATGACCCGAGCTTTACGAATAGAGCACATGCCGACGCTCTTCTTACGAGGAACAAACATGCGCGCGTATTGCTACACCAGTGTATAAGTCTTTAAAGCTTCGCGCACTGAACGCGCATAGATTTGTGACGTACAGTTAATACGTAATAATTGAAAACTCCCATTGAAATGTTCCCTTGGAGATAACAAACTTCAGTTTGTATCCACAAACCCGACCTAACAGATCTCTACAGAGTTTCTCAAAGTTTTTGGAAATATTTCCACAATCATCAAAAGTTATTTCATAAAATCATGGACATGCCATCCAATGCATCTGAAAGGTGAGTTATACGAGACAATACAAGTAATACAGTTTTCCAATGAAAAGTTTGTATATCTTCTGACGGGGTGCTGAAACAAAATCTAATCATTAAGTCTTTGCACTGAAACCATACATTGGAATAATTAATAAAGTCCTTAGGTAATGCATGAGCAATGTAAATTGGAACCATACCTAACCATAACTAGGCACGTTATTAACATTATCCCATATCCCGTACATAAAAATTTGACTTTTATGTCAATTTAACGCATTAGTAAAATATCGCATATGATCATGTCCTCTTTAGACAATATATTTTCAAAACACGGTGTTCTGGTTTTGTTACGTGTGATAGAGGTATCCTATGTAATATTAGGAGGTTGTAGGGAGACAAGGGGTTGAGGAGTGAAATAGTTTTACCGTTGGCATGCTGATTGTAAATAATGTTTATAATGTTAGTAAATAATATACTATTACGTGATAAAAGTTCATCCAAAATTTTCGTATCAAAAAGGTGTTCTGTTCACTGTTGTGCAAATTACTGAAATGAGTAAATTACATATTGAGAAGAGATTTAGTCGGCGTCACAAGTATATTACGTCAAACATTGGTGTTGGCAAATTCTAACGATTATTTTGCCAAGTTGGGTAATTTGTGTACATTCATAGGCACGTTCTAGGTACGTGTTGATGAAATTATAATGAATACGAAAAACAACGTTGATCCATCCCTATCTTCATTTATTTATTTCTAATTCTGTCGACACTACCGCTGCATATTTATATCACATCGTCATGTGGTAAATGAAACATTATTTTTCATTCTTATTCTTCTCCAGATTACATTCTGGCTATTTGGATGGCCTCATCGGTGTCAATGACTATCTGACAGACACCCAACAAAACCGACTACGTCATTCTTTGACCATTAGGACAGAACCAATCGAGCAAGGACGTCAACACCAGTCCCCTCGAAGTACGGAGACCCCGAAACACCAGGTCTCCCACTGGAACAAAAAGGGTGCATATCATAATGGTGATATCAAGAAAGGAAGGACGCAAGAGTTACCAGTTCCTGCACAGATCTGGCTTAGCGCCATCGACCACCACCGATTCGATTACTGCGATGATGAATCCGATGACGAGAGCGACACAGATTCAGTAATTGATACGTCAGAATGTGACGATATTACTGGAGTTAACGCCAAATCCATCGGCGATATGGTTAGAGTCACAGCCAAATGTAATTGGTTGTTAAAGAATAAATATCATCTGCAAGACCAACAGAAAGAAGAGGAAGCTCCAGTCACGACCTTGGAGGATGAAGTATATCAATTAAAGACCAGACTCCAAGTCATGGCTCTATTAGCAAGTCCACTATCAATGAATGATAATACTGACGAATATCCTGACCAGGTTTCAAATTTGGCTAGTTTAGCTGAAGAAGGAGGACTGCCCTGGACGGAGAGCACATCTGACCTGAGAGAAAAAGTTCCTTGTTACTCTGATGAGATTCGGCCCAACATCAGCCATCTCGTCAGATCAACGGTTGAAATAGAATGCGATGTTCAGCCAAAACAACCTTACGACTGTCGAAAGAGATTTATCTTCGAGAGATTCCTGGAAGATAGACGAGAAAGCAGAGCTTGGGTTCAAAAACAACTTGAATATCTTAGAATGCATCAGCGTGCTACCGATTTTTGTCCCTTCTGGCCTCCCATAACTTTCGAAGATTACTACAGTTATTTTAAAGGACCGATGCCGTTTGACTGCCGTGACGACCTTGGCCCATGGATGCCTCCAACAATTCCTTGTCCTTCATTTCATCATGACTTCTTATCACCACCCATAAGGACATCATTGGAAGAGGAACAACTGCCATGGTTAGACAACCTTGATGGGGGATTTGAAAACTGGCCTCCGCCATTTCCGCCATTTCTACCACTCCCACCTGAAACGTGGACAGAACAACCAGACATGTGGCCACCGTCAACACCATTGCCAATGTATATGCCACCAATGTCTCGTGATCATTACCCTCCATGTGACATTAAAGGTTGTGACGTCAGTGAAGAACCGCCTCTTGGAATCATGGTTCCATCATATTCTCATTTATCAACTTCTTTTCACCCTCCACCGCTTACCGAAGAAGGTGACAAGGCTGCCGGTCCTCTACCTAATGTTGCTATAAAGGTCACTTCATGTGAAAGAGAGAATAGTAAATTAATGAAATCTGAAATGATAAACATTAGCGATGAATCACAGCATAACAATACGACTGTCGTAAAGAAACAAATTATTGATGATCAGGCAACAGACAGGTTAATACTAGCGACTAGCCAAGAGGACAATGTCTCCAAGCAGGCATTAAGCTGTCAAAATAAAGGTGGGAAGCAGAGGAAACGAGTTAGATTTGACTTAAGTAAGAATCAAGTCCAGAACGTGAGCCGATATCTCATTGGTCGTAATCAAAAAGATATTCAACCTGCTGTAAATGATAACGATAGTTCTCCAGCAAACGATCCAGGTAAAGTATGCAGTGACGCAAACATTACCTCAATGAAGCACACGAAAGACGTGGCACCCGCTTCTCCAAGTCTGCTTTTCAATAAGCCATCTTCTTCTAAGATGGCAAAAAATCTGACTTCACAAAAAAGAAAGTTTCTGGCAAAATGTAGGAGACATACTGCCGAAAAGAAAGTTACAGATGACCGCAATGACCAAAGTAAATCTGTGCCAATAAACGAATGCCATAAAGTTCAGGATAATACCCAGACATCGCAGGGCACACATACGACTTGTGACGATCTTGACAAGAAGTCAAAGTATGATGAAGATCAACAGATATTGAAAGAGAAGGAAGAAAAATGTCTTGAGAAATGTGACAAGAAACTCGAAAGTTCCTCTGAGATATCCAGTCCTATCGAAAAGAGTCACACTCGATCAAGATGGAGGAACTCTCTTAAGTCATATCCCGTAGCCAAAAAGTCAAAGAAATTCAATTTGAAGAAACAGACGGAATCACAAACTTGTTGCAGATTTAACGAAGGTGAGGGCCCCTCTGAGCAATGTCACAGAGAGAAATCAGCTAACAGTGGATCAAAAAGTGACGATGGACTCGTCACATATGATCACGTGCATGAGAAAGACAGTCCATATGTAAGCCCAGATCTCGCCGATTATTGGAATCAGAGACCATGTCGTAGGAACAGATCAATCGATTCACCCTCTAGCCTTGCGTGTGAGAGTCGAATGGATGAAGTTTCGTCTGCTAAGAATGACAACGATTCTGGTACCGCCCTGTGTTGCCTTTTGACCTTTGGAGTCATTCTCTGCTTTCTGGTCAAATTTATCTTAATATTGTGCTTGTAAATAACCCTGACAGCCGCTGGCGTGGTGTATCTTATGAAATGTGGCTTTAAACTGAGATCATTTTAATGATGAACAGCTTATCGTTCACAGACAGTCACTCTGCTAAAATATTTGTCTGAATTGCTCACCAAATAATGACGTTATGAACAAGGAAGAAACAGAGTCCTCTTCTCTTTTTCCTTTTGTTTTTGCATTCTTGTTACTGGCTAGATGATGGACCATTACTTGCAAACGCTTTCTCCTGTACCCATAGTCAGCATACTAAAACTGTTGAGACATACCTGAAGTAATCAGAGTAGGTATGCAAACAAAAGAAAACAGTACCGAGAAAAAGTTTAAAACTTTATTCGTTATGTCCTAACCCAGGCCCGTATGCAGCTTTTTTCAGTGGGGGGGGTTCGATTTTACCACAAGTGGAACATTTTCCCGATAACAATGACCAACAACTTAAAACTCATTATATATGTTGCTACCGTAGGCCTACTATCATAGGCTGAGCGAAACTCCAGATCTTGTGGGGGGTTGGACGAACCCCCTGAACCCCCTTGGATACGGGCCTGTAACCCATTTTCGCCTTTATGAAAGCATTAGCTCATTGCAATTACGTTGTTAAAATGTGAGTGTAACAAAACCTACTTTATAAGGTAATCAGAGTAGGTATGCAAACAAAAGAAAACAGAACCGAGAAGAAGTTTGAAACTTTATTCGTCTTGTCCTAACCCATTTTCGTTTTTATGAAAGCATTAGTTCATTACGATTACGTTGCTATGGTGTAAGTTTAGCAAAACTTAATTTATAAAGTAATCAGAGTAGGTATGCAAACAAAAGAAAACAGTACCAAGAAGAAGTTTGAAACTTTATTCGTCTTGTCTTAACCTTAGATTTTTACCGTTTACTCAACTAGTTTGAAAAGAAACGCGACAAATAAAGAGAGGAAAGAAACATATAAACCATCTAATCACAAACAAAGCAAACGGGCTTTTCATACAGTAAGCACAACGTTAAAAATGCAAAGGACTCGTTGCAAGAACAATAATAAATAGTAGGGATAGCATTAGTTTCTTCCAATGCTTTTATACAGTGTGAGGCACTAGCGAATCTGATAATCTAGTCTTTATTTTGTTTCTATAGTCAGTTCAAGAAGGTAGTGTAAGATTGGAGAAGATTATACTTTCTCTTTTTAGGATGGTCACGATGATGATTACTACTCCTGAAAATTAAGGAGATGCCAGGTGACCAGCTGACGTCATCGTTGGTGTCAAAGTAGGAAAAAAAATGTACAACCATGCAAACCTGTATGACTGCAGCAACCACCTTCGCCGCAGTAACCACTTTACAGACGTTCCTTTCACCACGTTTGTTTCAGGGATAGTCCGCTTTAGTCTCAATTTTCAGACCACTACGTTTGTTTCAGTGTAGGTCATAGATGAAATTATAGGTTTATTAAGTACTTGTTGTAAGTTTGTTTAACAGTTTGATTGAGACGATGGAAAAATCGAGCCCTCCTTTTGTACGTTTGGAAAACTAGTGTTTCGCCCCTTAATAACCACAATGCTGTATGTGTAGCCGTTACAGGCTATTCCTTCACAAACAGATCTTTAATCTTGATTTTTTTTGGGGGGGGGGGGCAAATGGTAGCACTTTCTTTAGCCAGTCGACTGTTTACTCTAGGTAGTAGCATGTACCATGGAAGATTAAATGAATACAGCTAAACTTACACATCATCTACTTTCAACACATTCCAAAATCTCTTACAAATCTCATAGGGGTTTTCTGTCTCGGTAGTTTAGATAGTGTGCAACTGGCAAACATATTTTTCTTTCGTGATACATTACACCACACCCCCTACTCATCCTTATTCTGTACTTTCTCCTAAAATCCAGTACAAACATACCTAACCCACGTACAAGCTTGTCTGTTTATACTTTCCTACTTACCTGTCCACTTTCTCTCCTCAACCGTTATTCAAATAATTCTCTGTTTGACCCCAGTTTTAAAGGCCAGACCTCTCTCTCCCTCTGTCTACTTATGCTGTGATCACCATATTTTTCTTCCGTTTTTTGTTTCCAGTTTATGAAAGGAAAATCAAGTTTTCATTTTACTGGGGCTAATCTCCAAACTTACTCTTTGAGTGTGATAAAATGTTTTCATGAATATGGAATCCTATCTCAATAAATGGAATGGTATGAGCAATCATATTGAATCGACGCTACATTTTGTCATTGTACATTTTTGTCTTACTAACCTGTGAGTAATTTTAGTTAAAGGCTGTGTGACATGAAAATGACATTTTGGAGTATTGGATGCATTCACCATTAAAAGTATTAAAATAGCCACAAGTTCCATCAAAATCCATCAAAGATTGAACAATTACAGGCAAATTATTGTCTTACAGTTGTATCATGAAGAAACATTGGAAGTATGCAAATTTGTGACGTGAAGAGATGGACTCCTTTGATATGTTCTATGTTAATCCTTTGTTTATGTAACCTTTATTTCAAGGACATTTAAGAATTTTATATGCCCCGATGGTTTCGTTTTGGAAGCTTGTACTTTCTTCCTTGGAAATATCGATATCACTTACCAATGTGAAACTCAGTAATTAAGTAATTAAACAGCAAAATATAGAGGCTTAACAAAATACTGACACTGTGCAACACTCTGCTTTGCATTTTTCTCAAACGTTGAAGAGCCATACCTCAAAAACCCTCAGTAAAAGATGTAAACAAAATTCCACTTTTTCACTCAGCGTTTTACTTTGCAGTCTCTGAATGACGGGTGCTGTTATTATTTTTTTGGGGGGGGGGGGAAGAGGTCACACGACCTTTAAAACTAATGAATCTGGCATTCATTACCAAGTTATATACTGCCCTCTATTACAGTCGCGTTGTTTCTTTTCCAATATACGTCCCCCTAGAGCAACCAACGTGAAAGACTTTTGTCGCCAAACCAATGGCGACGGAATCGGAAGGAAGGGGGAGACTTTGGCGACTAAGTCCACAATGACAAAAAGGTGGTAAATGTATGTCTACCCCTCCCCTATGTTTCCCAAGTCTCCCACAATTATGAAAGAGAAAGCATCATTTATTATGATTTTTATATCCTCTCAACCCATCTTATATGTGTTATCATTTTCCATTGATGATTTTTTTTGCTCATTAAATGAGAAAGTGCTGGTGTGAGATGTGAATGCAGCTTAGAGCACCCAGAAGTGCTGTTTCCGGGAATCTGGGAGGTGCTTGAAAAGACCAAACTATTTCCAGCAAGTCATATAGTGCTACACTTAGATAGTCCTGTCAGAACTCAGCCCACTCCCCTAACATTTTTCGTCCCTCCACTCCTGCTGCAAACATCTCAGTGCAGTAGTATTAATATTATAAGAACCTTTCCGATTTTACTACTACCAGCCTTCGCGTTCTTGCACGCGTTATCAACGTGATCTGTCATACGTAATGAGAGATACATGATAACACCCTAAAATGGCTTGCAAGTGATGAGGTGTAAATTACCGTGTTTTCGATTCTGATGTTGGGTCTCCAATCATTTCATATATAAGGAAATAAATTAGATTAACTCTGTTTACTTGTCATTACGGGCTAGCCAGGTACCGGTACCACTGTGCCATGATCGGAATCACTACTGTAGCCACGGTCATATCTTTAGGGGGAGGAGATGAAGCTAATGGTCCGATTTTTTTTCTACTGAGTGACGACGCCGTCCGAGAGTTTTGGACAGTACAAATACCTTATCACATGATTCAGAATTTCATTCACGAAGGGGTACAGTTTTCACTAAAAGGGCGTTATCAGGTAAAAAAAGAGGGGATGAGTGACGACATTACTACCTATAGCGGGGAATTAATGAGGAAAATATCAGTCCACCGAAAATGGTGACAATACTTTTAATCCAGAATATTCTCACCTATTAAATCACATTCGCTCGTTCGGTGGCAGGAGGTTAAACTTGAAAAACTTTTAAAGTTCGGCGCGATCAATGATCTTGCTGTCGCCTGCATATACTATGTAAAGGAAGCTCTACCATCGGTTGGCGCGAAGCGAACACAAAAACGTTTGGTAATAACATGTCACACATCAATGGAAATCGCATTTTCGAGACCACTTTTCCTGCTTATCTTGCGACCCACCACACCCCTTACAAACAAAAGTAGCTGAAATACATTTTCAGCTAAATTTGTCTCTGGATGTCGGGCAACACTCAGGTGGCATATGTTATCCATATTCCACAGAATGTATACCACGGAAAAATTGTTTCTTGTTGATATTGGGGGAATCACGATTTATGGAGTACTGCATGTCTGATGTAATAGCACTTGTCTAGTGTCTATCATAAATTTCTTTACTTCTTCCGTCAACTATATCTCTTAATTCATTTCTACGAACGTTTTTGGCTTTTGTGGGCCTTTGTGGACCATCTACGCATGACCACCCGGACTCCTAGATCAATTTCACTGACACTCTAGAGGTCAGCTGCTTCAGGAACACGATTCTAAGATGCATGAATGTGGTGTTCATGGTGAAGAAATCTGTAAAACAATGGTGATACACACCGTATAAGGTGGTGGGAGCTATTAAGGTCATGTAATAATCATAATCAATTACACATTGAAGCACTTGGCACATATTTCGGGGTTGGACATACGTTCCGCCTCCCACTTTTTGTAAAGAGGGCCCTAAGCATCCCATGTACCCTCCATTAGATCTGTCCATATTGAATAAATGTATGTATTTTACTTATAAAGTCCAAAAATGGTCAACAAATTAAATACGAACAGTCTCATTGATATTGGGGTGGCTTCAGGGAATTTAATAGGTGGAGCAAATCATGAGACGTGTGATCACCAGCCTAGGGGAGGGGTGTAAGAGGAATGTTCCCCTACCCTTTCGAGAATTTTTGCAACTTTCATGTAACCATAGACAAAACCTTCGCACTATTTTGCATCTTTTGAAGTCACATTTGTTTTCTGAGAAACTCTAGCTTGAAGAAAAGATTCTCCAACATTTGTACTTTATTCTTACTGCAATTGTCGATAAATGTATAGCTTTTGTAAATGACAGCCTTGTATCTTGATAGAACGAAATACTGGCATAAAATGGTAGTTTGATATTTGGATGAAAGCATAACTTGCCTAGTCTTGGATAGGGGAATGGGTGTCACCTTTAAGAATTTTTTCAACTGCCATATAACCCCAACAGAATTCTGGTGCAATATTTGGCGGCTATTGAACTCAAATATCTTTCAAAAAATTCGTAATTTCCAGAAAAGTTTATTCAACTGTTTTTACTTTCTACTTACTTTTTCTTAAGAAATTTTCAACAACCAGTTAGCCTATTCACAAAATCTGATGCAATATTTTGCATCTATTGCAATCACATTTGTTTCCCACGAAATTGTAATTCCAGAAAAGTTGTTCCAACAAATGTAACTTTCTGGTTGTTACAGTTTTTTACGTAGTTTGGTACAACGGTTGCCTAACAAAACAGGGCTTGTTCTTCAAGTTCAATCGATAGCGTTTGCTAATAATAGCCACGTTGATGAGAAAAAAGGCAAACCATAGTATTTTGATAGATGCGTTAAAAGCATGATATGAGTAGTGCATGGTCTGTATGGGAAAGTTGAGAGGAAGGGGTGTCCCTTTACAATTCTGGAGAAATATATCACCTACTTAGTAAAATACTATGCAGGCTAGTGGCAAATTTGGCGTCTTTTAAAGTCATAAAATGTGTTAGACTGATAGACTGAACTATGAGAAATTCAAGTGGTATTTCATATTTTAATTGTTCAATTACAATTTAAAGCAACATTTGGCATCTTCTGATGTCCTACAACGTACTAGACTGAGATATTAAAAATTCCAATCGGTGTTTCCAATTTTTCGACAATTGTCGGTCTCCTAACTTAGTCCCGACGACCCGGGTTGGAATCAACATTAGAAGCTTCGTTCCAGTAGATCAACACTACAAACTTCCCCCAAATTTGCTCAGTAGACTGTGAGACGAAGGTCAAAATTCCATTCCTGTCTCACGTTACGTATTCCACCTTTAGGGACAAGTGAAAACCAACTTATGCTGTCGGTTTTTAGGTACCTCATTAAAAAACAAAAAGGATTCCCTAAAATTTCCAGCACAATAAAGGAAAATTCTCAGGTTATTTGAAGAGCGCCCTCTTTTTCTTGATGGCCGTTACAGACTATAATGCGTATATTATGCACCAGCAAGATAAGTTACTGCAGCATATTTTCCAATCACTTTAATGTTACGAGCACAACTGCTTACAGGACAATGCTCAACATGTATTTTTTTCAACTCTTTTCTCCTTTTTCTTTACTTTGATTGAGCTGGTTTGGTACAACGTTTATCAAAATAGAAACCCCAATTCTGACCTAAGTTAGTAAGTTTTCCAAATTTAGGAATCTATATAATACAAAAAGGGGAACATACCACATACATTACGCTTCACCCCAAATGGAAAACAAAGAATCATTTGCCGAAACGTATGTGAATCCGTTCATTATCCGAACTAGACCATTTCTTTAAATTAACCACTCCTGTTATCGGCGACCTCATAAGAGGTCATCATTATGAAAATCAATGTGTACCCAACATACTTGCTGGTTACCTACGTTCAATTATATGAAAATACAGGCAAACATTGTTACTGAAGAAAATTTCTTACAAAACAGGGAAGTTTTCGTTTTTAATGAACAAAAGCATATCTCAATAGTATATTTCATATGAAAGTCAGTTATGGATTTGACAATAAATACATCTAAAAAATGAAAAAGACATATCTATTTCAAGGTGGTGTGGGAAATCTGTGACGTCACATAGACACAACTACTTTGATGTGCTTAGTAGTATCGTACTTGTCTTAATAGACAATGGGATAATATAAGAGATGTGGCCTTAATTTCCGCAACATTTTTAGGTCAATCTTTATACAAACGAACTCAAATTTCAAGATGAAATGAGAAACTCAATGTGAAAAAAAAAACAAAGAGAAGAAGTAACTTGCAGTTGCTATGTGGCTTTGTGTAATCAAGAGAAACCTGGCATTGTCTTTTCTTTCTTTCTTCTTTTTTTTTTTTTTGCCAGAGTTGTCTTCCCTCAAACAACCTTATCTTGAGTTATTGAGAAGAACAAATAATGTTGTGGTATTTGACTGCGTGCAGGAGAAAATATGTTCTTGATTTATTTGCTCTTACATCATCACTAGACTATTTTCCAAGTCTGATTTAAGTTATGCCAATACTACGTTTAAATGAATTGTATGTGGTACGTTCTTGTTGAGATACATATAACAACGCATGCGCTGTGCTGCTTCAAATCCTTGCATGATTCCAGAACCGTATAATGCATTGCGTGAGTTCTGAGTCCCTTACGTATACAACATCTATCCGAGCTCAGCTTCCAGGGCCGGGAACTAGCGAATGCGCTCATGCCCACACAGTGTATGTCTTCCACTGCGTCTTCAAAGATCGCTTCATGGGCACGCGTCGATTTGTGACCTACTGTTAATACGTAATAATTGGAAATTTCCATTGAAATGTTCCCTTGGAGATGACAAACCTCAGTTTGTATCTACAAGCACGACTTAACAGATCTCTACAGAGTTTCTCAAAGTTTTTTGGAAATATTTCCGCAACCAATCAAAAGCTATTTCATAAAACATGGACATGTCATTAAATGCATTTGAAAGGTGAGTAATACAAAACAATACCAGTAATACATTAATCTAAAAGGAACGTTTCGAGGTCTTCTGATAGCGTACTTAAACAAACTCTTATCATTGATAAAGTCATTACGTAATGTATGAGCAATATCCATTGGGACCATACCTTGCCTAGTTATTAACTTCATCCCATATTTCGTAAACAAAAGTGTGAGGTCAATCTCAATTAATTTATTGTGAAGTATTACAGTAACATCAGGCATATGATCATGTCCTTTTTAAAAATACATATTTCCAAGTACATGTTCGGGTTTTGTTACGTGTGCCAGAGATATCCTATGTAATATCTGCCGGTTGTCGTGGGAGCGGGGTAGGGGAATGGAATAGTTGGACCCTTTTCATGGTACTGGTAAATAGCGTATTCTGCTGTTACAGCTTATCTATATCCAATAGAAGTATAATAAAGTTTGGCTATTGTGTGGTAAAAGTTCATCCAAAATTTGATATCGAAATCTGCTCTGTACACTATCGTTCAGATTGCTGAGATGGGTAAATTAGTTTGGTAATAGGCTTAGTACGTCATCAATATATTGCGTCATACATCGGTGGTGGCAAGTTTTAACGATTATTTTGCCACATTGGGAAAATTGTGCACAGTTAGAAACAAACTTTGCTTTTTTGAAATTTACAGTGAAGAATAAACACGAACATTGATCCATCCCTATCTGTATTTATTCATGTATTAGTGTCGAAATTATTAAAACATATTTATATAATATCAGCATGTCGTAAATAGAACATCTTTTATTCTTCTCCAGATTTTCTGCGAATTTGGATGTCCTCATCGGTGTCAATGACTATCTGACAGACACCCAACAAAACCGACTACGTCATTCTTTGACTATTCGGGCAGAACCAATCGAGCAAGGACGTCAACACCAGTCCCCTCGAAGTACGGAGACCCCGAAACACCAGGTCTCCCACTGGAACAAAAATGGTGCATATCATAATGGTGATATCAAGAAAGGAAGGACGCAAGAGTTACCAGTTCCTGCACAAATTTCGCTTAGCGCCATCGACGACCACCAATTCGATTACTGCGATGATGAATCCGATGACGAGAGCGACACAGATTCAGTAATTGATACGTCAGAATGTGACGATATTACTGGAGTTAACGCCAAATCCATCGGCGATATGGTTAGAGTCACAGCCAAATGTAATTGGTTGTTAAAGAATAAATATGTTCTCCAAGACCAACGCAAAGAAAAGGAAGCTCCAGTCACGACCTTGGATGATGAAGTACATCAATTAAAGACCAGACTCCAAGTCATGGCTCTATTAGCAAGTCCACTACCAATGGATGATAATACTGACGAGTATCCTGACCAGATTTCAAGTTTGGCTAGTTTAGCAGAGGAAGGAGGACTGTCCTGGATGGAGAACACATCTGACCTGAGAGAAGATGTTCCTTGTTACTCTGATGAGATTCGGCCCAACATCAGCCATCTCGTCAGATCAACGGTTGAAATAGAATGCGAGGTTCAGCCAAAACAACCTTACGACTGTCGAAAGAGATTTATCTTCGAGAGATTCCTGGAAAATACACGAGAAAGCAGAGCTTGGGTTCAAAAACAACTTGAATATCTTAGAATGCATCAGCGTGCTACCGATTTTTGTCCCTTTTGGCCTTCCATAACTTTCGAAGATTACTACAGTAATTTTAAAGGACCGATGCCGTTTGACTGCCGTGATGATCTCGGCCCATGGATACCTCCAACAATTCCTTGTCCTTCATTTCATCATGACTTGTTACCACCACCCATATTGACATCATGGGAAGAAGAACAACTGCCATGGCTAGAACATCTTGATGGGGAATTTGAAAACTGCCCTCCGCCATTTCCACCACTCCCATCTGAAACGTGGACAGAACAACCAGAAATGTGGCCACCGTCAGCGCTATGTGTGCCACCAATGCCTCGTGATCATTACCCTCCATGTGAGGGTCCTTCATTTCATCATGACTTCTTACCGCCACCCATAACCTGGGAGGACAAACAACTGCCATAGCTACAACATCTCAATGGTGAATTTGAAAACTGCCCTTTGCCATTTCTACCACTTCCATCTGAAATGTGGACAGAATTACCAGACATGTGGCCAACGTCATCACCATTGCCACTAATGTATATGCCACCAATGCCTCGTGATCATTACCCTCCATGTGACATTAAAGTTTGTGACGTCATTCAAGAACCAGCTCTTGGAATCATGGTTCCATCTAATTCTTATTTATCAACTTCTTATTCTCACCCTACACCGCTTACCGGAGAAGGTGATAAGGCTGCTAGTCCTCTATCTAATACTGCTATTAAGGGCACTTCACGTGAAAGAGAGAATAGTAAATTAATGAAATCTGAAATGATAAACATTAGCAATGAATCACAGCATACTAATACGACTGTTGTAAAGAAACAAATTATTGAGGATCACGCGACAGACAGGTTAATACTAGCGGTTAGCCATAAGGACAACGACGTCTCCAATCAGGTATTAAGCTGTCAAAATAAAGTTGGGAAGCCGATAAAACGAGTTAGATTTGACTTAAGTAAGAATCAAGTCAAAATCGTTAGCCGATATCTGATTGGTCGTAATCAAAAAGACATTCAACCTGCTGTAAATGATAATGATAGCTCTTCTGCAAACGATCGAAGTAAAGTATGCAGTGACGCAAACATTAACTCAGTGAAGCAAAAGAAAGACGTGGCACCCGCTTCTCCAAGTCTGCTTTTCAATAAGCCATCTTCTTCTAAGATGGCAAAAAATCTGACATCACAAAAGAGAAAGTTCCTGGCGAAATGTAGGAAACGTACTGCCGAAAAGAAAGTTGAAGATGACCGCAATGACCAAAGTAAATCCGTATCAATGAACGAATGCCACAAAGTTCAGGATAATACCCAGACATCGCAGGTCACACATACGACTTGTGACGATCTTGACAAGAAGTCAAAGTATGATGAAGATCTACAGATATTGAAAGATAAGGGAGAAAGATGTCTTGAGGGATGTGACAAAAAACTCGAAAGTTCCTCTGAGATATCCAGTCCTATCGAAAAGAGTCACACTCGATCAAGATGGACGAACTCTCTTAAGTCATATCCCGTAACCAGAAAGTCAAAGAAATTCAATTTGAAGAAACAGACGGAATCACAAATTTGTTACGGTATTAACGAAGGTGAGGGCCCCTCAGAGCAATGTCACAGAGAGAAATCAGCTAACAGTGGATCAAATAGTGACGATGAACTCTTCAAACGTGGGCAGGTGCATGAGAAAGACAATCACTATGTTAGCCCAGATCTCGCCGATTACTGGAATCAGAGACCACGTCGTAGGAACAGATCAATTGATTCACCCTCTAGCCTTGCGTGTGAGAGTCGAATGGATGAAGTTTCGTCTGCTAAGAATGGTAACGATCATTCTGGTACCACCCTGTGTTGTCTGTTGACCTTTGGAATCATTCTCTGCTTTCTGATCAAATTTATCCTGATTCTGTGCTTGTAAATAAGCGTGACAGTCGCTGGCAAAATACTAGTTTTCATATTTTAAGGAATGTGGCATATGACTGAAACCAATGTAAAGTTGAACACCTTATCATTCACAGACATTCAAATTGACATTCCGTAAAATATGTATGTATATACATTTGATCACCAAAGAATGACGTCATCAACAGTGAAGTAACGGAGTCTGTTTTTTCTTTTATACATCTTTTTATTTTGTCAGAGGATTGATCATTATTTACAAACGTTAAACTCCTATACCAATCGCACACATAACAAAACACGGACCGTTGAGGCGCATCGTAAATGGATGTCTATATGTAAGCTTTTGAAGACTGAAAAATACCAAAATTAAAATACAAAATGTTATTACTGATTTTGACAACAAAAGCAACTTGAAAATATTGCTGAGAATATTTTACAGTTACAGATGAATAAACGTTGACTGTTCACAGTGGACCTATGCGGCAGCTATCAGCAACCTTAAAGCGTTTTCCTAAGAAATTGACAAATTTTAATTTTCTGGACCATCAACAACTGGACAAAGCCACCAGCCATCGGATTTCACTGCGACATTCATCGAATCAAAGTTTACTGAAATTTTCACCTTTGGTCACCACGGTATCCTTTTGTTGTGCAGTACTTGATCAACCAGATCAAAACAAAAATATCCGAATAAGTCCTCACAGTGAAATGTATGGAATGAAGTACAAATTATCAAAACCGTACGGTGTCGAATAGGGTTGACCGGTATATAAAGCGTGGCCCAGTGGCATAGCTAAGATGGGGGAAACGCCCTCCCGGTACTAAACAATGAAAAAATCAGAGCTTCACCCATTGGAACACCATTGGGGGTACCGCATTTGGGGATGGATGGTCTAATCCCCTCCTCATCAAAACCACACTGCATTTGTGCGTTCTGATTTTAGTACTTAGTTACATTTATTTATGGTTATAAAGTTGCAGTTTTTTCATTACTACATTATCAGTATTTTTGACTACATTATCGGTTAATTTGTTTCTTCGTTGTCGGCTCGTATCACATTATCGGGTTTTTTTACAACACCATTGGTTCGTTTTACATTATCGGTTGATTTTGTTTTTACATTATCGTTTGGTTTTACATTATCGATTGCAACACAGCCCAATTCCCACCAATTTAAATAAACCATGCTCATGGGGTGATCACACCTTCGTTGAGCTACATTTTCCTCAATCAGTGAAGGGTTTCCAAAGGCAAAATATACATAGGAACTCTAATGGTACTAAGTGTGACTTGTAATGTTGGGCACCCGGTCCCCTTTAAAGGAACCCTAGATCCACCCCTGGATTGACGTTTTCCTCATTTATTGAGAAATTCATAACATGATATCGATGTTTCGAGGCTGGTAAATGGCAGAATTAAGGGGCACAGGAAGTGACGTCCTGCTGGGGGCAGTTGTAAAGCCAAAAAATTGCTTGTACGCTTCACGCCAAACGATGGTTGCTGATTAGATAATTCCGTTGGCTTTGGCCCTTATATCAACCACCATTACCTGCTGAAAATCCTGGACAATAATTCATCGCTTATAAAGTATCAATTTCTAAAGAGTCAGTTTAAATCTGGCATCAAAAGTAAACACCAATTTGCATTTAGTCCACCTTACTAAAGCAAACGTTTACATAGTGGACCATTTGACAATTCAACACCAACAAAAGTTGGTGTTTAACTTCAAGTTAAACATCACTCCTACCGCGGTGCTGAAATGCCAAATGAGGAATGGATACCTTTTGCAACATTTGATGCTATTGAATTGAATACATCTTCATTGAATTATATATATTCTTCCTAATTTTAACGGATGATGTGTAATTTTTCTTTTTTAATTTCATTTTCTCAGTTTCAGCAGAACTCTATCTGGCGTCAATATACCTCGCGGTTTGGATATTTTGTTTACCTGGGGCTACATGCACAATGGCGCTATATTTGATTCTAGAATTCAGAATTAAATCAGAGACACGTAAAACTAAATTCGACATATTCAAATCAGAATTAGAGATATCCAAAATTCATTTAGGCATATCAATAAACACAACTGTATATGTTAAGCATAGACCTAAGTGCGTATACAAACGATATTTAATTCCGTCAATATATATATGTAGTACCACCAATCAGAGAAATACGTATTTGGATTCAACTATATGGAAAAATACTTCGGAGACAAAAACACAAAAAATGGCAAATATCACTTGGAACAATCCAAAAGGCCAAACAGCCATCCACCTCTTAAAAAAAAAGAAAGAAACGAAATTGAAAAATTGGGCTTAAAAAGGTCAAACTGTACTTGTGTACTTGTTTTTAAAATTTGCACTGACTGCAATAGCGTCGCCATATTTGGTTGCACATTTTTAACTGGTGACATCACATGGTTACTTAAATCAATGCAACTGTTGAACATAAAAAGTTAGTTAATAACATGTACCTCGGTGTTGAAAACCAAAACAAAAAACGATTTTTCTTTAAAAAGTTAAAAAGCAAAACCTCTTTTGAAAAAACTTTTTGCGTTCCCTTTTTAAAATGGTTGTAATATTTAAAAAGCAAATCTTTGTTTTTGTTTTATTTCCTTGTAAAATTTTCAGAACAAATTCTTGTTTTTTTGTTTGTTAACATTTTTAAACAAGAAAGAAATTTTTGTTGTTCGTTTTTATTTTAATTTTTGTAAATCTTTTTACAGCAAAAAGCAATTTTTTGTTTTCAGTTTTAAATTTTTATTTATCTTGACTGCATTTCTATATTTTTTCACTTTTCCTTTAGTGTTCCATTAGTGTTCTTCTTTTCCTTTTTTTTATTTGTTGTTGTCGTTTTTTTTTCCCTTCTGCCGGCATTATCATTCAGAGAACATATACGTCTGTTATCATTTTTGAGAGAGCGCCATCATACAAGGCTGTTGCTATAGTGCAGCGTCTGCTGTGCAGGCTGGGCTAGGTGCGGCATGGCATGCAAGAATGAGAACTAGAAACGAGGTAGCCGCCTATAGCGCGATGATAGGACACTCCAGGTTCTGTAGTGCTATGTGTTCGATCTGTTATGAATATACGTGAAAGTGCCCAACGGGAAGGTGGGAGATGTTGATGCAGACAATTTAGTGCAACTTGTCAAGCCTGGACGTTTGTCTCTCTGACTTGTTCAGCGAAAAACCTGAACGTGCCACAAACACCATGGCGGCAGACAGACCATCAATCAAGTTCGGTCGAACGTCCGTGCGTTCTGTCATCAACGCGGTTAGGCTAATACTAAGTTAAAGTAATAGTAACAGTACGTAACACATTCATATGTACGGTGTGTTATAGCAGTCAACAGTTACAACAAATTACAAAACGTTAGGGCTGTCGTTACCTAACATTAGGCCTACCTATGAGAGATTTTTTACTGTAAGATATGATCAGAAGGTAGTTATATGTGTATTTCCAGCCAGGGAATGAGTCACTGTCAGGCTGTTAGGGACTGGACTTCCAAGCTATAACCTATAGTGGCTTTAACTATGAATCGATATACATTACATGCTGCCTGCAGAATTCTTGTAAAATCAATTGCAACCCTGGAATAGCATTTGGGGAAAACTTATGTGAATAATGTGAAATTTTGATTCCAAACTTTTACAGTAGAAATAGAAAAGGCTAATATTGTTAAACCTCAGTTACTGCTATCACCACTCTCAAGAAGTTGTAGTGATTCAATTTTGCCACATCACATGGTATATCGTCAAGGACCCGAATTTGACGCATATGTCTTGTTTAACTATCCTAACACTTATCATTCCATATCACCGTAGCAACGCACTAGCCTACACTTTCGAATGTCAGAATCAGAGCTCACCTTGTTTGCCAATTAATCCATTTGAGGTATGATTTAAACCGGAATTTATTATAAAACTTACAATATATCGACTATTTTTCTTCTGTTTTGGCCTTTAATGAATTTCAAAGTGAGTGTTGTTCATTGATGAATATTTCCAGGTCTGGCTAGGGAAGCTGCTTCAATCAGCTGTTGTCGTCTGTTCACCAAAGTGTTGTGTACATTTTCATATAACGTTAGGCTATATGACGTGACAAATTTCTTTGCAGTTCTGGTTTAATTACATGTGCGTCAATAACGGTGACAAAGTAGAAGTTGAAGAATAAAAACACTCCTCGTTTATTATGATATAACTGCAGAATTTTTCGATCATTTCTCACATATTTTACATCAACTTGAAGAGAAAGAAGTGGAGATTATTTTGGTAACAATCAATACGGATTTTGGTTAACTGGTAAAGTCAGTGTTCATTAAAACTTGTTAAGTGTGGCAAATACGAGCCCTCCATGCTACAGTATAGGCTAGCTAGTAGGTGTACCTTGAGTAGATCAGTGCTTTGAGTCAATCAATGCATTTTAAACTCCAGTGAGGCGGTAGGAACGCAAAGGAGTTCCAAGGTAAGCACCACCTACATCATATTTACTTCGAGCAACATCAAAAACAAGTATTTGCTGTGTTATTTTTTATTTCCTTGGAAAATTTTACTCACAGTCAAATTTTTAAGTTTCAGCAATGTTGCTGACTATCATGTTTGAAATGGTACCAAGATATTGACCAGAATGTCTTTGGTAAAACTCTCATTCAACATTTGGATAGAAGAGACAATATTTTTATCATCTCATGTATTTATTTGATCATAAGCAGCATTTGGATAGATCTTATTCTGACGTGATCGACTCAAGGTTTCATCATATGCTTAGTGGTATATACGGCCACCTTAAGTTCAAGACCTACAGTATTTTCAAGTAATTACTAATTTTAACACAAGCAAAGGTATTAGAATGGTAACAACAAACGTATGAATACTTCTTTCAAGTTCAATAGTAATGTTGTCATATTTTTAGGATTAGAACGTTTGTTAGGTGATCGACTCATAGTACCCCCATGCTATTAGCATACAGAAAAGTACACTTCAAGTATAGAGAGGAAGCCATTGACGGACTGCAAGGGCCTGTCAAGTGCACCTAACCTAACATTCACAAATTACAACTTTTGAAAGCTTAGGTTACACTGATTGACATAGTGGAGCATGCCACCATTTTTGTCATTTCCACACTAAGTCAGCGGCAGGCACACTCGATGGGTACCTTGGAGAAAGCTAACACAAGGATTTATCCAACCAGGAGAAACTGGATAACACTCCTACCTTCTTGCCACCGGAAGGAGAACCTAAAACCTTGGTGCACCCTACCCTGCCAAGGTTGCAAATATGTCTTCAGCAGAGGGTAGGGGGTATGACCCTCCTTGTATCACCTTACATTATTTACAGTTACTTTATAGGTTGTCGTAAAGAAGGCAGAATAATTTCACCTTCGGTGACACAATTGTTCGTTGCAATGAAAATATATTCATTTGAGACAATACTGATTGGTTAGAAAACATTCCGACTTTTGTAGGTGGAATTGTCGCAAAAAAACTGGAATGATATTTTTCCTTAATAGCACATTCAACGGTCACCCTTATACCAATATTTGAATTGAGATGGGGATTTCACACTGAATATGTCAGCTGCATAGGATCTCAGGAGGGCATTTGGACATTCAAAAAGGCGAGTAATCACAAAGCCCCTTGATTTTCAGGCCTCTGGTTTGTGTGAAGTTTTGCAGTATGTGAAGTTTGGTGTATATACTATACAAGGAGGCCTACATCAGGTATCTCCCTATCCTTTAAAAGATCATAGAAAATTGTGATTTCCCTCAGCAGAAAGCAGCACTAAGCCTAGCCTACAGTCAATTGAATTTACCGTAAGGACCACTTGGTGTCACTGAAGTGTTTAGATATGTATCCTCAAGGCATTCAGACTGGTGCTGGTAACTGGAGTGGCAGCACCAGGATTTTAGATTTGAGAGGCAAATGGAGGTCAAAAGAAATTGTTGTGGGGCAAAAAATTTTGGGTGTAGTGTGAAATCGTGTGTGGTGCTAACCCACTTACAGAGTGGGGTCCAGGGACCCGTTTTAGGACCCCTGGCTGGGTCCATTGGAAAAGTCCAGGTGAGATCCAGGGGACGAAGCCCACGGAAGCTGTGAGGTCTTAAGATCTGGGTGACAAATAATCTCCAAAGATAGGTACATTTTGTTCAAAATGCATCATTAAATGCAAAGTTTCCAAATGATTCCTTCAATTCTGGTATTCCTCTAATTTGAGAACATGAAAATGTAAATGGGTCCAGCTCTGAGGTTTTAGTCTCTATCTCTGAGTGAAAAATCAGGTTTCAGGATAGTAATACTTCAAACATGAAAACTTATAACCCCTGGTGTAGTCCAGAATCAATTTGCCTGCTGGGAGCTCAGCCTGAAGAGGGAAAGAAAAGACTCAGGAAGCTCTGAGACTTTAGTGTACCTCTGGTTGAGAAATTAATTTGTCTCTTGGACTTTCTAAAACAGAGTGGTCA
The DNA here is from genome assembly GCA_021234535.1 of Stichopus chloronotus. Taxonomy (NCBI): domain Eukaryota; kingdom Metazoa; phylum Echinodermata; class Holothuroidea; order Aspidochirotida; family Stichopodidae; genus Stichopus; species Stichopus chloronotus. The sequence continues at coordinate 6,338,386 of CM037844.1, forward strand.
ATGCAAAATTATGAACATAAACGTGGAATGGACCTATGCATGTGTGTATTTGTCAGGTCACTTCAACTGAGTGGGGGGGAGGCAACTGGGAGGAAAGGTTCTGCTGGGGGGAGGGGATTCTGCCTTGCTGCCTCCCTCCGTGCCATCACTGCTGGTATAAACCCTGAACACAAGACTACTGAAGTTGTTGTTTCAGTGTTTGTGGTGCTGTTGAAAGATGGACAACTGTGAGCCACTGATTTTTTTTCAGAATTTCTGCATTTCGAGCATGAAATGTTCATTTGAAGTAAATTTAACCATTGTAATCACTGATTTGTAGACTCCTTGCAATAATTTTGACACAGGTATCCCATAGAGAACTCTTCAACTAATCTTTATCATACCAGGTGTCAGGTCACCAAATTCATGGATATTCTGTAATCAATTGCAAGAAAAAATGGTTTCTTTGTCAAATTCAGTTAACAGATGATCTGACCTTTGTTGCTATTTTTGTCTGCACAGATTTAAAACTTACCGTAAAGAGATGGTCATGCAAAGTGAAAATCTCAAATGATTAATCGCATGTAGGGTCAAGGCAAGACCTGCCCGCAAAAAAGCCTAATAATAATCCTAGTCGTGAAGTTCAAATGCTGTCAGCAATCTATAAAAATGAATTAGCATTCTCCTGTTGTTCAACTTTCAACTTGTTGTTCAAAATCTTTCAATTGACAAACCAATGAAGATGCTGCTTAAAGGGTTTTAATGGTAGTCTTTGGTAATAATTAATGCCAGATAGCATGCTGTTTCCTTCTGGACATTGCTAAAGAAGAAAAATAAACACTTGCTGGAAATTTTCGAGGAGAACCTCCGATGTACACTCAACTTAAACAAGACTGCTGATGTCAACATGACACTGACTGGGGTGCAGTGAGGCTGAAGATAACTGGTGAACTGTAACAACAAGCACTGATCAGTAGAGCGAGTCACATACATACAATACACTGTCATCATAGGGATAAAGTATCACCAAGGTTAACAAAAGCTAATAAAGTCAAGGGCACAAGCAACAGAGGTAGAAAACAGTAATCCCCCAATGAACAACTACTTTGAACTTAGTTCCTGTGCATACTCCTAGACCAAGGGAACAAAGCTGATTGTTTGCATATTTAACTTTGATTTGTCAATGGGGCCAGTAGGGCCTTACAGCCTATGTTGTTATTGATAGTATTAAGTGCATCTGTCATGCAACAAGCACAGAGTGTAATAAGACATGGCCATATGCATGTTTCTTAAAGGTTGGAGGAAATTTGATTGGGAAATTAAATTTGACAAACTACGAAAAAGTCATATCAATCTGATTTTAATCATTGGAACCAGATTTTAATCATTCAAATCAGTTTTTTTACCCCCCCCCCACCCTTTGTATGTCTCACAATTCACTTATATGCTGGTCCCACAAACCCCGACTTGCCCGGGTAACCAATTAAAAGCAAGGTCAACTGACTCTTTTGAGCGTGGGAACAGTGGCTAGGGCTTGGCTGGGTCAGGGTTTCTCAATCCTCCTTGGAAAGTGGCTGTGGTGCCAAGAGTAGTCACTGGTATTTCCCCTGTGCCATGATCACTGTGCCCCTCCCAGCTCCCTATAGGCAAAAAAAGTCTTCAGTGATGCCACTGACTGAAGCCAAGTTCGTGGTTAAAGAGTTGATTAAAGAGTTACATCATCATATTTTGCTATTACTGACAGTGGGAATGAGTCTGAAGTGGTTGAAGGGTCTAAAAATTGTTGAGAGCACCTGAGTACCGTGATTGACACGAAGCACACAGGGAGAATTTTTTTATATCAACTTGCGCCTCTCAGATTGCAGGAAAAGACATTTCTCAGTCTGTGTGGCCTTGAGAGGTTCAGCTAAGATTGTATTCTTGATGTTTTAGGCCATGGGGTTTAGAAATTTACACTCCTGTGTATGAATGTTGTAGAATGGGCGATAAGAGAATTTCATACAGCAGGTGTGTATAGTTCATGAATATGATAGGAAGTGCTCGAGTTGTGATGATGTTTCTTTTATTGTCCCTCTGTAGTATATCCCTACTTGTCAAACTCTCTCTCCTAGATCTTAGCTCTATTTTCAAAAGTGGATGAGTTCTTGAATGGAGAGCTCCAACCTTCTTATTAGTAATCTCCATCTCATATTTCAGTGGTCAAAGGTCACTGACAGCTGAACAGAATACTCCTTAGGGAACTGTTTAGAATGTTGTTAGTACTGTAAGCTTAGATTTTTTACTTCCAAGGTGGGTAACTGTGTCACATACCATGAAGTGATTTCAGTGTTTACTTCCATCACCAGGTCTGATTTTTCATGACACAATGTGGGTCAGGACGTCCCAGTGGATCGTCGTCTAAAATACCAGTCTTTACAGAAAAGCATGTATATTGTGTGTACATGCTTGCAGAAAGGAGATGCCCTTTCCAAATCCCTCCTTACCTTTAAAAGTTGCTGTTTTTCTTTCTTTGCTTTCCAAGATGTAAGTCCTTAAGACTTATTATCAGCTAGAGTAGTGATTGCATTGTGAGCACTGGTAGCAGTTAGAGCGGCACACTTTATTTTAAGAAATTCATGTAGTATTTTGTGTATATATACATTACATTGCAGGTTGCTTGTGCAGTACATCCGGACATGGATAAGATCTGTGAGGTCAAAAATATTCCAAGTTCAAATTCACTCTTCTGAATGAAGGGCCCCACTTGTGTTTGGGAGGAAATATTTATTTCTTATGGTAGTGCTTGATATAATTCAATGAGTGAAAATTCATAGTGCTTTTTTCAGTAATGTAGTGTTAATATAATATGTTGTGCACCAAGCCATATTTCCTTCAAGTTGGTGTGTCATAGGTAAATATTATATGTAAATATATTTTAAATACGAGAAGTGCATAATAGCAGACACATTGTGTTCTAGTTGGATGCAGGCCCATAGCCAGACTAATTTGGGGTGGGGGGGGCAGGTCAATGTTGGAGTTTTCCAGTCTGTGGAGGGTCCAAGGAGAGGAGTTACTATATATATATATATATATATATATATATATATATATAAGATATAAGAGTCTTCTTTGAAAATATTGGCTTTTTTGAAGGGGTCTACATTTTATTTTACCCTTTACCAACATGAGCCAATTGATATGGAGAATATGCTTCACAGAGGCTGGAAAATTGCATCTAAGTACATCTAAAATTCAAATTTTCTTGGGAGAGGACTCCTAAAGCCCCGCCATGGCTTTGTGCCTTCTATGCTTGCTAGGGGGCCATTGGCCAACAGTGCACCCCTCCCCGCCCCTCTCCTGTTCTCAGAATTCTGGATCTGCACCTGATAACCCCATTTACAGTAACTTCCTGCAGTTAGGATTGGAAGATTCATGGATTGATCTTACAGTAGGAATGTACACACTCACAGGCTGTTTTTCCTATTGCAACATCTGTTCAGTACTTGCCAAAGAATATGGAACAGTTTTTAACATATTGTCATGCAAATTAATTCCTTTCAATTTACATATGGTGAATCCCTCCAGGGGCCAAAAGCAAAAAAATAAAAAATAGTCAGGTTTAACATGTTTTGGGTATAGTTATTGTTTCTGTGACACACTGGTTCTTGTGTGATAATATTGATTGAATATGATAGTGTGATTGAGCTTAGTACTTTAACACAACTAACAGCATGCACGATGGATTTCGATCTACTTGAGCAATTTGTCACCTGGTCTGAGAGGTTTATGATATGTATACATCCAGATCTTTTTGTATCTGTTATCATATACAACGACAATCTCCAAGGGCAAGTTGTCGGCTACTTTGCGGTTGGATACATTGATTACAAGGTCTATGGAGTATGATAAATGTCTTAAGACATTCCAATAAACTCTTGTGTCATTACATCTTTCTTTTTTTTCAGGAACCAAACCTCATACAATTCAGGAACCTAAATATGACGGGTAAGAGGAATCCCATCATGATTTTACGATTTAATTGTCAAACTTTTTGCTCAGAAGTATATCATTTTTAAAGTGCATTAAGAATTGTAGTGAATACAATTTAGGTTGTCTTTAAAGTTTCTGTGTATATAACAAATCTTTGAACACCAAAGGACTTTTTTTGGCAGAAATAATTGACAGAATGATCTCCTAATACACAGAAAGAACATTAAGACCTAAATTTAACTTTCGTAAAGAATTAGAACCCCAAAATTAGGAAAAATAGATTTTGTGTTGTGTTAAATTTCTTTCGATTAAGTCCTAGAGAATGTTATCTGTTACGTCAGTGTCAACTACTTTGTAACGATTAATATGTTGATGGACAGACAGATATACTCGAACGTCAAATGTGATTCTTTGGGCCTATCTACGTACAAAGTTATTGTGACCTGGAAAAGTCATGAAATTGTATTGTCACTTTCTACAATCTTGGACAAAATTGTTGGGACACTTTGTCGTATGTTGCAAATATAATACTGAATTTTAGGTGAGGGGATAACATGAAACCCCGCGCCCCTTCCCAATGTTGCGCTATAGAAGTGAATGTACCCTTTGAACAGCAATCCTTTAGCCAACATTGAACGGGGGCGCGGGGTGTCCCAAGGTATTTTGTCCAAGATTGTCTGAGTTTTTTGGGACCAATTTTGGAGCGAAATTTCGAAAGAAAATTGAACATTTTTGGACAAGGTGCATCATAAAAATTAGTTAGCGGGGCCTATGCGTCTGGGGATTTTCAAATGAAAGTATTCTGAATTTCGACTATGAACATAACAAGTTTAATTTTAATTTGGGGGGTTTATTTGTATATGTTTTGTTGGAAAGGAGTGATCATGAATGAATAGATCGTTTCATGGTTTTGTATGCGGACAGAAATACTTTCGTTTAGAAATAACATTGATGGGCAGCTGTTGCATTGCATTGCAACAGGATTGTTACTGCAATTGTAGAATGCAGGTAGGAATCCCAGTTACAATACATTCTGAAGTAGCTCCACGTTCTACCAAAATGCGTTAAAGTCAGAACTGTAGATTCAGCTTAATATTAAAATAAATGGTAGAACGTTAGTAAAGGCTGGTTTTTTACCTTTTCGGCCGCTAAATCAAGATTTGTGACTGCAATTTTTACATTGCATGAAGCTGGTAACATATGTAATCTTCAGTCTTGTAATCTACGCAATTTTTTCCACGGGTTGCTTAAATTTTCCTGTCAAAACATTTGGTAGAACGTGGGTTTCATTAACCTATACTGTCGGAGGCTTTTGTTACAGTAGTTCTAAGTCAGCTCGGATGGGGAGGCCAGGGTTCGATTCACGGCATGACCATAGTGTTTTTCACTGCTCAATTACCCATTTATAAACTCAAATGTCTGTCAACTTCTCATTTTTCATTCATTCATATACAGCATAAGGTAATATGTATATGTATATTAATATAATGATATAGCTCTAACAACAAATATGTACTCTGAAGTCCGTTGAAACTGGTTAAAATGACTGACATATTACAGTGCACCATGTACGGTACAATAGAATGGGTGCCACAATGTCACTGTTATGTGAATATGAGCAAACGTCACATTTATTAAATTTGCATTTTAGAGGTTTATTTTGTACAGTGATAGTACACGTTTCACCCAGATTAACCTGCAAGTCAGTCCTAATAGACATTAAGTGTAGTTACTTTAATACCAGACACCACGTCATCACTGTGAACAATTTGAATAAATAAGACATATACATCGATCTTCTTCAACGGACCACTCACATGTTATTTTTTTTTGGGGGGGGGTATTTTTTTTTTCTCCGTTACCTGTCTCAATATCAGAGTTTGAGCCGAAAGTACGTCAGTTGTATCAAACAAAATGTTTTAAAGTAGTTTCATGGTCGACAAGATGCATTGGAGTTATAATGTTACCTCCCCAATGACTGCATTTTATTTAGCACATTTAGTGCAAATACATCAATTTGACTGACTTATTCCTCCCCTTACTCCGTAACAACATTGACAACATTCACACAATAATGTTATTACAGTGAACCAACTTCAATATAGGCCCCAAACATGCCGAACATGCACTGCTGACGTTTCTTGTTGCAAGGAATATCACCCCCCATTTTGCCGTTTAACTTGTTTCAAATTGACGATTTTTCCTGTGAACCGCGCATGCTTCTAACCCCTCGAAATTCTCAGACAATCTTGGACAAAATTGTTGGGACACTTTGTCGTATGTTGCAAATATAATACTGAATTTTAGGTGAGGGGATAACATGAAACCCCGCGCCCCTTCCCAATGTTGCGCTATAGAAGTGAATGTACCCTTTGAACAGCAATCCTTTAGCCAACATTGAACGGGGGCGCGGGGTGTCCCAAGGTATTTTGTCCAAGATTGTAGGTCTGAAAAAGTAATTTGTGAAAATGACAGAAGTCATGGAAAAGTCATGGAATTTTAATAGGACAGACTGATTATTTTTCTTGTCTGTTGTCATGTGATGTCAATGTAAGGGATCTGTTAGTTCAGTTTAGATTATAGGGCTGTTCTGAAACTATAAATCTTCGGTCTCATGGATAGTATTGATCAAATACATTCCAAACTGTCATGCAGCTGCAAGTATGTGATATTCCAGATTTGATTGATCAAATTTTGTTATTGATTGATCAATTTTAATTATAATTAAAATTTGAAACGTCTAATGTTGCTTGTCATAATTTGTGCTCTTTTTACGTAAAAGCAACAGTTCAGAGTGAGTGGTAGCCCACCTTCCCCCCTCCCACTTCCTACCTTCTCAGTGTTCAGAGTCCATTGCAATGAAACCATGCAAAGAGTCAATTGAGAGTGTACATGACATTGCGATATTTATGAAAAGTTTCATTTACCGTAGGTCCTACTTGGCTCCCCCTGGCCCCTGTGATAAACAAAATATGCAGAGTAATTCTTTTTGAATGTGTTCATTCTGTTGCTTTATGATTTGTTTTGTTGTTTGCGATGAGTGTGTACCCCTATATATAGCTACTGCAATACTTTGAGCAATACTTGAACAATATGCCTTCCATTGCCCTGTGATGTATATCATTTCATGTGAAACATATTGTGACTTTGCCTGTCTCCCTTTTTTACGTCTATTATATCCTTTCTTTCCCCCCCCCCCCCCCCTTTTCCTCTCTTCTTATGTAAGCTGTCTATAGTCAGGGTTGAGTCTAAATATAAGTACAATATGGTTATCACGTCACAGACAGTTTTTTTTTTACATGCATTGCCACTGATATACACCCAAGAACACAATGTGGTCATTGTACCGTGACATGGCATATCAACCTGTTCTTGGCACAATTGTACTACTTTATGGCATCTCATAAACTTCTTTTGTACGGTTCAGCTTACATATTTGCATTCAAAGCACAAGGCTGCATTACAGTTATCCTTAAATTTTTCCTCATTCAGTCAGAGGCGTTGTAGCTTGAAGCAGAGAAAAATCGCAATCCAAAGCAATTTTCGAGTAGCCAGTACGGTGCATTGTATGAGAAAATGTGTTAAGCCTTATATTTTTGGCCAATCTGAAGTTGAAAGAGACTGTTTCAGCACAAAGTTCTTATCACAGTGATAATCTAAAACTAAAAGGTGAGTTGTAAAGAAGTCCTACTACTTTTGAAGTAATTGTTTCAAGTTTTTCTCTGACATCCATTATCCTGGAGAAAAGTTTAGGACCATCCAAAGTGCTGCTGGAACGGTCAGTTAGACAGGACCAGATACCCATGAATTAGTGTCTGGTTCATGATCAAGTAAATGTATGCTGGCCAGCTGCGTATGTGCTTCAGATTTATAGGCTAGCTAACTGAATCAGAATCAGCTGGCTAGCTCAGTCTATTTGTGTCCAGGCTGACATTTGACAATATATTAAACTCTGAGCATGCAAGTAGAATGAGATCACTGATAGTTGTTGCTGATTGACCAAACCGGATTTACTGGAGAGGAACTGCATGTAGGAATATGATATCCATTTCTGAGCATGCAGTAAGAAAGGTGATCTCCTGTTGTATATTTGGTATTTTGTTACATGTTTTAAAGTGCAGTGAAAGAAAGCTCACACACTTGTCTCAGTCAACTAACATTTCACCGCCCTCGAAAAAAAAAAAATGGCTTGTATTAGTTTAGTTTTTATTGAAGGGAAATGTTGCCTTTTAGATGCACCACTTAAACTTGGCATGTAGAGATAATAACTTTAATCATTGTTAAACGAGTCTGTTTCAACATGAAACATCATTAATATCTTCATCTCATCAAAACATTTTGGGCAAGATGAGTTATGAAAGATGCATTATTTGAATTTTCGAAAGTTTGGCGAAACAAATTATGTTTGAGCAACAGGTATGTGAATTTTCTATCTGTGAGTAACTTCTCAGTTCTTGAGAAGAAGGCATTGTCCTAATTTACTTAACAATCCTACTTTTTTTTTTTACAAGCTGTTCTATCTTTCTCTACTCAGAACACCTGTTGTTAAAAGTATGACTTTTCCTCGAAAACAAACTCAATGTTTTTCTTGAATTTTTTGTTACAAAAAAACTAGGGAATAAATATGCTCCATTGGTCAGTCAGCTGGCTGTCAGTTCAAAGCACTGGTCATGTTCAGATCTGTGCTGACTGGCACAGGCTTGGAGTTTTTGCTCAGTTTCTATGTACGATCTCTGAGGTAACTGGACTGAGTATAGGAACTGTTATTTGGTTGAAAAACTAGTCAAAACAAAACAGTGGAAACTTCTGCATGTCTATTTTGTTCAAATTGATTGTAATAAATGTGGTCTCACCTTTATTGAAAATGTCACGACTTTTTGAAATAAGTATTGATGTCACTGAACATGGAGAGATGACAGTTAAACTACTGGAAATTCCGACAGTGAGTCATGTATTTTAATGTTTGCCATAAAGTCTACTTTTTTTAGGTATTTCAAGTAGGTGTTCCATCAGTATACGGATAGTGGTACAAAATCTAGGCCTAGGAGTGAAATTTAAGGCAAGTACAAATAGAAACTTAGCAGACATATACGTAAAAGAAAATACTTTTATCCAATATGTTTCAGACAGTTTCCAATACATTTAGCGTTTCTATATCAGCGGGTATGGTGGATCTAGATGATGAATTTATTCAACACTGGATGGGTCAGTATTGGTTCCAGTGGAAGATCTGGTGGTTAGTAAACCCAAAAGTGCCTCTGTTTGAACCAGTCTCTCATAGATTTCCGACAATTACATGCTTCTGTGGATCCGGTGTAGCAATATGCAGTGTAGCTATATGCATATGTAGCCATATGTCTTTGCTGGTGCATTTTATGAATGCATTAATTGTTTGATCTTCGCTTTTACTGTTCATACATTTGGGTCCACTGCTTCCACAGTGCCCTAATTGTCACAAAAGGAAAAGTTTATAAAAAAAAATCCAGTGTCAGCGCGGGGTACCTAATGACGCCTGTTTTGCGTAAAACCGCATCGTCACATGATGTGATCGTGGGGGTGGTATCTACATTGTGATTCAAACCATAGTCTGGTATTATTAGCGGGATAAATACCCATCATCGCATGGTCAATTTAATTTCTTTCAAAAATCCCCCTGTCAAGCATGACTTATTTTTAGATATTTATGTATAAGTTTGATAAATTAAAGAGGTATACAATAAAAGCTTGTCTCTGCAATGCATATTTTTCTGTAATTGATTATCAGTCAGCATGTATCTTTTGAGATACACGGTAATATAGCATTTGATTGTTCATACCTTTGTTTCATTGAGGTACATATACTGTGATAGGCTGGTATGCATCCTGAATTCATTGTAATTTGTCCATTGAGGTACACAGCTGTCACTGCGATAATGTATGTATAGGGTCGTATCACAGGCTTGCCGAATCTCGTACTTTTGGGGATCCCGTGTCTCATGGTGGAAATGCCAAATCTTACTGTCGGAAAATTCACTTTGATGCAATGCGAAATGTTTCCCTGTTTAGATCAAGATGCTTGCCATCACTGTTCTAAGTTATTATATTGAATCTCAGATGGTGTCAGAAAAAATTACTGAGCAATTTAGGAAAAGATTTTCTATGGGAGGTTAAATATATTAAGACGGGGAGGAAAAAGTCTGTTCAAAAATCACTTTTTATGATAACACAGGAGCTTTTCTTAAATCTCCAGGCACATGTATAAAGGGTGATTTCCTGGTTTTCTTAGAAATCACAAGGTTTGCCATTTGAGGCTTTTGCAAGTCTGATATCACGATTCATCGTAGTTTATCCGTTGAGGTAGCCCTGTGCTGTTATAGGTACATATCGATTATGATTCGTCATAGTTCGTCCATCAATTTATGATGGTGATAGGTATGATTTGCAGTATAGTTGGTGCAGTGATGCTCATTATGATTCAAAGTTTGTCCAGACTAGGCACACTGTAATAGGTATGTATGATGATTCATCATATATATAGTATATTGATCGAGATATGCTGTAGTCGTGATTTGTTATAGTTTACCCATGGAGGCTATGTACTGTGATAGATACGTATCATGGCTTTGTTCATTGAGGTACACCGTGATAGGATTGTACATTGAGGTACTCTGTGGTAGGTACCCATCATGATTTGTCATTGTTTGACCATTGAGGTAGTATGTAGTAGCCTGATAGTATCATGATTCATCATAGTTTGTCCAAGTGAGGTATGCTGTAATAGGTATGCATCATGACTCATCATATCCATTGCGGTATACTGTACACAGTAGTCATGATCTTGTCATAGTTTACCCGTTAAGGCTATGTACTGTGATTGATACATATCATGATTTTTCATGACTTTGTTCACTGAAGCATACCATATGATGGGATTGTTCTGTGATAGGTACCCATCATGATTTGTCATTGTTTATCCATTGAGGTAGTATGCACCCAGAGAGTGTCATGATTCATCATAGTTTGTCCATTATCAAAGGTACACTGTCATATGTTCATCATAGTCTACAAATTGAAATGCATGCTGTAACATGTCTCATGATTTGCCATAGTTTAAAGTTCTTTGTCTTGTCTATAAGTGTATGAAACAGCAAGCCCCTGATTACCTTACTAATCTGTTCTCTAACCGTTCTTCTTCATATAGTATTAGGAGCATTTCTCACACTTCATTATATATCCCCGCCACTCGCACAAAACGTTTTGGCGACTGTATTTTTGCTGTCTCGGGGGCTGCTCTCTGGAATGCTTTGCCAGAGGCAATTCGCGTCTGCTCTTCTTTTTTGCTTTCAAAAAATCTTTAAAGACACATCTCTTCAAAGAAGCTTTCTAATTTTTGCTCGTTCTGTGTTTTTGCTGTTTATTATTATTATTATGATTATTGTATCTTTCCATTCTATGTCTTCACTTTGTTTTCGTGTATTCCTGTAAAGCGCCATAGAATATCTTTTTAGTTATGACGCTTTATAAATGTCTTAAAATAAATAAATAAATAAATAAATAAATAGTTTATCCATTGAGGTATTAACCTAATAGGTACTATCATGATCCAGCATGAAAGTTACAGTATAGAGAAAGATTTTCATATCTTTCAGTGTAAGCATTTTTTTTTCCTATTTTAATGTGGATGCAGCAAAATGAAGACAAAATTTCTAGGAATAAACAATTCATGATAAAATTACTGTCGTTACTAAGTTACTACAGTATATCAGGATCAACAGTAGCTGCTGCTGCATGGAATACATTACTGTTTAAAAGTGGTATAGCAGTGTGGGGGATTTTTTTTTAGGTCTTTGGAAAACTGTTGGTAAGAATCTAATGGTCATGCATACAAAAAATTGCCACACATTTTTTTGGTTTGTGTAGCAATTTGGCTTGTTTGTGTAGAAAAGTGGTATGTGATGATGTAGATTTGTTGTTGTTCATTTATCAGAAGTTTTTTATACAGTACCATCTTGGCCTAAGCTGTCTTTGTCTTTCTCTCAGACTACTTCAGTCAATAGTTATCTCAGTTATCTGCTGTCAAGTGACAAATTACTCTTTTCCTTTCTTTTCTTTAATCTCTTTCCCTACAGGCAAACTAAAGTGCATCAGCATTCTAGTGTAGCCTAGTGCAGACATGTTGCTGGTGATCGTCCTGGCCACGTTACTACGTGGAACCGTTGCTGATCCAGAATCGACAGAATGCAGCTATAGGAAGGTGGGAGTCATCGAAGGAAATGTCACCCTAGGATTCATGTTCTCGTTCTTCGACTCTTACGATGAGACGTCGACCATCTGCGATGAAGGTTCCATTCCAAATCTTGATAATATCCAGCTTGTGGAAGCAGCCATATTTGCAGTGAAGCAAGCAGAAGGAAGAATCCCTGGAGTGACTATCGGTGAGCCACCACTGTGAAGAGATTTGTTAGATTGTTTCAAATCTCAGTTAGTTGATGGTACTCAGCATTCAACAAAGTTTAGTAAATTCAACACATTTGAATAAAGTAAGGGCAGTAATTTAGTTTGAGACCACTGAGAAATGGTCAGAAAATTCTGCCTTGCAATGCCCTTTTAATCATGGAGACAGCAAAAGGGAGAGAAACTGATCACAGGTTATTGATTAAAATTATAGAGCCAATGAACTTTTCAAGCATGTCAGTGTTTACCAAGAGCAGTATAGTACCTAGTTAACAAAATCATAAAGCTACCCTGACTTTATATTTGTGTTAAATTCCCTAGTTTTACCTTTTTTAAAGGTTGTGTGACATGTATGAAGAAAAAAGCAGGCTTCATTTCAAAGTTGCAAAGTGAAACCTGAGTGAAAACCTGTTGATATTTTGTTTATATTTATCACCGTTTTTGAGACATGACTTTTTCAAAGTTCGATAACTTATGCAAAACAGATGACATTGGGGTGTTGCACAGTGTCAGTATTATGTTTGTTAAGCCTCTGCCTAAATGCTCTTGATTACTTAATTATTGAGTGTGATGTTGGCGGTATCGATATTTTTGAAGAAGAAAATACATGCTTCCAAAATGAAACCCTCTGGGTATGCAAAATTCTCAAATTTCCTTGAAATGAAGGTTACATAAACAAAGGATTTAATGTAAGACATATCATAGGAGTCCATCTCGTGTCACAAATTTGTATGCTTAGCCAATGTTTATTCATGATGCACCAACTAGTAAGACAAGGATTTGCCTGTAAATTTGTCAATCTTTGATGATTTAGATGAAATTTGAGGCTATTTTTCACATTTTCAATCTGTACTGCACCCAATACTCCAAAACGCCATTTTCACGTCACACAACCATTAAGGAGGAGACTGTACAACATAAATACCACTCCAGATTCAAAGTTTGAAACTTAAAAGCTTGAGACTATCAAGTTTTAGTGACAGACCTAATTTATGCAAGTTATTCAAGCTACTTTTCTTTACAGTATTTTGTGATCCTAGAGTTTTATTTGCAGTTTAAGACCATTCATTGAATATCTTAAATTGATACATGTGCAGAAGACACCAGTGGCTAGTTGAGCACTCTCCAAAGTTGTAAATTTAAAGCAATTGCCCTAGATGTATCTCATCATAAGATCATTAAGTATTACAATCAGTGATAACAACTGGAATAGTTTGTTGGAGGTGAACAAATTATTCTTGAGCAACAAATAACTGACAATCTATTTATGAGAAACTTATTTCTCAAAAGTAAGGCTTCCATGCATCCTTCCCTAATTAAATAACCTATTATTCTGTGTCCACAAAGATTGTTTATATACATTTTTTTATATTCAAAACAAATGCCTGAGAGTGTTTTCCTTTAATTCTGCAAAAGGTCAGAGCTATTGTGCTAGCAGCCCATCTTCTCCTCACTCCTTTAAAAAAAAAAAGGAATAGGACGGGGATAAATGAAATCCAATGTTTAGATGTTCTTCATACGAAATGGTACATTTTAAAAAGAATCTGAAGGAAGGCAAAGTTTGTGGCACATGCTTTTACTGTTATATCTTCTTTTTATATCTAGCTATGTAAAAGTCACTGCATAATGCTTTAGTCATTGCTCACACTTAATATATATTTTTGGATGAATATTCCGTGGTGCGGCTAGGAATGTGAGGACATACCATTCTGCGGTGCCAGCGACAAGCCAGTTGCTTTCACCGCAGAAACCACTGCAGAGGCCTGGACCGATGGGGAACAACAGAATACACCAGCAACAATGGTGTGAGCTAGCCACACATTCCCCTGCCTGTAGCTCATGATCAGGTCACAGGTGTTTTGCATGCTTGATCGATTCACAGGGGCAACAGTATTCTGTCACCTGAAAAATATGTCTCACTAATGGAATTCAGTGCTAAACAGACGCATCAAAATTTGCTGACATAACAGGAGAGACTGGATAGATAATTTACATGATGGGTTGATGTTCGGGTTCGGTGTTGCTTTATTTATCCATAGAGAATCAGTCACAGTCCAACATATTGTCTGATATTTTGAATTGAACTGGTGTGTCCCAGCTGGAAGATGTTGGTACATGTCATGCGGTTCATTATTTGACTGTTTGCTAGCGCAGTAAAATTGGCACGCTGGCAAACTAAGATTTAAAGGGGAGGGAATCTATACATGTAAATAGATTTGGAACTCAAACAGCAATGTGATCCCTCAGCTGTTCTTTAAAAGAATATTAGTTCAGATGATTCTCAAACTCCTGTCACAAATGAGGAATAATCAATAAAGTTCATGCAAGGCATTCTTCCAACACCTACTTTGTCCATACAGATATTAAAATTGTGATGCATTTTACAATAAATAGTGCTTGAGCCACCTGCATAATTCATGATCACGGTGGTATGATGAGGATTAATTTGCTCGTTATGGTTTTGCCAGCTCTTGTCACTGTGGAAATGTCATAGGGTCAGTCAGCCTTTCAAAAAGTTTGGCAGTTTCAAGTAATCTAGACCCAAGGACTTGGAGAAGATGGAGAGTTGTCTGCATCACTGCTGTTTTGTATCATAATTTTTTTTTTTTTTTAAGTATTTCGAACATTGCATCCCGTTCTTTTGAAGTTTGATGAAATCCATCAGTCACAGCAGCTGGAATCATGTTTCTTTTTTTATTTTGGGTGTGTTTTAACAGTTGTGCCATGTCACCCTTAAAAAAATGGAATATGGCATGTTTGCTATAACCACAGCTGTATAACCCAGGTATCTGTCAAAGTAGTACTTTCCCAAGAAAAAAAAAGTAGGATAGGAGAGATGGTAACCACTACCAGTTAGATTTCTGATTGAAACTAATTTTCGAGAAGATCAACAACATATGTACACAGAATATTTAAATGAGTTATTCCTGGGGGAAAGATGTGGTTATTAAGTTTGTGAAGGTTGCTAAATAATACCTTTGTGCCAATAATCTTTCTGTCAAAAATTGGAGGAAAGCTACCATACTGTGTTCGATAGATTGGAAATAATCAGGTCAAAGGTGACTTGGCTGTCACCTAATTGTGTTTTAGCAATTCATGTTAGGCGGTTACAGGTTTCGACTTAACTACTTTTATAAGAAAATGAGAGGAATGTCTCATTTAGAACCAAAATGGCAATTGATCTACAACATCACTGATGTTCGAATTGCAGGTTGACACCCCCTTACCCTCCCCCCTTAGTAGAGTCCTCCAATATATTATGACATTTTGGCCAGAGCACTCACACTATGTATGAGATGTTCTCTAAGTTTTTTGGCAGTGTGTCACAAGCTAGGATCCTTCAATTTAACCCATGCCAGAGCCTAAAAGCGCCGCAAGTGATCATTGATTAAAATTTTGGCTCACACTTTTGCTTGTTTCTTCTTATTTACTTGAAAATATGAACTTTGCTTTCACCCATGCATGTTGAAATATGGACAGTTTTAATTTAGGAGAGTGCACATTTCATTCTGTGGTAGGGTTTGGGTTATCTGTCGATTGCGTAGCAATATGACTGTAAAATCGAGTCTCTCTATTGCCACTCAAGTGGGCCTCCATGCATTTGGTTTTTCTCTCATTGCTTCCACTTAAGGTCTCGAGATATACGACATGTGTTACTCTGGGGCTGTAGCTGTGGACAAGTCCGTGTCATTCCTGCAGGACCGTATCATTGGTCAGGGAGAAAATAGTACCGTCCAAGGATGTGGAGAGAAGGTCAAACCAGGTAAATTTCTCTCTATAAGGCTTTTCTCCATCATCCCAACTTGACTAAATGTCTTCAGTCTCCTGTTGATATGTGATGTTTTGTGTGACACTTGTGACAAAGTCATCAATATCAAATGAAGTATCCCGAACCATCTAATTTGTCCTGCATCTGAGAGATCTGGGACCTGGGCCTTTAAGGGAAGGAATGTTTTAATACCTGTAGATGGTGTGTGAAACACTTCAAATTAATAATTCAGTCTAACTGTTTACGTATTTCCATCGTTCCTATAGCTATTGTTACTGTAAGTAAGTTCTACATTTGCCATGGCAACTTTGAGAAGCCGCATTGCGAATGGCTGATCACAGGAAATGCCAATTGCTCCAACTGTCAAGAAGTGGGATGTTACACTTTACACTCCATTTAAAACATTTTCACTTTTGGCATCTGGTGGATCTGTCCATAAAATGTGACATGGTTGAAGTCTTTGCTCTCCCAGAGCTGTGAGTCGTACACTCTGAGGTTAAATTTGATCTCAGTGCAAGTGGTAATGCAGCGTGGTCTTTGTTTTGAAAACGTGCAGGACAGATTTTTCTGTTTGAGTATTCTCTGTTGTCAATATATCAGGTTTAATCACTTCCTTGGACGATGACGTTGGAGCTGTCGTTGGCCCTTTGATGTCCAATGCCCTCGTAGCCACCACAGGATATTCAAGTAGCTTACTGCAACAGTCCACAACAAATGGGCAAGAGTACATTACCCGTATGATACCTTCGCATATTGAAGAGATCAGAGTAGGTATATTCTTTTTTAAAGGCACAGAATTCACTATGAAACACATCCAACACGTTTAGCATACCCATTGATGACAGCATAGCACAATGCCAGTTCTTTTTTTGTTTTAAGACCATACACTCACTTAAGTTATTTAATTGAAATGTCTTGGAATTTGTTACTTTATTGAGACATCAGGTAAGTATCTCTGAAGCATTACTGTTGAAAGACGACAAATGTTGAACTACAGTTGATGCTGTCTTCAAGACACAGCCTGAAATTGACGCTGTAACGGACAAAGCTCTACGGTACATTGCATGATTAGGTCATACTGAAACATTTCTTTTGAAAGTCAAAAAGAATGAAATAAATCTATGTTAATCGCAACTGTATCTCTAACTTGTTGGAATAGGTATGGGTACTAAATTATTGGGAAAGTTGCTCTCACTTGCAGGTTATTCTGATAGTAAGTGATATTAAGTGCATAATCTGCACATGTGATATCTGTCAACACAGTAGCATCATAACCTCAAGATGATCTCAGGAGATAAAAATTGTCAATTGTGAGGAAATAAAATTACAATCGCAACCACATTTTGAACTGCAATATAGAGTATAGTTGCACTGGCACTCTGCCGTCTTATGTGTCGGACTTTCAACAGAACACTTTCCCCATGCGAAACTATAAGATCAGTGTAAAGTATTAAATACATCATATATTGAAGATTCCATCTGTGTGGATTACAGCCTGTATGTGAGGGCTATCAGTACATTCAGAATCAATCGGGATTAAGCCACGATCAAGGATTGATCCATGTATTTATTCTCTTCTTTTCTTTACAGTCATTTTGCCCTCCTCCCCCACCTCATTTTTCAGCAATTCTTACAGCATGCATGTCACCTTCTCTGTGTATGAGAGAGCATGACTGCTGAGTCGTGAGAATGTTTGTGTTCACTAGTCAGAATATTGTTTCCACTACTGTATATTAAGCTAACCAATTTCTACTTTGTTTAATTGTTGTATTGAAGAAAATTGGAACATGTTAAAAAAAATGGTAATGTAGTAAAAATTGAAGCTAATCATGAAACATTGATATTTCATGATTATCTTCGTAATAATTGTTGAATATTAGTAATCTAATTAAATCAAATTGTTCTTACCAAAACTGATGTATGTAACTTATTTTGTGAGGTCAAATTTAATGAAGTATGTGGCACAGATAATATTAGCAATAAGGTCATAAAAACTTGTGCATTTCAACTAACTACTATATTTAGTAAGATTTTGCAATTGCTTCTTAATTCTGGTGCTATCCCTTTAATCTGGAAGACTTTGGCGGTTACTCCAGTGCCAAAATCAAAAGTTATCACGTCATTAAATGATTATCGTCCTGTTGTCCTTACCTCTAACATCATGAAATGTTTTGAGAAACTTATTTTGCAGCTTTTGTTGAAGGAATAAAAAATGTTGTTATGGATACATTACAGTTTGCATACCAAGCAAAACTCTATCCAACCCCATTTATTGACCAATAAGTTATTGCCTTTTAGGTGTTAGTTGTAAATTAGCATTGTGGATTTTAAATCGTTTAAGAGATAGACCCCAGTTTGTTCAATTGAAAGGTTTATATTCTGCCACAAAGTCGTTGATCAGTACTGGGGCACCTCAAGGATGTTGTTTATCAACTGTTTTGTTTTGTCTTCATACCAGTGATTACATATGTACCAGTATTGTTCTGATGTTGTGATATTGGAAGATGATATCGTTTTGAGACTTTGCTCCTAATATCGTTTGTTGAATGACCCAAACAAACAATATAGTTTGTACATTTGAGGAAAAACAGTGTATGTACCAGAGTTAAATAACCCAAACAAACAATATAGTTTGTACATTTGAGGAAACAAAGTATATGTAGCAGAGTTAAATATAAACCCAACCAAACAATATAAATTGTACATTTGAGGAAAAAAAGTATATACCCAAACAAACAATATAGTTTGTACATTTGTGGAAAAAAAGTATATGTACCAGAGTTAAATAACCCAAACAAACAATATAGTTTATACATTTGAGGAAAAAAAGTATGTAACAGAGTTAAATAACCCAAGCAAACAATACAGTTTGTACATTTGAGGAAACAGAGTATATGTAACAGCGTTAAATAACCCAAACAAACAATATAGTTTGTACAATTGTGGAAAAAAGTATATGTAACAGAGTTAAATAACCCAAACCAACAATATAGTTTTTACATTTGAGGAAAAAAGTATATGTAACAGAGTTAAATAACCCAAACAAACAATATAGTTTGTACATTTGAGGAAAAAAATATATGTAATAGAGTTAAATATTAAACCCTAACCAACAATGTAGTTTGTACATTTGAGGAAAAAAATATGTAGAACAGATCTGGATCACATACTACAGTAAATTATGTTAGGAAACTAGAAATCAGACCTTAAGGTTGTATAAAACTTGAATGAACTGAATTTATTTACATGAACATAAAGTGTCATGTCAGAATGAAGGTTACACCTAGGCTGTAAAATGTGACTTCTGTACATAAGCCATAGTTTTACACATATTTATTCAAGTGTGCTTTGGTTCCAACTTACCCCTATGATTTATGATATCGTTTTGCAATTGAGGGAAATGTGCATCGTGATATCATTGTTGAAAATTTCATATCGCAACGCAATTAATAGGTTTCAGTCAGAACTGTTCGATTATTAAATATGCAGATGATGCCCTTATAACTGGTTACGGATTCAGTGATATAACTGATTCCTATAAAGCCAAATTCCAAATTTAATAAATAAATCCAAATTTTTGTAGACTGGTGTAAGAGAAATCACTGAGCACTGAATATAAAGAAAACGAAAGAAGTAGTTTTTGATTGCAGGAAAAAAAACCTGTGTTCATAGTTCAATCACCGTAAATGATGAAGATACAGAACAAGTTCATTCTTTCAAATATTTGGGTACTACAATCGACAATAAGCTTACATCCTCTGATCATCCTAAATAGAACAGTTCAAAAGCTCAACGAAGACTGTCTTTCCACTCAGAAAAGAGAGGTATTTGCAAAAGTAGAAGTGACTACTGATCTTTGAACAGTTGAAAGTGTTGACCAATGGATGAACCCAAAGCCTTCAAATGAAATATTTACCAAACAGAGAAACACTGAAATCATACATGTTTAAACATATCACAGGGTCAGCTGGTTTCAGCTGACTGTGCAAAATGCATGGTTTTGATTACATCCCCCTGGAGCACAACACCCAACTAAACATAAGCCCCTAGCTGGGAATTGTACCAGTGTCTGTTATTGTACACCATTCAATCACAAAAGCCAAAATTCAACAGTTTATGTCTGGGGAAATCACCAGGGTAAGCCTAATAGTGGTAGCAGATTTAAGATATACAGTAGAATTTCTGGTTATATTACCAATAAAGGTCCCAAACTTTTGCTTATGTAGAAATTAAATTAAAGTAATCCCACACAGAGGGTTATGGTTTTTTCATTTGACTAAATCTGTCAAACATGGCTCGTATTCTGAGTGGATTTTTTTTTTGTGTAAATCCGGCAAATCCGGTTCCGGCCTGATTTAATACTTCCAAGTCCAGTACACCCCTAGTTATCACCAGAGTATGATTATTGCATCCAATTATACCAGTTGTAATTTGTTGGAATATATTTGTTGAAAGTTTACCCTATATGGATATTAGTCGGCACTTGCCATTTCCAACATTCCAGGATAAAGTTGATTCCTTTCTTCGTTTTTTCCTGTTATGGCCATTCTGCCTTCCAGGTTTATACGACCATTTGAACCCATCCCTTTATAAATGTGTGAGAAAACTGTGTGACTGGTAATCTCTGAATCTTTGTAAACACATGACTGATGTCACTATTTCAAGATGAACCTTCCTCCTCGTTGGATCCTTTCATTGTTTTGGGATTACATCGTTATTTGCTTTTGCTCTTAATACCAAGGTGATCCAAGACTTAATGAACAGGCTCGAGGTGACCTACGTGATCCTGGTGTCTACCACTGATGAAGAGTCAACCCTTCAGGCGAACCTTTTCCTTGAAATGGCCATACAAAATAAGATATGTGTGTCTCAGCATCTACAGCTAGATGTCACCGCCGAAGATATCACTGAAGAAATTGACAGGATCTTTTCAGCCCTTTCCCAATCAGGTATATTAGCTGTGGTGTTAATATCAGAAGATGACAGTGCCGCAGAGTTTGTGGATGGAATCAGCTCAGCATCACTATTTTTCTACCAGTTTTTCATACCTCACAAGTTTTTTATGAGCTTAGAGAATAGTCCTCCCTTTGTAGGAATTTTCAGTGTCGTACCGGAAAGCTTGCTTACATCCCCAGAAGATGAATTTGACGTGTACTTCAAGGATTTGAGCCCATCCAACCACAGCAGACACGCCGACCCGTGGTTCCAATACTTCTGGGAGACACGTTACTCATGCAGTCTCGACGGAAGAAATGGAAGGGTTGCATGCAATGCATCTGCAGTCGAGGAACACGGGAGATCTTATGGAAGAAACCCATTTGTAGTGACAGTCGTTGATGCAGTGGATGCTCATATCCAGGCTCTGGCTGGTGTTTTGTCTTGTAATGGTACCATCTGTGATCCATTACCAGCTTTTACTCAGGAACATTATCTTGAGATGCTGAAAACAGTGGATATCACCAGTCAGGTGGGAACGAGTAGGAGGGTGGCGTTCAAGCCCAGCGGGGACCCTGAGGAAACTGCATTCTCAATCATGGCATTCCCCTTACTCATGACCACGAAACGTGAGGTTAGTACAATCTGAGCTTTGCTTATTTCCCTACTTCCTTTTGAGTGTAACATACCCAATGTCTGATTTGAAGAATTTGATAGAGGTTTATCATTGCTTCCTCCTCCTTGCATCCCTTTACCAAATAGATGTCAGTTCTTACCAGATAAGACCTTTCTGCTTAATATTCTTGAAATCTTCCCACCACCTCCCCCCACTTCACCATATATCTTAGTTTGCAGCCACTCCATGTATACCAGCTGTGTATTACTTTTGTCCCTACATATATTGACATATAGCTAGTATGCTACTTAATTTTATAGTTCAGTTTTGTTTTAGAGCAATTGTTATTATTATACCAATTACAAACGCTACAAATGTTCCATATTTAATTTCCCAGTATCAAACTTCTAACTATTCTAACTATATCAAACTATTACTGTCCCCTCGTGTTGCTTCTCTTGAACTGTTTGAAACCATGAATGGTTGAGTCTGGCTGGAGGGACTTTGATATTGAGAATCATTGAAATTTTTCCAGAAACAGTACAATGGCAGAGCTTCGATAGCCCGGGGTTTCCTTGACACTGGGCCCTGAAGCTCATAGAAGCCCATTCCACTCTCTCTCTAGATCTGTTCATTTTTTTTTTTATCACAGCTGGTTGGTTTGATGACTCCCATGTTAAATGAAAATGATAATGCATATCTAGGTACATGTATGTACTCTGACAGTCATTAAGCCTTACGCCTTACGGTATATACGTTGGTCAGCTATGTGGGGTTTATTTTTTATCTTCGATATGTCTTCCTTGAACAACAATCAACAAAAAAAAATTCAGAAAAGTGGCACAGTTCAAGTGATTGCAGAAATTAGCACCCCAGGTCTGAAGTCAGTATGATCACTAAAAGGGAACATGAACTTAATGGTATTATGTGAATGTATGATTCTGATAACTTGTGCATGGTTTCAGATTGGAAGATGGAACAATGGCGAATTTAGTCAGTTGGACAATAATTTTCAAGTTTTTCCATCTATTTGTGGAGAGTTGTGCTTAGATCCCATGTGTTTACCTCTGAGGGAACAGCAGGAGAAACTTGTGGTGAGTATTAAAATATCATCTTCTGAAAATTTCAGTCACCCACCAAATTTTCCTGTTGCACGACTGCTAGATCCAGAGATGAAAACAGTGATGAAAATGCTGCCTCTTTGATACTCCTTGTAGACATTGTGCCTACCCCCTATTGTTTTGCTTTCTTGCTACCATCATGAGGCCAGTCCAGCAATGCTGTGTAATTTTGTCCACCACTTTGCATCATGGTGCCTTTCTGCAACTGTGTGCCTGTAGTTCATACCCATGATCTAGCTTTGGTGATATCTCTCCCACAAAATTTGGACACTGACAAGGAGGTCATTGTTATATTATCAAGATTATTGGGCGAGAGTGATTAGTGGACAGCTGTCACATTTTGACAGGGATACTCGCCCTCTGGCAATTGACAAAACAGTTGAGGGTTGGGGTGTTCACCCCTTTAGTTTTCAAATTCTGTCATTTTTTCTTTTCCGCATTTTGTTCTTCCTCCATTTGAAAAGGCATACGCAGAGGGAGACTTAATTCTTGCAGGGTTATTCCCTGTCAATGAACTGATTCCAGAGAGTTTGGAGTGTGGCAACCTCAGACCAAACGGTGTCCTTTACGTGGAAGCCATGTTGTATGCTATCAAAACCATCAACAGCGATACTTCCATCCTGCCCACTGTTTCCCTTGGAATGGACGGTTTTAACACCTGCAATTCTCCACAAAGAGCGAGCGACCTGGCAGTGGATCTTTTGAGTCAGGGGTCCTTTGATACGAGCCACTCCACCACCCGTGTGTCTTCCGAAGGTACCCGCCTGGAGCACATCTTTGGGATCGTTGGGCCGAACACACTGGAGGAGGCCTCCGTGGTGAACAAGGTGGTTAGCAGTAAGAAGGTTCCAATGATGGCATATAACGTGGATGACCCCTCCATCAATAGTTTCAGTTTTCCTTACTTGGGGCGTATCACACCGTCTGCTGTCGCCTTCATCCATCCATTATTTAGATACATGAGCTCAAATAGGGTCTTCCTCTTCCAGTTACTCTACGTGGACGATGACTCCACTGGAACCAGAACCAAGCTGAGCTACTTTAATGCAGGAAGTTGGGTATGTATTATCACTATTTGGTTTCTCCATTAGGGTGCACAGCTTTCTACTCATATTCACTGACCCTGAAATTCCTCCTGAGGATTCTGACTTCCTCAGATCATGGCGAAAAAAATAATTACTGACTGTCCACCCAGCGTAAACAACTTCAGTGGAAAATCTCGCATTAAATTGGGACAGTTGTCCTTCACTGCTACAGTATACTTCCTTTCTATGGACAGACCACCTACTGTACCTTGGCCACAGGTTACTAGGAAAACAAACCTTAATAGCCAAGCATCTGTTACCTTCAATGAGGTCAAAATGCAGTCACCTGACACCCAGAAAATTCAGAGTTTTTCCAGGAGGAGGGGGGGCGAGAAGAGACTCACAAGTTGGATCTATGTGTGGATCTATAGTCCAGCAATCAGTCAGATAGATTGACAGACAACCATGTTGCATTTCTCTTTGGTGCTGTCTCTGTGTCTGTGGATGTCAATTGTAGGATGACCCATCATTTTCATACCCAATTTTTTTTTTAACTTGAAACTTTAATATACCATTACATAGCGCTTAAGTTATATCAGATGGTCACAAAATGTCAAGAGACGGATGAAGAGTTAATTATCAAAGGCTGCTCCATGATTTCAGAAAAATTCAAGATGAAATTTGATCAGACACCACAACGTAATGTTCACTCAACCAACCGCAGACCGACATAATTCTTTCAGACTGTTCCGTTATGTATTATGCCCTTGTCAAACTTAGATCAATGATCAGCTGTCAACTGCACCACCAGCTCTGCTTTTAAACGACAGCTGTTCCAGAGTTTTTATTTCATTTTATGCTCTGTGTCATCACGGAACAATTAGTTGATAATTCAGTTTAGTACATAGCCTTCTTGAGAACTGTGATCCTCAGAACACTAAAAATTTTGTCAAAGACAGAGAACCAATTTAGTTCATAAATAATGGTAGAGCTGAAAAAAAGGGACAACAAAATTCCCATACACTAAGCTTGGTACCCAGTGTAAAATATTATTACCCATAATATACCAAGTATTGTATGGAACACCTTTCAAAAGAAATGTGTTTAAATATTTGTATTTTACTTCAGTAATAGCTGGTATCAACTTGCCTCCAAAGCCCTCTTCTATTGGACAGAAATCAGTCCCCCAAGATCTAAGAAACTTTGGACCACCAAAAAGCTTTGTGTTTGGTCCTATCGATCAAACTGGTGTCATGTGGCGATTGGTGGTACATCTGACTTCATTCACTGACTTCATTCATCATGGCTGCAAACATTTCAGGTCTGGCTATTTTCAGGTCTGGCTATTTAGTAGCAAGCATATGACAAAGATTCAGCATATGTCTGACCCTGGTAGATACCATTTTAGAAATGACGGCAAAATGTTTATAGAGGTAAAGACAAGCTAGTCAGCCTTATATAATCCACCATAAAATATTCTCCTTGTTGGTAGATGGCTGGCATGTCCATATGGAGAATGTGTAATTAAGAAGGAAAGCTTCTGTGACTATTTTAACAATACCAATTCATCGTGCATTCCTTTACCTTCATGTCTGTTTTTTGTCCAGGTCAATGTCTGTCTCGCTCAAAGCATTAAGATTCCTCAATCGGATGACCTTGAGGAATGGAATGCAATGTTTGAGACCATGGGCAAGGCTCCAGATGCCAAAGCTGTGTTTATATCCGCACCCTCAGAGACCATCCTCAAAGTTCTGAGGAGAATGGAGAGCAGGTCATTGGCAGGGCAGTATGTTATTCTCGCCGGCCCCAGCTGGGACCTCACCGATGACGACATCCAAGACTTAAATGTTACTCAAGGTATGAGAAAAACAAAATACAGCAGTAAGCCACATGAAAAGTTTCTGATTCCCTGTACTGCTTTGGTCAGGATCGGAGACATAGTACTCCAAAGACCTCACTCAGAGTTTGTAGCAAAGTTTCCTTTAACTCACCCATTTTACCTTAACTTTCACAGCATTTTCTCACTTCATTGACAATAAGGCAATAACCATCAAATTTTGTATCAGTTTCCCACTCAATTACAATGAGTTGCCTCACTTTATGTAAAATCTATTTAGGTCACTGACAGAATGCCCACTGCAAGAAGATTGTTTGGTGATGGTTCCACAAAGTTTCTGCTTACCCCGGTGATCATGGTCTGAATGAAGCTGGCCAGCTTCAATCCCGAAATTTATGTTCTTATGGCATGAATATCCAGAGGATAGCTCTCTGTGACAGTCGACTTAGGTGTAAAAGCTTCTTGAATATGTGTTGTCTGTATCTCTACTTCCTCTTTCATTGACTTAATCTCACTGGATGTGCAAAGACAGACAGACAGAGACAAACAGAGAAAGAAAGAGACAGACCTGTCAGACAGACAGACAGAAGAATTTTGTTGACAGTTTGCATGGGACAACAGCCCTATCACCCCAAGGTTTATTTTCCACCCCCTAGATATGCATTAGTTGTTACAAGGGGTCATCTGTTGACCGTTTTCTCGATGAGTCCTCTCCTTACTTCCTTCCTCAGTGGCTCAACAAGTGCAGGAGAACACAGAATTCTTACCTTATAGTTTCAATAAAATATTTTAATCGTTATAATCAACTGCATGCATCATCGGTGATCATGTCAATTAAAGAGCGCAGACCAATTGAGGATTTTGCTTTAATACCCCTAGCCGAAAATGTAGCTTGGGGTGATGATAGCGTAGTCGACTGCCCTTAAGCACTCTGTTAATGAATGAATTACAGTTCATTGTGATGTCAACACTGTAGTCAATTGCACACAGTAATCCTATCAGGACAGCTGCGCAAGTAACGGACTAGTGACAGAATGGAAGGTTGGCTATCGAGCATTCACCTCATGAATGATGTTTATCAAAACCAAAAACTGCAGTATTTGTCTTTCAGCTTTTCTCTTCTTTAGTGATCCTCTAGTAGCTTAAAGGGATTTACCACTGTCAAAATCTATAAAAAAAAAATAGAGATATATTTTTTTCTCTTTGTTGGTGAAAGTCTCATATCTCAGCAACATGTGGATTTGTACAGTATGGATTTTTTAAGAAATATCTATTTGGTACCTTGCAATGGTACCTTGCAATATGGGAATATTGTGATGTCACACAGGCACAACTACTTGAATATCCTTTGCACATCGTCATTTAAACCTTGACTGTCTTAGTAAGAAACATTACAGTAGTTTAAAGAGACGTGATCGTAAACTCCAGAATACTTTATGGTAAATCTACAATATATACCAAATCAACATTTTCACCAGTGTCAAATGTTGAATAATGCCATCGTTTGTAAACTTAACAAATGTTAAATAAGCTCTTCAGTTTGAAGAAAAAAAAAACAATAATTTGCTGATGCTGTGTGGCATTTTTGTAGCTTATAGGTGACTGGAAATCTTCCTTGAATTATCTTGAGTTAGAAAAAAGGTATAGGGATGGTGCTTGAAATACCTGCAGGTGAAAGATTACTCTCATTCATTTCAGAACACTGTCACTTGTCAGATGAAAGTTCCTTTTACTCTTTGCATTGTATTTGGCCACTGCCCAGTTTGACCACAGCAAAGCTTTGGCCATGCAGCACAACAATTAAGTCATACTCACCTTTATCTTGTTTCTTGTTCCTCCCTTTTTTTTTGGATCACCCTCCCTATTTTTTTTTTTTGATCACCAGGGGCTCTGATCATTCGTTCACCGAAGCAGAACTATGATGGTTTCAAGGAGTATGTCTCCGGCCTTTCACCGAAAAACAATACCCAGAATCCATGGTTTGCTGATTACTGGATGAGTGTGTTTAATTGCAGTCTTACGGGTGATGGTAACCTACCCAATTGCACAGGTAAAATACTTTTTGAAACCGTTTCCAAGTTGATAAATGTTGTACTAAAAACAAACGCAGCGTCTGTATCAATGCAAATATAGTATGCGCCAGTGTCCTATTTTCAGATGGAAGCTAATTTTTGCCACAAAATCGTCAATGCGTGTGTCACTCTTTGCACATCTGATTGAAGTTAGGGGCCACCCTGCAGTGCCACACCATCAAAGATCGGTCAGCTGTGTATTAAGAATTTTGCCAAAATTGCTTGAAAATAAATATGTATTGTAAAAGAAATGCATATTGTATGTTTACTGTCCACATATTCGCACAATTACCAAAGATTTATGGGAGAGAGAGGAAGAGACCAATGTATCAATGAAGACAAAAACCAACCTTTTTGTTTGTTTGTTTGTGTGTATGACTCAACATAGCAGCTAGTTTTGCATTGTATCAAAGGAATTCTCCACCAACAAAAAAACTTCACATAATATATGAGATTCCTTATCGTTCTATCAGTTAAAATATAACTATTTACTAGAGGAAGCTTCTTTAGATGTGAAATAACGCTTTGAAAGTTGGGCTTCAGCATGAGCCTGAAAATGTGTGACGTAGAACCGACAAAAACCTGTTTCCATTTTTTTGCACTCTTCCTGTTTCTGGTAAGGTCTTGGATGCAAAAACTCTTTTGTTCAGAGATTATGAAAACCCTGTGAATGCTCTACTTTCAGTGAGATACATTCCGTAAGATACTAACACATTAAGCGCATGAAACCAGAGGAGCTGTTATTGTGATGGACATAAAATTTAATTGTTGCTTATACTTTAACACCCAACAAAACAAGCAAACATAAGCTGTGTAATTAGCTCAAAGGTATTTCTATCCTTTATTCGTCGATACCAGTTTAATATCTTTCACAGACCAACGTCATTTAAGTCAACTTATCCTTAAGCAATAAGGTAGCTCCAAACAATGCTTTCAAAGATAGGTAGGTCTATGTCACTCGCGGGTGAAACGAAGGTTTTATCACCAAATAAGAGATCAGAACAGTACTGTAACCCACAACTTGAGCTAAAAATCAAGGGCAATGTTCAATCTAGATTTGTCAGTACTATGTCACAACCGATTGATTTCTAGCAACAGGCTCGTTCCTCGAATATTTACTAAAATAATTCATTTTGCGAAATTGGTTGAGATATTTCCTGAAAATGAGAATGATGACTTGTCTACAATAATGTTTGCATCTTTTTAAGAGACATAAGCAGTGGTGGAGAATTCCGTTTAGCAGGCAATATAAGACTTAATTGTCATTCCCTTGGATTTGAATTATTTGAAAACTTGCATTCATTGTGACACCATTATTAATTATTATCCCAACACCTACTTATGAGTCTCCCATTTGTCCCAACCCCTCCCCCACCCCATGCATTTGGTCCCCCAGCAGTGTTCACAAAACAAAGCCAGAGCTGAGGTAATAGAGCTATGGCAGCATTCTTCTGCTTCTTTGAATCACTTCACCCTCATCTCTCTCTCCCTCTTTGTTTTTCTCTTAGCCATTATAGTTTCAATGATAATTGTAACCTTTCTAATCATGCATCTGTGGGTTTGTGTGTATGTCTGTGTGTATGTCTGTAACACCCTACCTTGTATACACGATATCTTCAGAAGGGAAGCTTGGGCAGATCTCATATGTGATAGGTAGGTTTACCACTTTAAAAAGACCCTTGTTGTTTTTGTTGGAGGTCAAAGATCATTTGGAGTCAACAGGGGTCAAATTGTGAAAACCTTGTAACAATATCTCAAGAAGGAGAATCACAGATGGATCTTATATTAAGTATGTAGGTGTACCACATTGAGTAGAAGAACCATATTGTTTTTGATTCAGGTCAAAGGTCAATGGAGGGCAACAGGGGTCAAATTGTGAAAACCTTGTAGAAGCAATATCTCAAGAATAAAAGCTTTGACAGAGCTCATACATAAGTTTGTAAGTGTACCACATTGAGTAAAAACACATTTTTTATGGAGGTCAAAGGTTATTTGGGGTCAACAGGGGTCCAATTGTGAAAACCTAGTAAATGCAATATCTCAAGAAGGGAAGCTTAGATTGAGCAGTTTATTAGGTGGAGGTCAAAGTTCATTTGGGGTCAACAGGGGTCAAATTGTGGAATCATATTAAACATGATATCTCAAGAAGGGAAGCTTAAACAGCTCATACGTGGAACGTTAGTGTACCACATTGGGTAGAAGAAGCTTATTGTTTTTGGGATCAAATTTTAAATACCTTGTAAACACGATATCTCAAGAAGCGAAGCTTTAACAGAGCTCGTACGTAGTATGTAAATGTACCACATAGAGTTAGAGAACCCTATTGTGTTGGTTTAGGTCAACAGTCCGTTGGGGTCAACAAGAGTCAAATTGTGTAATAGTAAACATGATATCTCAAGATGGGAAGCATGGACAAATCTCATATTGGGTATGTAGGTGTACCACAGTCAGTAAAAGAACCCTATTGTTTTGGTAGAGTTCAAAGGTCAATTGGGGTCAGCAGGGGTCAAATTGCGAATACCTTGTAAACACGATATCTCAAGAATGAAACTTGGACAGATTTCATGTGTAATATATACTTGCATCACATTGAGTAGAAGAGTCCTGTTGATATTAGTGGAGGTCATTTGTTGTCAACAGGAGTCAAATTGTGGAAACCTTGTAAACATGATATCTCAAGCAGGGAAGCCCGAACAGATGTATGTAATGTGCAGGCGTTGCGTCACTGTAATATGCAGTTACAAAGTGCATTTTGAGACATGATGCATACCAGTCATCATATATCAGATTCATCAAAATCTTCATAATGAAGTCATCAAAACCGCAATGCATTTGAGCATTCTGGTTTTCCTCTCATCACAACAGGAGAAGAGATGCTTCAGCTGGACAGTGAGATGGATGACCCTGCTATACCCCAGATTATTGATGCAACCTATGCTCTCGCACAAACTTTCCACATCCTCCAGGTTCAGGAGTGTGGGTCGACTGACCGAAAAGTTTGCCGTGATTTGCTGGAGGTTGACGGAGACACTTTCATGGAAGTCCTCAGAGACAGGACGATGTTCAACAGCGTCAATGACCAACGACCGTTGTCTTTTGATTTTCAGCTCAGCCGGGACTACTCCTATGACGTGGTCAATGTGCAAGAGGGCAAGATGGTTACAGTAAGTGTTGGTGTTTTTTGAGGGTGCCCAGTATTAGGGTCCAATATTTAGACAGACTAGGACGATATTGAACTGACTAGGCTAAGTTTTAGGCAGAGTTTATTTTTTTTATAGATATAAGATGTCTTCCTTTAGAACCAATGTTTGAATGTTAGAATGGGGTGTGTTAAAATTTGTATGAATTTTGTTTTTCAGGTAGCATTACTTTACCAATGTTAATGTTTTGTCTTCGACATTTGCTTTCAAAGATTGGAACCATGCAGAATTTCCAGGTGAGTCCAGTCCCTGATCAGACATGGAAGTTCTACGATGAGCAAGGCCAAGAAATCACTGATACAAGTGGCTATTCCATCCAGTGTACCACAACCATGTGCCAAAATTCCTGTCAGAGGCCCGACACGGATGCTGTTGCTGAGTCCTCCTTGGATGGTAGTGGCGACGTTTGGATCGGAGGTAATTCTCCTAGCTGGTCGGGGTTGGGGAGGGAGAAATGAAGATAAACAGTGGCAGTGCCCAATCAATTCCTCAACCATACAGCATATATGTTTGATTTGCTGTTAGAGCTTGGGAGAGATTGGAAGCCAGCTGGGTAGGAATTAAGCAACACCACCTTAGATCAGCCTAATTGCAGATAGTTGTCAAATTTAGATTGAATAGTTTCTGTGATCAAGAAGAGGCAGTGGGTCAGGGTTGACAAGGTTCCTGTAGTCACAATAAATTGCATGAACCTTTCTGTTGGAATCAAAAAGCCAATGGCCTCTAGGCTTACAATAGTCTCATATGTATGATACTGCTAGAGAGAAATGTTGGGAGAGTTTAGGGAGTAGTACATGCTAGCTTTCCCACTTCAATGAGGATGAAGGTAAGCAGCTATATAGGTATAGTGATGCTTAAATGGAATATATGTAGTTGCAAGTAAAGTAATTATTTGCAAATAATGACCAAACATTGATGCAACTGACCAAACATCAGTGTTTTTCTTGAGAATATTTTCAGCTTAGAGCTAGGCTCTACGGCACTTTCTCGTATCACCCAATCAAAAAATGAAACATCTTGTCTAAAAACGTTGCCACAGGCGAAATGTGCACTGTGCAGCATCCTATTTTATGGCAACATTCAAACGTTCACCTCTTTACTGCACGCCCCAGAGATCAAAGAAAATTACTCTAAGTAATAAAGCCACTACCTGGCAATTTAACCATTAAGGACTAGTAGCAACTACAGAGAACTGGAACTGAATCTGTTTTGGTGTATTCACGAAATTGGGATAAATATTTGTCTGCATGCCAACGTGTTACTCAGCCATATCGTACATCACTTAAATGGTACTTGAACACACATCTCTTGTCAAAGACGAGTGTTTTTTCCATTAAACTACTAAGTGTTCTTTCAAGTCTGAAGCAGCATTTTCTCTAGCTATTGTAATAGTACAATTAAACAGTCCTATTAATTGATATTATAACTTTAAGATAAAAACTATTTTAGGTCTATGATCTAGGCTTAAGTTTAATTAGAGTATATCTAAAAGACCTGAAGCACCATGCGAAACTTGATTTGTAACAATAATAAAATTCTACTTACGTTAGGCATGATGACCTTTACTGACTAGAGCTTAGGGGAGTATATAAGGAAAAACATAGTGGGGCTATACTTAGGGTCTTAGTAAAAGTGTAATTTTTTTAAAAACTCTTTTGAGGCTCAACTTAGGTCAAGTGTATGCCTCAGCCTGTACTAGTATGGCTCTAACTTTAAGGTAATTACTAGGCTTACTTAGTTAAACTATGAAAATCCAAAGTAAGGATAGTCAGACCTAGCTAGCCAACATTAACATTAAGCTAATACTTTTGAGACTCTGACACACTAAAATAATTTACTCTAGCTACTGAATCCAATGTAAATGGACAGAAGCCGAAGCTGCGCTAACGTTAAAACTGAAAGTGTAATGTGCTATGTTGGACGATAAGCAAGCACAAATGAGTGGCCTAGCCTAAATCATCCCACTGCAGTAATGAAGGACAGTTTTGAAATAATTGTGGGAGAATAGTGTAGGAGATTTTGACCGTTTTTCTGTCAGGTTTTGTCTGCACTTTGTGGGTCTTTTGGAAAGGACAGTGTCCTTTCTGACCCTTTGCTGACTAAACTATAAAGTAGCCTAAACTAGGCCTAGCCTACATAACGTTAGGTCAACTGGAGGAAAGCTCTGTAGTCCGTCTGGGTGCTAGACTACTGTCTCGAATTTTGAGGTACTATCGTTCGGCTTACACACGGAAAGCGCAATCACTATACGGGATATGACGCAACCTCAATAGGGTCACGCTAGTAAGTTAGGCCTAACATTAATTCAGTCCACACTGGGCCGACTCAAGCCAATCGAAGACAAAAGGTAAAACTCTAAATGTGCAATCCTACAAGCCAGGCCCGTCCCGCTCTGTTTCACAAAATATAACATTCAGCAATGGAAATCATTATAACGGGACCCTAACTCATGTGGTAATCCAAAGAAGAAATAATTCAAGTTCAGACTGATAAACTGAATTCAGGGAATTATTCAGCCTTCGAATGTGCGAGAGTATAGGTATATCAGGGCTTGTTTACAGTGCTTGGCTGCAAACTTATTTTCTCGTCATCGATCGGATTGAGGACAGTGGATTGCCAAGAGGCGTTGAATATTCGACTCTGAAGTTATTTTGTTTGATAAAGGATGATGTTGCATCTGCCGAATGACAACAGCTCTTTCATACAAAACAATTTGATTTTATGAAAACATCATTTATCTGAATAATATCTATACAACTAACTTACGAAGTAACTAACAAACTGTTTAAAAAAGTGAAATTGAATATTCATAATTATAAGCAGTGACCATTCAACTGGGAACAGTACCTTTTGTTTTGATTGTGGTAGCTATCGGTGCATTTATTCTATTATTTCAACCTATTGTAATATGTTGCACTGATCTGTTACTGAAATACCACAACTAGTCATATCTAGAGTATGTAATATGTGCAAATCCAAAATACGGGGTGTTATTTTACATGCTGTTGCAATGATACTTAGTAAAGAGAAAATCCACTATTTCGTACACATTTTGTTGTTTGATGACATCACACGTGTTCAAAAGGGGAGTACTGTTGCATAAGCTTACAAACTTGTAAGTTAATGACCAAAAGTATTTACTTTGTCAACTGCGTATTCATGACGTCTTGCACCTATTACCCTGGCAGTTTATGTCATCAGTGTATACCAGTTTAAGCAGGAATTTATTTCATTCCTCACTTACCTGTCTCAAAACAACAAGTGCACTCCCATCCACTGTGCCAAAGAGTGCTGGGAACTTTTAAGACTGCCTTTGACACCCTACTGACCAATACTGGACTATAGCACCTTCCCACAAAGCCATTCGTTGCATCATTGCTTCCCATGAGGTCGTTTATAAATAAATGTGCTACTTGATACCCTGCTAACATCAGCAGGGTATCACATAGCACAATCGTGGTATGTGACTTATGTCTCTCCACTTAATCAGACACCTTAAGTCAGATATGGAACCACTGAATCATTGGCCAGAATTGTGACGCTGCACTGTCACAGTTGAAAAGTGATATAGCTATGACGTGCCTTGTCTTGATGTCATCAAGGCGTGTGATAAAATTTTTATGCAAGACATTTGGAACCAACAATGCATGTGGAAGTGAAGTATAGTGTCAGTATCGATCTCAGTTATGTCCAATTGCTTAAGAAGTAGTTAACCTCTGCTTCGTCCCTTTCGCCACTGCAGAATGCCGAAACCTACGAGGTCTGTTCTATTTTATTCCATTTGCAGGTTTCTTTGAATTAACAGAACCAACATCAGACACACTGCAATGTTCAGATAAGCTGCTGACCGAAAATTTACCACTTCTGGAGGCGTTTCTGTTTGCCATAGACCAAGTCAATCTTAATCAAGATGTTTTGCCAGATTTGAAACTCTCTGGCATCGGATTTGACTCTTGTGGAAG
Source organism: Stichopus chloronotus (assembly GCA_021234535.1). Lineage (NCBI taxonomy): Eukaryota > Metazoa > Echinodermata > Holothuroidea > Aspidochirotida > Stichopodidae > Stichopus > Stichopus chloronotus. The sequence continues at coordinate 6,373,304 of CM037844.1, forward strand.
TCCTCAGAGGGTCACAAGGGAAGTAGGCAATTTGGTCAGTGGTACCGTGGATTATCGCTTGCGCTACTCAAGCCAGACGTTGACTCTGTTTGGTGCCATAGGGGGCGCAACCAGCGACACTACAGACACTATCAGCACAATCTTGTCTGTCCAGGGTATAAACCAAATCAGCTATGCAGCCACTGCCACCCAATTTAGTGATCCTTCTAGGTATCCGTTCCTCCTGAGGACTGTGCCCTCAGATTTAGACCAAGTCCAAGTCTTCATCGATATCCTGGAGGCATATGACTGGCGTTACGTGTCGGTTGTCTACTCCGATGACATCTACGGCAACGATTTGACCCAAATTTTCAGCGAGAGGATCGTGTCGTCAGACACTTGCGTTGCTATGACTCTCGCAGTTGAGAGGAGTCTGAATGAGAGTGATTTTGACAGTCTCGTATCAGTGCTGCAGAGTAACCCAAGCAGCAGAGTGGTGCTCCTCTTCACATCTGATGTGGACACAAAATCGGTCCTGGAGGCAGCGCAGCGCCGAAACGTCACCGACATCCAGTGGATAGGCTCGGACACATGGGGAGGTAACAACTTCGTCGTGGAGAATGCCCTTCTGACTGCCATGGGTGCTATCACGGTGTCTTTCAGGGGAGAGAGGGTGGATCCATTTTTGAGTTACATCTCGGAACTTAACCCCTACACCAATACCAGAAATCCCTGGTTCCGACCCTACTTCCAGGATCTGCTGAGGTGTGACCTTTACGGACAACCAGAGGTGTACGGTACATTCTGCAGTTTTTCAGCCACCGTTCCAACCCAGGCTGTTAACAATCCGCAGGTGGCCAGCGTCATCAACGCAGTCTATGCGTATGCCCATGGCTTGGACAAAGCCCTGAAGGAGCTCTGTCCAAATGTGACCAACCATCACATCTGTCCAGACCTGGAGAGGCAACCAGAGGTGCTTCATACTATCATTGAAGAGCTGACTTTCCCCAGCGCCCAAAATCCCAGCGTTAACTTCACTTTCAACCAGGATGGTGACGCAGAAGGGAGATATGACATTCTGAACTTGGTAACCGGAATAGACGCCGTGGCATATCAAAAGGTACCTGTGGCCAAGTTTCAGTTTCTGTCCACCCTTTTGCTCCTAATTCCTTTGGCCTTCAGATTTGTCTGTTTTTCATTTCTTCTTTTGAAGTAAATTATGCTATGTGATATTTTGGGTAGGATGCATGACTCTAATTTAAATAGACTCTTAGGTGGATACAAATGGTTAGAGGACGAAACAAAGGGTTGTGTGTGCAAATCCAACGATTGCTCCAGAAATGATCAGACGAGAGCAATGAGAAAAACCCAAGCAACAACAGACAGTATTTCCTACCAATAATGGTCGAATCACTTTGAAACTTTTGAAAAGTATTGTAATTCTTCTTTTCTTTTTCCTTGGATTTAATGTGAATGATGTTAAGCACTAATTTGCTGAACTGCATAACTTCTGCAGACCTGAAAACCACACTACCTATCACTGATTGTACAAATACCTTGCAAGGGACAAAACAGTGTGAACAAAAATTTATTTTCAGTTGGTGAAAGTCAGTGTTTGAATTGTGGTATCAGTCAGGCCTGTTTGAATAAAAGATGTTAAACAAATGGCAAGAGAGTCGGACTATAACACCTTTTATGGTATTATGCAAGACCTGTTGCCAAGGTTACACTGGTGCCTGCAGCTGTCATGCAACTATACGCATGTGGAGCGATTAATTTTACTCAGAGTGGTGGCTTTGGCTTCAGACAATTCGAGAAAAAGTGCAGCTTTTCAGAAAGGACCAGAGGGAATGTCGATTTGTAACTATGGTGAAGCTTCCATGAAATTGAATCACTTCCAGGCTTTCATGGGAAGCAAATTGTGATACAAATCTGGTTATTTTGTCCCCCAGATCTTTACAGCATTGTCATATTTAGACTCAAACCATATCTTTAGTAAGCTTGGCATTGCCATCTCTGTTCATTGTCAACACTGATAGTAAAGTTATATTACCATTTATAGGGAGACATTTGTTTTTTCTCAATAGGTGGGTTCTTGGGATACTGGGAGCCTGACTCTTGACAAAAATATGGTGAATCTCGGAAGAGGAACAGATGGTCCCACACGATGCTCTGGAAGATGTTCCGAGTGCCGTTCGCCGGAAGTGGATTTTGCTTCCCTGGAGGGTGTCCTCCAGATGGCCGGTCTGGCTCAGGTTCACGAAGCCGGTGACTATGTCGGGGAATGCGGCCCTCTGAGGGAGTCTGGCGTCTTGGATGTCGAGGCATTTCTATTCGCCATCAACGTCATTAACAGTGATAATGACGTCCTTCCGGGGGTCCAGCTGGGAGCCAAGATCTTTGACAGCTGCCAAAGTGGTGTGAGGAGTGTGAGGGAGCTTTCAAGCTTTTACAGCGGAACCGGGATATTCTCAAATGAAACGACGTGGCAGTTCAGAAGCGGAGTCGTTGGAGGGGCAACACCGTCAGTCACCGAGCTGACCTACAACGTGCTTCAGCAGTACCAGCATCCTCAGGTTTGAAGCCGCTCTTGGTTGAGACCCCACTGGTGTGGGGCTGATGTGGGGCTGATGTGGGGGACTGACGATAGGTTATAACTCCAAACTCATGCATCAAGAGGGCTGTGCAAAATTCAAATTCATTCAGTTTGTCTCTAAATGCAGCAATGTTTACAAATTTGTTCAATTTGCATTTGTGTATCTCGATGCCTGGCACTTGCGCCTGATCAACGACAATCAGTCACAAGAATTTTCCTCTTGAGATGCCAAAAGGATGGACACTGTCCTTTCCATCACCAGCTTGAAATGGTGTAACATTTGAACTTTCAGTGTTAAGAGTTTAAAGCGAGCAGTCCATATGATCCACAAACTCCTGCCCCAACTCCTGTCACAAACTCCTGTCACAAATGAGGGATAATCAGTAATGATCATACAAGCCATTTTTCTGTTTTTTAAAAATAACCCCCACTTGGTCCAGAAACGTATTTATAAGTTGTCACAAATTTGCAAAACAGATAATGTTTGAGACAGCCTCAAGCATAATACATAAACTATGGCATGATGACGGTATATTCGAAACAAGCTTTTTGGCTTGCTCCAGTCACTGTGCAAATGTTACATATTTAAGGCATGGTCAGCTTGTCAGAAAAGTTGCGGCAGTTTCAAATAATGGATATCTACTCACGAAGCCGCAGAACAGATTGAGAGTTGTTGACACATACTTTGTCACTGTTATGGATTTACAAGCAAATTGAGAACATTGTCTGGCCTATTTTTTGAAGTCATATCACATAAGAGAAATCTTCTGTCAGATAAGGACAGACAGGGAGACTGGCAAACGATATGAAAAAATTACATTTTCTTATTAAATAACGTAACTCGATCGTCGATGAACGCCCAAAGTCAGAAAACTCTGATGCAGCGCCCCTTTTCAAATGATAACTGTTTTGTTGCAGCTACATATATAGGGATTGGAAGAATGAAAAGCAAACAATATAAATGTATGTTTGTAATGATGATGGTTGCTAGTGAGTCACTTGTCATCATATGTAGATATATGGATTGCTCACTCCCCTCTTCCTTGGTTTTAATGTGAATGATGTTAAGCACTAATTTGCTGAAACGTATAACTCCTGCGGACCTGAAAACTACTACCTATCACTGATTGTACAAATACATTTGCAAGGGATGAAACAGTGTGAACAAAAATTTATTAGCAGTGGGTGAAAATCAGTGTTTGAATGTTGTTATCAGTCAAGACTATTTGAAAATTACTACATGAAAAATTACATTTTCTTATTAAATAATGAAACCTGATCGTCGAGGAACGCTCAGAGTCAGAAAACTCCAATGCAGCCCCATTCCAAATGGTAACTATTTTGTTGCAGCTATTTATTCAGGCATTGGAAGAATGAAAAGCAAACAATATAAATGTATGTTTGATGTTTGTTTAGTGATGATGGTTGCTAGGAAGTCACTTGTCATCATATGTAGATATATGGATTGCTCACTCCCCCAGCCTCTTATCGCCACCAGTATGGACATGATGTTCTGTAATCATTTGACTTTCACCCCCTCCCTCATTTCCTTACCACCACCACTACTAGCATATGAGAGATCGACTTGCACCCCCCCCCCCCATATGTTGTTTTCTTACCACCACCTCTGCCGCATGAGATGTTGTAGTTCTCTTGACTTCCATCCCTTCCCTTGTTTTCTCACCACTATCATCATGATGGGTTGTTTTAAGTAATTCATTTGATTCTACTAATTGATTATCAGTAATATTCGTCACAAAGTAAGATCTTTCAGAAACCACAGATTTGTCTAGTTGTGAGTGAGATAGTTTGGCCCTGTGCCTCTTACTATCCATATCTCTTATACCTTTAGCTCTGCTCCAACCTTAATCATAGACATTTCTAACCTAATCCATCCACCATCCCACACCGCCCCTTCCTTCATTTGTTCACCCCAAGTTCTTATGTGGCTGAGAGGTAGACTCATCATAAAACAAACAAAGCAAATTTCTCTGCTTGTAATCCGGTCACATTCACTCGGTTTCTCTTCATCACTTGCAGATTTCCTACAGTTTGACCTCCATACTTGGTGACGAAAGATTCCTCATCAGGACCACCCCAACAATTGAAGCTCTTATCCAGGCGGTCCATGACCTGCTCAAGCATTTTGATTGGACGGCGGTGTCGGTCATAGCAGATTCCTCTGATGAAGCACAGTTGCTCTGTGAGTTACAGTTATGTGTGTGTAAGGTTGAAGACTGCCGCCATTTAATGTATCTTGTTCACTTTAATGGACCCTCACATCAGCTTCGCATCGTACATTTAGAGGTTCCTAGAATTGTTTGTAGTTTGGTCAGTTCAACATCATGATTTTAGACTTGAAAAACATCAGCCAATGAGTCTTCAGATGGAATTAAAGTACTGCAGGAGTTGCAACTCTCACTTCATGCTTACTCCTACTTTGTTTTCCTCCCCCCTCCCTTTCCAGGTTGGTTGAACCGAAATAAAAAAAAATAATTGTCACACACTTAACATTCCACTAGAACTGAACAAATATATTTTACTACATATATTTCAATTAATGTGGAGTACTCATGTGCTGTAAAAGGGCGTATCGAGTATTTTGTGTAGTATCCAGAGAATATGTTGAAAAATAGCCACAAATTCCATCTAAATTCATCAAATATTGACAATTTTGCAGGCCAATTCCAGTCTAACACCTGCATCTTGCATAAACATTGGCTATGTATGCAAATTTGTGTGACGTCGATAGACTGACTCCCATGACATGTCTTATGTTATCCTTTGTTTACTTAACCTTTACTTCAAGGACAATCAGGAATTTAACATTCCCAGAGGGTTGTATTTTGAAAGCATATACTTTCTTCTTCAAAAATATCGACATTACTTGCGGATGCAAAACCCAACAATTAAGAGGCAATATGTATATGGGTATCAAAAGAAATATTGACAGTGTGCAACACTCCAGGTCATCTGTTTAGCATCTTCATCAAACCTTTTAAAGTCATATCTTAAAAACGGAAAGAGACGTAACAAAATTCCAATGGAGCGTCATTAAGCAGGGCGTTACTCTGCCACATGTGAATGAAGCCAGCTCTTTTCTAGATGTATGTCACATAACCTTACACGTATTTTTTATCTTGTGAGAAGATTCTTGATGTAAAGTGTCATGTGAAAAGCTGAAAAAAACATTAAATCACCAACTGCTTTAATTTGCTTGAATGAAATCCCTCTGCATGTTTGCTGTAATGCTGAATATTTAATAGAATCATGCACCACCTTTTGTTCCTTCCTTTGTCACACAGTGTATAACGCTTTCCTGGAGTCTTCAGCCAGCTTGTGCATTAACAGCTTCACAACATTTGACGCCAACAGCTTGAACGATGTCATATTGTCCCTCGGTGAGACCAATGTTGTGGTGATGTTTGCAGGAGCCCCGATAATCAACTCTATGACCAAGGTAACCAGCAATCACAAAACATTTGTGTTCCCTGGTGTCACCTCAATTGACGCCTTGGAAACATCAGAGGCCATCACCGGTTCTTTGGTATTGTCATTTTCACAAAGTGCTATCGAGTTTGAAAAGTTTCTGATGGAACTGAGCCCTGTGAAACCTTCAAATAATCCCTGGCGACAGGAGTACCTCAGCGGTAAATTGCAGTGTAACGTCGGGGATGTAACCGAATATGAACGACCTTGCACCGAGTCAGACAACCTCGGCAATATACGTGGACAGGACACTGTTAATGCCAGGCAGATTATCAATGGTGTCTTTGCTCTGGCAACCAGCCTTCACAATGTTCAGCAAGAGAAGTGTGGTGAAGGAAGCATCGGTCTCTGTCATGCGTTCCTCGTGACCACCGTCGACGATTTTCTGGCAGCTGTAGCGAACCTCACGGCACAGAATGAGAATGCAGATGAAGTCAAATTCCAGAATGGACAACAGGTGTTGAGCATCACAGTTTGGAATATCGGATCATCTGTGGAAAACGACCCGTTGAAGGTACGATCTCATCGTGTTTGCTGTCGACAGTATGTATTGACATGACCTTTACGACAACCGAATTCGGCTCAGGTGTCGTCTTCTACAACTGCACAGTTACAGTTCTCATGGTTGTACATGACATAGACAATGTTCATCTTTGTGCATAACATTCCTCCGGGTGTTAACTGCATGTGCATCCCATTCTCATGCAATGAATGTTTCCCCTCCAGGTACTGTGAGTTGCCACCCAAGATTAGAGGCAGGAGGCTTAATTCTGTACCATGCTTATCAGATGATACTTCTAGCTACGTTTGTCCCATAATTTAATTAATTGCCGAGTGTAGTGCCCTCTACCATGTAACTGCTTCATCAAGTGCCTGTGCCCACTTGCATGCATGGTCATCTACCATTTAGGACGGTAAAACTCACAAATTATCGTCAGTGAGAGGAATCACATATATTGTTCTTTGTAAATTGGGGACAATGAAATTGTTCCATGAAGGAGAAGCAAAGTGAAGGTATATGTCGGAGCTATTTCGGTTCAAGTTTTAAGGTGTCAAGTGGTGTTCTCTGAGGTTTCCATACACCTAGCCCAGAGCATGAGTCAGTCTTTAATCAGCTTGCAACAACCAACCTGTTAACTTGTTAACCTCTGTACCATATGAAAGCATAGGCCACATATTATTACAATAAAAGACTGCATGTGTTTGGACATCCTGATATTACCTTTGGGTGAATATCATTTAGAAGACATAAAGGCAACAGAAATCCGATTGCTGGGTCTTTGTTACTAAAATGGTGATCATAGTTTTGGGGTAAGGAGCTGGGCCGTGCATGTAACATTTTATGTACTACATCCACGATCATCTCTGCTCGACGTCGAGAACGTTTCCATGAACATCGTCAGTGCGCAACGCAAATGATTAATATGTTGCACAGAGTTGTTACGTCATAAGTGGTGGAAATATTTAGGTAGATACTATTTTTGGTTGGTCAACATTTTTGTACATAGCATGTGCTGCAGGTAAAGAGAAATATCACTGAAGTAAAATTTGAAACCTTTGAATGGGAAATGAGCCAGTGAAGAGCCACAACAATGCACCTCATACAAATGCATGCATTAACATGCACAACTGAATATTCAGTCCAGTGATTTTTGGAGAGGCTCTTAACATCGATCAGTACACAACTCAGATGCAACAGTGTTGTGCTGTGATAACGACGGTGGCTGTCGTGACGACGGTGGCATAGAATCATGTGTTGCCTCGGTCAGACCATTCCAATGAAAAATGGTCTTCTTGCAATGTGCTTGAGGATTGATAATCGCTACTTGATGATAGCATCATCAGTTGCTATCATCAGTGCCCCTGGGCACAAAAATTGACCAGTGACAGTATGATTGTAAACACATTTGCAACAATTGCCAGAGCTGCAGTACTGTCTTGTGTTAGAGTAAACCTGTTTGATTTCTGTTCAGCCCAGACATTTTAGCCATACTCAGTCATTTAAGAACAAATTTGGGCATGCACAGGACCGTGCAGTGGAGATAGCATTATGAACTCAAATGGATATTAAGCCAACCCTATTTTGGCCAAAAACAGGGAACTCAAGCAGTTTCCCTCACGGGGTACGAGGAGATTGTAATATAAGACCACTCAAGCTGACATTTTCAAAAATCGTTAGATTTGGCTGATCACATTAATGCTTCAATAAGACATCTTCGCATGAGGAGACTTGGCAACAAGTGCATCGAATCATACAAAGCAACTTAGAAAATAAGAATAGCTGACCAACACTCCATGCCACCATCACCTTCTTAAAATGTCCAAAATACCTGACGGCTCCTCCGCGGTCAAAGTCCACACGAAGCCTGAAGCATCGTGTTCACTCTGTGCAGGCACAACATCTCCGTCAATGCTTTTGTTATGTAAGCTTGACCTATCCACATCCAAGAAGAAACATAAACCCATCAGACTCATGACAGTAATTAACTAGTCATTCAAAGGCTAGCCGATCTCTTGAGAATATCTCACCAATCTCATCTGGTGCATGAATGGTTGCGACCCTGGATGTATTGACCCCGAAGTAAAATGTGCTCTAATTCCTCTGTAGTGAGCTCTCCCTCTTCTACTTCAAATTGCAAACACATCTATTGGACAATCGCAGGTCGCAGTCACTAATTGGGGAGAAACACCTCACATTTCTACTTTTCTGCTGTAGTGATATTTAAAAAAAGATCATCAATCCTGCTTCTGTACATCACACTCTTGGAATTTCACATCACTGGGAGAGCATGCATGGTACCAACGATGTAAAGTGCCCTGAAGTTTTCAGTTTTTGGAAGAAAAAGGGGTCAAAATTTTTACTGTATCAAGGCAAACCTAGCAATGTGTTGTATGTTGCCTAATTCCTTTCATGCTGCATCTTATATTTTATTAGTATTGGTAGTATTATTATATGCTCTTGTCTTTTTGTGGCAGCTTGCAGATTGGAACGGAACATTGTCATCACTGGCTGTGACTCCGCAGTTCTTTGATGAAAGCAGTAGTCCAGTCGAGATGGTGAAGTCCTCTTGCACGCAGTCTACCACTGGTGCTATGACCAGTCAAACGACAAGTCAAGTGACCAGTCAGAAGACCAGCGATGTTGGGACGAACACACACAGCAATACATCTAACAAAACCTTGGGGAACTTATGCGGCCAACGTGAGGATTATCACCAGAAGCCGTGGTTTATCCTCGCTCTCATCCTCAGTGGTCTAGGAGTCCTGTTCTGCCTGCTGGTTGCAGTAACTTACTTTTTAAACTCGGATACCAACTACGCTCAGCTTCACTCAGACTTCCTGATATACATGCTGCTGGCAGGGACCATGCTGATGTTTCTACAGACCATCCCCTTTGGGTTGGAAGTTTCTCCATTTGTTTGTGCCTTGAGGAGGATCTTGCCGGGAGTGTCATTCTCTCTGGCCTTTATCAGCATCTTCCTCATGGTGGGGAGGTACTTCCGGATTCTGAAGAAGGAACAGCGGGTCTCGGGCCTTGGGGCAAAGTATGTGGACAGTGCCAGCCAGATGATTGCTTTTCTACCATTTGCTGCTGTGGAGGTTATCGTCCTCTTCCAGTGGTTGCTATACAAGATTCCTGACATCAACAAGCCACAGCTTGATAAATGCAAGGAGATTTTGCGCTGCCAAAATATTGATGAAACCTTTCCCGTGTCCTTTTTGTACATTTATCTCCTAATGTGTGGCAGCATCCTAATAGCTTTGTTGGCCTTACGCCGGAGCAAGGTCTTCTTCACCTCCGAGCTTCGTAGCACGATCGTCTGCTGTGTTCGTAAGTACAAAAATCTCAATCTGAAGTCAGCATTAATTTACAAGGCAAAATGTGCAACAATAGAACTAATTTAAAAGACAATTGGAGAAGGGAAAAGTTTCAAAGTTTTTCCAAAAATGGAAATTTAAGTTGATTGCCAAGCAGAACATAGGTATGGTCATTTGCTTGAATTGCTGCAGGATAAAGTCTGTAATTGCTCATCAAGTTTGCTCTATAAATTTATGGGTGGAGTCGCTTCAATTATTTCTTTAAAGAATTTGTTAGTACTTTTACGTGGTTGCATGATCTCACGATGCCTCCCCATTGAGCAGTGATTTAATATTTGCACTTCAGCTTGGAAAGTTAACACAACCTGTGACTTTCTGTGACTGCAGTAAATCAACAAAGAGCAAAAATTTCTGAGAATAAATGAGACCTCAAGTTATAATGTTTCCAGTTTACAATTTAGAACAGTATAAATTGCATGTTATCTACATCCAAGTGTATCATGTAAATGCTATTGTTTGCACCATCTATTCAGGTCTAAGTGATTTCAATACCCGGCTCTAAAAATTGCCACCAGTTGAATCTAGTGTTTCACTGTCGTAAATTATTCATTTGACAAAACTTGAGCCAATCAGCATGTATGTAAGCGAAGAACACTTCCCGGTCATTCACCTACCTGTGATTCCTGGTGTTTTATTAACATGCAAAGCGAAAATGTCTTGCAATGACCTCACAATGAACTTGCACTGTAGTGAAAGGTAGATTTTCAGTTACCTGACTGACTATGATGTTTGATATTATATTATTTATATATTTGATAAAATTACTTTTGAGCACAACATTAGGCAACATAAAAATAACCTGAAGAAACCTCGCAGTCGTAATGTCTCCTGTATTCATGTAATTTTTGTACTGTTAACCCCCTAGCTTTGTGTAAAAATTTAAGTACAACATTAATTTGTAAACAGGACTATACCGAATAGTTTCCTGCAGAGCTAGTGATTCTTACTTTACATTAACCTTTTATGTGAGAAATCAATATTTGGGTTGAAATGTAATTGTCTAGAATTTTTCTATCTTGATTTAGGAAAGCATCCAGTAATTCCAGAAAATGTACAATCAATCCTCCACCATATTGCTAATCAATTTGTCTAGCCCTATGTATACAGTTTCATTTTGACATTTGCATTTAGTGACAGAGGTAGGTGGGAAACTTTCTTTAAGTATTGCTCTGTTTGGTTAGACCAAAGTATACATTTTCATATTTATCTTTGCATTTAGGATTCAAGTTTTCATCACTTGTTCTAACTTTTTATTATTTGAACTTTAATTCAACCATTGTGCAACTTGATCATCATACCATGCTTATGAATTATTTATGAGGCTGCCCTGTGCGTTTCTTTCCATGAAGTACGTTACAATTCAAACTTCTCAAAGGTTCGTCGTTGTGGAAAAAAAGATCCATGATTGTTACATTATTCCTCATTTTGACAGAAGCTTAGGAATTGTTTTACTAACATTTTTGTGTATGTTTATTCTCAGTTTCGCTCATTCTGGGAGCAGCATGGATCATATGCCTCGTAGTAGGTAAGGCCGACCTTTACATTCCAGCAACGGGCTTCCTAGGGGTCATTCAGGGGTATCTCATCCTGGTCGGCATCTTCCCCTTCATCATCAAGAAGCTGTTCCGAGATGAAGAGCATCTGATGGACACGGCTAGCATAGCTGACACAAATAGCATTGTGGATGGGAACGAAGGTACTGTTTGGGTATCCAGCACTGCCCTTAAAAGATATTGCATTGTTATCATTCTTGATGTCAATAGTTAGTGCTAATTATGTTGGGTGCAGACCAGAGAGATTGGATACTGGGAAGTGGTAGGAAGAGAAAACACATGAGGGACTATAAATAAGGGGCTACAAATTTGTCTAATGTATTCCACCAATGTGTTTTGTTCGTCTCAATTAGGTGCACCCAGGGGTATTGATTGTTGCAATCGATGCTATCAAACAAATAGCAAATGTTAATCTTCCGTTGAATTGCAGGTTAATTTCTCCATGGATTGGTCTGACCACTATACTAGTTATGCCAAAATGCTTTGTAAAAAATTCAGAAAATTGGCCTATGAAACTGGAAGCGGCATGTCCACAGGTTACCAGCTTTCACTGAAAGGATAACCGTTTTTCAACCTTTCCAGATAGTCCTGATACTTCAAATATACTCTTTAAAACAATAAGACACTATTCGGTAGTACAATAAATTCATGTTCAAGAAAATGTGAAGTTTTATGAATATACATTTTATTCACTTGCAAGTCACCGTGTTGCTGCGAAATTACGTGATTTGTGACAGTACAGATGCACCTGTACTGTAGATGTCACGTAGTATTGTCGGTGCATGTGATGCGTCATTCATTTCCAAAATGGCAATACGTTGTGCAACAACGGCAGGAACTTTGAAGTTACATTTGGAAAGGAGTAATTACGAAAATTACACCAATACTGTTGTGACTGTTTGTAAAAAGATGTACACTACGTGTAGATTGAAATTGAAACACTCACTACGGTTCCTCTTGAAAACAGTCATGATTCACCCAGACTTTCATATATACAACCAGTTGAGAAATCGCTTACCAACGTCTAAAGTTTCATTTCATCAGTCTGTCTATTGCTGTATCATCCTAGTTACCAAACTTTATCTGTTTTGAAGCCATGCATGTAAGTGAAAGTTTGTGTGAGCTAAGGTGAAAAGGTCATAATTTGGAGGTGGTGGTCAGCTGGAACCTCAGCATTGGTTTATCAGAGGCTAGAACACTTCAGAGGTTAGCCACATAGACTTTGGAAATGTTGGAAATACCAGAGGGAGCACAATTTTACAGATTGTCCCAGCTGTCTTCAGATCTTTGTGGATCACTTTCCTGCTGTGGCTGCCAAATTGAAGGGATGTTCTGATTCCAATAACTCTGCTGACCTTCCAGATTGTGCAGTGAGGGAGGGAAAGATTAAAGGGGGAAGGTTTGGGATTAGGGTAAGAGCCATTGGAGTGCTGAGAACAAGACAAAGTTGCCGTATGAAGCCTATCCGTGCCGTCTATGTAGCTGTCACAGCCCACATATGTTGTTGAAATCACAACTTGCCGTAGACTTGATCATTTCAGCACTTAGAAGTCCTGTCTCAAGTAAACCCTCGTTTTGCTGCGTGTCTGTATTTTTGTCTCTTGATAAATAGCAGTTATTAAAATTTTTATTTAAATTGTAGCCGTGGATGCACGGTATAGACTGTAGCTGTAATCACTTTGCTGTGTGCACATGTACAGTACTACATATGAACATACAGAAGAGCAGAAATGTTAGTTTCAGACGTGTAGTTTGCGTACAAGACCTGGAGGTGTATAAGCAGGCCCACTAGTATAGGGTTTTAAGTACAAAGTGTTGAGTACAAGTACCTGATTTGAAAATTCTGTGAGTATGAGTACAAGCAAACACAGAAGTGCTAGAATACAAGTGCAAGTACATACTTGAATACTGAAAGTTTTTATTCACTGTGGTATATCAACTATGTTACAGTATTCATATGTAATATACGTAACTGTTTGTTGTGTACATTGTTAAAATAGTGAGTGATACATAATAGTAAGTTGTATCTTAACTATTTTGCGATATTAGCGCAATAAGAAAACCTTTCTGTATACTGTTCACTACCCATCGCTATTTCTGACAGCTTCTATCTTCAATCATGTCACAACCATCGAGCATCAACAGTTGAGTACATATTATTTGGATTTTGACCTCTTTTTTTTTTTTTCTTCAAATTTTACATAAATGTTTTATCCTGTTTCATCATATAGTCAATCTCTTTCTTATTTCTCTCTCCCCTGTCTCTTTGTAAACAGGATTTAGGAACCCTGTCGCATCTTTTGAGAAGACTTACGACGATCCACCACAACTATCGAAAGAAAAGCCCAACACTAATGAGAGTGTTATGTAACTCGGTGTGAAGGAAACAAGTTTGTTAAAAATTCCTTCTCAATTGCCTCCATGTTTCTGAAATACCACAGATTCCTGAAATACAAGTTCTCTCTATCCTTCAATTACCAGTTTTGTCAGGTATTTGATTCATTAACCCATTCATGTACATTTTGAATTTAAAATGTTGAGGATCAGGAAGCCCATTTGGAGTTATCAAGAACCCTTTACAATTTTAATCATGGCCGGTAAAAACTGGCCAGATTCTGTTGCTGTTTTTGATGGTTGTCCAGAGGATAGACAATGCAGGGGTGAAACAAGACAATGGGAATACAAACTAAAACCTGCTCCTTGGCCTGTCATTTACTGTAACATCCCCTTCCAGTGGACGAGATTGTATTCCCACTCTTTATCCATTTTCCTAATGGCTGGGAGGGATAAAGGGCAATCGCAGCTTAGCAGCCCCTCAGCTGTACATTAAGCAGTTTGAATAGGACTCGACCTAAATCCCACAGTGTGGACCCAATACCCCCATAGCCACACTGCAAAGAGCTTGACTGAACAAGCCAGATTTGAGTCCCCAGAAAATTTCCCAAATGCCAGCCTTCCCCACACCTGGTTAAAGCTATTTTCTTTGTATGACATGGCAGTGTATCCTGAACACAATTCCCTTTCAGCTTTCAATTACAGTACTAAATTTCCTCTGATATCTGTGGGTACTAACCTACCAAAATGTCATTCAACATAACCATTATTTCCTAGATGTCCTCAGGAAAGGAAGATTGATTAGACTGGCCTCCATGTTCGTGCCAGAAGCTGCCATGCTTCGAAAACATACAAGTTCACAGTAGCAGTCCATAGTAATTAAAAAAAAATTGATTCTTTGTATTTTGCATTGTAAACTTTCAACAGTAAATAATCACTCTGTCATAGAAATTTAATAGTCCAATGTCAGTTTGTTGACCTATATAACCATGTGTATGTGTTTTTTTTTCTCAAATTGACATTACAGTCTCATCCAAGTAGCATTTCATTTCATGTGAGATATTTAAAAGCATCATTTAAGGATAAAAAGGTGTCTGAAGAGGGTAGTTTGTTTCCCATACTCGGCCTAGATTGACTCATATTTGGTGTTCAAAGAGAGTATACATGCACATGGTCAGCACACTGTCGGTGAACTGGTGGTGTAAATTGTGGCTTGTAATTAAATTTATTAATCACTTGCTGATAAACATTTGATGGGTGATAGGAAGTAAGAAAAGTATATCACTTTTGTTTTGTGTTTGACTCGGAATGGTGCATATGTTGTTTACTGTTTAAGCCGTCCCAATCATGATTGTATGTTTTGTGTTTGGCAGGGATATGCAACTGAGAAGCCACTTTGAAAGCAAAATGCTCTAGAGTAGTAAGTAGGTTGATGTTAGTACCCTTCTGTGATTTTGATTTATGTTTGCATATATATAGTACAACTGTCAACTATGCTTCCCCCCCCCTCCTCCTTTCCCTGCCCTCACCAAATATCAATTGCATTTTTCACAACAAAATTAAGGCATACATTTGTATAGTTTACTGCTAGTATAATTACAATGTAACCATGATGAATGTGTGCATTTTGTGATTCAACTCAACGTTTTCACATCCCCATATTTTTTTTTTTTTTTTTATGTAAAGGGCTTATTTTACTTTCCTGTCTTGTTTCTCTATACCTTTGAACAAGTTCATGTTGAAAATGATTGTTCCATCAAACCATCTTTTGAAGAGATTTGGAACCTCTGTCCGTATGGATACTCTAATTCTTTCATCTCATTACTTTTGCTTTTCTATCATTGTCTTTTTAAAACAAATTGAGGAAGCTCTTTCTCCATTTTGTTTCTTTTCATGGAATGGCATTCTTCTTGTGGGCTTTTGCAATCAATCATGATAAACAGAGTGAAAGCAGCTGATTCTGTCACCAGCATTAGAGCATTTTATGACAGGCACACCAAAAGCAAAATAGATCTGTGGTGTTAGAGTTTTTTTTTTTTTTGCTTACATCTCATACTTGTGTACCTCATACTGTTAATATAACCTCTTGGTTTGAATCTTGAAAAAAGTCCCTTTGGAATTTGTTTTTCATTTGTTTTTTTTTCTTTTTCTGTCTCGCTTTTGTTTTGTTTTGTTTTTTGCTGGGAAGGTCTGCTTTTATTTTTTTCAGATTCACGCATGCATGCCCTTTCAGTTTTTAAGTAAAGAAAGATGTGTTTGTCATTTTCCTGTTGCATTTATACTTTTAAGGACAAGCATATATATTTTATTCATTTATACGTTTTGAAAAATTCTAAAACAGTTGCTATATTGCTCAATTGATGTTTTTCATTTCAAATAAGGTTTTCAATTCACAAATAGGTACGGTTGTCATCCGAAGATTCCGATATGTCAATGTTTTATGAGGATGAAAGCAAACATCTTGTTTCATTTTGTCTTCAGTATTACCCATACAGTCAGTATGATATCAGTGTTCCAGTCAGTATGTTATCAGTATTCCTGTCAGCATGCTATCAGCATTCCATGTTCCAGTACTTTCTAAAACCATATTGCCACTGGCTCTCTGTGGCTAAGAGAAAAACAGCAACACAGAGCAAATTGCTGTTATAAATATCCTGTTTGTGCCCTTATCTTCTGAGTACTTCAGTCTTTCAGATTTCCTATAGCCTGCTAAATTTTATAAAACATTTTTGGAATAATTTTTCATTTACTTATTGTTTGGGAGTGGGGTGAATTTTTTACGTAGTATAATAGTATCTATCTAACATGGATTGTTGTTTGTTGGAGTGTTATCAATGTTTTCCTGGACTCTGCATGTAGACATCGATGGCACTCAACCAACAACATTCCTGCTGCAAAGTTAAGAAGAGGCATAAAAGACATACTCATGTATATTGTCTTGATGGCCACAACATAAGAAAATTCAAT
Organism: Stichopus chloronotus; assembly: GCA_021234535.1. Lineage (NCBI taxonomy): Eukaryota > Metazoa > Echinodermata > Holothuroidea > Aspidochirotida > Stichopodidae > Stichopus > Stichopus chloronotus. The sequence continues at coordinate 6,390,101 of CM037844.1, forward strand.
TATTAACAGTTTTTTCTGTCTTCTGGGGCACTCTGTAGCAAAAATTGTCATTGGCAGATCATTTTTTACCACATAGGTAAGCTTCTACTCAAGAAAGAAAGAAAGCAGAAAGTTATGTAGGATGAATTTTACAAGGCCCTAGGCTCCTTTCATCACCAAAAATTTCAAACCAAGGTTAACAAAATGGAACAGTACCGCAACATGCCTGTTTGTTTTTTGTATTCAGTGAAATTTGTCCATGGATAGCGGCTGTGTTTGTTTGTTCATATTTCATCTGTTCTTGAAAATGGGAGAAACATCACCACCAGAGATGAGGAGGAGATACGTCTGTGAAGCATTACTAATTGACCAAATGTTCTGAAATTTCGAGGTTTGCAAAGAAAACTTTGAAAAAATTTATCATGGTTATGTTCTTATATCGATTGGATCATGTCGGCCTAATGTTTAGATTTAGTGTACCCATCTTTTTCTTTTATTTGAAAACATGGTTTTTGGCAATATTTTAATTTTCCACTATGGCTTTATACATTTACAATATAAACAAACTTTTGAATATAAGAAAAATAATTGTATGATATTTTAAGGGAAACAAAGTTTTCACATTTTCTGATGTGTTAACCAGAGATGAGAAATAAATTTGTATTCAGAATACAACACCATGCACCATCTTGTATTTTGTACATTTGTTTACCAGGCAGAGGTCTTGATAGAATAAAATGGAACACATCATCATGAACCGAATAAATAGTGAAGGCATGATATTTTTGTTTAAATGTCAAGTGTGTATGGAAAAGCCAAAACGAAAATTTATTTTTCAATGCTTTATGTGAGATTGTTTTATGATGGTAATTCACAGTAATCATCTTCATTATGGATATGCAACAGGACAGGTCCCACTGGTGTTTTGAAAACACATTCCTCATGTTGTCGCTCCTTCGTCAGTATCATCTTGTGGTATACTGTGGAACAAAGCATTGTGTTTAAAAATAACCTACAAAGTTATCACCTCATTACAGCATCATTGATCATCTGTTTTGAACCAACTTAATATTCATTACTAGCATACATTTCATTGGCTTGTTCAAAGAAGCACTTGATTACTGTAAGTTTAATGAACACTTTACACTACATTAACATGCACTTTTTGTAGGTGGAAGAATTTGAAATCAAGTGGCAGAATCTATTAACTGAAACCTACTTGTTTTCTCAAATTGTCTGACCGGAGCAATTAACAGGAAAACTCTTGAACATGGAATTTTAATGTTTTTACTTTTGCATATGCATGCAATCACTATAACTCTCATGTTTGAGATTTACCCTAAATTAGAGAGGACACATAAATTAAAAAAGAGTACACATAAAGTTAAAAAAAAGAGTACACACACCAACGAAATTACAAGTTTTGGTTTCTGTCATACATTATAGTGGCATTGTGTATGAGAATGCAGGAGTTGTTCCAAAATTTTCAGATGCCGCAGTAAAAGGAAAATGTTGCAACATTCATTTTAAGCAGTATTCTTTAGAATTTGAAGTATTTATTCACTTAATACCTCTTATGTTACATGAGAGGTTTAAGTGTAAAGAAGGGCCAAAGGCCCCATAAAATGAGGACCAGGGTTGCAGTTACCATAGGCAGCTTTGGCTTATACCCTGAGCTGATAGCTGGTCTTTTTCTGCCCACCACAAGAAATGAAACATGGAAAACTTGCTCACTTTTGTACATCTACTTGATGCCAAATAGGTATTTACGGCTTCAGATGTGTTGAACATTCACATCAACTGGTCGTAATAATTTGCAAAGGATATTGTACATGACGTTGCATCGTTGGATTAATAAGAAGTGAAAGTTATATTTTATCTGTATTGCAATACCAAATGAAGTTCAAGCCAGTCAATGATCATGACCTTAAATTAACCCTGCATCAGGATCATATCAGACCTTGAAAACGAGGCAGAGAAAAACAAATACACAACTGGTCAATCTATATGGCTTACAGGAGTCAGTATTCCTGTGAATTTAGAATTTTTGACCAAGTTGCCTGAATTTTGAGGTTCAGTTTTCACTCTGGTTCCAGTGGTGTCACAAGGGTTGTTTTCAGGGGGATCAAGTTACAGTGTAATATGGAAATACAGAATCCATCAGTCAGGCAGCCAAGACTTTTGGACAAGGGGATATGAGATTAGTGGAAGACTAATCGGTGGGTTGGTGCGGAGTATACCAGAAATGCTTAGTTAACAATATTTCCTAGCTAGCTCACCGGAAATTGCCCTTCCAAAGTTCTGCAAGGGAAACCATGCTAGGGTAACCAAACAAATACACAAGTGGTCAATCTATATGGCATACAGGAGTCAGTATTTCTGTGAATTTAGAATTTTTCAGGAAGTCGCCCTTCCAAGGCTCTGCAAGGGAAACCATGGCCTGCAAAAGGACATAATTTATTCTTTTGGCTCTCATTTGCCCGAATGGATACACTATTTTTGCCTGAATTGGTGGACATGCGCCCTATAGTCAGATGTCAACAACTCTACTTAGTATGTAGACCCTAAGTTACAATGCATCCCACTTAATTCCCTCCCCCCCCCCCCACTTCCTAGCTTACAATGCAGGCAAAATGCATTTGTGCCACCTCTGGACCACAGGTCACCCTAGCGTTATTTATACACTATAACATACCCCTTTATGTATAGGGGTATGTGATAGTGTATACTTAACGCTAGAACAACCTGTGTTCTGGTCATGCCCCTTTAAGAGGTGTTTGTGCCTCCCAGTGACAGTTCCTGGCTATGAACCTGCCTGCCATGCCACGCCCCCTCTCTTCTCCACTTCATAGGCTTATGGTTAAACCACTGACTGTCAGTGTGGAAATATCCTACCTAGTGTACTTTTTCAAATAAGGAGTGCAATACAGAAATGTCTTATGACTGTGGTTATTGCATTCTCATCTTGGATGTTCTAGATTCAGGAACAAAAAAGTAAAACTTAAATGACACCTGAAGGATTTTTTTAATTGAACATCTCATATCGCACTCAGAAACAACAGGCCGTCCCCCCCCCCCCTCCCCTTTCCAAAAAAAAGAAAGAAACACGCATATAGGCTAGGCGTTCGTAGTTGAATCAGGGTGCATGAATGGTTTTATCATACCCACACCTTCGTTCAAGGTAGCATACCCCTATTAATTTTCCCATTGATTTACACACTAAATCGCAAAAGTAACGTGGTCTCTAAAGCCTTGTAGAAGTTTTCAACAGATATAAGCTACCACTCGTTACAAAGCTGACACATTGGCCATTCATGGCTTTTCCAATTTTCCGTACCTTAGCTGGTTAGATTTTCTGCTAGAGGCTGTCGACGTTTTCACACCTTGTCACTGGGACCAAATCACACATCACCTCCAACGATGATGCTCCGCCACCTAAGATTCCATACCTTTTCTATAATTGTTTCAATTTCCTCCATTTTCACAGCATGTATACTTTAACTCGCCTACTTCAACATTCAATCCACAAAAGGACCCATCTTAAAGGATAAAATACCAAAAAAGTTGCCCAAATGTCCCTAATAGGGACTTTCACCGAGGCGAACAAAATGCGGAGGTATCTCCAACTTCTATATAGGGTATGCTACCTTCAAGGAATCAACCAGTGTTTCAACTGGAACGCTCTCACACGTAGGTGCTACCGCATTACTATAAAACTTGGTCTGGTCGTAGCGTATCATCAGCTTGTTACTTGTATCATGCAGGCAGTTGAGCAAATTCGCTTACGCTTTTCAGCTCATATTTTGGATCCCTTGCATCGATTTGTGAAATTATGAGGTAGGCTGTGGTTTGCCAGGGAGTTGACTTACTATTATAGCATCTCCATAGTTTCACTGATGACCATAACGTTATGTTTCTGGAAGTGCTATCGTTACAGAGCATTCTTTAGCCTTACGCACAGGGAGTTTCGAACTGCAATGTGTTAGGCCTAGTCTGGGTTGTGTAAACTTGTGCTTATATTATAAGTAACTCCGAATCAGCTGTTGAATTAATGTTGCTTGAAGTTTGGTAAATTAATGTCGATTGAAGTTTGTTAAATGTAAGTTAGAACACCTCAAAGGTACCGTCACATTGTGACATTAACTGTAACCAATTCATCAATTCAGAATTGTGTAATGTTACATGTGGAGTCCCACAGGGATCGATTCTTGGACCGAAACTTTTTATTTTATTTATTAATGACATATGTAATGTATCCAATTTGTTAAAATTCGTAATATTCGCAGACGATACGAACATTTTTTCTTCTCATGAGGACCTCAATTTTTTGTGTGAACAAGTTAGTGTGGAACTTAAAAAGCTAAGTGTATGGTTTGCAGTGAACAAATTATCTTTGAACGTTACAAAAACTAATTATATGATTTTCTCCAATCAGCCCGTAAACTCACATGTCAGTGTAACTCTAGACGATGTTAACATAGAAAGAGTGTATGTTACGTAATTCCTGGGTGTATTGATTGACCACAAGCTAACGTGGAAAGAGCACATTGTAAATTTATCACGGAAACTTTCTAAAAGTATTGCACTGATACGTAAAGCCAGTAATGATTTAAATAGAAATGCATTAAATATTTTATATTGGACAATTTTTTATCCATATCTCAACTACTGTGCAGAAGTTTGGGGGAATACTTATAAATCAACTATCACCGTATTATTTGTAAAACAGAAAAAGGTTATACGTTTAATCTGTAATGCCAAATATTTGGATCATACTACAGCACTTTTTCAGAATATGAATATTCTGAGACTAGATCAAATCATTAATTTCAAAACTGCTCTGGTTATGTTTAAAGCTTACCATAGTCTGTTACCAAAATCCTTACAAAATCGTTTTTATTTAAAATCAAGTGAAAACCACAACACTCGACAAAAGGGTACATTTATGCAAAAATTTGTTAGAACAAGACAAAAACAATTTTGTATTTCATTTTCAGGAGTGAAGCTCTGGAACTCTCTTGATGACAGTATAAAAAATTCTAAAACCATTAATTCATTTAAGAAAAAGTATAAATGTAAGTTATTGAGAATTTAAGGATGGATTGGGCTTGTATTTTAGTTTGCATATTACAATCTGTGAGGACTTCATTGTCTATTGTGTGGTTGTTGTTAATCATCAGTTATTTCTTTTTGGGGAGGAGGGAGGAGTAAGTAATCTTCTTGTTATATTGTGTATTTAGTATGTACTTCCATCAGCAGGTCATCCAATTTATATACTTTATATTACTAGTTAGGAGAAACGATTTATAAGTATTGCACTTCTGTTATTCTCCTTTTCCATGCATATAACCAGTAGTAAACCATTCTATGTAAATATTGATTCAAAAGACGATGATGGAAATAAACTGTTAAACTGTAAACTGTAATCTTAATCCTATGTTTGGCAATGTGTCTAGACCTATATAGGCTAGACCTGGGCTAGCCCTTGAACAGGGCTGTGTGTTACCTTGGTCTGTGATGGTTTTGGAAAAGGTCTAACTATACAGTAGGAGGTTTACCCTCATGTTTCCATAGTACAAAGTTGCAGAATACAATGGCTCAAACGCTTTCCACTGTGGAACTGGAGGCATGGTCAAGGTCATTCAACATGCGAACACTCATGAGGCTCACTGTGGCACCAAGACCATGCCTCTGCTCAGAACAATTGTCTCATACTAACGTACGTGGAAGTGACATATAGCGGTGTTGTCATTGCATCGTTCTCAAAAGGTATGATAGAATATTGCATTTCACATTACATCAAAATCCCTTGTACGTCTTTCCTCACTGTGGCTGCAACCGTGTCTCCACTAGGAACCCAGCCTTCCTCATCAAGCTATAATGATCAAAGCTATAAATTAATTTAACGTCACACATACTGTCATTATCACGTGTCTTTCCTCACCGTGGCACCATGACCTTGCCTCCGCTTGGGACGCGGACTTCCTCATCAAACTAAAACGAGTTCTGTTAAAAAAATTCTGTTCATTTATTGGTTCTGTTCATGTTCTGTGACATGATGTCATAATCTAATCTATCAGACTAGGAACATAGTACTGTTATAACATGCACAGCAAGATTCCAGATCATTCCACTTTGACTCCACGAAAAGTACAGTATTCTTCCAAAATTGACTGTGGTATTCTGCAGTTTCTCCGTTGTTTCAAGTATTTCAAACTGATCTGTGATGCTCCTCGAAAAGGTCTCTAAGTAGGAGTTTATTCTCATATTTTCAAAATTGCAGCATCTGCCATATGATCTTTCAGTAGTTTACAGACTTGGAATCTCATGTCGCTGGAGGTATGAAGAATTAGGCCTAGGAACCTCCAAAATACTTTCTGGGCTTGTTAATAGATTGTGAGGTATCTTTTGAGAAGAAGCAAACTTGTAGGTTGCTAGGCTAGGCCTAGAGTATAGCTGTAGAGACCATTTGCTCATGCTTTCCAAACTTAAAGCTATTGTCGTCTTGCGGTTAGGATTAGGCTGACCATCTGTCCCAAGGAATTCTGATTGTCCAGTTTTTTAAATGAAAAGTGAGGGTTCCAGCTGGTAAGACAAATCAGACTGGTATTGTCAAAAACACAAGCCTAGCTGTTGTATTCTGTATGCACATTTTCTTTTTGTGTGCAGTAAAATTCATTGATTTGGTACCATATCAGCATCACAAATTGAACATTTCTCTTCAGCACATTGGCCTATGTCCACTATGCCCGTATATACTCAAAATTAAGTATTTTTCATCATCAGACCCCTAATTTACTGTGCACAATAACTTTGCCATCTTGTTTTGAACTACAGTAGTAAACCACTCCAATTTGGGCTTCTGTAATATTGTTTTTATTTGTTTTTCTTTTCATGATTGCAGTAAGACTTGAAAGTATTCTTCAACATTAAAGACTCATAAATAAGGCTTCTATGCACATGTGGTAATACCCACTGGGGTGGTGAAAGAAGGTATCACATCCACTTGAGTAAGTCCAATAAAGACTTGTTGTGACTCTCACGTCATTATATTGTACCTGCATGCTCTTGGCTATGGATTTTCCCTAAAAGGTATATTGCAACTTGCTGTGTCTTCAGACATTTGGAGCAGGGTTTTGTAACATGTAGCCTCAGATATCAGATCTGCCCAAACATTTTTTAACAGAGTGTCTCAACAGATTTGACAAAGATGATAGCCTATTGATTAGATTATAGATATAGATTAGCCTTACTGTTGGGGTCCTAGATCGTGAATGAATGGCAAAGTAAACAATTATACATTAACATACACACACATTCAATAGCTCAACAGCCATTTGCTCAGAGTTCGTTGCCACATATCCCATAGAGGTACTTTAGTACCATACATGTAGTACATTCTGTTTGTACTATTTTTGCAGTACACAATGCTCATGCAGTAATTCACACTGCTAGCTGATTGACAAGTTAATCAAACAGAAACTATGTGGACTGCCAGAATGGGACAATGCAATGTTTACAGGGGCCCCACACTGCCAAGGTGCCCCATTAGCTCCACATTAAAATGATGATCCCCACATTCTATCGATGCAAATCTTGATCTCTTACTGGCCACTATATGGCCCTTACCTGTGTTCAGTGGTTATTAGCAACAAACACATATTGTAGGAATTGTTTTTCTTTTGTTATTTGCCTATCTCTCTCTTTTTTTTTTATCTGTTAGGCTATTTATTTCAGTTTTAGCCCTACTTTTGTAAGGGTAGCATTAGTCATTCTTTTGTCCTATAGCCATTTAGGAATGTGGGTGATGTATAGGCAGGGATAATATTCTGTAACGTGGGCAGCATGTCAGAAAAATGTAAGGGCCACGGTAAGGTAGCATCAATGCACATGTGCATGCATATGAGCATAAGTATTTTGTAAGGAAATTGTAAGTTTGCTTTTTCATCTTTTTTTTTGTGGAGAAGTATGATGAAGGAATCTGACCAATTCCATACAAATTCCTTACACATTAGCCTTACATTTCCCTTATAACATCCTTTTATTTTTCAAACACAATCCTTACACCTGAAAATTGCTACGGGTCAAGTTATTCAAGTCTATCATCCTTTTCACTACACCACAGCAGTGGAGATGATTCAGTTTGATTGGGAATATGTATGTGGCCATGCAGCAGTCAATTTTATGTAGGCTCATACTTTGTGGACATCAAAGGTATGTAGTAAAATTTCATCTAAGCAACAGTGCTAAATGCTTTCAGTGAATGAAGGATCTATAGGCTGAAATTGACTTTCTGCTAGACTTAGTCAAGTTGGAGACTATCTCCATCAGATTTTACGGGCTGCCACCAGTAATTATCACAATTGGTTGTGAATGTCTGTAGAAGAACCAGTCAAAGCCAAGAAGGAGAACACTGCCACCATTCCAAAGACGCCCCCAATTTACATCAATAAATTGAATTTTATTTTAGATAGCCTGCAAGTGATCTGCAGATCTCACACCATGGATGGAGAGAGCGTGAGAATCACTCACTGGATCATGAGTCAATTTGATGTGAGCTTGGAGTGCTTGGGTTGGGACAGTCAGGTTCTGCTGGGTGGAGATGGGGGAGACAGCTGGCAAATCTCTTATTATTTAGCAGTAGTAGTTACGATCAGCCAGTTGCATCTTTTTTTTTTTCACTCACCTGTGAAGTATGACTGTGACATTTTGTGGAGGACAAAATCCATTTTTTTTTTTTACTATTCTATTTCTTAGTTTGATTGTTGTACTGTGGTTCATTCATTGTCTTTAGAACTCTTGTTTTTCTCATCTTTATAGATTATGCACTTTTTCAAGCCTTATGTTAGAGTTTGTGTACACGTCCTTTCTTTAAAAGTACAAGTCTTACAATTCTAGTGTCATTAATATTATTTGGCAGTATCTTTACCTGTATAGGAAAGATAATACAATTATTTTTCTTAAGTTATTTTATTTTACTGTATCAGTATTAATTCTAATAGTGCCAATTACGTAGCGTTATTGTAGAATCAAGAAAAATTGTCAGAGTGTTAGTATTCACTTTTTGAGTATATTACCATGGTTTTTTTTATCTTTTGTTGTAAACAGTTTTAATATTGTTTGTCCATGGTGCAGAAGCAAGAGCTGTACAGCACACTTAATTTATTTTTTTATGATAAGTTTGTGGTAACTGGGACTGCCAAAGCTGCTAGTCTGGAAGGACAACCCTGTTGCGTATTGGTCATATCAGACAAAACACCATGAATCCCATCCATGCTATTTCTTTTCCTCATCATCTTTGATATTGTCAGGCTGAAATTGGGGATGCAGGGCAGTAGTTAGTGCATCCTGTTAGCAGTGAGTAACTACATGATCAGCACAATGATCAACTATATGCAACAATCTACAGTACCTTTTGTCTACCAATTATCTACCTTGCTCAGTGTTCCTTCTCTTTTGTATCAATCTTCTTAGAGCCATGTCAGGTCTGCCGGGAAATCTGACTATGTTGTAATTAGCCTCCTGGGAAATTCACACTTTTCCAGCCGTGCCAATCAATTTTGTGATTACTACTGTATCACACTGGCACGTTTTGCTTTTGGTCCATAACGAGTTTACTTTGCCCTCTCTTTGGCAATTCTTGATGGTAATTCCCCTTGCATGTTCACCCAGTAACTTTCTCAACCCCCCTCCCCCCCTAGCCATCTGAGCTCCCAGTGCTCACCAACTTAATTGATGTATAACAATTTTATCGACATTGTTTACCATGATGTTTACCATGATGGTAGATCAAATTTCTTCCCTGCAAAGATTGTATACATTGATATTCCAATCTCCTCCTGAATGTTGGCCTTTGCCTTAACTATCAGCTCATATGAGTGGGTATGTCTTATCAATCACTCAAGTGTTTACCATACTTTGTTTACCATACTTTGTTCTGTTTATCTAATGACATTGTTTGCTTCACTGTCATTGTATTCCTGGTAGGTTCTGACTGTTTAGACACACCTAGCTTCTTGGTATAAAGTCTGCATATAATAACAGTTATAACAGTAGGTCTTATCATTTGGTTGGTTTTTCCAACAATGTTCTACTAACAGTGACAATGTGTCCATACATGTAACATACATTTTAGAAACACATGCAAACTTATATTAGCCCTATAAGTTGAAGGATCAAAAATTTATATAATTCAGTGAATAATTTATCCAGTATCGCATCTCATTTTGCTACACAAAATGATAAGATTGCTACACAAACTGAATATTGTGTAGCAGTTTTTGTGTATGCAACAGTAGGGTTTTCCCTGATTTGGTGACATAGTATCGAAGAAACCCCCAAACTGCTATTCAAATTTTGAACGCTAACATGTTCCCTGTAATTAAAGACATTAGAGTTAAATTTACTGTTCTGTTGAAAATGAAAAAAAAAAAAACACCAAATGTTGTAGTACAACAAGGATGGCATGTATCAATGAGTTTCCCGTACAAGGTACAATTATATACAGTTCTGAAAAGATGAATACAACAGACTGCTATTTGAAGAGTGCCATCTACAGTACTTTCAAAAACAGCTTTATTGTGTAAACCACAGGTGACAAATGACTTGACTACCGGATTGGCGATTGCGGCGTTAATAGTGTGGACTTATTTACTCAGGCGATTTAGATTAAGATAAATGGAGAATTTCAAGTGGATGAAAGGTAAAACCAAATAGCCATATATCTAATCTCCGTCATAAAGTATCCATGGTGATTGGAGTGTAAACATATTACTACTGAGACTTTGCAGACAGCATGAAGCTGCATGGATGGACTTAACTTACCGTTTGTCATGTTGAATGTTGTATTCACTGTTGGTTTTTGGCACAGTGCAAATAAGGCATCCCATGTGGACAGTGAAGATGGAAATGAGTGTTCATGCCGTGTTGATGGCTGTGATAGTGAAGACCATTAATTATGTGTCACATTGAAATTGGAACTCTTCATCTAAGCCGCTAGAAGGTGAAATAGTTAGTTTGACATATTTGAAAGAACTGACAGAGACAAAAAAAAAAATTGAGTAGGCCTGGCGGAAGCGATGCTTATCAATGATGAGGCCCCCGAAATGCAGACACAGCAAAAAGCACACTTACAACAGTGGACCCCCCATTCCCCAAGTTTGTGGTATGTTTCTTTGATTCGATTGTTGACTGAGTTCAGAAATACTGTGTAAGCTGCATCTGCACATGCACAAAGATAGTATGGATACATGGTAATGTCACAGAGGCAGATGTCCATTTTGTGTCATGATACTACATACCATCATCCACTGTGACATCATACAATCTACAATACAGTAATTCTACACAGGAGCCCCGCATGACCAGGGCACCTGATTTTAGGTGGGCCTGGGCCCCCTTCCTAAAAAGCTGAATTTTATTTCAATTCATAGAACCCAATCCAATTAAAGTACTAGGCCTATATGTAGTGTGTCAGTGAAACTTTATTATTTTTGTTCTCAAAATACTAGCACTCTCCTGAAGAGTTAAGATAATTCTTTTACTTGGAATATCGTGACTCGGATAATACTATGGCTCATATGGGCCATAGTATGACGTAAGCCAACTCTGGACATTGCCAGTACTTTCCAGGAGTGTTATGCTCTGTGGTTACTCATAAGCACTGTCTTAGATTGGACTGGCTTGCAAACTTCAGTCTATTACCAGGGTAACCAGGTTCAGTTCTGCTTTTCACTTCCACTTCAATGATAACTTTCCATAATCTCAGGCTTTTGTGCCCAGTCAACTCTAACATTAGTGTCCTACCCTGGGTTGTGCAATTTATTGGGATGGAGTTTACTGCAACCTTTGAATAATCTGAAGAAAAAAGTGACTCATACAAGGAACTGTCATCCTGCTACGTGGAACCATCAATTTGAAACCTGTCCCATTCACAACATGGTGTGACTGCAGTCGAGACACTTAAAGTGAGAGAAATCATTATCATACCTTTGGTATTCATGAAATAAATCTGTCACGGAGATTTCTTGGTATAGATCCTTTTATTTGTGTTGGTTTGAAAACCGAACAGCCATACTACAACACATCAGTTCCACATTTTCATTCACTATTGAACATATAAATTTTTGTTTTCAAGAATTATGACATGCACTGTCAGCTTCTCTATACTCACTGATGGGGCACATATCTAGAAATAAATGTACAGTAGCAACAAAACTCCAACAATTTACATTTTTTCTCAGTCATCACAGATGAAAAGCACTAATAGTTGCACCCTTTTGTTTAAATGAGACCTGTTTGTTAAAACAAAAAATCTGCAGAGAAATTTAGGGAAACCAATCAGCTAATAACCCTCCTTCAAGATAGTCCTTTAGACTATGACTTTTGTGGAGGTGCATGTGCTGTAGGCTGAGGTGTGGGACGGGGCCAACTAGGTGAATAAGTATTTGATTTACCCTGAACAAAATGAATTTTTCACCAAGCAAGGTAAAAAACATTAGTACAGTTTAACTTAGAAAGCTCCTGAAGATATACCCAATTTAAATCTAGCATAAATATAGCACCATTTTGCAATCATCCATCATCTTTCTGTTTCTTCCCCCCTCCCACTCCCCCACTAAAATCTGGATCTGTCACTGTAAGATGCGTATAAGTCATGCTTCATGACTAGGTATACAGAAATCTACACTCTTGAACCATATGCAGTACTGTTTTTATAATACTGTAAAACTCGCATTCCTTCATTAGTGTGCATGTACCATACAGTACGTGGCACTGCATGTGCTGGCCATGTGGTGCTGACCATGCACATTTTAAACTGAATCCTTTGCCACACTTCTTGCATGCAAGATTGTAAGTCGCATAGCCTCATGATTGCTGTATGCAAGGATCCGTGATGTATGATCTTAAAAGCAAAACATGTAGTTAACTGCACAGTACTTCCTAACAAGTCTGTAGGTATTATTATTCCCTTTGGAGATTCTATGAAAAGTTATTCTGTGCAAAGCTCAAGCCATTTTAGCTCGGCTACATCGTTCGCCGTACTGGGTGTGTGTCACAATCTCAGTGATTGACAGTTTATATCACCTCATTCAAGTTCATCAGTAGCATACTGTTTACATGCTTAGAGAAACCATGAAGTTGTGCTGGTGGTTTACATGTGGTTCCAGTTCTACGGGCTATGTTCGTCTTTTTAAGTGCTCTGTTGGTCTGTGTGAAGCAAGGCTGCAATTCATGTGTTCGTGCGAACTCACTAAACAATTAAGTGATATTTCTTTGGTTTCGATGATAATCATAACCTATGTAGTCAAACGTGTGTGTCATTATGCGCACGTGCAAGGGTGTGTGTGCATGTATGTAAGTACATGATGCCTTACCTTGTAAACACAATATCTCAAGGAGGGAGTCTTGGTCATATCTCATATTTGGTATGTTGTTGTAGCACTCTGAGTAGAAGAACCCAATTGTTTTTGGTAGAGTTCAAAGGTCATTTGGGGTCTTACTGTGAAAACCTTGTAAACACAGTATCTCAAGAAGGGAAACTGGGATAGATCTCATATTTAGTGTGTGAGTGTACCACATCAAGTAAAATGACCCTAATGGTTTTGGTTGAGGTTAAAGGTCATTTGGGGTCAACAGGGTCAAATTGCAAAAACATTTGAAACATGATATCTCAAGAAGGGAAAATTTGACAGATCTCATATTTAGTATCTAGGTGCTCCGCGTTGAATAAAAGACACTATTGTTTTTGGTGGAAGTCAGTGGTCATTTGGGGTCAACAAGGGTCAAATTGGGGAAAGTCTCGTAAACATGATATCTCAAGAAGGGAAACTTGGACAGATCTTATGTTTGGTATGCAGGTGTTTCACATTGAGTAGAAGGACCCCATTGTTTTTTGGTGAAAGGTCACTCGGGGTCAACAGGGGCCAAATTGTGAAACTTTGCAAATGCAATATTTCAAGAAGGGAAGCTTGGACAGATCTCATATTTGGTGTGTAGATGTAGCACAATAATTAGAAGAACCCTATTGTTTTTGGTGGAGGGTAAAGGTCATTTGGGGTCAACATTCGTCAAATTGTGAAAACCCTGTATAAAATACAATATCTCAAGAAGGGAGGCTTTTACAGATCTCATGTTTGATATGTAGGTGCATCACATTGAGTAGAAGGACCCTATTGTTTTTGGTGGAGGTCAAAGATCATTTGGGGTCATCAGGGATCAAATTGTGAAAATCTTGTGAACATGATATCTCCAGAAAAGAAGCTTGCACGTTGCTCCTATTTTGTTTGTTTGTATCCTAATTATACAAAATATAGCCCTCCAAATCAAAGATTTTTTTACATTTTCTAACCTTGGTATAGGATGGTCGACATGTTGGTATTAACATCCGCCAAGACGATAATGCACACCATGGAAGTATTTTCATTTACTTACTAGCATTCTGCTGCAGCTAAATGCACTAGTTAACCTCCTAATTGACACTTCTGTTATGCTAGCATATTGTTTTGGTGGAGTGGTGATCAAAGGTCATTTTGACATGAACATATATCTTCTCCTTAGGCAATATGCTGGATTTAAAGTGCTCATAACTGAGTCATTGAAACCATTATGCCTTTTGTATTTACGGTTGTCTTATGCAATTGTAACCAAGTTTGCAGAAGTCACCCTTCTATAGTCTCTAGCTTGTTTCTATATGATCAGATATCATGCCATTGCACATCCTTCCAAATAGTCCTGATACTTCAAATACAGTTTTTCAAGAAGGATATATCATCCTGTAGTACAGAAAGTCATATCCAAGAAAATTTGAAGTTTTTATGAATACACTTTTACTCGCTTGCAAGTCGCCATGTTGTTGCAAAATTACGTGATCGTTACATCGCACATGCACCTGCACATATCACATAGTATTGCTGGTGCAGTGGTGCATGTGATATGTCATATTTTTCCAAAATGGTGATACACTTTAAAACAACAGCAGAAAATTTGAAGTTCTATTTGGAGAGAAGTAATTACTAAAATTACACCATTATTGCTGTGACTGTTTGTTAATAGATATCAGTATAAGTTAAATCTGAAACACCCGCTACAGTTCCTCTTTAAATGAGAAACCATGCGTCACACGTATATGTGATAAGGATTACCAGTTAATCAGTTATGACCATATTCTTTTATCAATCACACTTTGGTACCAAAAGCCGTGTTCCGATTTGAGTGAGGACAGTGGATCAAGATCTACCGCGCTAGATCAAACTCTAATGGGAACGCGGATCAACAACGCTCACTCAAGATCAAGATCCACCGATTTTGATGCACCCATCGGGGTAGATCAGATCGACCGCTCTGGATCAAAGTTTGTAATGGGAACACATCGGTAGATCAAGTGACCCTGGATCTCCGGTTTATTCCTTCCCGGCATGCATTTGCTTTCCGGTGGCAAACCCGGGTAATTAGTTCTAACTTAAGCCTCGCTGGGCATGTCACTAGTAGGGCAAGTGTATACACCATAGTGCAGTAGTGTAGTGTACATGTACAGCGCACATTTTCTGCCTGTATTTGGCTACTGATTGACCGAGAAGGGGCTAAGTTACTGCAATTCTGGTAATGGTACTAATTTAGAATCGGTAGCAATCGGACAAGGTATCAGGTATAATTAAAAGAACTAGCGAGCACGTTCATATGGTACGGATTTTAAAGTTGCGCCCTGATAATTTATAAGAAATTTGGTCTGTTCGTTGACTTATTTTCGGTATGTTGCTTTTTAAAACAATTTCTTCTTACATCTGCTCTGTTACCAATAAATTGAACCCCTGATATAAAGTGTATATAAACTGCCGAATGGCATTTTAGTGCAACAAGAGCAACATTCGTCAAGTGGTCAACTGCCTTCGATGTAATAAACTCTTAACTGAGATAGAAGCACGAGCACACTTGCCAAACCAGCAATGTTTACCTCCATATTAAAAAACAAATGATGTTCTTGACATGTGTTAATACCTCACGCTCCTAAGTACGTCGTGGAAGTGGGAACAAAGTTAGTGCTAAGCTGCAAAATTATGATATGACCAATACTATGCTGCTGTTGTAGTGTGCATGCAGTTAGCAACACACGCACATGTACATTTTTGTGATACAGTGCTAGTGTGCGATATCCGACTTGTAAACGTTGGTGACCTTTTCGTGCTTACGCAATGTGTTCATATAACATGTTGATCTACCGCGCTCACTCAAATGGGAACGCGGTTCTGGATCAAGTTATTCGACACCACTCGATGCAATAAAACCATGATCCACCGCGCTCACTCAAATGGGAACACGGCTCAAGACTTGAAAGAACCTACATTCCATACATGCCGTGCTATCAAAGGCACAATTACGTTGTTTAATTTATGCAGCCTGTAAAAGATTCACAAAATCCCCCTCCAACTATTTATGTATTAAGTGCTGGGTGTGCTTACTTTGGTACCAAGCAGACTTTGCCATCATTTGTTTACAGATCTGATTAGTAAAAAAGTAAACATTGAATGTGAATACGTGATAGAATTATATGAGCAACAGGTATGGTAAGGACATGCATGCATTGCACAGGGCAGTGTCCTTGTAGTGTATGTATATAAAACAGACAATCATATTGAGCAAAACTGACCACTGGAATTAACACCTTTGTTCCCTTTCCTATTGGCAACTTCATTTAATTCATTTGGTATTAGTATTACTTTCTGTATAGCATGATGATATATAACGTGAACTGCAGAATTGTCAGACAGTGTACTACATGAAGGGGAGAGAAAGTGCATGTAGACTAGCTGCATGCATAAGTGCACTGGATTATCGCAAAGTTTTCTCGCAATTTGTAGAATGCAAACTCTTCTTTAATAGTAAAGCAATGCATGAAAGCAAATCAATACTCAGTCAAAATTTCAGTATTATCCCAAATTGTAAGATATCAACAACTTTTAAAGTGAAGCAATAAAGTGCTTTTTGCAGTACGTATAGCAAATTTAGTAAAAGCGTGCGGTTTTGTGGCTGCGGTAATTTGATGCTGCTGTAGCCACACAAGTCTCTGCATCTTTTGTGTATGTATCGCCAAAATGTTTGTTTCAGTCGTTTTTGTAATGATCTCATGCATGTTAACGAGGGCGGACGGCTATAACTGAAACGTTGAAGTGTGCGTATTACAGTTTTTTTTACATATTGTATGATCATGAATATTCAATATCATGAATATGAAGTCAGCTGTGCAAAATGTATTAATAGAAATAAATTAATGCAATATTGAAAAGTTAAAGGATTTTCAGTCATCTTGTAACTCATGGCAATCCTTCTATCCTTTTTATTAATATGTCACTTCGATAGCAAGTGACACAAAAATAGCATCGGGACCACAATACCTTCGGGGTTTCTGGTTGTTTATCTGCTGCAATGCACTGAATGTAGGTCTTGATGGAAACGATAACATCAGTTGATATCTCAAATGAGGAAGAGCAAATGTAATAATTGGCTACTTTATAGTTCTCCCTGCTACTTCAAAATTCTGGTTCCATTCACTATAGGATTGAGCTGTTCTGCCTGACACCATATATGCATTCATTCTTTATGGCCATTTGATCCATAGTGTGAATGTTTCCCCCACAATTGTTGCTTGTTTAAGTGGCAAATACATCACATTTGTGAATGTACAATTGACAATAATCATCTCTTGCTGTATGGTTAACTCCACTGTGTCATCATCTGGGATGAACTTTGTTTTCGACCTTTGGAATCACTATATCTCTGTACTCTTTGCTTTGCGATATCTGTGGCAAGCTCCAAAGTGAAGATTTGACTTGTGTTTAAGCAAGGGTAATCAGTCAAGGTATGAAGTACGTATCCACACCCAATCAGTGTGCTATGAGATATCTGACAACAGTATTTCTTCATTACCAGCCAATATTGAAGTGCTAAGTAGGAACTTGTCGCAGTCAAATTTTTAGTCCATGCCGTGGGCGATTGACATTTTTTGAGTGATCGCCTCGTCCAGAACAATTTGTGTCTTATGGTTCGATTTCATTCGAGACGGGAGAATTAAGCTGCTAAAATACACAAGCAACCTGTTTGGGACTACTTTCCCTTTCGGTAATGACAGGAGTGATCATAAAATGGATTAATTTGGATGTACATCAGAGCGTATGAGCAGCAAATTTGTGTAAATCAACCAAGGAGTGTTCGCTAATACTCACCAGTGATATTCTGTAATATTGTAGGCTGTAGTAGGAAGTGCTGTGAGCACATTCCTGAACTCATCTACAAGATGGCACATTTATTTAACATTGATGCTTTGGTTGCCATGGTTTTTATAATCTTTTCCATTTTCCCATCAGGTTAGTTTCGTCTATCGTACTTCATTTATTCATTCCTTTTTTATTATTTCCAATTTATCTAAGGTTGGAATTCCCCTCTCATCGGTATTTGTATATTTTGATAATGAAAAATATTCAGATATTTGTCAGTGAAAGTTAGTTGTACAGTATTTTGGTTGTGTGCTTTATTTTAAATAAGGATTTAAAACAAGGATTAAAAATTTTATCTTTGCAACTCTCTGTGAAGTATGCCTTTGGTCTACAGTACTCAGGAATCCTCATTTTGCACTCCGAATGGACAGTAACCTAATTTATTGCAAGCTGTTGCCTTCTTTAGAATCAAATCTAGTAGTATTCAAAGCTATTCCATTCAAATATGGTTTATTAGTCCCATTGGAGTAGTTTTGTGACCTTAAATCATCTGAAAAATATAGCACTGTTCTCAAGCATCAGGGCAGAATATAAAATATTTTAAGTTACCACATTACCTATTACTTTTGTAGCCTTATTGTAAACACAAATTCTAGATGTTAGAACAGAATTCTGTTGGCTAGTCTTATATGTTGGCTGTATAGTATATAAAGCAGTGTTGTTCATATAAACTACAGAAATGCGAGTGAAATGTTCAATTGCAAAAAAAAAATCAGGGTTTGAGTACCAGAGAGAGCATGGAGCTCCTGATCATAGTTTCTGTCCTTGTTCATTATGTGGGTCAAGATTTTGTCATATGAACTGTACCTATCCTGGCTCACATGCAGTTGCAATTGATACATTTACACCAGGAAAACACCAACTGCCCATACACAGAGACAGTATGAAACCAGTACTACATATATATGTTGAATGTGAGACTTGAAAATTCCTGTGAATTACCACATTTCCTATCATTAGTGTTTCAATGTTATTTACTTAAGGAGAACCCTGCAGATCTTCGTAAATTAGCTTGTTGCTTTTTCGATGATTACCGTTATGCTTTTGTTTCAGTGTCAAATTGCTTTCTGGTATGTGGCTATGCTGCAGTGTCAGAAATAAATTTCTCGTTCTTTTCCCTTTTTCTTTGGTCCAGATGTTTCTGATTTGTAATTAAATGCACATTGTTCCTAATGTTTTGTAAAATTCATTTCAGCAGTTAATGGCAACGCTAGTCCAGTGTTCGATACGGATAATATTTTAGATTTTGAGGAATTAACGGAAAACAGAACTAAAGGCTTTTATATAGGTGAGTATGAATGTGAAATTTTCATTGTGGCAAGAGAAAGGGAAGCATATTTTTCCATGCATCATGCAAAGCTTACATGTCCATGTTATATTTGAAGAATGCAGAGTTGAAAACTTCAGAAGAAAGCCAGAACTTCAAAATGCATGTAATAGCCATGTATAACTTTTACTGCTACATGACAAAAGTCAAATCCACCATTTACAGTATGTAGATAGTGTTCATGTAGATATCTGTTGGTTTTGTAATTACTCGCTTCGTTTTCATGTAAGAGAATCTACAGACCTGCGCAGTTTTGCAGAATCCAGATATGATTTGTGAAAGAGTAAGTATTTTAGTGTATGCTGACAAAGGGCAGCAGAAACCTGTTCGATAGTGTCACGGGATACACTGTAGAAGAGAAGGACTCTGGTTCCAGTAAAAACATTTTCAAAGTTGTCAATACAAGGAAGAAGAGAGAGGTTAATGATTTCGAGTACAGGCCTCCCAAAGTGGCATAAAATCATAAAATTCATAAAATGTGGTTGAAAATGGACATGTAGCATAAAATAGCATTTATTGGGTGTAAATCATAAAATATTTGATAAAATGTTGTATTGCTTAGTTACATTTCTCTCATCAAATTATCCTTAATGCTCTGGAGTGTCATGTATGTACACATGTTTTCCATGTGGCTCACAAGTTTTCTGACAACCATAGATGCCTTCGAATGTGTATATTATGAATTATGTTGAATACTCCCAACACACTGTCAATTGAATGTTTAGGCAACGGTTCATAGGCCTATAGCTGATTTTAATGAAACCAGTGTTCCTCTGACGCTGTATGTGAATGTTTAAATAACATGAGCCCATGGCATACATTTCATTTCTAAACAGTGTAGCATCCCTTCCCCTTAACCAGCTTCTCAATGAAGTACCAGGTACATGTGCTGTACACCAGCTATTTAGAATCACTGCAGATGTAATTCCTGTGAACTGTTTAGATCACCAAAAAAAATATGTATGCTGTTTTCAACCTGCTAAAACCCGTGGTCATGCAACTGATATGTTGATCCTTTCTTGTAAAGAAATATTTGCTCCCCATCATTAGACCCTGTCAGTGCCCCAGGTTCTGCTAATGAGCTTGTAAATTACTGTTTCCTATTTCTTTGTGGTCGCAAAGTGACATAAATGTTGAAAGTTTATTCAGTGTGATATTGGCAGGGATCAGCAAAGTATCCTATTTTTCCACAAAATGGTGTTCTCAACAACCAAACATTCGCAGCAACTGTGTATGGCGTAAGACATTGCCATAAATATCGCAAATAGTGGCATAAATAAGCATTAAAATTCCATAAAAATAGCATAAATTGATGAATAATTTTCTCTAAACATGTTGGGAGGCTTGCAAGTATGATATCAATATCAATAGTATGATGTGAAATCAATACACAAATTGTATCATTGAAATGACTTGTTTCATAACTTGACCCCTGCGGTTGTTGGCACTCCAGGGATTACGTGGACCCTCCGGTCCTTGCCGTGTAGAAGATGAATATGAACTTGGAAAGCTGGACTGCAATAAGAGCAAATCTAGTGCAGCATTAGCCATTTTCAATGCCTTGAAAGTGCTTGAAGTTTGTGCTTTGGCATCAGAATTCTTTAAAAGTGCTTGAATTCTAGTGATTTGAAATATAATTGTACATTTTTACTTAATGATTATCTGTGGCAAACGTTTTGTACCAGGACCACTTTTGTTTCCTGCTCACTGAGCTCAGGCCCATGTAACAATTTCTAAAGACACGTTGGAGTGTTTAGAAAGGGTTTGATGTCCTTGAAACACAAAAATTTTACATTGAAAAGTGCTTGAATTTTATTCTCAAAAATGTGTCCAAACCCAGTCTGAATAGGAAAATGAAATCAGAGATTTAAACAGTGGGTGAACACCAGTCGCAGGACAGTGTGTAATGGAGGTGCCCAGTCTTTACTTGAAAAAAGCCTCAGTGAGATGTGGGTCCTGGGACCAACAACTTTGAAGAGTCCACAGGTAATTGAAAGTGGGGTTGAGAGTGCCTGGATTGGGTTGAAAGAAAAGGGAAAAAATGGGGAAAGAAGAAACAGATGAGAAGTGACTGGCGTGAGTGAAGGGTATACACTCTTTAAGTTGAGAAGACTTTCAAAGAGATCTTTAACCTGTTTATCGTGTGCCCATGACAGCAACGCATGTGAACACGAGTGAATAGTCATGGGTTACATATAACCTGATGGGACTCATAATGTACTATCCCCTGACAGATGGTGATGGTTTGAAACACAAAACATGAAATGTACGTTTTAGACATCGTTATTTGCCTGGCATGGATCTTAGCTAGATTAGAACCGGATAGCGTTGCATGGGGTCAACAGTGGGTGATATTTCAAAAATTGAAATTCAAAGAGGTTGCTTATTAGGGTCAAGAAGTGCAACATTTGTTGATATTCAGACACACAATTTCAAGCTATGCCTGGCACTTATGGCAGAGTAAGATTTCATGTCATTTGCAGCCAGTTCAAAAGTCACACCTGGGTTCTAAGCCATACATAATAAGTTGATTGCCCAGGTGACCCCAAAATGAAACTTTCTTTGTGATATGAGTTCGATGTGTTGCGATGATGCAGGAATTTCAGAACCAGGTCCTGACATTTGGGGGAGCACTCAGTGCCAGCAATATTTAAGATGATTCTCTCACTTTTTTTTCCCCATTCATTAGAGTGCCTGATGTTGCCTTTCATGTTTTGTCCACCCGCTCCTTGATTGTAATTATTTCATGTTGCAGGAGAAATCCTGGCCAGTGACTCAGATGCGGGGGACACACTAGCTTACGGTATAACACAGGTGGAGTCAGAGTACCTGGGATCGGGGACGGGAGACGCTTTTGACTTCTTGAGAGTGGAAACTGAAAACAATATCGGCAAGGTGTACGTCGAAAATGCAGTAGATAGAGAGGTAACTAAGAGACTGAATAAAATGGCCCATGCAAACTGCTGTGAATTGTCAAATGCAGTGTGCCTAAAATGAATTTTTTTTATTGCTCTTGAAAATCTTACAGCACAATAGTTAGGAATGGAAGCAAATTTACAACAGAGATTCTTGGAGTTAGGAAAAATTGGTTATCTGATTAAACTAGAACTTATTTAAGTAAACTTACCCATGGGAGCCAATATGTTTCCTGAACTAACTCCTCCATATTCCTCTGAAAGATTTTTTTGTTTGTTAAAAGAATTTGTCAAAGAATTTATAGTGCCTTTAACAGTGGGAATAGTCTTTATTTATTTTTTTTACTTATTTATCTTTTTTGCAATTGAAAGTATAACATTTTGCCAAAAAAAGAATCAAATTTAAAACGTGTGCCAAAATCATTCATGGCCCAATCAAAATATTCAATTGAAATTAATGTCAGTTTATCTGGAAATAGCTATCAAAGAAGCTCCAGATCGTTTGAATAAAATCAGGGTGGAAAAACAATTGTTCAATTGTTTGAAGGTGAAGTGAGCAAACTGTGCCCATATTTGATGCAGCCACACCAGTCCTATGCATATAGTGATTTGTTGGCATGATTCTATGGAGGACACAATATTGAAACCAGTGAATCTAAGCATCACTTCTGGGTTTAGATGGAACTATGAAATACAACGCCCCTTCTGTGTGTTGATATTTTACAGTTCTGTCTATTTTAGATAAGACTTTACAAGGACAATTTTAAGTGTGCAGTAATTGATTGTGAACAAGTTTACAATCAAAATTACCCATAGCCGATAGGACGTATATTAGCAAAGCTGTTCGATTGGACAAACAAAGTACTCAGGATTACAAGAACCAGTCATGTTGCTCAACCTGATTGCTTGAATGAGGTCAAGGTATTCTAAGAAAATTGGTCATGATGGAATACTTCTTATTGAAAGGAATCAATAAAAGAAAATTTCTGTCAAGGAATGAACAAAACGCAGTGACTATACGATGACAGAAAGGTGACATGTTGAATATATGGTGGCTGCAAGTGACAGTTCAAAGAAGACAAAAATCAGTGAAAGTTGAATTAAAACAGAAGTGGTCTAGACATGCAATACTAGGAAGGGCAGAGATTTTTTGTGAGATTTTAGATGTTGCATACTTGGCAAAGCAAGGGAGAGAATTAGGGACCGAGCCCCACCGAGAGGGATAGAGTGTAGGAGGGGTTCCCCGTTCGATGATGTGATTTTTTTTTTTAATGTGAAAATGTGTGACTTGTTGCATTCATGATAAGTGTATTTTTTATGCATGTATTTTGTGAACTATAATTTCCCAGCAATTGCTCAGGCAAACCGGTTGTCTCAGCGAGCTGGGATATGGTCTATCGATATGCAGGTACATATGTGGCTTATTTTTATTAATTATCTCATTTGCTTTTCTCCATTCTCCTGTAGTGTACCTGAAAACATTGGGGGCTAGTTGTGTTGGACACCCCTCTTGCCAAGCTCCCCCCCTGCCCTGTTTCTCCACCCCTTACACTAAGAGGCCACCATTTTGACGGTCTTAGAGTGATTGACCTTCAGTCACAGTAAAAGAGAGCATATTTAGTGATGTGCTATATGTCAACGGCATTTAGAGTGTTACATATCCCTTATGTGAACAAGTCACAAACCTGCATGCTATGCACAAGAAAATCATTTTCTGAATTTCACCATCATAGTCATCAGTAAATATAACTTTTTCTCTGCAGGTATACAACCTACTGAAAGCATCATGGACAGTCAGAGATGGAACTGTCATTGTAGTTGTAAGTAAACCTAGCTGAGAGCAAAAAAGTCTTTAGCTGTTGTTACTTGAGAGTACTTTTGTGTTTTGAAGTGATTTTTTTTTTCATGTATTGTATGTAAATTTCCTGAAAAAAAATTAAGCAGCCAATCATAACCTCACATTTTGTTTGCACCAATGTTAACCCATTCATTTTTAGTTTCCCACCCATTTTTCCTTCACTTTCAGAAAACGCCTCCAGTGACAATTTATGTTATTGACTTCAACGATAATGCCCCTGTCTTCACAAATTTGCCAAACAGACTAGACCCAGCCCTGCAGGAGGTAATTTGTCAATGTTTGGATAAATGTCAACATTCGCTGGTCTCTCATAATGTTTCTTGAATGATCTTGTGATTAAAAAATACTTTCAATCACAGAAGGAAGGCTCAATGTTTCAAAGGGGAAATTAAATAATGTACCCAGTCGGATTCACAGTTATTGTAGGACACGCGTTAAAGTTACCTTAGAACTGAACCATGAACAAGAAGTGCATTTAAGTCCCAATTCCATAACAAAGATGGTATGTTACCACCGAATAAGATTTTACTGAATCAAAGTGTGGTGGCGCTGATCCTCGTGGTAATGGCTTTGTGCTTCAAAATACTACAAAAATAGAAAACAAAAAGGTGTTTCAATGTAAACCAAAAAAATAGCCAACTTTGAATGATTTTATTGTACTTAATAAGAAAATGACGGAGAAGTGCCAATGTTATCCAGGAAAAAGGAGCATTTCTATTGAGCGTTTTTTAGTGACCGTATCTCATTGAGCGTGTATTGCTGATCATATGTCAGGGGCTGTATCTCACAGAGCCTCTCAATGACGTTATTGCATTTGGTTTATCTCAATGAGCATTTTTTTGTGGACACATCTCAGTGAGCACCCCTCCTTGAACATATCTCATTGAGCATATTTTGATGAGCATACCTCATCGACTGTGTCTTATCGAGCATATCTCTGTGTGTTCTCCAATCAGGATACCGCCGATGGAAGTGTAGTATTAACAATTACACTTACAGATGAAGATGAAGGAGAGAATGGTGGAGCAGATGCTTTTCTCACAGAGGAGCAGGTGGGTGAATATTCAAAAGAAGATACATATTGCACAGGCCCTTCTTGATGATTTCTACTTGTTGAGGGGGTGCTGAGGTAACACCTTACCCATCGTCTCTGTAAACAAAGAAAAAACTTTTACGATATTTCATAGCAATGTTGTGTAAAAGGAAAGAACTGACTAATTCGCTTGAGTCGGCACCCATCATTACTGGCCATGGTAACGTCAAAGAAACTGGATCAAATAAATTCTTCTTGCCCCAAGCGACTCCCGAGCAGAAAATAAGCATGGCTTCTTCGTGTGAATGACGATATTATGCTCTTCACAAGAAATAGAGGCGCAATTCAAAACAAAGTCCAAAGCTCCATTTAACAGATCAGTCAAAATCGATGGGTGAAATTCAACCACGTCAGAAGCGGTGAATGTGCACTGGCTTTTGTTTTGCATTGGGACAAACCACTTCAGAACAGCAGCTGTATTTTTCCATTAATTTATTCCTAGGTTTTCTGTGGCAGTCTTGTCAGTTTGCTAATCTTGCCTGCTTTTGATTTGGCAGGATTACCTAGGGAACAAGTCGGGTTGTTAAAAAAGTTTGGTTTGTGGTCTTTGAGCGTGTAATAAATGCTTCTTTTCGAACTGTCGTGTTAACTTGAAGGTCGATATATACCTAGCTTCTTAGCAAATGCTGTTCTGCCTGGAGTTCAATGGAAGAAATGTCCTCTCATCTCACCTTCCTGTGCTAGGTTATCGTGGTGGTTTTATGCATGAGTTTGTTGTGGGTGACGTGATCCACAGATCTTGTAAAAATTGTTTGTTTTGTCAATTGGTGTGATGAGCTTATCTGACCGATCAACCTTAATGGTCATCAGAGTGTTGGTTGAAAAAATGGCTGCTTACTTTTGAAATTGAATGTCCCCAGTCATATCCAGCAGTCTGCTTTTAAATATAAGCAGCTCTAGAATCTGCAGTAGCGTTCAGTTAGAGCGTAAACCAAATGATTCCTTATTAGAAGTGCACAAGTCTGGATTGATTTAGAACAGTCGCTTCCACCACAAATGTCCTCAAAAGTGTTCAGTTTTTTCAAGAAATCTCCCTCAATATTCCCTCCTTGATGGTAAAAGGATGTTCTTTGTTGAGTAGTCAAAACTTACACGTTCCATGTTAGTTGCTGCAGAGAGTGCTCAGCAGAAAAGGAGCTTCTGTATACCAAATGATGCTATTTTTTTGCGCTAAATTTTGTGATAGAGTAGTGCTCATGCAGTCTCCAATTAATTTTGAAATCCTCATTACTGTTTTTAAGAGTCCAAATACGTTTTGATAACTCTGCCCCTCTTTTTCATTCCTGTACCTATCCTTATTGTCTGATTACACTTTCCATCCAACTGGCAATAGATTTCATTTTTGCGGTTGCACAGGTTGGTTGCAGTTGAGGACGTGTGCTTCCTCATGATTTTCTTATTGTGGGCATCCGCAATGGCTTTCATATTTGGCATGCAGCTGTAGGACAGTGTAAGCGTATTCTCATTGAAAATCTGCTCTAAGTGTGTATGTCTTTTAGGGAAACATTCACTTTGACTTGCAAAAGAACCTTTCAGTTTCTAGTCCCCAATGTTGTTCTTCATGCTCAGGTCAAATGGCGGGTTGAACTATGAAATACTTTTGTCTGACTTGGTGTTTGTGTTTTGTTTCTTCCTTTGGTTTGTACTTAAGAATGTAATAGTGTCCACTACCTTTCAATGCATTCTGGTATTATGGAATTCTTAAATTTGCTCTCAGTCTAAGAGATCCTGGAAAGTCTGTGATTGAGGCCTTTAGAGAGATTGTTTGGATGATGCTCAAGGGTGATTGCTTTTGGTGTAAATTTGGTTTAAAGGTAGAATTTGTATGTTCTACATTAAATGTCAAGTGTGATGTTGATGAAATTTACAACTTCCTTTTTGGCTTCAGTTGGGATGCCAGGTCCGTTTTTCTTCACCTTTGTTTTTCTTAACATGTTCTATTTGTTCTCAGCAGGCTTGCAGCCAGCCGACTTTGGATGGTGGCTAATTGTCTGATCTGGCCAAAGCTCTTCACCCTTAGCATGTACCCCATTTTCTAGTCATTACGTTTATACTCCAATTTGGGTGTAGTTTTAGGTGAGGGTAACTAGGTTTGTGGTGGGTAGGGAAATGTGTGTTTACCTGAAGTGATGGGCTTGGGGGAAATATGTAGTATTAGGTGGGGTCAAATAGGATCAGAATATAGTCATAGACAGAGACAAGAATTCAAAAACTTCCAGAGCCCATAGGAAAGCACTTCCAAATCTGTATAAAAGTAACAGCAAATGAAAAGATTCGCAACCATCACAAGAAACTTCTGGAAGAAATGGAACTGCATTGGGTTTTTATTAAACTCAATCATTTTGCCCCAGATTTATGAGAGTTTAATTAGTGGCTAAGTAGGGAACACCCAAAACAGATTCTGCTGCCACAATTTGTACTCTCAGGCATACCCCTCCAAAATGTTCATGTTAAATATCTTTCCCATGTATCTTTTTAGCAGTTAAAAAAAAATGTTTTCACTTTTTGAATGCATAACACATCATGTCTTCAAATGTCTCATTTTTTTAGAACGTCTTTTGTGACCTAGACACCTTTCGGTTAGTGGAGAATGAAGTGAATAATTTTAGTCTTGTACTAGACAAACCACTGGACTACGATGAACAGTCCGAATACACTGTTTGTCTCCAGGCAACGGTAAGTCTTTGTTGCATTTGACACTTGTACCCTTCGATGTACTAGGCTTGAATCAAACATATTAAAGAGTTTTTAATCACTTTAAGTGTCACATATTCTTTGAACATTCTCAAATGACTCACATCAACTCTGTCGGCCGATGTTTACCAGTTGTCTTTCTTTATCGGTGGTGGCTCCACCATGGATCTGTCTGCAAGATTTTGTCAAACATTTTCCAAAGGCGAGCAAAGTCGAAAGTGTTATTTGCTTTGCCTCATATTGAACGAACACTGAATCAACATTTGTTTGCAACAGCTTATTGACGCGAGCAAAATGTTTTTTGCCAAACAAATCAGTCAGTTTGCACACTGTGGTATGGCCCAAGATATCTCTAGTGCCCTCCCCTTCCCATTACTTCCTTATTGCTCTTTTGATTTCCAACAGACTTGATCAAGTCAAACTAATACACACATGTATTGATGGGTTTTTGAACAGGAGTGTTAAATGTTAAGCAATTATGAAGAAAGAAATGAAGTGATCGCCAGAAAAAAAAGTGATGTAGTAATTGCTACTTCATTACCTTGAAAGAGAAAATATTTTGCTGTGGCATGTGACACATGAATTTGCTGCTGCAACCAAACTAGTTTTCAGGTGACATTGTTTTTGGTAAATTACAAATTTCTGTTTTCAAGTTTCGAAATTTATCTAATCATCATTTTGTGCATGTCACAAACAAGTTTTTGACTTTCTGTTATGTTAGCCAGTGAATCACATAATGGAAAAAGTTTCATAGAAGCAAATGGTTTCAAAAAAGGGCTATAAATTTTCATGTTTAAACAAGAAGGAGTTCTTTACCTAGCTCTTGAGATGTAATGGGTATAGTGAAGACCTTTCTTCATAGAGTTTGTACTAGGGCTTAACCAATAATCGGATCAGGGCATCGCATCGGGCCGATTTTCGACTATATCGTTAAAACATCGGATCAGTAAATTTTGCCCAAGCTCGCCTTTCTATGTTTGCATATGTAACAGACTTTAAGAAGGACAGTTTCATCATAATCTGCTTATCTCCGTTAATACGTTGATTGTATTAAACTCAGTCTCATTTAGTCGGAGGACCAGCTTTGATGCATCTTAGAATCCAGAATCAATTATGTAAAATATTAGATTTTTTACAATTTATAAGTCAAATATAACAATTTTACCCATAGTTTGCTTCCATAGTTGCGGCTTCTATTCTGTGAAATATTGTTTGTTTGTTTGGTTGGTTGGTTTTTTGGTTGTTTGTTTGTTTGGTCGGTTGGTCGGTTGTTTTTTTGAAAGTAAGGTTTCTTTAACAAATACTAGAGCAGATCCATGCCACACACACACACTCGACACAATATCATAACAATGAACAAAGCAAATACACTATCTCTCAACTGGCTACTATGAATCTACACTCAAGTAATTTATTTTTCAAATTTTGCAAGAAATTTCCTGAAAGCAAGAACAGTCAACTGCATAAAAATAAAAGATTATATTCTTCTGAAATCATGAGAAGGTCTTGTGGAGAATCCTGTTAATAAGCAAGAGTAATGGCATACCAGTATTTTGGTCGCGATATTTCTTTCCATTTAAAACAAAGTTTCCTTCATCCAATGACTTTTCAATAACAGAGCCAACACTGAGAATAATGTTTGAACACATTGTACTCAAAATGTAAGTCTTAACAAGTATTCTTGTCCCAACATTTACAGTACTATACCAGAATACTGTACCAGAATCAAAAAGAAACTCAGAAAAGTTTACTGTTTGAATAATGGAAATGAATATTTAACAAACTCTTTTTTATTTATAAATTTGAGGATCAAGACTTAGAAATTTCAAAGGTGATCAAGTAATTAAGAAAAAAGACAGTAAAGCCTCTTGGTTTCATCTTGATGGGATCAGTCTTATTTGAATAAATCTGGTATTGATGTTCTCAATCTTTGCAATAAGCCTGAGTGTTAATTAGATCACTGATATCGTTGAGTGAAGAAGATGGATGATCTTTCATTGAGAGCACAAATTTCCAAGTAAAAACATCCATAGTTGTGAAATCAGTGAATGTTTACAAAATCTGCAGTTGGGATACTGAATTAAAAAGCAGGGTAAATGTGCAAATTTGATGATAGTTAAATGTTAGTATTCTGCATAAAATTCTGGATTAAATAATCAACGATTACAAAGAAAGAGACAACTGTTGTTCAAAATTGTTTGTTCTCTCAGCACAATTGCCACACTTTTCCCTGACAATGTTTGAGACAGATAAACCCACATGTTTTAATGCCTTTTAATCCCAAATTCTTCAACGTACTGCATGGTTCCTTTCATATACGATGACATAACATTTTTTTATTCACCAGCTGTACCCATTGGGAGTTCAATCCCCAAATCCCTTTGCCACAGATCACTAGAGAGCACTTGGATGAAATTTCAAGCCAAAAAAACGTACTTTATTGGTTCATAGACATTCATTTTTCTGTATCGAGGGTCAAGCAACAAAGACACGCTCATGCATGTATGCATCTGACAAATTGCATCTGACACATTAAATTCATATAAGTCATTACAGTATCTCCATACAGCTCATTCATAAACAAAACAGGTTTTGGTGGAGTTTGAACAACCGCCTCTCACACACACTTTGAAGTCCAAGATTGTCAGCAGATTTGAATAGCAAAAAGAGGCATTGTCCCACATTTCTCAAACGAAACCATTAAACCATGTAGAAATATTTCCGGGAAGAGATCTCGAAACATGAGTGATGAACAATTTTGAAGCAACGTCATTTTGTGTGATCTTAATTATTAGCTGTTAAATCTTTTGTTTGTGCAAACTCTATGCAGCCTTGTGCTTTAAGTGTCTTTTACGCATAGATTTTGCCGTTCCTGTTATTATTTCAGGACAGGGGAACCCCACCACTGAGCAGTGATGTAAGACGAGTTATTATATCGATTGAGGATGTCCAGAACATGCCTCCGGTATTCCGCAATCAACCGTATGATGAAACCATAAATGAGGACCTTGAAGAAGTATGTCACCCTTTTATTTTCTTTTTTAAGGGACCATTGCTACACTTTTGTCCGTCCTTAGTTTATGACTACGTATTCCCCTGTACAATTATATTTTCCCCGTAGATTATGAGAACGGCTTACCCCTGAAATGTTGTATTATATAATTGAAATTCACTATTATTGAAAGGCTGAACTAGGTGAAAGATTTTGGCCGAATAGTTCCAGAAATAATTCCATGATTTAAGTGCTTGCATTGTCAGTCATTATCATTGGATAGTGAAATGTCCTATAATTCCAAAACTTCACTGCAATTAATGAAGGGAAGATTTTCACTGACATATTCATATATACAAGGAGTGTCTGCTATGCCTTGTTGCAGTCAGTGGTCCTTGAATGGTATATAGCCTGATGTTATTCACAGATATATGGTCCTAAATCACATAAAACTATTCAAATATTCACCTATAATTTCCATAAAAGCTATAAAAAAATGTGTATTGGAAACAGGATCTTTCTTGGGAGATGCCTGTATATCTATGCTAAATCTAAATTTTGAATTTTTTTTTCTTAACGGTAATGCATGAATAAGTGAAGGAAAAAACAGAAAAAAAATAGTTAAAATGTATTCCTTAAAGACTAGGTGACATGCACCTAGAAAAGAGCTAAGTGTCATTCAGAAGTTGCACAGTGAAACCCTGAATAATAATCTGTTGAAATCATGTTTACATCTCTTACCATTTTTGAGATAATTGTCTTTTAAAAGTTGTTAAAAGTTTAAAAGATAAAAATGCAAAACGTTTGATGTAGAGTAGTGTTGCACAGTGTCAGTGTTTCTTTTTGTTAAGCCTGTATTTATTCTCTCTTTAATTCCTTAATTATTGGGTTCACATTAATATGTAATATCGCTATTTTTGAATAACGCAGTACATGCTTCCAAAGTAAGACTGGGCATATGAAATTCTCAATTTTCCCTCCAAAAAAAGGGTTAGTAAACAAAGGATACCCTGTAAGCCATAGTCATGTGAGTCCTTCTCTGGTCACAGATTTGCATACTTGGCTATGTTTATTCATGATTCAATTGTAAAATGGCAGCTAATCCTCAGTCACATGATATCATACATGTTTATGCCTTCTCGAGGGGAACATACCCTAACCATTATGGTATATCTGAATATCAGGTCATGTTCTATCATGCAGAAAAAGTCTTCTAGAGCCATGATTTTAGCACATTATGTGTATTTTGTGAGAACTAGATGGAAATGGTCAATTTTTAATGACTATTTTTTTTTGTTATGAAACTATGGCTGTTTTCAACATTTTCAATGATTTATTTCGCCAATGCTGCAAAATGTGTTTTTCTTGTTCCATCTATTGAAACATGCATTTTTCTTCCCATGTTTCATTTTCTACTCCTGAAAGGCTGAAAATGTAGGTAGAACTATTTAAACATATATAGTTCCATATCGAACTATATATATATATAGTATATATATATATATACATATATATATATATAGTTCCACCTCTATATTGTTGCCATTAAAAACCTATTGTTGTTTTGGGGGGACCTCCCCATATTTTAGAAATTTTAACCTGTGAAAACCTTTTTTTTTGTACTTGATAAACTAAAACAGTAGTAAACCATCATCATTTACCATTTCATTCCCTATTTAACCTGACCATCTCATTTCTCATTTTCTTGCTGTGGTTTTCACCTTACGCATATGTTATCAACTCAGGAAGTTTGGCTACATTGTTTGGTTCACTGTTTGACAGCAGTCTTTCAGAGGAAGAAAAGGAAACAATGAAAAGAACCATACTGCATGTACAATATCAAAGTATGGAATCATTAAATTGTTATCAAACTGCTTATTCCCAGAAAATGCCCTCTGGAAGAAAACTGTATGGAAGTGAAAGGGCTGGATTTTTCCAGCCGTGGAGCATATTCTTCAAAGGGAAATATACATGCAAGAATTTATGTGTGACAGCACATAAATTGGAGCACATTTTGCTGTTTGTACATTACAAGCATATTTCCGAGAAACCGTGATAGGCATACACTTGCACAGGTATGTCCTAAGCTCAAGAGGGGGCTGCTGTTATTATCATCTCTTACTTTTTTTTTCAGGGAGAAGAAGTACTTACTGTTATAGCCCAAGATGGAGATCGTGGAGTGCCAAATCCCAACGCCATTACGTACAGTATGGGTAAGTTTGCCAGGAAGTGGTGATCGCTATAGGACTTGGTGGCAGCCAGCGACTTGACGTAGTCACCTCATAAAAGAAGAATCATAATGAAGGGTGTACATGACATGGTCAAGAAGGAGAGAAAAAGAACAGATGGGTCGAATATATCAATTGCTTGGATGAGAGATTTCATAGAAATTAAGATGCGTGGTTAATTTTTATGAAGGGGGAGAACAAAGAGTAACATTTAATAGAAAGACGGAATGATGAAAGAAATTTGAAGATATGGGTGGGATTAAGAAAAAAAAACCAAGACTAACAGACAATGCTGGTGATTTGTAACAAGCAGTTTCAGCTGCAGTATATACCTCTCTTAGCAAGCATGAAGAGTCCAATGGTAACTGGACTGACAAGTGGAGTAGTTATCAAAAACATAGAAGACAGGGATCAATATCAGTATCTAGAGGCAGGTACATCAATAAAATATTTCATAGTTTATTGTAGACAGAAGCATTTTACTTTTAGGAATTTATTTTCATAGACTTTAAACTTGACCAACCTGACCTTTCTTGGTTTACCCAACAACCAATGAGATCTTTGCGTGTCGATGAAGATGTGTACAAAAGTTTTATCCGAATGTGTTTTTGATAAATAGCTTGAATTAGTTCAAAAAGCCTTTGCGAGACTTTACCACTTCTTTCACTCAGTCTGCACATGGTCGTCTTCCAGGATTTTTCTCCCGTCTCCAAAATAAAAGGTAGAGTAGGGTTTTCCAATTTATTTGCACCATCTGGCAGACCAGATGTGGTCTGCAGGCCACCATTTGAGAAGCTGGATGTTGAGCTTTATGCAGATCACTTCCTTCAATCAATCAATCAATCAATCAATCAATCAATCAACATGTCAGAATAAGAGGAATTAAGAATTCATGAAACTTTTTTTTATGTTTTGCTTGCTTGCACAGGTTCATTCAAGTTTGCACTGTTTTTTTCTATCTTTTCGACAGATTCGGAAGCCTTTCAGATCAACAGTTCGACTGGCGTAGTGACCGTCAAGTCTAAGTTGGATCGTGAAACCATTTCTCAATACATTCTTTTTGTCAATGTAAGTTACAATGTAATTAGTGTTTTCATGAATAACATGGGTATCCACGTAACATTTTCTTACGCGGATCCAAAATTGCCATCCAGTAGCTTCGTGAAGTGAAAGATTACACAACTGCCGTGTGAGCACACACTGTCAGGTTGCAGAATTTTGCCCACTGCATGCAGCAAAACAAAAAATTTTTATCTTTTGGAAAATCAGTGGTCCAATTGATGAGTAGGTATTGTAGGCAGGTGTGTGGAGTATACTAGTAACATCCCATAACTACTGTGGAAATTTCAATGTTAACAATTTGCTCAAATGTACTACAATGAGACAAAATTGCCCACTTCCTATTTAGGGAATGGATGAAAGCACTAACCTTCTCCTGTTGGTTGCAAAGATGCATTTAGCGTGCCTGTGATGGCTAGTCCGTGGGATAACAATTCCCCATCTCCAGATTTCCTTCGGGCATCATGGTTATTATTAATTTCATTAGTTATTGAAATGATATATGTTGTCCGCTGTGTATCCCTATGGTCCTCACAACTGGTCTAGAAAAGTCAAAACATGATTTTAATGCAATGGTGTTCCTAGCTTCATGTGTTTTGTGTATTTCTTTTGACACTTTACATTTTAATTTCATTACAGGCCACAGAGGAAGATCCAACCCAACCAGCAGCACAAGTATGGGCAAGAACTCAACTCTTTATAACCATCGCTGATGTCGACGACAACCCACCGGTGTTCGAACCGTCCAGCACAACTGCAACTATTGCAGAAAATGCTGCCGTAGACAGTGCATTGAACTTGGACATAGAGGTTGAGGACAAAGACTCGGTAAATACTTATGCGACAGAGGAATGGATGAACTAATGGATTGATGACCTGATAGATAGATCGATAGATGGTTGGGGTGAATGAATGAATCAATGGATGAATAATAGCTTTTTGAGCAGATGACTTGTTTGCAGGATGAATTAATAGATGAATATGTGGGGAGATGAGTTGATTGTTTGTAGATGGATGGATGGATGGATGGATGGATGGATGGATGGATGGATGGATGGATGGATGGATGGATGAATGGATGAATGGATGGATGAATGAAAGGATGGATGGATGGTAGGTAGGTAGGTAGGTTGGTAGGTAGATAGGTAGGTAGGTAGGAAAGATGGATGGATGGATTAATTAATTGATGACTCAGTAAATGGATTGTTCACTGGATGAATTACTCAATGGATGATTTAATGAATGGGTAGGTGTATGAAATGCTTGCAGAATGATTCAATAGATGGATACATGAATAAGTGGGTTAGTTGTGGTTGTTGATGGAATCGAAAAGTGGATTGATCACTAGATCTCTTGGAGGTATATGCATGAATTCCTTCTCTATAATAGACTCAATTCTTGCTTCTTTCAGCCTGAATTTGCAGAAATACACCTCACGTTGGAACAGCCCTTTCCTGTTTTCAGGCTCCAAAATTCTGACTTTATTAGCTCAGATCGAGTTGATGTTAGAGTTAATGATAGCTCGTACTTAGACTTCGAAGAGAGAACCAACATCGCCTTTCAGGTAAGCGTCTGTCTATGCTATATGGTGACCTTGCCATAGCAATGGTGCATTTAAGTTTGCCCTCTCAATCTCCCCAAGGACTGTCAGTGTAATGTATTAAAGCTTCAGTTTTCAACAATAGCAAGGAGGGCTGGGGGAGACGAATTTAGCTTTCCTAGAATTGTGAAAGCACAATTTTTCAGGAACTTATTTGTGGAGCCTGGGAAGGGCGATTTCCAGTGAAGAAGGGGGTATTTTTATCCACACCTTATTTATGCACTCCCTGTCAACCTATATTTGTGCATGGTATTGATACCCTCGTTACAATTTTCAGCATTCCATCTCCAGTCCAAAATCCTACAGGTGCGAAACTGGCAGGCCACAGTCACTGCAGCAACATTGTGTGCATTGTGTTCTTATTGTCTTTTTGTTCTCATTGTAAATCAATTGCAGATTGTAGCAACCTCTGGTAGCAAAAGAGATGTTGCCAACATCACTGTGATGATAACAGATGAAAACGACAACACACCAGAATTCACACAAACAGAGTATGTCGGCAACTTCACCGAATATGCTAAAGGGGGTCACTTCATACTTCAAGTTCAGGTAATGTAACGTCTACTACCTACAAACAAAGCTACCTACCTCTACCCCTTTACTTGCTACCATCATGCTACCACCATATTTGACCTTAGAACAGGAGGAGGCAGATTTTTTTTTTTGTGTGTTTCCTTCATTTCCATGTAGCATAATAGTGTTAACTGGTTCTTTCTCTGTTTTATACATTTATCTGCACTCTATAGCTTTTCATACCCCTTTCACTCTACAATTTGTTTTTCTATTTTCTTATTCCTTTTTGTTTTGTCCTCAGTCAAGTATTTAATAAACTGAGATCAAATTTGCTGCATCCTTGGACTTGTGTTGAATCGTGTGTTACGTGACAATGTTGCCCAATTTTAGTGGACTTGAAATTGTAGAGTAGACTTTTTGCTTAAGTAGACAAGCACTTTATCCCACATTGTTCCTGAGTTCCATTTATAACCATGCTGAAACGAAACAGGTAGAATATTATTTGAACAGAGTTATCATGTTGCAAGCACCTCTTTGTCTGTGAGAGCGGTACATAATGAAATGCAAATTTTTACCCTTATAACATGATGCATTGGTCTTGTCTAAACAGTCAGAAAATTTTATGCTCCCAATCATGCATTGCGACTATATTTGTTGTGGTGCCGATGGGCATGACAACTAAATACATCCTACCATGATATGCACTATATCCCAAAGAAACCTAGGTGTTCAATGTCTAGTTGACTGTGGCCATTGTCAGTTGACTAAGCATGAGGAGATGAAAATGATTGTCCTGTGGTGATGAGGTCATTGACAAGATACACCTTACAAATTTTGCGTACAAATGCAGTTTGGAAAACAGGATTTTTAGCCACATTGATTCAGCACAGATAGCCATTAAAAGGATGCAACATTCTTCATGATGTCTTGCATTCCAACTTAACTTAAACGGTCTTTGATGTTGCTTTGGACAGCAATTATCGCCAACCTAGGTGCTGAGTTCTGGGATTGATGAATCATAGTGAGTCAATTACTTGTGTGAGCTGAAGTCATCTTTTGAAACAACTTTTTGTCTTCCTTTATATGCAGGCTGAAGACGGTGATGGGGATGCCCTTGAATACTCCACAAGCTCCACCGAGTGAGTTTTTGTTATACGTTTGTAGACTCATTTATCCATTATAGATACCCCCATACTATGTCAGTCTGTTTCAAAATTTCTGTAAGGCACAAGGTTATGCTATATCAGAATAACTTAGCCATGGTTTTTGTGACATTGATTAAACACACACTCAGAATAGTGATGAGGTGTTTGAAACAATTGAAGGCTATATGAGTGAAAAACCTTGTTGCTCTTTAACTTTGCCGTCGTAAAGTGGTACATTAATGACCCAAAGTCTCTCATCCAAATTGTGAACAGATTTGCTGTGGATGCTGATGATGGAAGGATAACTACGAAGGATGTCGAATTCAATGCAGAGGTCAGAACGGTGTACACTTTCACAGTGCTCTGCTCTGATAAACGGGGACGCTCGGCGGCTGTGCTGGTGACCCTTACCTGTAACGACGAGAATGACGAGCCCCCACAGTTTCAGCGATCTGAAATTCAGATTTTAGAAGAGGAATTTGATGAGTTTACGGATGTGCCAGATGATGCTATTGGCAATGTGCTGGTAATGAGCAGATTTACAAATATAATTCAATTATTAAAAGGAGGCTGGCTGTGAGTTAAACTATACATTTGAAAGAAGTACAGTTTTGTTGTGCAAAAATGTTTTGAACATTCTGTCAGAAACCTCTTCAAATTTGTAAGTTTTACCTCTTACGTATTTGTAGTTGACACAGCTGGTGTTTTCCAAAAGTAAACGTTTGATACACTTCTAATGTTTTTGACCTTTTTTTTTTAACAACAGCTACCACAGAATCCTCTTCAAGAGAGAGTGAAATGAGCCAAATTTATTCAGCTGTTTTGACAAATTTTTAAAAGTGGACAAGATAATTTAAAGAAATGCTGATGACAACTTGATTGTGCTGTTATGATTCCACTCCCTTGTGATGTTTGACTGAGAAAGTAATTGTAGAAGCCTCTAATCAACAAGCAGTTGTGATGTCTCTGTTACCTATGTTTGTGTGGTGAAATAGCATGTGATTAATTCACTCAAAAAATTGATGTTTGTTTTGAAACAGGGATCATTGCTTCTTTCTGCATGATGAAAATTGTTCCCAAACAATGTTCAGTTCATCTCTTATCAATTGCCTGCATACTTGATTTAAAAAAACCCTGGCCAACCGTGTCACTGATGTAAGATAATTACCCTTCTAAGTAATGGAGCAGGAACCACAAGACCAAATGTCAAAACTCTCACACAGCCATGTTTACCAACTAATGATCATGTCTCTCTGACAATTTCCTGCTTCTAAAATTCATCACTGGTAATGAAGCGAGCCATTGAATTCAATTATTGAAAGATTCTGACTTGAGACCAGCAGTATTAGGTGATTCTGTAGGCTCATGGACCTTCTCATAGACCACTTCAAAAGTGGATCTTGTGAAACATTAAACATCTCACTGCACGAGGGATGAAAGAAATTGATTGGCAGTTTGTTTCATCAGTGTTTGAATTGGTTAGCAGTCAGCCCATTTTGTTTTATAAATTGTAAACAAACATTTCTTTGTGAATATGTTGAAGAATTAGCGAATTCAAATTGTCAGGTAAGATCAGAGGAAATGTCAATTCAAATATTGCAAAACATGTCTGAAATTGGATCACAACTGGACTTTATAAAGGATTTGCAGATGGTGATGCAAGCCCCGTTATTCTCTCCCTTGTTGTGTGTCATGTACCCAAGACAGGCAATTTCAGATCAAAGTCAAAACCATGTGCAGCCGCCACGGCACATGTATGTGTAACGAAAGAGGCTGTGGGTGTGTGGCTGAGGCAAATGTTTTTTATCCTTCCCGCAGGCCATAGACTTTGACATATCTGAACCAAATAACGTGATCAGGTACAGCATTCTGAGTGGTAACGAGGATGGCAAGTTCGAAATTGACGCGGAAACAGGGGACATATTCTTCAACGACACCGTGGATTACGAGAAAAACCAGCGGTTTAACCTGACGATACTGGCAGAGGATGAAGGAGAACCGCCTCTATATGATACGGCTGATGTCACAGTCTTCATTCTGGTAAGAAACATAATGTCATTACAAGTACACTTTCAAATTATGGTGTTCTTCCCCATGGAAAAAAAAAAAACTACTTGAATCAGCTGCTTTTGGCCAAAAACTGAGGAGATTGACTATTCACTCAAGCGTGTGATTCTGTCCTGACTGCACTATTTGGAACAAGTGATACACTGTAAATTGGCACCATTGAACAAGAATTGTTAGACATCAGTAAATCAGTGTTCTCAAGATCACGATAATGTAAATTAGTTTTTAAAGCTTATATGGATTGTGGTTGCTTATGGTAAGTCCCTGCCTGGTGCACCAATAATTTCTTATATGGATTATGGTTGCATTAAACTTGATGGAAATCAGTTCCACGACACAAAGGGTGTGGCATATTTTGAGCTGGTATAACTTTGGATGCATGGGTGAGGATGTGGGCAATGTCCTCTTCTAAACACAGCTAGGTAACATTAGGGGTTGGATTCTGTTGTAGGTCCCTGCATAGTATACCATTCATGTCTTCTATTTGTTTTGCGTGACCAGCACATATCACCTGACTTTGGCATCAGCTGGAACTTGTTAGAAATGTAAGCTTACATGTTCTTTTGATATTTTAGTCTTTGAGAACCAGTGTCAAAAAGACCCTTATTGATGAATCCTACTCAGGGGATGTAAGTGACGGAGAACCATTGTTTCTTTTGACGGGAAGACAAATTTATGGTCACCAATTTGAGATTACCATTATCACAAATTCATCTGGGTCTTTTTTTTTTTGCATTTGTAAGCTGTGATTTTGAAATTACTTTGAGAACTTAACTTGTTCTCAAACTTAACTTGACTAAATTTTTCCAGGGTACTAACACTGCCACTTTATAGTAATCTTATTAACATAAAAGTATGTAAATGTTTCTATATGTTTTCTTTTCTGTTTTTCTTTTAATTTTGGGGAGTCCTCCACATTGTTAAGCCTCTTGTGTCCTTTTGGGGGACTAACTTTCACATTTGTACATATTCTCGTGATAAAACAAATACATCTCAATTCAATTCAACTCATGAGCAAAAGTTTATTATTGGTTGAATTTCTGTATGTCTTCCAAAGTTGTCTTTAATTTTTATTGTCATTTTGTTTGTACTTGTGTTACTGTTTTCGATTCTCCCACTCTGTTTTGTTTTACTCTTTGGTTTTGATGTAATGGTAAACTTTGCAATCTTTTGTGTGTATGCATGTGTGTGTATGTATGTTTGTTTATGGCTCTTACCTTGTAAACATAATATCACAAGATGGGAAACTTGGGCAGATGTCATATTTATTATGCAGGTGAAACTTATTGAGTGGAAAGGGCTTCATTTTTATGGAGATCAAAGGTCATTTAGGGTCATCAGGGGTCAAATAGTGAAAACATTGTAAACACAATATCTGGAAATAGGAACTCTGTAGGAATAGCTCCTTTATATAATGTGAAGGTGAACTTTACTTTTTTATCCTTGGTCACTTTGATTGTACAAGATTGTACTCTGCTTGTAATCTTCAACCTCTTGCTTTTTGTAACACCTATTTGACTGTCTTATCTGATCTAAAATTTAAGAATATAATTATTTTTTACATGGGCCAAAAGTTGGTGACTTAAAATGATGACCAAATGGGCAATGGCAAGAGGATCCCTAAAGGAATGATTTCGTTCAATGATTTTGTTCATGCATTTTGTATTTATAATGTATTATATTGTATTTTGTAAGCGAAGTAGAAATGAATCATATAAAGGAAAACGAAGTTATCCATAAATTTCAGTGATTTGTAAGTACTGTATACTTAGAATGGCACCAGTTACTGAGTATGCTGAAACAGACAAGGGTTTGCTTTAAATGCAGCAACCAGTTTGAATGCTTCCATGATGACCAGCAGTGACTATTGTCTGGGTTAGACGTATGCCTACTTCATCGACTGTTATCCCGTCAGACATTGAGATAAAGGGATGGATGTACTTGTGTGACCACATTGGTGTAAGATATGGTGTCGTCTGCACCTTGCAGGCAGCCTGGGTTTGTCTGTGCAGCGACGTTGACAGAGTATGTGGCACGTAGAAAAGTTCCCAGAGCAAGAAATGGGGTGTCTGCTTGCAAATGAGGGATAGATGAAGATTTCATGATCAAAGTTATTCCTTTCATTCGATGATTTGACCGACTCACCAAGAACGAGTTAAGTAAGCGTAACGGTAGATGAAGATCGTCGATCAAGAGTGAAAAGTTGTTTTTTTCAAAGACACATTTGTTTTCTCAGACAAAAAAAAAAAATGAGAGATCAGTCAACCAGTGGCTGCTTGCAAACATGGCTCAATTCCAAAGCATGCTAGCCTAAAGCTTTGGTCATGGGTCACTTGTAACTGTATCGTCCATCCAGACTACAGGGAAGAACAACCCCCTCAGAAATCACATAATTCAGGAGTATCGGTTTGTAGAAATATGGGAAATAGCGGATGGATGTAGTACGTGACTTTAATACTTAAAGAAATAGCTCTTTAAAGTGAACGAGAAAAGAAACCCGGTGCTGGTCACCATTTAGTAATGCCATTGCTCACATTGCATCTGTTTATTACACAACAGTAGGTCAATTTTTGTACTCAGAGAGGTGCAACATTCTTAGGTTATTAGTTTCCAGTACAGCAGCTTTTAGTGAGCTGCACTCCTTGATGGCTGTCCGCTAATCATTTGTCGTAGATTGTATATTAACCTCTCCTTTTTTGTTTGCCTTGATCTGTTACAGGATGTCAATGACAACCGCCCAGAGTTCCAGGAGAATGTTTACAACTTTATAATTCCAGAGAATGCATCCAATGGAGGTAAATACAAACTAGCTGTTGCATTCTGTCCCTTCGAGGAATTATGTATCGAGCGGAGTTGGCTTCTCAGAAGCTGAAAGTAGTAATCTTTGAAATGAACGTGAAGATGCCATGTGTTACTTTCTCTCTGCTCATCAACAATATTTGTCTTCACTTGTTGTCTTCAATATAGCAATGGCAAGATATTTTCTGAATAGAATTATGAAAAATTCCCGCAAATTTTATCCACTGCATTTAAAGAATACAAGAAGCACAAAATGCTTTAAATCTCTTCCCTGGTTCGACTCGCCCGGCAATATCGCAGAGTTTGATTTACTCCAGGTGTGCAAATATGCACCAGCACATGTAGAATTTCCCATGTGCTTGTAACTGTGGAGATTAACATGCATTTTGTATGTGCATCCTCCAGTCCTGGCCCAGATGGCAAGACTGCTGAGTAACTTCATGGTCAAATTTTAAGTTACAGTACAGAGCAATCCTATCCTGAATCATCATCTGCATTGCACTTTTTTTGTCGAAGTTAATCGAGCAGTCGCAATTCCACAGAAATTTTAGCGTAAAGCTGACGTTTCCATTCTTGCTGCAACATCAATGTCAGTGATCATCATTCCATACATGTATGTACTTTTTGAAGCAAAGTTGTTTCAATGAACCTCTTACACAGTAAATTCAATGAGACAATCTCACACTTGAAGTCAGCAGAAGCACACACTTAAGGCCCGTTGCCTTTGTATGCCTACAGAGAGATGTCAGAAATCAGATTTGATTTTAGTTTTTTTTTTCGAGTTCCAGTGTTTAGTGGTGATTATTAAGGGCAGAACATTTATGTGTAAATCCCCATAGCAAAAGGAGTACTTTCCAAAAGTGGCAAAATACTGTAGAACAAGCTGGAAGGGATTTTGCAGAAAGTGCCATGTAAGAAAATGGGTAAAAACTTGCCCGTGTGTTTTTGACTGTTGCAGCAATAATTTGCACTGCTCTTGGAAGTGAATCAGTGAAAGCAAGGGGAAAAGTTATATTACTCAAAAGGTAACACAATAAGAAGGAACAAAAATGCCCTTACATTTGCAAAAAGTGTGCACATAAAGTCTGTAACTGAAGCAATGCTATTTATTTTAAAGAGACACTGCTACCATGGCACGTAGCTCTGTAGATCGACTGTGAACAAATATCTAGCTGGACACCCCCCCCCCGGTACTCTGTGGTACTGTGTGTGTAGCAACCAATGGATATCAATATTAAGTTCAT
Source organism: Stichopus chloronotus (assembly GCA_021234535.1). Taxonomy (NCBI): domain Eukaryota; kingdom Metazoa; phylum Echinodermata; class Holothuroidea; order Aspidochirotida; family Stichopodidae; genus Stichopus; species Stichopus chloronotus. The sequence continues at coordinate 6,433,883 of CM037844.1, forward strand.
CAAGTTTTGGGTTCTGTGAAAGGCACCTTTGGCCATTGCCGGCAGGCTCCTTGGGATGACAGCCGTATAGGGGCACTGCATAAGTAATTTGTGAATTAACGTTTCTTTTGTTCCCTTGTCATTTACTGAAGCTCCCTCTGATGTTTTGTATTTGTGCTCCTAGTCGCAGTCATGCGTGGCAGTGAAAGTATTAAATATACCACTGCTCATGTCAATGGGAGAGAATTTGCCTCAATCTTAATAGCTGCTTCATGGGATCCAAAAGCCCCCAAAACTCTGTTTCTATTGGTAGGAAAAGAATCGTTGTGTCAGAAAACGAATGGCAGAATCTGTCCAAACTTTTTCATGTGATTGTCCCTCAACTTGACTCCTTGCCCCCCTTATGTACTATATAGCAATGAAAGTAGTCTCCGCAGACTTCTTTGCATATGGAAGAGGTAGGAGTCTTTCGTGCATGAATTACAGTGCTCAAACATGGATTTTAGCTAGTTCCAATATGACCTCAAAATCACGTGCGATTGAATTTGATGTTGAAAAGTTCACGCAAGAAAGTTATTTAAGATTTACTTATCAGTTTGTTTTTGTTTTGATTTTGCAATTTCACTTGCACCCAAACTTGTGTTATATCGTAGTATCATCAGTGCACTGGTGACAAAAGATATGATGGCAGAAAGATATGCCGGCAGCAAAACTTGCCATCAAAGAGACAACAGTTTGTGACAATTTTGGTAAGTGAATATGGAGTGAGAATATCTTTTAATGTATAATCAGTTTCTTCTGCAGATAATGTAAAATGATTCCAGTTGTTGCATGCTCAACAGTAAATCCGTACATCGACTAAATTGTCTATGTGCTTTTTCCATCAAAGATCCCGTAGGCCACGTGTATGCGACCGATGAAGACAGCGGCTTCAATGGACAGGTCACATATTTCATCAGATCCGGAAGCATGGATGATTTCTCCATCGGAAGTGACGGCGTCTTCGTCGTCTCTGGCGTCCTGAATCGAGAGGAGACGCAGTCGTACGAACTGGAGGTCGTCGCCAGTGACCGTGGCACACCCCTCCTAGAAAACACCTGCACCGTTCACATCAGAGTGACAGACGTCAACGACGAACCCCCGCAGTTTAACCTCACTGTCTATGAAAAATCAGTGAATGAAAGTATGTATCCCTCCAGGGTAGAATAGCAGTATACTTCAGAGTAGTTTACAGGAAGGCCGCCCCACATGATTCTATCTTCAGTCGATAGCTTAGACAACTGGTTTTGTGAGGCTCCATCTAACTTTAATTTTAGCGTTTTTAAGGCAGTTACTCATCACCACCAGCTACGGTTTTTGGCTAGGGGTAAGCAAAATTCTCAGTTGCTTCTGTGGTTTGATTGAAGCAAATTCAACAGATACACCTGCAGGGCACATATTGTTTTGATTGCACATGTGGAGGAATTGTAGACAGGCTGTAGACTTTAGTGGTTGGGAGAATTGGAACTGTCTAGGGCAATGAGTGACTGGCTTAAAATTAACATTAATTAATTCATTCATTAATCCTATTCTCAGGGTGGGATATGCATTCTGAAGTAGCAGAGAAGCCTAAAATTGGTCAGAAAAAGTAAAAGAAAATCAACCTTTATTTGGGAGTTTGTGATATTTGTTACAAAAATGATAAAAGGTGATTCTGAACTGATGCAACTTTGGTTGAAAGATACATTTAGCTCTGATACTCGTCAAATCCCTTTGCTGAGGTCAGTGCTATCATTGGAATGTGTCAGAGTTTATACTTTCAAGAGCTTAATTCTCAGGTCTTCAGACAAGCCATCTGTCCTGAAATACAATTTCTCACCTCTTGTAATAGTGTCACACCCAGTAAAATTGCTTTAGCTGAGCTAACTGCTTTGATGTTTTGAAGAAATCTGACTTTTGCAAAGCACTGGCACAGAATATTGGAACCAATCAGAAGAGTGTAATAGCCTTAAACCAATCACAGAGATCCTTTCGACTTTTTTTTTTCCTTCAAACATGTGTCAGCATTTCACATTTGATACAACAGCCTGCATCAGAATGGTGAGGTGATGTTTCCTAGTGGCATTGCAAAGCATTTTCTTCTTTTACATTAACAGTCAGATGCACAGTACTCTCAGAAACAGTAATTTGAAAAGCTTGTGGTAAAATCCTCTTTTATTCCCCTTAAATGAGCTAGATGTCACACAATGGATTATTTTTTAGGCTTTTCAGTTCACCATCCTGGTACCAGACTGGTTCAGGCAAAGAGCAGGTTAGTGCCACACTAGGGGATAGGAGTATTGACTCTTGTCCAGTAAATCTTGCACTTCCCTTCTGTTAACAGTCTCCCAGTAATTATGTCTCGAAAACATCTAGCACTTTTTCCCTGCTGGAAACTTTGGCTAGACACCAGCAACCCTTTTTTATTTTTTTTTACTACAGACGAAACTATAGGGACTTCCATCCTTCAGATATCTGCCTTTGATGTTGATGAAGACAGCAATTTACTATACAGCATAAAGAGTATAACCCCTGACATCCCAGACCAGTTCTCAATTGACAATACAACAGGTGAAATTTCTGTGGGCAACAAACTGGACTATGAAAGCAATACTTTGTTTACTCTTATAGTAGGTGTGAAAGACTTGAACACAGTCTCAGGAACTTCTGAAGATGAAGGTGAGTTGAAGTTCTTGTGAGTTTATTGCTTGCAAATCAAAAAGACTTTGACAATTGTAGCAAACAATGAAAACAGAGAGTAGCAACTTCTCTATTTGTGAAAAAAAAAAATCATGAATGGCTGCTTCACCAGAAATATTAATTTTCACAATATTTACAGAATAATATCATTTCAAGAAACGCAATGATTAGATGGTGATACTTTGGCTGTATGAAAATAATAGATTGAGATGAATATAGCCTGCATTGTTGAAATGTTAACTTGCATCAATTTTCTTTGTGACTTCTGAAATACTGCTTAGTCATGCAATTGCCACTGTCGAGAGGCTAGAAACATCTGTACAGAGCCATCTCAATGCTGCCTACTGTAATAGCATTAAGACTTTCAAGACATACTGTTGAACTACGTATTTTTTCTCCCCCCCCCCTCCTGCCATTCACCATGCAGCTACGGTCACAATCACAGTCAATGACATCAATGACAACCCCCCCGTATTTCAAAACACTCCGTACGACTTGAACGTGGACGAAGAGAGCAGTAGGGGTACTGTCATATCCACCGACATTGAGGCCACCGACCTAGATGAAGGAATCAATGCTGCCATAACTTACAGCTTGGATGATGATGCAGGCGGGCGGTTTACTATTGATGGCCCCACAGGTAAGGCTTTTTTTTGTTTTGGGAACATATATTTGAGTCACATTTCAAGAGTGCGTACATTGATAAAAGATTACGTACAGATAAACAAATGATTCTGGAGGAGCTCAGAGGAAGCTCCATGGAGCTTGTGATTATGATCCCTGTATTTAATGCCATGTACAAAATAAGCAACAAAAGAAAGAGGATGCCAAGTGAAAAAAGGGAAAAATAAAAGAAAAAAAAGAGTTGCCTATGTTTGTTCATTAAATAAAGATTCAAAGAATTCTTAAAAGGGTACTTAGAGTTGCAAGATTGTTTTACTGGGAAGGTAGTTTCGTAAGTCAGGACCGTCGAAGGGTATCGTAAGTTGCAAAGGTGTGAGTCTAAAAGCAGGGTAGAAAGGGAATTCCTACTACGAGTAAGGTGAGTATGAATCTCATGATAAGAATTAGAAAGTATGCCTAAAGATATCGGGAAGGCTATTCCGTATCCAAAAGTACATGAAAATACCAACCTAATAACAATAGATGTTAAAAAATAAGCAGAACGTGTAGCTTAGCGAACAAGTCATTTAAAGAAAGTAAGGGTTGGTGGTTAAGTGTAAGACCAATAGCTCTCTTCTGGAGTATTAAAAGGGGACAATTTTTTAGTAATAGGAACCACCGTAGAGGAGCACACAGTAAGATAAGTGCGGGTAAAAGTATGATACAGAGTGGCTAGGATCCTACGGGGGAGTGTTAGTGTTTTTCAACTATGTCGTACACACTGTCAGGTCCAAGATAAGTGTGTTTCGTTAAATATGACAAGCAGGTACTTGTGAATGTATGTTTAGCTGTCCAGAAGCAGACAGGGTGTAACCATGGAGCTATTTCTGATGGTAGAACGTGTAGTCATCGTAACTTTAAAGTCATATTGTGAGAGACAGATCTACACTTCATGAAGAAAGTCATGTGACTTGCCCGTTGCATTTTATTGAATGGGATATTATCTTAATAATCCATTACTTTGTAGTTGGGGTATGATTTGTTCCTTTTGATCAATGTGATGGGACTCTGTTTTCTTTTTCCTCAACATGAATGTTTAGAGGGCATGACGGATATGATCGCACATATATCTGGAAGAAGTGTAACGTCTATTATAAAACAAAGTAATACGTATAAATATCAGACCCACTGATGTCTTCATGCACGATCATGTGATGTGCTAGTATCTCCAAGGTACCTCTGAATTATCCAGTCTTCATTTTGAAACAAAGTCTTGAAAATTGATTCCCCTAAGATGTGAAGGAACCCTGCATCATTCACATGGACTTAAACATGCTCAGTCATTTATCTTGTGTCTCTATTCCCTCAGGTACTCTCTTTGTCGAAAATATCATTGATCGAGAGGAAGTCGGCCCTCTCCTGACAATCGTCATACGTGCCACCGATGGTGGTGATTCACAGCTCAGTACAACATTGGAGGCCAATGTAACCGTTTCGGACATCAACGATAACTCTCCAGTCTTCAGCGAGAGTAGCTGCACTCAGGTTGCAGTGAATGAGAACTCCGAACCTGGAAGTACCACTGGATGCACGGTCGTGGCAGTCGATGAGGATCCTGTGTTTGGAAATATTACTTATTCCATACAAGGTGGAAACATTCTTCAGTGGTTTGAAGTTAACAGGACGACAGTGAGTAGCCTAATATGCCATATATGGGGGAAAATTACTCCTACTTGTTCCTCTTCGGGGTTACTCACCAGATAACTCGCTGGAACCCACCGGCAGTAAATGTTGATGGGATCATAATAACTGGAACGGGCAGCCTTTTTTGGCTTATGTAGAGCCCCTTCTCTTCTGAACGATTGGGTCAATTATGTTTTCAAAGGTAGTGACTGATGCAGAGTTAATTGCTTCTGGTGGTAGGCTGTTCCATTCTTCTATGATCCTTTGATTGAAGAAATACTTCCTTACATCAAGATTACATTGACATTTCTGGAGTTTTAAGCTGATGGCCTATGGTTCTGCTTTCTTCTGATACAGTACAAGGTTTGATAACCTCCAGCCCCTTAAAAATTTTAAAAACTACTGTCAGACCAGCTCTTCGTCTGTGAAGTTCTACAGAGATTTGACCAGTTCTTTTGAATATTTGTTCGTAACTTAGTTTGGCTATTTCAGGTATCATTTTAGTTACACGGCATTGCACCTTTTTAAGATTATCAATGTCCTTTCTCAGATATGGGCACCATGCCTGAGAACAAGCTTAAGACTCTAAATGCGGCCTAACCAATGACTTATGTAAACTGAGAGTGTTTTTGCTACTTTTACAGTCATATGTTCCATTCATTACACTGAGCACCTTGTTTGCTGAGCCAACAGCCTTTAAAGATTTAACGACTCATCAATTATAGGTACCTCTAAGTCCTTCTCAAATTATATTTGTTCAATCTGAACACCCCCTGTACAGTAATTAGCATGTACATTAGCATGACCAAAGTGTAAATGCTTTCACTTTTGGGCTTTGAACATCATTTGCCATTTATTTAACCATTCAAAGAATGTATAAACCCCTATTCAATCCTCCTTTTCACCTCAGTCTTTTAACTAGTCTCAACACTTTGAGTTCCTGCTTAACAGAACCAAGTTTCACTACAAACTCAACGATTAGATTGCTCTCCGTCTCTTTTGTATCTTGGAACTCTCATGTTTCTGTTAGGAGCAACTTTTCTAGTTAGAGTGTTTAGTACAGAAGAAAGAAGACATAAGTTTATTTGACTAGACCTCATAAAGAAACGGAACTTGGTTATTTATTAATTAGTAATGTTAATTAATCTAATTTTTTTATCTTTTTCTTTTATTTTCAAACACGTAGCCTACAGTACAATTGTAGTTATAGATAAACAATTGTAAGATGTATAGCCAGTGCTTCGGTGCACTTTTGAAAATGCAGCAATAACAGCACATGCTGCTTTAAGCTTGCATGTTTTTTTCAGGACTACATGGTGCTGAGATGACAACTGGCCACCACAACACTTACTTCCCACTCGCAAAGTGCAGGTTTTTGTACGTTTAGATCTTTTACAAGTCTCCTAAGTGATATTACTTTAATGGTATCGACTTGGTTTTGGTTGTTCTCAAAAGGGTGAAATAACCATCGGATCGGAGACACCAAATCGCGAAATTGCTGACCAGGTGATAATCACAATCAAAGCAGACGATGGAGAGCGGACAGCTACACAGGATGTAAGAATGCACACTAATCCTGTCACCTCCTCACCTCACCTCACCCCTCCCTTGGAGATAGAAAAAGTGCAATATATCAGATGTGTAGCATAGTTTTAAGGGGTTGCATCATCAAGTTTCATGTGAAAGCTGAGTTTATAATGTGATAGAAAAAAAATGAAAATTTAAGCCATTTCCAGTGACTTATTGGCACTCCTGCCACTGGTGAGCTATTCCCAGTGATTCCAATATGTGCTGCACAGGCTATGGGTTTGTCCAGATCAGTGCTTCAGAAATGGAAGACAAAGGTCAGACTGCAACTTTTGCATGGTGTTGTAATTACTAAAGGTTGTTATTTTCAAATGCAATTCAAATGCATTTACCCATTGCTGGGTAGATTTTGCTTGTTCATGTCAAAAAGAGGTAAAAGCTCTCCTTGTGAACTGAAGTCTAGTTTAATGCATGTTTTACTGACATTACGTAGTTTCAATTAATTTCAAAAAGGCAGAAACTAAAATTGCTTTGCCTGTGCATGTCATGCTGGGGTATTGTACATGTTCCATTAGATAATATTTTCATGGTTTTATGGAAATAAAGTGTACTTATGTTGATGTTCAAACTTGCATTAATGTCGAAAAACGTAACTTGAAATAGCACAGTAAGTTTGGACATCAATGTACTATTTAGACGTCAGTGTACTATTAAACATTCTTGTAAACTTCGTCATCAACGTAAGTGTAGATGTCAACATTATGTTAAGCAGTGAGGTTAGTTCAGACATCATTGTTAACTTAAACAGTAACGTAAGTTTAAACAATGACGTAATAAAGCTTGCCTGTTTGGTGTCACATATCAAACAGTTTAATGTGCAATGTGTCACCTCATTCTGCCAAGGGCTTGTACCTGACCCGTCCATCTCTGACTTTATATCACACCACTCTTTTTCGATCCATGTCAGGTCAACATCACCATTTTAGATGAGAACGACAACGCACCCGAGTTTACCGTGTTTATCGATTTCATAGAGACCACAGAGAGTACCGGTGCGGGTGTGGTCCTGACCCAGTTGCTGGCAGAAGATGCTGATGAAGCTAATACAAAGGCCTCAGAAATTAGATACGAAATTACAGATGGAAACCAAAACGGTGAATATAAGTTACTGACTTTGCCTGAGGATCTTCTAAGCCACGAACCAAAAAACTTGCCAACAGCTGTATGTGATTAATGAATAGATACTTCACAAGTGACTGGTGGATCGTTTGCAGCATATTTAGTTTTTTCGTTTTGCAGTTTTGTGTAGAAAATCGTCAAAGTACGAAGCCCAATTTTTGAAGGGCAGTTCCAGATTTAGTTATTTTTTTTGGGGGGGGGGTTGTTTTTGGTTTTATTTTTTTTGTGCCATGTAGCAATGAAAAAACATGTCAAGGGTTGTGTTGAATTTTCTGGCAGTTTTGTACATCAGCTTGATATGTACCTTAGGCAATAAAAATTACAGTGGCAGTCAGATTGAATGGTTTTTCTGAAATTGTTCCTTGGATGTGATTTTTCCCTGATTACAGATTATATCAGCTCTAATGCATGACAAAGTTAAAACCAAAACCACTTGGACATTTTCAATAATTGTTAAGATCTTTGATATGTCGATAAACAGAATGTGACGGTCATATGCTTTTCGAGGGATTGGCCACTGAATGAAAAATTGATATTTCCAACAAAAAAAATAGGAATATTTTTGTCTCTTTCCAATGAAAACCATATCTCAATATCATATTTCATTTGGCAGCTATGAAACGTTAAGGAAGTAACTATTTTAAAAGTGGTTCGTTGTAATTCTGGAAATCTGTGATATATCATCCAGGCCTACTACTTGAATATCCTTTGTATTTCTTTACAATCTTGACTTTCTTAAAAAAAAAAACTTTACAATTGTTTTAAGGCATGTGACCTCAATTTCCACAGTATTGTAAAGTAAATCTGTAATATACTTAATCTACATTGTCACCACTGTTAAGTTTCAAGGTTAAAAGAGAGCTCCAATGTCAAAGAAAAACAAAGATCTCTTGCGATAATTTGCCACTGTTAATGACAACTGTCAGTGGCATTTTGATAACCTTGAGGCGACCGCAAATCTTTCTTAACCAGAGAAGTTTTTCTTCAAATAGCAGTATCCTGAGTCAGGAACAAGGTATGGTATGGAGTTTCAAATGCCTGCGGTGAAAACTTGCTCTCGGATTTCATCCAAGAAGCCCTTCAATTGTCAGTAAAACATGGTCTTGATGCTTTTTCTACAAATGCAGGTCTTTTCACTCTGGATGAAATATCTGGTGAGCTGAGTACGAAGGAGAGTCTTCAGACTGCTGCAGGTACATACTCCTTGAAAATTCAGGCGTACGACCTGGGAACTCCGAGGATGACCTCCGAAACCAAAGAAATGGAGATACTTGTGAGAGACATTAATGACAACCAACCGGTTTTCCTTTATCCTGTACCTGAGCCGGGAGAAATGACCATCGAGTACATCCGTGAGGTAACGATCTGTAGATGAATGTTGCCTGATGAAGCTTGGTTCTTACCAGAAAGAACAGTCAGTTTGTCAAACCAAACTGATGGCTGCTGGATGTTGCTTAGCTCTTTTATTGGACGTATGCAGCAACGTATCCGCCGAATGAGAATGGATCCGCATGTTCGTTGTTTCATTGTCATGTGAGGTGCAAAGGGATCGTTGGGTGACCGTGCCTTACGGTTGAAGTCACTTGTGGGCTCACACTGCAGAAAGAGTGATTCTTATGCACTTGACTGGCATGAGCAGTCAAGGCACTTGACTGGCATGAGCAGTCAAGTTGTGCAGTTGCTGATTCCTCAGGCAGCTGTCAGTTGAAGATTACAGAACTACTTCATTCCTGTGTACACACTCCCCTTGAGTAGGTCTTGTTCCATCTTTTTCACACAAGCAGTTCCACCTGTCAGTTGTTGTAAAATTATTTTACATTTCAGTGAAGAAAGGCAGGTGGGCGGCAGAATCACAAATTTACATATTATTTGTTTGAGTTGCCTCTGTGGCTGCATAAAAGATGAGAAGAAGGTGAAATAATCTGTCCAGACTCTGTGTAACTGTTGTTGCATTTTCTCACTCTTCTCAGGGTTACGTTGACATCAACACCACCCTCTTTGTAGCCAACGCCACCGATAGCGACGAAGGAGTAAACGGCGAAATCTTCTATAGCTTTGTGGAAGTTGGTCCAGACTGGAGTAAGTTCCGGGTGGGCAGCAAGTCGGGGAACGTGTCCTACATCGCCGGACCTCCGGACTGGTTCACGCAGCAAGTCTACCAGGTTTGATCTCCCCGCTTTTGATACCGTTGTGTTTGTAGCTACTAATGTCTGCATCAATGGAACTGGAAAATTTGAACGGAGGATCTGTTGCTACTGACCATCCTGGTCTGTTAATTAACCATTCCAGACCCACTCCATCAAGAACCAGTCACTAATTATGACTGTAACTAGTTAACCAGAACCCATTCCAGACCCACTCCATCAAGAACCAGTCACTAATTATGACTGTAACCAGTTAACCAGAACCCATTCCATACCCACTTCATCAAGAACCAGTCACTAATTATGACTGGAACCAGTTAACTGGAACCCATTCCAGACCCACTCCATCAAGAACCAGTCACTAATTATGACTGTAACCAGTTAACCAGAACCCATTCCAGACCAACTCCATCAAGAACCAGTCACTAATTATGACTGGAACCAGTTAACCGGAACCCATTCCAGACCCACTCCATCAAGAACCAGTCACTAATTATGACTGCAACCAGTTAGCCAGAACCCATTCCATACCCACTTCATCAAGAACCAGTCACTAATTATGACTGCAACCAGTTAACCGGAACCGGGGCAACTATAAATTAATTGAATTTGCAGTTTTGAGATTATTTGAGTCTGTGGACTGCCCCTCTAAATTGCCTGTGCACAACCAGTTAATTGAAGCCAATGTAACCGGAACTGGAAAACTATAATAATGTAGCAACTTTTGAACGGTGTCGTAAGGCTGAAGCAACAAAGGAAGACTGGTTCCATCAATTGCCATTTAACAGGCTATGTTACCAGATGTATGGTTGGTACTATAGCTTCAATAGAGGTTGCTGAGTCGGAGTTGTTTTTTTTTTTTTAGGTTTGCCTCTTGCATGAAATCGTCAGTCTTCATGCTGTGAAAATTTCCTCACAAGAACTAGGCACTTCATTAATTTTCATGTGTGCATGAGGCAGCAGAACAGGTGCTTAAACAAAGTCAATACATGAATTGGTAGATGTTGATTTGTCCTTGAGCACACAAACCTAGTGCATACAGCCAGACCGACAAGTCGCTGTTTACGATCATGAGATGACCATTGCTTTGAAAGATTTGCACTGCCGACCAGGTCAGTAGCCAGCCACCTGGGTTGCCTAAGCTAATTTCGACTTTCCCCTCTGTCAGGCTATGGCAATACACCATCACAGTTGATCACTGTCTGTCTTTAAATGCAAACAGTGAGGATAAATTACTTTGTTTTTATTCCAGCAGCAGCCTGTTAGTGTCCCAAGGTTATGTAACCATTTCAGTGGCATCAGGTGGTCATTCAGCCTAATGGAGCATACTAAATTTTTATCGATTGTGTAATTAATGCTGCTTTCTGAGAGTAATAATGGGATCCTATGAATCTTTTAAAAGGACTGTCACCGAATGATATGCTTTTAACATCTTTGTCTTTTAGAAACATAAGACTAATTACAGTTAGGCAAGATACAAGTAATTCCTGGAATACTCTTGAGATTCTCATGTACAAAATACACACTAACATATTCTGTTCAGAGGACTACTTTCAAAATTTTGTTGCAGTTGTCATTTTACATCATGTCTACGTTTTATTTTGGTTACTATGTATTCAGTGAAAGCAACTGCAACACAAAAGACATATAAGTACAATAAATAAAAATGTTTCATGCAACACATAAAACAATAACGCTTTGTCAGCCATGAGCACTGTGTCGTAAGTAGTCCTACGAGAGCCACTGACTCCGTTCTTGCATGGTGGTGCAAAAATGGTGTGCAAGGAGTCATTCAGCCTCTACCAAGTAACAATTACCCTACCCTCTCCATCTGCACCGCACTCTTATTCCCCACCCTTTTATCCCCATATCCCTCTATCGCTACTTCACTCCAGTTTGTTACACAATGTGTAAGTTTCAAGTACAGAGATAAATGCACACTTTTTTTCCTCCCCTTCCCAGCTTACCTTGGAAGCTAAAAACGAAAATTCAGAGAACGCACTGTCTGCATTGGTCAACTTTGAGGTACACGTACTTGACATCATCGACACACCGCCTTACTTCTGGGATCCGGTAAGCAGCTTGTATCGAGAAGTCGATCAGTTCGGTTCAAATCAGTGGGATTACCATAGAGCTGTAGTCAGTATCTCCTGTAGCTTCAATTATAGAACCCTGAAGCTGTAACAATCCTAGGAACCATTTGTCACTTAACCCGTAACCATGAGGCAACTTCCAAACAGATGGAAAGACTTTTTCTGCCTTTGCAAATATCTTGAGGTCCAAATGATAGAGATTGCATCCTCGCGTGGAGTCCCCGAAAAAGATATGAAAAATGAAACGGAAAATTCGAACAATTATAGGACTGATCGTATGTATGCCATCACGAGCCATGTGAAATTGCTTTTAAAACATACTGCAACATTAAACTGAAGTACTTGAAGATTCTTCTGCCTTGAAATGTTGAGCAATGTGCTTATTGTAAAAGAAAAATTGTCTGAGACCCTCCGGGATCCCCCTCCCCACCGTATAAGATTAGTATTATTCTCATTGCAGATTCACTACTGGTCACCATTGCTCATTTGCACACAGCTTAAGGTCATTAGTTTTGGAATTGTTATGCATATAAGAGCATACATGACTTCGTTGTACATAGTCTATTCTTGCAGATGAAGTTCCCAGCAGATATCCTGCCAAAGCTAAGGAATTTGCCACAGACAGAAATAAGGCATGGTTCATTGGTGAACATACAAAGTTGCATGGTGCTGACCTAATGTTTCATGTAACACCAAGAGTCTGAGTTTCTGGTTCAAAAAAAAAGCGTGTGACTGAAGAACACTTCACCCTTAGCTGCCTAAGGAGAAAGAGAATTATAGCACATTACCATGTTTTATTTCCTCAATAATGTTTTATTTTTGTCGAAAATCTTGTATTCTGCCAATTTTTGTGATATGAGAAACTAGGGCATTTGATATTTAGAGACAATATTTGTGGGAAGCCTCTTTTTAGAGGCAAATGCACAGAAATTCAGGGGAGGGAATATTCGTCACTGCTATATCGTGTAAACAGGGCTCTAACTAAAGAATTCTGAGTGGCAGTTGTAGGCCTTTGTCAGTGTAGTCCTTTGTCAGTGTAGTGCGAATGTTGTCCTGTTGGAGCAGTCAAAGAAGAGGGGGGTGTCCCCATCCCACCCCATCTCCTTTTGAATTATTTTTTGCAGATATTAAATGCAGTATTGGCAAATGGTACAATCATTTTATCCTATATTCCAATTAAATTTTACCGTGATACACATTCCACAAATGTTTGACATGAAATTTTTTGCCGAATATTGCCCCAGCCAGTGGTCTGGTAATTCGCTCTTCGTGCCGGTTGTCGATCTGCCTGCGATCACATGCTGGCATGTCTAGAACCCTATGCACACTTATGTCTTGATTTTCATGCCACTTACATTCCAATGACAGCATTATATTGACTATATCTGAGATTGTTTTATTGTTTGACTACTGTATAACGATTTTTGATAAACAGGAAGAATTTGAGGATAGCTTTGGTAAGTGAATTAGCTTTCATTTCCCACACACTCATCTCAAACACTAAATTTTTTTTTAAGCCAACTGCTTGATGATAACATGATTTAATTCTTAATAGTGTAATACAATCATGCATATTAAAAGAATAAATAATAATAATTTAGACATTGATATTTCTTATGTCTGGTTAGAATGAACCAGGTTCATCACCTCCAGTTATAGAGCTTGAGAAGGATGAAAACACGGATGGAGAAGTAGGTCGAGTTGAAGCAACAGATGAAGACAATAATCAAGATATTTACTACTTCATTGTTGGTGAGTGCCAGAGTTGCTTTGTCTGTGGTTCAGATGTCATTTTTTTTTGTGTCATTTTATTTCTAAATTTGGAAGGGAAGTGGATTTCCTGTATATACTTCATGTAAGCCAACCTCAAACTGTCCTGAATATATAGACCCCCTGCTAATCCTATTCAGTAGAAGTTATTCAGTCTTTATAATTTCCTTTCTCTTGTCTGTTCACCTGAGTTTGAGGTTGGCTTTACCTGGAAGTATCTCCCAGATTTCTGTGCAGGTGATAACCAAACATCATGTCCGCTGTCACTTCATATAGCATGGAGTTTCAACGTCACAGCAATTGTCTTTTCTCTTGGTGGAGTTTCAACGTCACAGCAACTGTCTTTACTCTTGTGATTTAATGGTGTTTTGTCAAGTAACATTTGCCAGTACGTGCCATCTGTATCAGTCTTTATACCATATCCTGTTGGACGTGGCGTCTAGCATTTAAAAAGAGTCAACAGCGAGTAACCGGGGATCCAAATTTGGAAAATCACCAACTGTCGATCTTTTTCTGCAGGTGGGAACGAAGAAGGCTTGTTCTCTATCAACAAGACGACGGGCGTGATAAGTACCACCGAGGTGCTCACCAACACGAACGGTGTATCAGAGTACACACTGATCATCAAGGCAACCAACGACAGCGACTTCCAACCAGAGACCAGGAAGAGACGAGCCACCGCGTCTGCGACGTATGACCCTTCTACTGATCCCAGTCTACTGAGAGTGCGCGTCTTGGTGTTGGACCAGAATAACCATCCTCCCGTTTTCACAGAGTCTCTTTACACTGCAGGTTAGATGACGATAAGCGACAATGTGATCCCCACATAGCTTTGTTCCTCCATAAAAAAAAAGGAAAGATAGTGTTAATGTTCATAGAATTATTATGATTATAATTATTTTCCATTCAGTTTTGATTGGTTTTGAAACAACAGTCTTGTGTGTGTATAGTACTTGAAAACTTTCAGAAACTAAACAGCTTTTATTTAACAAAATTAAACAGTTTCATCTGGTTGTTTTCACAGTGCAAACAATATTGCCAAGTGTGGTTGTCCTTTCCAAAATTGGGTTGTGCCAAAAATTATGCCTTTAGCATCCAATATATGAACTTAATGAAATTTTCAAGGCTGTTTTCCTGTGAATGCATCCAAGTTTGGGCTGGTTCTGTTTGGGGTGCAAAGTCTTTGCCAAAGTTATTTCACCTCTCCGAAATAAAATCTTTATTTCGATTCAAACAATGGCTGATTTTGTCATCTGTGGGTCCACCTTGTAACAAGATTAGATCGTCTTGTAGGAGCTTCGGTCATCTCAGGCAGTGGTTCTATAATTGCTTAGCTTTATTGTTGCAATAAGAGACTGTGAGCAATGTGAGCTCCTAGCTTGTGAGTATAGCATTCCTGTCAAGGAAAAAGAAATTGTGCTAGGCCTAGAGTCATATCACTGGGTGGGGATACCATTCGTTCCTTTATAGATTGATGTTTGTATAAAGTGCAAATAATTTTCTGATCATTAAGTGTGCCAGGAGTTAAAAACAAATTTTGCAATTAACTCTTTGAAAGGCATGAGACCTAAGTTAAAGGGTTAAATTACTTAAATTGAGTTGTGTTTTTTTTTTTTTACATTTTTGGAGACAAATTCTTCTGGCTGCCCTTTTACTGCAAAGTACGAAAGTCCATTAGTACCATAAAAGAGTTGTTATTACATATTATTAATCTGTTATTACAAATTAATATTTCTTTCTTGGCACATGTCACACCATGCACATGTAGTCAAAGTAATTGGGAAATGAAAAATTCGTTAGGCATTGCATACCATTGCTTTCTGATGAATGAATAATTGAGGGGTCAAGGAGGAGGAGGAGAATTGTCACATCAGAGATTCAATAGTTACATCATCAGTTCTTGTATGATGCGGTTTCAGGCGTCCTTTACACCGTGGACTTTGATGTGGTCGTCCTTCAAGTCTCAACCACAGATTTGGATACAGATGAAGCTAATCGGATGGTAGAATATACGATAGACTCACAGCGTAGAATTACGCCAGGTGAGAAACCGAGGGTGCTGGAAATTAATGACATTAAGTTTACCCCAGAAGGTCGTGATAATGGATTGCACTGAGTCAGCCTCAATAAATGCTGATAGTGAATTCCATTAGGTGATTCTCAAAGGGTGCTGATGATGAATTGCATTGGACAAGCCAATGTGGTACAGATAATGGTGCTGATAATGATGGTGAAAATGAATTTGATGATGTGGGTGACAATCATGGTGATGATGGTGGTGGTGATGATGATGATGATGATGATGATGGTGATGGTGATGATGACGACAAAGCTGAAGGTGGTGATGACAATGCTTGATGGTGACATTGGTAATGATGGTGGTGATGTGATAATGTCACTGTAGTTTCAACATTTTTGACTTAGGGAAACCTCACAAATCTTACCCAAGATCACCTCTGGAAAGTTGTTTTCTACCCAGTGTAGTAATGATTCTCTACCAGAGAATAATGAGTCATGCTTCAGTGCAGATATCCCACAGAGCCCATATACAGGCTGTGTGCGCTCAAACATATGGGATATGCAGGCTGCATAATGACCAGCAGTGTGAAACTTTGTGGACCTAAGATGATCTTAGGTTAGATTTTTGAGACTTCTCTTACATGACGAAATGGTAGTGGCCATAAAAAGGATGGATGATGAATGGATGATGATAGTGTTGAATATTTTTAATGGTGACTGTTATATGGTGGTTATAATGTTGGTGTTGATGGTGATGCTCTTTGTAGTTGCATGGCTGTCAACTTTTAATGACTGGTGAAAAGGAGATATCAAGGAGGCTGATGTGGGGGGTGACCGTCTGTTAGCATGAAATGTCCTCCCAGGGGGATTTTTTTGCCAAAAATATTCCCACGTTGGAAGAAGTAGCACTTCCATCACCTCATTACTGCATGCCCATAGGATCCAGTTTTAAGTCGTACCCGTTTTTGGAAACTTTTAAGGAGGGTTTTTAAATTCCAAGTCCCTCTGTCATGTAGCGCTGGCATCCTGAAATTGAATATTATAACTATATCCTGATAATGGATGTGGAACAAAAATCAAATGAAATCATGATAAATGAGGCAAAAATTCATTCCTGATACTATGGCTATGTAGCTCTGTATTAAGCATTATAGATTGTATTATGTTATTACAATTAGTACAGTGAATACTGTACATGTGAGTTTTATCAGATTTGTGTCTAAATCATCTCTTAGAAAAGATTTTAGTGTAATAGACCAGGCGTAGAGAGTGGAATTGTCCCTTGCTCACAAACCTACTGGTGGAAGGGACCAGGTCCTTAGGTTTGGATGGGCCAAAGTGGGTGTCTGGGAAGGGTTGCCTCCCTTTTAGAAATTTTTTCTGTGTCGGTGGTGGTGGTGGTGTAGGAGGAAGGGGAGGCTCAGCTCATGCTTGTCGTCAGTTGCATGCGAGCTAGAATTGTTGGAAGACTATCTAAAATGAGTGCCACCTTCAGTTGGCACAGAGCATACTGGAAAGGTTTTGGATTTAAAAAAAAAAAGACCCTACAAGATTGTCAGGAAGTACATTTCCAGGCTCCACAGGCACCCTTGTCACTCATGCAGCACCCACCAAAAAAGCAACTGTTGCAATTTGGTGCAACAAAAGTTTGCAAAGTTCAATTTTTTCCTGCTAACAATGCAGTTTATTCCTGCCTCATTCAGCATACGTTGAGAAAGAATATATTTGGCCCACCTGTGAGGGGTACAGTCTCTTTGCGGCCAACGGAGTGAGAGTTTCGTTCATCAGTTGGCCCTGCAATTTTTAGCAATTGTTAAGCAATTGAGCATCCTATTTTTCTGTACCATTCACTGAGACTAATGAGTCGGAGTGACGAACAGTGGACATAATTGTACACATTTACTGTATAATTATATTGCGTACTACAACACTGTTATGTAGGCCATTGTCAGTTTTAAAAGAAACTCATGCTGGTAGTGCGATTGATGAAGTTTAAAAGCTGGCCCCTGTATCGTTTGCATTATAAGTGAATTGTTTTCACACTATATTGAGACATTTTGTGAGGAACTGATGCTTCATCGTGACAGCGTGAGGTCGCTGAAAATGTGGGACTCTTGTTCTGAAATGCATCGGAGTTGACAGCCCTGAGTTGATGTACGACATGCCAGGAAGCCATGCTGTATTACAGTTCCTCTTTCCTTGATTTCTTGTAGACAATCCAGATGGAGATGATGATACTGCATTTGACATCAATAGTGGGACTGGTGAGATCATAACCAAGGCGTCCTTCCTCAGTCTTTCTGAAGCAGTGTATTTTGAAATGGTCGTTTCTGCCACAGATCCAACAATGCTTGGGTTTACTGACACAACAGATGTTTTTGTAAGTATTCCCACAATTAACATGTGAGTTTATTGTATTGCGTTTTTAATTCTATTCAAATATTATAGTCTTGTCTTAATTGACTTTTTATCGACTCAGTCAAATGTTGTGTTGTTTTATAGTTAAACTAGTCTATAAATTTTGTTTTGTTGTATAGCAGTGATGGTACATACATTTTTAGTGAATGAACCAGTCGTAATGTAACGTAAACATTGATTTTTTTTCTTTCATTAGCATGGAACACACCCACCATTACAATATTGAAAGCAAGACACCACTGCCAACCCATTTCTTGACCAAATATGGTTTGAAAATAACAGATTTGAGTAGGCTATCCTCAGACTGAATTTGAATTAGAAATTCAAACATTAAAAACTTGGCTTTTCCTCTTCTCCGTTGCCATGCGGTTTCAGATTTCTGTTATCACTGAAAGTCAACAGTTGAAAATCCATGTCAACAACACTGCAGACGAGGTCCGCTCAATTTCATCCGATCTTGAAAGGTTTGTTCCGTTGATCTCACTGCTTTAAAGGAAAATTCAAGTCTCCTCACTGCCTCCCAAGTCCCCAACCCATCTTCACCCAACCTTTGAATCAAACAGTTACACAGATCAAATGTTCCTTTGTTCATTCATTCGTTGTGTATATTTATCTTCTTCATACAATGTAACAAAGATAGATGCAATGAAATAAGGGTAAGGAAAAAGAGAATGGAGAATCTAAAAAGGCATAGCTTGTACAAGACAGATCCACCACACATACAAGAACAGGAGAAAAGAAATCTGTTTGATTAATTGTCTTCATACACTTCTGTTTTTTTTTTTTCTCCTGATTGTTACTTTCTCTCACTGCCATGAGTGGCACCAAACACATTGCCAAGGGCTAATAGCATAAAATTATTTAACACTAGTTCCCTGTAGAAAGACTCTACACCATCAATTTTATTGACCCTCGGTCCCTCTGCTTTCCAGGGTATTTCTTTCACTTTCCACCACATTGCTTACAATTTTAGCACCTGTAGTTACTGAATGCCAGCAGTGACTTCTTGTGGTAGGCTTTACCTCATCACTTAGCATCAACGTTGTTTATACAATGTATCCGTGCAACATGCACTTCAGTCTTTCCTTGTTTCAAACACCAACAGATCTGATGATTGTTCCATGGTCATCATGATGGCTTGATTCCTGACCAGACAACTTACCCCTGGACCATTACACCCCCCCAACAATTCCCTTCTGGACAACCTCCCCCAAACAATTCCCACCCAGACACTTCCCAACCCAGAGAATTCTCCTTGGACAACTCTTTCTGACAATTTCTTTTTGGAAAGTGCCAGGGCTAAGTTTAGGGCAGGTGGTAATAGTCCAAGGGATTGTTCAAGGGACGGTTTCCCAAGATGGGAGCCTTCCTTTGGACATTGTCCATGGGACAGTTATCTGGGGAGCACTTGATCTTCTTAATGTAGTCACCAAACCTTCTTCCCTCCTCAGTTACACCCTTTTGTGTGTAGACATGACAACTAATATCCCTTGACTTTAAATACAGCTCAAGAAAACATACGAGGCGTTTGATGTCTTATTGACCCTGTTATTGATTGCTACCTGAGTTCCAGAGGATCAAATCATTTTCATCACGTACTGTAAAGTGACGAAAATGAGTTAAATCGACGAGGTCACTCACGAGATATACCACAGTTTTCTTTTGTCTAAGTGCGATACGAAAGCCTGGATTTTTTAGCAGCCTGGGCTCAGCGTGTATCATGTCATCGTCTGCATTCTTCTTTCGTCCCTCCAGGTTGTTTGAGACAATCCTCGTCACTTTCAACACTTCCACTGACGTTTCTGTCGACTTTGATAAAATCGCAACTTACACAGAAGATGGCACCACACCGGTACCTTCGGAGTGAGTTGGTTACTCCTGAAATATGGAACATACCTTCTTGTTTTTTTGTTTTTTTTTGGCGGGGAATGCTTTTTTTTTTAAAATTTTTTGAATGAATTTGAATGAATTTTTTGGGGTTTCCATAGTGAGCATAACCTGAGATAGCATGCCTTGACTAAGTGTCAGTTGATACTGTGGGAACCCAGCACAAGTTCCCACAGTATTTCTGCCAGGAAATCACTAATCTTTAATGAAGAGAGCTCTTTAACTTTTCACTTTGAAGGAATTTTTTTATTTACACATATTGTGGATAATTCTTTTTTAGTTGTAGCCATAAATCTTACACACCATGAATCTAATTATGAAAGAAAATTCAAAACAGATGTTTGCTGATAATTTGATCCCTGAAGTAGTACGTATCATGTATGATGCAGCAGAGTCAACGGTTCACGTTGTCATATTTATCTCACGAAGGGCATCTGAGAAACCTTTTTTAGAAATACTGTATCTCTCTTACATTTATCACATTGTATCTGGCATGGTGAAAATCGGAATATCCTTCTGACAAATATGTTCTAAAGAAACTCTGATTTCTGCTGCAAAGGTGCGGGAAATGCAGTGACAATGTAAGGTTGATGGACGTCACTACAGCCAATTGCTGTTTGATGAGTAACTTGATGTGTTACAAATGTGCTACAACCAAAGCATTTGATGTCACAAATGATTGTAGAATTTCATGAGGATTTGAAAAGAATCACATGTTCATTGCGTTAACCTTGTTGTCATGACGACTGAAAAAAGAGAATCACACATTTGCTGCTTCATCCCCATGTTCTGTTTCTGTTTCATCTTTTGCAGGTCGGAGATCATTTTTCACGTCGTGGACTTAAATTCGTACCTGATTCTTGATCCAAATTATGTTCTAAAGTGAGTATTTAAAATGCATACTCCTGTGGCACCATCATGGCTGCCACAAGGAAATCGTTGCACTAACACCACAATTATGGGAACACTGCAAATTAGTTCACACTGCTTTGTTCAACCTCAGTTTTGGTTATCTTCTTGCTAGCTGTAGTTTTTCTTGGTTGTATGTGACTTGCAAGAATACTCTTATGGCAGCCAATCCTCATATGATATCAAACATGTTCGTACCTTCTCGAGAGGAGCATACCCTAACCATTAGGATATATCTGTATATCATGTCATGTTCTGTCATGCAGAAAAGGTCTTGTCGAGACATGATTTTATCACATTATGTACGTTGCTTTGTAAGGATTAGGTGCTAATTGATACTCCAGAAGGTGTTAACAAAGTGGTTGGTCTGTGATGCAAATTTCTGTGAAAAGGTTTATATTTTGTTTAGCATCCCTTGTTCAACAAGCAGTATAAATACAGAACATACCTTGTATACTTTGGCAATCACATCTCTCATGCCATTCACATCACATTTATTGTGTCTCTTTTCTTCATTTCAGTGCTATAGATCATAGTTTCGAATATACTGATACTGTCAAAGATGACTACTGGGTTCTAACAATCGAGGTAAAGAATATGGAGTTTTAATTCAGTGTGGGTTCTGACCCCCTACATTACTTCAGCATTGTCATGTCCTATTAATTTAAGAGCACATCTTAATTCTCCCCGTGCTTTATAAGGCCAGGCTGACTCCGAATGTGACATTTGAATCCTGACATTTGGGTATGTTCCATATAGACCGATGATGAAACAAGCAAAGACATCCACACCAGAAATCATACATCTCAAATAGTCTAGGTGTAAGAATGACAACTTGGCGTGTATCATGCTGGGAACATTCAGAAGTTATTTCCGAGAGGGCCGTGACGACCATCGGCCTTCTTACTTTTGTCATTTGTTGGCTGAGGTGGTACATGATGAGACAATAAGAAGGGCATAAAGCAGAAAGGGTGTTGCATGAAAATGTGGCCCAATAATAGTAACCCACTTTGGGGGCAACACCGACAAATGCAACAGTCGCTCTAATGTGTAGCTGTACAAATGATGGAGTATTTGCGAATGAATTCAGAGGATAGAATATCTTTAAAGTGACCACATATTTGTAATTGTTTCTCGGTTTGATTGATGTTCATGTTCTGTGGTGTTACACTGCATGGTGAAATGATCCGATTTAAAAAGTCAATAAAACGTTTTTGCCTATGGGCACATCAACTATCATCGCCTGCCACGAAATGAAATGCAGCTCAAGACTGAAAACTTTGGTATTTGATGTCTACTTGACTGTGCTCATATTGTTTTCAACCTCTGTAAGGCAGCATCACAGTGAGATGATAAAAATGATGTGGCTGGTAAACAAGATGTACCACACTTAGAGCAGTGAGGACTAAGAAACAGGATTTTATAGAAACTTTGATACGTTGAGTTATGTTAAAAATACTGTACATCACATTGTTGCCATTGAAACTTCATTGAATGTATTCTAGCAACCTCAGTCCTGGTCACTGCAATTAATCCTTTTGAATTCATAGATCACAGTGGCAGCAAAGCAACTCCTCCCCCACCCACTTGTAATCCACATTGTGTGTAGGTTTGCTGTCAAATTTTATCAGTGAAAAGGACCTAAAAGTAAACCCCTTGCATTGACGTCACATAACAACAAACATAGACACAGGTACCCTTTTGGAGGCAAACAAAGACACAATATATACATTGTTGTGCTAGGCAAGTGTAGATCAAATTACAGAGACGCCGCACATGCAGTCGTGCACATGTTAAATTTAATAGCTCATCCTCAAGGAGAGCGTTTCAGTGTAGCACTGTGACATCACTTGCAAGGGGTCTATACCCATTCATAAACTTTGAACTTTTATAGCTACACCCAGGGGTAGCATTCAAGATAAATGCTCTTTGTCAAAGCTTTCAAGTAAATGATGTTAACAGTAGTTTTGAAAATATCTTAGGAAGAGTTTCCGTAACCCTAATATGGCAGGGTATCTCATTCTCATGGTTTGGTGTTTCTGATTTTCCTCTCCTTATTGGCACTGTCCATAGCATTACCAGTTTGACCACCCCCTCCCCTTTTGCAAATGCTTAAACATTCCTCTGTGAAGATTGTTTATGCTCTCACTTGCTCCGAAAATATTCCAGAATGACGTCAACATTAAGCAGTGTCTGGTAAAAAGAAGTAAGATGCTTTAAGTGGCCTAAGACTCCTAACTGGAATATCCCTCCCATGGTGATAGTGGGTGATATTTGAACACCACTGTTTCATTGTGTGAGCTGCTGCCAAAAGTTCCATCTGTGTAGCCTTTTCTTGGTCAAGTACAATAATTGACATTATTTTGAGTTGGAAGCATAGATTTCTCATCACCATATTTGGGATTGATTTTATTTTTTGCTGATGAAGCAAGTACATTCCTATTAATGTGTTCTATTTCCTCCCTTCATCTCAGCTGGCCAGCCCTCCTCCAGAGGTAATAGACCTGACGTTCTTCCAGTGGATAGTCTTGGCCCTTGCGATTGCCTTCTTGCTTCTCCTGCTTTTAGTCTTGCTCGCATTTTACTTCTCCAAGAAACAGTAAGTTCTCCAAGAAACAGTGAAGTCATCAATCAACTCTTTGTTTTATGTGGTAGTTCTGAAGCATCTGCACTTGTTGTATTTTAGCTATTTTTTGCTCAGGTTTTCTACCTCTCCACATCTCAGACAACTGAAGATTGCTTAATGCATGAAAGTCATGAGTAACAACATTTACCAAAATATTCTCAACTTTTTCTTGTGTAGACTTCCTCTGTGTACTAGATGTGTGGAGCACTCTACGTCTAGACAGTATCCCATTTACCCCTCCCTGATATAATATCTCCTGGTTTATCAAAAAATGCTGATATTGATCTGAGAATCAAACTTGCCCTTAGGACACATTATCTTTGAGAATAATTGGCATGCATAGGTCTGTATGGAAGGGGAGAAAGGGGGGGGTGAGGGGATGATAGGAGGGGATGGTTGGTTTACCCATACCATTTAAGGAGGTTTACCACCTGGAGAGTGGTCAAATCGAGGAAGGAGCCCATCAAGTTTGGCCATGGATTTAATCTTAACGTACTACCGTTGTTTCATTGAGAGATGGTTGAAGAATTGTCTGTTGTGTTCTTATGTACCTGCACTAATGAACTTTGAAGAAAACTTCAGCACACATGGGAGAATGAATACAGTTGAGTGCAAAATTAGGCATAGTAATGCAATGTTGACTGCGTGCTAGTAATTTGATAAGAGCTGGTGGTACAATTGACGACTTGAGTCCTTAAACTCATCTGTGAAGGTGCAGAGCAGGATAACAATTCTTCCACAGTCATCAACACGAAACATAAGAAAGTTTAGAGAAGTTTAATGTAAACTTATTCAATTCAGACATGTTGATGAGTTCATTTAGTTGTCAGATAAAGACACATCATTTTCAATGTCAATTTTTCTTTCATTGTATTGCAGGCATGAAAGGGTACTGAGGGCTTACGGAATCAAACAGGCATACGACATTCCAGAGGAAGTTGGCAAGTTGCCAAACACTAATACTTATGCCTCACAGTACGTACTACTTAAAATTCTGTTTTTCAGTTAAGCCAATAAAACAGCATTACCTGATGGCTTGTTCTCGTTAAAATAGTCTGAAAACCATCTTCCTGCCTTCTCAATGACACAGTTTTGACCAAAGACCGTATCGCGCCGACGGCGCAAGACCGGTTTCTCACACGAAATTGTACACAACTGTCGTATGCAATTGGAGCAGAGCGTCCGCCATTTTAGTAAGCAACTTTGAGGTATTGTATGGTATGGCTTATAAAGCATCTTCATACCTCTCCTTGATATTGAGGAATCTGAAAAATGATAATTTAGGTCTTTAACTTTGAAGAATCCGTCAATTTATTGAAGAACAGTGAGCTGAACTCTTCTTCCCCAACGCCATAACGTGGAAATCGGTAGCAACCCGATCGTATGTACGTACACACAATTCATCGTATCACATCAGCACCGATGTTTAGTTTGCTTACTCAAATGGCGGTTGCTTTGCGACCTTGGACGTACTATGGCTTTACGGCGCTATATTGTCTTTGGTTTTGACCATGTCCATGACAAACTGATATTCCATGATATGAAAAACAGCTAAAAAAAAAATCTAAGCACATTATGTCCACTTGACTGTGTCATTGTTGTCTACATAAGTGGGATAGTAGAATCACAGTGAGGTGATGAGAATAACTAAAGACAATGAGGTTGGTAAATAGATATACCACACTTTTCTTTTGTGTAAGTGTGTTATGAAAACTTGGATTTACAGCAGCTTTGAATCAGCATGTATTAAAGGCAGTACCTCGTCACCTTAGGCTATATTTTTGGTCTCTGAATAGCCAAATTCTTGACTGGCTCTACCCTTTGATTGCCAGAAAAATTCGAAAGACACAGATGAGTAGCTCATGTTACACAGTGTACACAGGTATCCATTGTTTTGATTATACATATGGAGGAATTTTAGACAGGCTGTGGGAGGGACTAGACATACGTGGTTGAAGGGACTTGAAACTGTCCGGTGTGGTGTGTTTTTCTCTTTAATTAATGCATTGTCTTGCAATATTACAGAGATACGCCATGTGCATAGCCCTACGTTTTTCGCTTCTACACCTTTTCCCCTCACAGTAGGCATTTTCAGCAGTCAACCATTCCACTCAGAAAAGGAATTCTCCTCATGACGTTGCTGTAGGATCAATCATTTGTTTATGCTGAATATCGTAAAGCTTAAAACTCTCCTACTTAGTGACTTGTTGTCATCTTGGTTAGTGCACATAGAAATTAAATTGACCAGAGATTGTAAACTGGTTGTTAACATTCTTCTCTTTTGTCTCTACGTAACTTCATGTTGCTCCACTGACCAGACATCGTAAGTTGAGGTGATGTTAATTCTCTTTGCTGTTGTGTGAACGTATTTCATGTTTTGCCATGCAGTTTTTTGTGTTTGAACTAGCTTTTTCCAATTTTAGAAGAAATTTCCCTCTCTATGAGTCATTTTTGAGAGGGATTTGTGCATAAAGAGAACAAACATTTTACTATGCATCCACCATTTACATATTTTACGATTAATTGCCTAATTCGAGCTGATGTTACTGCAGGTTAATTATTTTGCAGTATGTTCTCTGTTGGTTTTCCTGCTAAACTTTCTTCTCCACTGTCTGAAGCTGAAGATATATGGAGAAGACATCTGTATCAGATCCTGTACATCACAAATTTGTTAAATATATTTTTCATGCAGAATAAATATCTTTAGGTAAACTGTGACTGTTCAAGAGGATTCTTGTCCAAGTGTTTTGCAGGCAGTGAGTGATTTGCCTAAAGCATCAGCCTATTGCAAACCCTGATGCAGTCAACTTCATGCACGCACCCTCAGATGTTTGTTTTGCCTTCAGATTACACAAAAAAAAAATAATTTTGGCTCTGGTGGAGGCAAGATGATAAGTCATGGACAAAACAGGTGTCTTCTATCCACTGGGAAGGAATAAATGTTCTTCCTAAACAAACAGTTTTGTAATTAATAAGTAAACAATTATTGTTTTAATCAACAGCAATCCAGTATTTGAGCAAGAAGACACGTACAAGGATGCTTTTGACGATGAACCGTAAGTGTTGAAAGACGATGATGAGAAAAACATTTTCTCATGACTGCATTTTTCTTTCTTCAATTTTGTTCCGTGTTTTTTTAAGTGATTTTTGTATCTCCAGTGATTTTTCTTGTTCATTAAAGTTTAAAATTTCTCTACAAAATATTTGGTGATCTGTTATTACATTCTGATATAGCATCTTGAGGCAATTGACATGAAATTGTTATTTTCCTTGCAGTTCAAGTTGAATGCAACAGCTTTCTTTGCTCCTGTTGAGTGGGCATCATTGGTTTGTATGACACAAACGTAATGGCCCGGCCAAATTCTACGTGCTCTTGAACGAATCTTTTCCTCATTCATTATCTGATTTTTATTTTCTATCTTGAAAGTTTTTTTTTTTTATGTTCACTTTTTCACCCCCTGATAATCTCTTCTGTTGTCATACAATCCAGGGATCCTCCGTCGGAGAAGGCCGAGACAGCGAGTAGCGCGAGCGAGGAGGTTGCGATGGAGATGGACGATGACGAGGCGGATTATTACGAGCAGGTGGATGACAAGGGCGGAAACACCAATCAGCTGAACACGATGTTGGAACTACACGACAGAAACAAGGAAAAGTATGCCCACACGATACACATGCCTGGCCTTGAAGTCTCAGATGTTTAGCAAAAACTGGAGAAATGAAGGGTCGAGAAGGCAATCCAAGGAGAGGGAGGGAGAAATATGTCTTTCTAGTAAACATTTTACCAATAATATGAATTATGATGGTTCACCCTTCAAGTGAGGCCATTGAGGACCATTACTCTTGACTATGATTTTGATGGTGGATCAATGTTTTTTTTTTTTTTTTTTGTTTTAATTGGTGTGTATGGATCAATATTTATCAAGGCAAATGGTCGGGAATGAGTGCCAAAAGCCATAAAGAGAGAAGTGTCCTGTCTCGTACCATGAGAAAAGATAAATTTAAACATTTCAGAAAGACAAATTGAGATAAATTGCAAGTATGGTTTGGAAACCCAAAATCCCCAAAATATGAAAATGCCCATCAAGATATTTTCTCCGTAATGACATCACTGCATGCTCTGTTTGCTCAACCAGAGCAAATCCTAACATCAGTTTTGCTGTTCAGTTGGAAATTTTTATCCAGTTGCACAAGTGCAGTCTGGGCTGCTAAATTGATAGACTTGTGTGTGTTGATAATATTCACCCAGAGCAGCTAGGATGGCTACAAAATGTTGCTCATCAAGATCTTCCATAGTGTATAGGAGCATCCACTTTGACCATTTCTAAAAAACTGGGAGCAACACTCTTCTCTGAGAAGATGGTAGGATCAGCTAATTGGTTTTTTTTCTTTGTGTAAAAGCACCAAATTTTTAAAATGAAGGTGAACAGGAGATGTCACTTATCTGGACCTAATTGAAGGAAATAGTTAGCGTGTTGGAGGGGGTGGATTTGTGCAGAAAAAGCACTTGTACAGGTGTTCGTATTTTCCTTTCAAGAGGAGCATCAAGTCACTCAGTAAATCATGTGGGTATGCATTTATTAAATATTGAATCATGATATGAGCATCTGGATGCTCATTACTCTCTGCTGTGGGTAACCATTCATCACTGATTGTAAATTTATTGATTCACACAGTTTTTGTATGAAATCTGTCTGAGATACCAAAGTAATTTTCAGCACACGATTATGTTAAGTACCAAACATTTTGGTTTGAAATGGACGGTTAGGCATATTCCAACATTTTTTCAGTTTGACTCCATGATCTGAGACGTATATTTGGTATGTTTTTATTTTCGTCTTTTTTCTTTATCCTGTCAGTAATTATGATGTTTACCAGAGTTACAAGCATTAATGATTTCATTAAAGATGGACAGCATATTTCTCTGACTACAGATCCACTAATAGGGACATGTTAGGACTCACCCAGCGGACTGCGGAATAGTAGACGCAATCCCTGAATTCTGTCTCTAATACTAAATAATTATTGCCTTAGCTACCATATCGCTCGAATACACCTCATGTACATACGCATCTCCATATCAACTACCTATAATGGATTAGTTTCTGATTGGATTGACCGACGGACCTCATCAAAATTTGTAGGATCTTACATTTACCAGCTTGAAGTTCAGTAAATCGTCTTAGATCATCAAAATGGTACTTTTACGATCTCAGGGTGTAGTCAGACCAGAAGAGACTAAGATCTTAAGTCCGTAATTGCAGAGGGTAAGAGAGTATGTGCGAAATGTGTTGCATTAGTGGTATAAAATTGACGGGAACATTAACATAGCTTCTAAAAATTGGCTTAATGTAATGTAAAAAGTAAGAAGAGTCTTTGACCTTAATATGCAAAATGCCAACCATTTTTTTTTTTTTTTTGGTAACAGTCTCAAGAAAACTGTTGGTAGTGGAAGGGGAAAGAAGGATAATGGTTGAGATTGATACAGTCATGATGGGGAGACAGGATGGGGAAGGGGCAGTTGGATGATTGGTTAACATCCCGTATCATCCTACCAACCCTTGAGATTCCCTCTGATTACAACTCGGTGATACACTTTGAGATAATCGTGAAAGTAAAGATGTGTCCCAAAATTGAATTTTCTACTGTGGATATTCAAATGTTTTTCACTAAATCTTTGGAATTCTTCAACAGGCTCGATTTCAACTTAAACCACTTCCATCCCCGCACCTGTTTAAGTCTTAAATTCTTAGAGTTATGAGCTTTTTTCTTTTCTTTTTTTTTGTCTTCGTCATTTTATCTGCTTCTTGCACAAAGCTTTACCACGTTCATGACCTTCATTCATCAGTACTAAGAATTTGCATAAAAATGCCATACACAGGTCAAGTTTGATTTACATTTGCACCGAATGGGAAAGAAATTCACATCTAGTCGAAGGAAATTTAACACAACGAAGTGCGATATATGCTTCCAGCTGAAAGGGTAATCACAACCAGTCAAGAAAGCTGAAAACACCTCAACACCCAGAGAATATTTGTGTTCTTCACGAGAGATTTGGAGGAGTGGCCTGCACTGTAGTGAAAATTGACACTGTTGGGATAGTGAGCACCCCCCTACAAAGTCTGTCCCTACACATTGCAAAAGCTCCCCTTTTCAATTTCAATTTCAATTTTTTTTCTCATATGTTTTACAAAGTAAGTACAAATTAAGTGATGCAGTTTGTAATACATGTATACATATGAAGGGCACTAGATTAACAGAGTAGACTGTTATCTAAGCTTGTGACCAAAAGTTATCTAAGCTAGTGACCTTTGCCTCTGAAATTAGGTTGACAATATGGTTTGCTGCTTTTTCAGATGTAGACCAAATGTATTCTATCAGGAATGAAACTTTTGGACCCCTTCACCGGTCAGTGCTTTATGATCAACTACGTGCTTCATTTGTGGCAGCCCCACCCCCTCGTCTCGTAAATCTGTGGAAAACACTGAATTTTCACCCGATCAAGGGATATGTACATATCTGGTCAAGGGTGAATGCACTTTTAGTCAATGCGACATTCATCTAGTGGACTTTGGAGAATGTCCTTCCAATCGAGGGGAATGGATATCCCAGTTAAAGGGGAAAAACATATCCCATCAAGTAGTGTACACTTGCAACTAAGGAGAAAGGGGTCCTCTGTTTTCCACCATTCATTTTCATAATGTGAACATTGTTTGAAAAACAAAGGCATTCGAAGATATGGATGAATCATGGAAACAAGTTCTCCCTTCATAATAATTAATTACTTGATTAAAAGGTCAATCCAAGAACGTTGAGTCTATTTGGCAGCTACAGTATAAGTATGCCCTCTTCATTAAGTTATCTTTGACTGTCCCTTTTAGCATGACTTTTACCAAAGTTTTAAATTTCTTCTAGTCATTTCATTCTCTCTGTAATGTGTTTTAAACTGCTGTCGATTTACAAATAGTATCATGAACAATTAATTCTTATCTAGAAAAGAAGTAGAGAAGGGAAAAAAAAGTAATAAACAGCAGCCAGACAGTAAAAAGCATCCCATAACTCTCGATAAATCCGTTCCTATTTTATATCCCGTGTTCTGCGGTCTCTCTTAAAAGGCAACTAGATTTTCAAACAGTTCTTGTATTTTTGTCTCACTCTCGATTAAAGGTTTCACGGCAATTTAAAAAACAAAAGACAACAACTATTGTCAAACGCCTGATAACCGTATTTGGATTAATGCCACTTTTTCCCTCGCACACTTTACGTACGTATAATTTGTCATATATTTGCGATATAGCTGTGATGTCTGAGAGGCCCAAGAGGCCAGTAGAATCTCAGCCGCAGTTTCAAGGTTTTTGTCAGTCACATCCTTAACTTTGCCTTTTTGCTAATATTTCCAGAATTATTTTTCAATTGCTGTCAATACTTCACGATCACTTTTGATATATCACAATGATTTTCAACACTTTACAATTATCCTCGAGTTGTACGATAGGCCTAATACCGATTTCCCTTCATTGCAATAATCAAACTGGATTAACCAGTTATTACCAGTGATATTACTGGTGATATAACCGGTGATATAACAAGTGGTATAACTGCTTTACAATGAAAGCGTAGCAGTAATTTAATTATTTTTAAATTAAATTGGTAGTGAAAAACGCGTAGTAATTTAAAGTTCAATGTTGCCACTTTGAAACAGAAATAGGCCTAAGTCAAGCAGCATGGAATAATTAAATTCTTTTTGTGTGGGGGGGGGGGCAAAATTGTCTCGTTCGTTTTTAAGTTTGACTCGTTATGTGCTTCTGTGTGTGTACATGTGTGAAGGTTTAAAAGAAAGATCATTGTAGTAAAAATTGTATATTTATTACTCAGAAACAAAAAAAAAACATGAAAAAAGAAGAGTGCGATGAGTCGTAATTAAATGAATCTCACAGTCTTTCAAAGGAAGTTTTGTAGATTAATATTACGAAAGTTTAGTTTAAAGGAGAAAAAAAAGTTCTCTGTTTTCGAATTGTTTGCAAATTTTGTTCAAAATAAAGGTATTTACGAAATAGACAAAGCCATTCATAATGTCTCTTTTGTCTATCTGAGTGGGTGCATCTCCTTGAAGGAGTTTTTTTTATCAACATTGGATCCAAACGTGAATGATCGACCAGTTGAGGGCGCAAACAAACCGAAGGAGACCAAGAATCCGGGAATGCGAGGAAGGCATTTCATTCCAGAGAATTTTATTTGGGCACAAACCCTGCTTGATTAAGACAATAGCTTTCTCACTATCTAAGCGAAGCGGCACCATCGATTGGCGTGTAACACACTGGAAAAGTTCAGACAAAAAATACTTACCAGGTTGCAGAATAATGTTACCTAGCAAGTTCATTTTCTACATAACAAATCTCATTCAAGAGGACGTTGTTTGGACCAAAATACATGTTGTTGTTGTTGTTGTTGTCGTTGTTGTCGTTGTTGTCGTTGTTGTCGTTGTCGTTGTTGTCGTTGTTGTAGTTAAAATACCACCGTTACACTAAGCGGAGTGCCACATCTGGTTGTCGAGTAGCGTAAAAGAATTTTTGACAAAACGTCTTGCAAGATCGCAGGAGATGGCATTTCCGTATGTACAAACCAAACATGACAAATTGTGGTCAAGAAGTTTTTAAAGGATGGTTAATCAGGCCCGATGTAAGCTTGGAAGTCAAGATTTAGGAGAAGGAGGGCTGAGTGTCGGCAGTATAAGGGAAGCGCTACCATCGGTAGGCGCATAGGGTACAAGAAATTTTTGGCTTCGCAAACCCCCCAGATGGCCGGAGACGGCACTTCCCGCGGTGTTCTATAAGTTCTTGCATGTACCCAGTCTTGATATAAGGATCTCATGTCTGGAATTTCTTAGACAATTTATTTAAACTTTTAATTTTAAAGATTAAATGAGAACGACAAATATAATGCATATCAGATGGAATAACATGCGCGGATTCGAAATTTCGAAAAGGAGGGAGGCAGTTGGGCTAAATTAGGAAAAGGGGAGGACAAGGGGGAATAATGTTAAGATGATGAAAGCAGAGGGTCATCATCAGTTTGCACGGAGTGAACAAAAAAAATAAAATGGACAAAAATGCCCTCCCCCCCTAGATCGCCGGAGATAGCTCTTCCCATGCCCCTCAAGTAAGTTTCTGGAAATTGTGCGGTCAATATTTTCTTGGATGAAAGCTTCTCCTCGATATTATTCATTCCTTCGTTTATTTATTTATTTATTGTATTGTATTTTTGCCTGCAAATCTTCAGAGCTAGTGGCGTCACAAAGGTTACTTGTCACATGGGTCGTGAGACTCAACGTGCTCAGAACCCCCCAGAAAAATACTTCCCATGAAGTTGTGGTTACATTGTAAACATTCTAATTTTCGATTTAAGAAAATACTTCTTCTAAGTCAATTGTGGTGATAACAGTGTGTACCACACCAAAGTGCATCCCGTTCTTAGTATGTGCTGTCTATTGAGCTCAATCAAGTTACATCGCATGTAACCGGTTTACACTTAGGTAGTGGAAGGAAGATAATCTAAGTAACGACAATAAGTCCATGTTTATAATTCTATTCCCCTTAAAGGATATGTGTCCTCACTGTTCTTTGTCGCCTTGTTACGTAAGACAGTATTCAACAGTCTTATCCACCATCTTCGTTTTGTTCATGACTGAAGGCCTACATGTTTATCCACCCACTGTGTGGTGCATAAGTGTAGAATAAGGGGGGGGGGGGGGTTAGGGGTTCACAGTCTTGGAGTGACTGCCGCAGCGACGGATGTTTCACGGAACGAGAGAGACGTCAGAACCAAGATAGATTTTACGATTAGAGTTCCATTTATTGATGATTAGACTGGCACATAAATTAACACGAATTAAATTGAAGATGAAAGGAAGGAAGAGTAACAGAGAGACGAGATGACGAAGGCCTACATAGTGTACAAGAGACAGACGATGTATACGGTTTGATGTCCAGAAAGCCAGCGTCAGCGGCATGGCGAGGTCGATAGATCAACCCACGCCGAACTGCTAAGGATCACGGGATACACTGCTGACACTGGCCAATCACAGGTCAAATGGTTGACCTACGTCACTGAATGAGGCGGTTGCCATCCGTGATCTACCAATCACGAAAGGATTGCGCAACCTTTCTGAGAACAGGGTCTAAGTTTACTATTTTTAGTGTGTTGTATTGTCTAATCTGACTGTCTGAGGGGAAATAAAGAAAAACTTAAGTAAATCTGGGGTAAACACCGGAAGACTGAACTTTGTACGACCTTTTGCGTACGGTGGGGTAGAATGACCATCTCTGTACAACATAAGTATGACATTCTGCATAGCACCATAGGGCCAGTAGGCCTATATGCCATCTTACTTGAGTATGCCTTCCGTTGCCATCCTACGAGGAGGAGACCACGGGATGCCTGGCCCGGTTTTCAACCCTGGCCACAATTGCTTCGGACAATCATAAAACATTGGGCACCATACCGCATTCTATTGTTTTAATAGTTTCTTTATTTTTCCTTCTACGTCAGTGGATACACTTACTGCAGGCCGGGTGGGTTGTGTGTTTTTTGGCGGGTGTCAGTAAGTCACCGCACTAATATTGCTTGATATCACATGAATTTATGGTACCGCCATAAATCTGAATTAGTAGCAGCATATTTTCGAGTGCCTGGTGCCATAAATTCGATTTTTTTTTTTTTTTTGTGCAATAAATTCGATCATATGGTAACATTACTTCAATTATATGGAAACATAAATTAAATGGTAACATCAATTACTCTTTCTTGTAGAATTAAAGGGAGTGATTGGTTGAAGTGTAAAGTCAGTTATTGGAGGATGTTATTGTCAAAACCCGATCACCAATCGGTTGATTCGACAGCCAAAATATGGAACAGTAAAGTCGAATAGTTGTTACGATAAATTTTAGAGTTTTGTCCTCCTTGGCCAACCGTAACCTTACCTTTACGATCACAACAGTTGGCTGACGTCACTTTCTCCTTCGAGTTCTCACTTGTTTCATCCTGCAATCTCAATGTTGCTTTCGATCGTATTCCGTCGGCCTTTGTTACGTCATCAAAGCCGTTTCCTGACTCCCTCCATGCTCCACGATTTGAATAAGGTTAGTAATCCCTTAATAACGTTAACTTAATCTTTAGATGAGTCGCGGGCGGTACCTGCTTTGTTGCTCATAACCCGATGAAAGGGCCTTTTAGTGTAATCTAAAGAAAACGCAAACAGCATCCATTAGAAGCCAATTATGTTGAAAATGAGGGTAATGATATCTGCTAAGCTGTTTATCGATCAGTCGATGGGATGCTTTCATTTAAACCACCATACATACACAACGAAAGTATTGTAGGCCTACATGTTACGATACTGTCAAATAGGGACTTCGGTACGTAGTATCACCGCTAAAGCTCAGAAAACTACAGCGTATGAATCACCACTTCCTGTGCGCCGTCAACGTCTTTTCACAATGTTCAAATCAGTGACGTCATTCGGCGCGGTGAATACCTTTCACATGTTTCTAACGTTTCTTTTATTCGGCTTTACCAGCTGTTTTCTTACAGCCAAGGTCACCCTCCCACCCCACCCACACATAATCCAAGTTTGTGAAACTTATGAGCAATGACTGAGCACATTGGACAAGATTCACCGTTTTCTGAATGTCGATTTTTTTCGTTTTCTAAAGTTGAACTGATTCCCGTTTTGTGAGAAAAATGTGCCTTTTTGAAAGCTAAAACTCTTTACCGTAATCTGCGTTGTTGTAATCTATACTATTTAGTTGGAACCCGCGTTATGAAATTAATATAATGGATGTGTTCCACTGTTCACATTTTCGACTTAAGTTGCACGATATTCGGTCGACAAGTTTGAAAAAAAAAATACTGAAAATGTTATACATTTTTTCACTTTCAATTTTTTACCTTTCCTCTGTCTTCTCATTTTTTGCTTCTCAGTTTAGTCATAGTCTTTGATTATCGGGGATTTTTTCTCGCATTTCTCTTGGTTTTAGAGAGAAGAGGAGACATAATCTACTGAACAGTACGCTTTCAGTGCAAGTTTAAACTGTTGCTTGAGTTTTATAAAGTCCGCAAATTCTCATACAAAATGTCATGAGCAATTCTTCCCTCATTCGGTGGTAATGGACAATTGAGGATAGATGTAAAACGGCACTATACATTTCAGGCTACATTTGAATTGAATATGTCTTTTGGAATAGCTCTATATTTTAAGTAACGATTTTCACTTTCTATCTTTACTGACGTTTTGATTTCTTCGAAGGTTTTTCTTTTGTCTTTATATATTAAAGGAACTCACACTGGTACGTCTGCACCCCTTTTGCTACCCTCTACTCTCCCCAGTCAACGGACTGAACGATTATGTTGTCACATGTGAAGATCGACTGTAAAACGGAAGTTGGAAAGTGCTACCTTATACAAAAAGGGTACGAATACAAAGAAGATGTAAGGGCGAGGGGAGGGTCTCAAAAGCGGACAGAGTACGATACCTTTCTACCAACAGTACATATTGAACTTTGAAAGGACTGTATTGAAAGTGGTGACGTCAACTACTTCTCACCTTTCACACTTCCATGAGAAACTGTCGTCTGCTCGCTACATACTTTTGCATTTCGACCCAAGGTCGGCAAGTCGAAGGAGTGTATACCGCGGAAACGGAAACTTTTGAGAGAAGTAACTTCACAATTTAACGGTACACTTTGTTACACCAATCGCATCTGAGGACACTGAGTTATAGGAAATATCCTCGTACCACTAATTTGAGGCCTCTTTAAAAGCAAAAGAAAGACATGGATCAGCCAGTGTTTCAGCATAGCTCACAAGATGTAATTCATTCTTCTTACCACTTTATTTCTCCGGATTAACCAATACTTTTGACATAATTAGGGGGTCTGTATTCTTGTCTTATTTGGGTTTGATGTGAGTTGATCTGAGATTTAAAATATTTCTCATACATTTAACTTCCAATACTGTAGCTCTATGAGAATTAAATTGTACAGAGAATCAAGGTCACTAAAACATTTCTTCATAAACAATAAAAAAAAGCCGGAGGCCTATCTTAAACGAGTTTTGAAAGAAATGGATGTTTCCATAAAGCTTTACTTTGCCCCAAAATGCGTAATTTGTATAGTCAGTGAAACAAATGAAGAAAACAAATTGACATAAAATTATCTGGAAAATAAGAATAGAAAGATATCTTAAGGTTGATCACTTATGTCTGTGATAAGTTGAAGATGTTTCAAACTTAACTTCAGACATCTAGATTTTTATTCCTATTCTCAAAACTTCATTCGGATTTCTAGCTTCCCAACTGTTGAACCTCTGTATTTTTTTTCTTTTCCCTGGCGTAAAGTAGACCTACTCACAGGACCAGATACGGTTGTGTCACATTTTGACCACCCACACCCGTCATTTAGCTTGGAGCAATGACCCCTGCTATGTTTGACGGGAGCTTCCTATCGCTGTCTGTCTAACTTTGAATCTTTTCCATCCTTTTATGTATCTGTCAAACGGTCTGCTTATTTTCATCTGAAAGGTTTCAAACTTACTTTAATGATCAGCTTGAGGGTCACCCCTAAGCTCACATGCTATACTGTATTACTCACCCCAAACCAGACGAACATTGAGAGATATTTTTCTCTGTTTTTTTTTCTTTCTTTCTTTTAGCCACAACTTCCCTTCTTGTAACTTTTTTTTTCTAAGGTTGGACATTTAATTGCCAATCTTAGTTTTCTGAAAACGCGATAAGATTTGTACATTTTAAGGGATCACCCGATGCCATTAAAGCAGCAATTTGTTTCAATGGGCTTTTTTAGTATCGTCTTTTTTTCAACCGTAGTGACCCTTGTCATCCATGCCGATAGCAACCTTTGATAGCCCAGGGCTGTCGGGGAACAAAACTGTTTGTGAATACCCCAAGATTCTTTAGACCACAATCCATTTGATATGAATGGTCTCGGCTATTCTTCTGATACGCCTTGCCTACCGTGGTGATTATTAACCAATTGAAAGGGGGCCCTCTTAGCTAATGGAGCTTAAACGAATCACAATAGGCTGTCTTTAGTGCTCATTGCAAGCTCTGTAAACTTTGATGCACCGCGATAATTGATTAATGCCAACTAATCCTATTGGTCGGCAACAGCATCAAACAGCGCGTCACAGAGATCCCCAGCCAATCACAAACGCTGTACAGTTTGAGAAAAGAACGACAGAGCGAGGGGGAATAGGGAATGTTTGAAAGCGTAAACCTGTTGTCCGTTTTCAATGCGTCGTTTTGACAATATCGACTTCTTAATTAACAATCCAAGGCGAAGTCATTTAGTTGCCAGTCTTCGCGTTTCGTTATCTGCACCGGAGAACGTATTCCTCGAAGGAAAACGAATCACCTTCCACATCCAACTTCGATTTTCTTTCACACAATTTTATACTTTACTTTGTGGGGAATTCCTGCAGCATTTTTTAATCACCGGAAGCATTTTGATTCTCCAACACTTTCAGCTTGTACTGTGACATTAGCTTGGGGAGGTTTCATCCGCAGAAGGACGACTTGTATTTTAGTTCGTTTCATAACTCATCAAGATACTACAATGTGGAGAAACTTACTCATGAGGATAGCAATCCTCAGTTGCAGTTTTCTGCAAGTCATCGCTTGGTAAGTTGTTTGTATTTGGGAAATTTCGATTAAGATTTTGGGACCACAGTATTCGATTAAAATAAGCCATGACATCGTCGGGAAACAAGGTTAAAATCGAAAAGTATAAATAAAATAGTATAGTCTATTTTATCACCAGATGCTTTTTCTCTTGCAATTTTTTTTTTCTTATTTCACTTAATAGGCATTTTTTCCTAATGGTATTTTTTTTTCCGTTGCGGAAAAGTGCTGTATCTATTGCTTGACCATCGGACGGCTGACATTCCCATACTTAAGTGCTGCATTAGCATATTTTAGTGATTTTTCGCCTTTTTTCCCTTATGTGAACAGTTTTACCCGCTATAGTAGAAGTGAAACAATAATTCTGCCTTCTTTCTTGAAGGACGGGGGGGGGGGGGGCGGGACAATAAGCCTTCGTGGGTTATTTTGCTTACATTAAAATATGTTCTACTTTTAGTTACATAGAAGTGCCATTGGGATGTCGACACTGTATTCATTATGATCCTCAAAACAGGTCATATAAGCTGCTCTGCTTGTTTACACTTTTATTGACTTTGAATAATTCCGCTAAATGAAATATGTGAAGACAGTGTTAAGACCGCTTACCCTCATCCCCCTCCCCCTCATCATCAGTGTCTGATCACCCCCTCACATGCACTTGTACTCTAACTTGCATTTCCATCAGATTACTTGCGTGGTCCTAAAATGTTCCCAATACCATTATCCTGTAGAAGTTATGAACAAGGACAATCTTGGTTTTGATAATTCTGCAGATATCCTATTCGTAATGCACCCGTTGTTATTTATGAAACAGCACCATGCTGTGTCTTAGACTGCTACGCTCGTGGCCGTGCAGTGGTTCCCACTTAGGCCCGAATGTAAGACGGTGCTTTGAGCCGTCAGAGTCTGTAGGTATGCCAGCTGTCACACCGTCTTTTCGGTCGTGACGGGGACGTTCATTAATTTTATATGTAACATTTATCTAATAATACCTTACCATATATCATAATATTTATCTTATTCATATCATCAACAGGTTTCATGCGAGCAATTTACTCATGTCAGGATCTAAGGTAATTTGGTTACATTTTACTTAATTATAGGTTATTATCTTTTAATTATCTTGCGTGTATTTCCTTTTTATAATTGACGAGCAATGTTTCCATGTTTTCTTCTTTACTTTTCATGTTGCTATGTAGGAAAAGTTTTATTGCCAGTGTAAAAATAAAAAACCGCCGAATACATATTAACATATTATATCTGCTTGACTACACTTTGTACTAATCAAATACAGAAAAACAAAACTATTAATTGATGTAGATTTCAACTTTCATATGGGTGGGCCTACTTTAAACAATGCTGCTAAAAGTGAGTTAATTAGAAGTGTTAATTGCATACAGTAAATTAAAAAAAAACATTTTCTGAAGAATCCCAGAAATAACGTGGTAGGATACAACCTGAAAAACGAAGCAATGACGTTTCGTTGATGACAAATTCAGAACAGGTGTGTATAAAAAAAAACA
This sequence comes from Stichopus chloronotus, assembly GCA_021234535.1. Lineage (NCBI taxonomy): Eukaryota > Metazoa > Echinodermata > Holothuroidea > Aspidochirotida > Stichopodidae > Stichopus > Stichopus chloronotus. Next base: position 6,473,653 of record CM037844.1, read on the forward strand.
ACAGTTTTAGGCCTATTTTCGTGCAGGTCTTTAATTTATATAATGGTTACCTCAATAATTTGATAGCTTTGATTTAAAAAAAAAAATACCATATCCGCCAATATTGTGATCTCTTATCTTTGTAATAAATGCTTTTCTTTTTATGGTCCCTGATGTATATCGACAGTCTTATCTGACGTATACTGACAGTGTAGCCGCTGGTTTGGCGAAAGGGATGAAAGAATGTAAATCCAGCTTTTACTGGGATAGATGGAACTGCCCGGATAGCTCACTTTCCTCGTTCTTCGACCACAAACGTAAGTATGATTACGCTAGAAGTTAAGATATATTGGCAGAGTACTGACTCGATTTCACAAGCTATCAAGGACGGATCCACAGCATGGGTGCTATACTGTTGTAGGCCTACGTGTTATTTCCATGTACTGAGGCGGACCATACCTTAGTGTTGGACTTAGCACTAATTAAATACACTCTGATGTACAGTACCATGGAACGACGTCTTCCAAGATTAATATTCTGTCGCAGATATCTCACTGTTGCTCGGGAACGTCACGGTATTAATGCAGATACAAGTACTCTTTTTCACGATTATGAAGTCCTTTTAATGGACGCTTTCCTACAATGGGTCAATCTAGTTCCTGGATCCGCTCCTCCTATCAGTTCGTCCTTTGTGCCACGAAATGCATAGTTAGAATTTGATTCTTGTTGCATTAGAAGGTTGACTGAATTTGATTTATGTTGCATTAGAATTTTTTTGTGGTACTAGGATTTGATTTTTGTTGCATTAAAAGGTTGATTTAAACTTATGTTTGGTAACGTGCGTAGTGGCATTTGCTTATCTACCACAAGCCGTCGTCCTTATATTTTCAACCTGTAATAACAGATTAATAATCCGTGATTTCAGATTATCCAGATTAATAATCTGAAGCGGAAAATGAATATGGGGGGGGGGGGGGGAATTCACTGTGTTCATTGTGTGGGGGGACTATCTTTGTTGGTTATGTGAAATTGCCTCACAGTTTATTTCAAAGAGCAGTCCTTACTTGAACAACAACTTATGTTTTCAAAACAATATCTTTTTTTTTTTGGTTACAAGTTTATCCCCAGTCATATCTATAATCTGTTAATTCTTCACTTTAAATATTATCTATTTAATAAGAAGTTAAACTTTGACCTGTCATTGTTGAATGAAATTTATATTTAAGTTTCGGTTTGCTTTACAAGTAGAGGAACAAGTTCGATATTCCAAAGTCAAAAATCAAATTCCTTACGAAAGATTTATTGAGGCATTTAATGTTAATCCTCTTCGCTTAGTTTGTCACTGTACGTTGCCGCCGGTTACTTTCCGTGGAATGCATGTAAATAATGTATATAGTGGGAAACACCTAGGCCTACGTTGCATTTTCGTTACAATATCAGATTGCAAGGTGGTGGTATTTGTTAAAAGTAAGTTGTGTCTTTATTTTCCTGCATTGAGAGTATTTGCCTTACATTTTTGTGTAAAAACATAGCACAAGTATTGTATTGCTGTTGAAAAATGATCTTGAATAAAAGGTGCTGGAGAGAAAAATGTGTTATGACAGATTAAAAATATTTACATAGATGGCACGAATAAGCTTTCGTACTTATGTTAGCTATGCCTGTCACTCTGAGTAAACTTTGTGGTCATAGGTTATCCTATTGCTACTCTCATCACCGTTGTATTATTACCGTTGCATCTGCAAGTGATCGGTTTTCCCTGTGATGATTTTGTTTAACCTGTTGTTTGTTGTTCATGCAGCATTATCAGCCTTTTTATCTCTGTTATGCAATATTAATCATACTGTGAGACACACGGCCTTGTATACTTATGTATAACTTATACATAATTTTGTACTTGTAGAGTGGGCGGTCATAGGGTCTATACCTGCATGAAGCTTGGTTCTAGGGAATAAAACTCAAAGAAAAATTGGAAAGATAAAGAAAAGTGGCAAGTGAAGACGAAAAACCAGAGAAAGGGGGGGGGGGGAGGAAAACTGACCAAACCTGACCAAACTTGCAGATGTATTAAATAACCCGCAGGGTGTACATTAATACCATTTATCACATATCTATTTCAGCTAGTAGAGAGATGTCCTACGTCCATGCCATTAGTGCCGCTGGAATCATGTACGTGTTGACGAAGAATTGCAGTGAGGGCGCTTTCCTAAAGTGTGGTTGTGACGACAGCAAGAAAGGGGAGACAGGTAGGCGATAAAATTAATGATATAATAATTAGAGCTAAATGGGCTACAGGCTGCCGAAGTTTTATTAGTACCTTTAAAATGGTAACTGCTGGTTTATAATTAAGAGCTTGATCACTGGCTATCTTAATGATTTGTGATTGCAAACTCAAATATACTAAATAAACAATTGTAATTGGAACTATGCTATTTGTTGTTACAAATGTATAAATTGCAATTAAAAATTGTTCGTTTGTGATGACGAAGGTGTATGTACTCTTTGTTTAAAGTGTGTCACTTGGTCACATCAAATTTACGTAAGATTTCTTAAGTTTGGCAACTAAATTACTAAATTTAGTTTGATATTTATATTTTTTTCTACACTCGTTATTTTCTTCTTCCTTTTAGCCAGTTCATTTTCCCATTATTTGATGATGCTAGGTAAAGCTTTCTTAGCGTGGCTCGCTGTTGTCAAAACACCGAAACTTCAAACAGACATACTAAGAAAATAATATTGAGCTACATTGAGAAGCATTGTTCATCCACGTGTGTCCAACGAGATTTCTCACCACATATGCTCTTCCGACAGCTTTGTTTTTTTTATTCACCTGCTTGTTCTTACCTTCCTTAGAATGATGTTTTCTTTTCTTTTTAATTTCCAATTAACTAGAGCTAAAAAGAAAAAATAAAGTGTTTTGTATTGATTGTGCATTATTTTATCAACAGACGAGAATGGTTGGACGTGGGGCGGATGCAGCGACAACATCAAATTCGGTGAGAAGATATCCAAGCAGTTTACCGACAGTGTAGAGGGCGGCAGAGATGCAAATTCACTAATGAATTTACATAACAATGAAGTAGGGAGAAAGGTCAGTGATATCATTTACTGATATTTACTATCCTAGCAGAGGACATGTAATGTAACAATCAAGCCCTGCTGAATAAAGAAACAAAAAGCAAGGTGGGAGGAAGAGAAAAGAAAAAAAAGATGGTGCAAATGGGTAATACGAGTGTCCGGATGTCCATAACAAATACATTCATTTCACTGTCTGGTAAAATGTGGTGTCAGGTTGCAAGTGATTTTCTGAGGTGGCATCCCACTATTTTTAGGGCAACTGAGGAGCACGGTACATCCTTTTCTCAGTGGCACTCATTTCTTGAATTTCACTGAGTTCAAAAGTAATTTATCCACTTTTTCCCAAACTCTATTCCAGCCAATGTCTTCTAGTCCTCAGACTATTCTACATTAATTTGATTAATGTGATGAAGGCGATGGAGAAGCCTATATAAATGGAATTGATATCATTTTCAGTAGAAAGCATTTACTTCGTCTGTCTATCTGGGGTTAAGATAATGACATGGCAAATCTGCTGGCGTAAGAAAAACATTTTGTCAAAAGTGGTATTTAAAGTTGTTTGGAAATATTGATATCTTATTATTAGTTAAGCCAGTCCTGCCTAATATTCTGTGGACTAATCCGCCACTCTTTTGTTCTCTCCCCCCCCCCATGACATACAGGTTGTTCGTAGCACGATGGAGAAGCGTTGCAAGTGCCACGGTGTTTCGGGTAGCTGCACTTTGCAGACCTGTTGGACACAACTCTCAGATTTTTCGACGATAGGTCGCGTTTTGCGTAAAAAGTATCTCACTGCCAGTCAAGTGGATCTGTCTCGTGGTCACTTGATCCAGAACAACGACGTCGTAGAGGTCGAAGGTGACACATTGGCCCCCAGCAAACGGGATTTGGTTTACATAGCGGAATCCCCGGACTATTGCCGCGCCAACCAAAGTTACGGTTTCCAGGGTTTAGTCGGAAGAGAATGCGTTAAAAAGGGTACGATCGATCCAACTTTACACGACGAGGAAGAAGTCACGTGGCTGAAGGACAGCTGCAGTCGCCTTTGCAGGAGTTGTGGCTTGAAAGTCCGAAAAGAGCGTGTGATGGAATCGGCAAACTGTAACTGTAAATTCATGTGGTGCTGTTCTGTGAAGTGTGACAAGTGCCAGAAGAGGGTCACTAAGTACACTTGTCAGCCGGAATAACGGCCACCTCCCGGAGCTGTACCGTATGTTTTGCAGCATAAAACCTTATAGTTATCGTCAAACTGTGCCTCTTCTGCCAAATTTATTACTTGTAGATCTTAGTTGCTTCGTCTTGCCTACACATGTAGCCTATCAATCACTTTACGCTGTTTGAACGTATACTGTCATTGGCATACTAATCAACTACTAACTTGTGAAGGTAGCCACAATGACATACTCTGAGGATTCCATTCCGGAAGTATGTTCCCAGTGAAAAATGCGCCCTTGTTATTCATATGGCAAGTTAGGTCCATCAGTGATAAAGAAACATGTATTTCTTGAAAAGTTAAAAAAGAATAAATGTATTTAAAAAGTACTCTTGGCAATTTCCTATGATAGTTTACATTTGCAGTAAGAATGCACTATTTCTTCCACACTACTTATTCACCATGCTTTCTTCTGAAGAGCAGAACGTAAAACCTTTCTTTGCCATAAATTCACTTTTCATTTTTGTACAATTGACAATTTACTAGCATTTCCAGGGCAAGGGGTTTAATAGAAAAAAAAAGGCACCTACATACATATTCAGCTCAGGAGTGTATAGCAGTGGCATGCAAATCAATTCCAGGACCTCTTAGCAAAAACTGAAGGGGTTTTATTGGCTTCACTTTCTTTTGCATCTAATTATTTTTTATGGAGATAAGGTACAATCTCCCTCCAGGCCAGCCCTGCCTCCCAAATTCTCCATTTTGCAGTACTCTCCAGGGGCACTCCCATCACGTCTTTCAGTTTTGTAAATTAGATTGTACATGGTATTCATCTTATCACAATAAAGAGATAAAGCTGGCTCTGCCTGACTCTTTGTGACATGTTTCTGTTTGTAAATTATTTATATTTGCTCCAAATCCTGGGAATAACAAGGACAAAACATTAAGAGAACAAAGACCAGCATTAAGAAGAAAGATGCAAAAGACTTTTTTTGTTTTTGGTAGGTCATCCATGTATTTTTTCTAAAGCGAAACTTTTCCACACCAGTTTTGAAATGAACAAATCCACACCAACAAGCTATGTCTGTACTGTGTAGTGTCTATTTCCTTTAAATGTTAGTTTACAAGAATACACTTAAGCCAAAATGAAAATTAAGAAAAGAACTTGTGCAAAAATTTGTCTCTTTTTTTTTCCAGGATCAATACTACCATGCTCACATTGAAATAGAGAGAAATGCTTATTAATCGGTACATGCACATTGTGATAAAAAGGTTTCATGAAGTATGCAAGTTTTTTTTCAATACATAATTTTCTCTTTTTTTTTCATTGATGAAAGAATTTTTGAAATATGATTAAGAGATAATAGAATTTCAATGAATTTGTTTCCTGTCATATCACACTGAATACACCCTCCATGCTCCAGACCGAATACAGATATGATACAATTATGGTACCATATACCTGCGATAGCTATAGACATGCTTGAATAATGTACATTCAGAATAACAATTATTTTTTCTTTTAATGTTTACTAATCCATAAATAATCCATTCACAGCAGTGGAACAATAAACCGTTAAGATGGTACCCTCTAATGATACCTATACACAATATTGACTAGTAAAGCTCACCAAACATTGCCCCAGATACGACTGATAAAATGGCCACTAATTTGCACGATACAAAGGAACGAATGGAATGAAATCTCACCAAAAAAAATGATATTACTGTCGCAGAAGAACAAACACAGGTGCACTCTTGAAATTTCAAACTCCAACATACAATTATACATAATAATTAACTACATCCTTTATTCCTCCTTTTTTCTTTCCTCTCCCCCCCCCCCCTTTTTCATATCATGTTTTCTCTTCAAGTAAGAGACCGTCAAATTGTTGTCACATTTAAATGTTTGCAAACTTGTTGCATAAGATGTTTGTAGGTTGTTTGTTTTCCGATTGCTTTCACGAAAGAACGAAAAGAAAAAAAAATATGTTGAAAATAGTCACTACAAACAAGTCTCATTTAAAGAGATTTCTCGAGGTTTTCAGCCTTGACTACAAACAATGAAATTAATTTCCGATGAAAAAAACAATAAAAGATACAGATTTACAGAAACGAAAAAATGAAAGTAATAGCTCCATCTCTAATTTACAACTAGTTTGCGATAATTTTCCCCACATCTTATTTCTGATAATCTAGAATGCATCATGCTGATTTCTGTTTGTTTTCACTTCAAACTTGACCTCTTAATCTATATTACTAAGTAAAGCATTTGTTGATACCTCATAATTAGTTTACGCTTTTCACTTCGTACAATTCTTCGAGTAAAAAGATGGTATGACAAAAGAAATCTGAAAAACAAAACAACAGGTGCTTCGACGTAACTCTTGAGTCCACACTGCTCTAAAAAAAAAAAAACGACTAAGTTTGACGACACAGAAAATAATATCCTCCTATGAGCAATTTGTGGGAGACACTAGATGTCCGACTCGTCGACCACTTCTTGCTCGTCCGAGACGATATGTGCCCCTTCACATGTGCCATCTGCCAAGAAGTCATCTACTAGCTGTTGCAAGTCTTCCCTCAGGTCGGCGGCATCGGTGACTATTCCATCTTGCTCTATTTCAGTATCAACGTTTTCGGAAGTCTCTACTTCTTTGCCATCTCGGACAACAGTGTTCTTGGTGACCTTCTTGTGGACGACAATGCTGGACGACAGAGAGAAGATGAAGTGGTTGAGTGAAAATAAAGGAAAAGCAACTTTGGATATGAGGCAAGTACTAGAGACATGGCATTCTGAAATGAAAGCCCTTTAAAATCCTGTTTTTAAAAGCCTCACCCTTCTATTGTCTAACTGTGGTATACCTTGTTACCACCCCCCCCCCCATCACCTTCGGTCAGTTTTATCACATCATGAGTCTATCCAACTCAGATTGCAAACAACAGCAAAGTCAACACAACAGCAGATTGTTCATAGAGCAAGCTCCAACTTACTTCAGGGGGTGTGCAAACCTGCAGTTCGGCAAAATTGAGTAACTGAGAAGGAATGGTTTCCCCACTATTTTAACATGTATTTGTCACAAAGCTTAAGAGACTTACTAACAAACACAAAGGTTCAGTAATATTTCCTTCTTGAGATATCATATTGGCAATGAACTTTTGAAATATTGACCTCAATCGACCTTCATTTAAAACAACAACAATCATTTGTTCTTCATGGAATACGTTCACAACAACTACACATTTCAAAGCAACTTTTTCTGTGACACTGTAAAAAGTTTACAAGTTGAGCCTTTAAGATTTCCTTAAAGATTAGCACAGTTCAAGCAGCATGTTTGAAGGTTCTGACGACTTGCTTACGTTCCATCTCACCGTAAAACGAAAAGGATCATCTCTTGACCGAGAAGTTCCTGTGTACTGGGTATTAAAGCAGTTCCATTTTTGTGACACTATCTTTTACAATGCATTCAGATTGTTACCATAAGGAAAAACAGCAGGTATGTCTTGACTCAATAACAAGTACCAACATACAAAAGTTTGTAAGTTCCAGCAAGTCTCCCTTCTTGAGACAAACAAGCAGTGTCACATACAGAACTTGACTGTATGGATTTTTGTCACCTTAGGCAAGGAAAAAAAGGTTGGAATTAAACTGTGACAGAGCATACTTGCAGTCACAGAGGCAGTGTGACAGGTTAACTATAGTTTCAGAGGCTGTGAACATACCACATTTTGTTTCCAAATAAGTGTTCCTCATCAGCCAAGTTCATACCCATTAACACACAAGCAACAAAGAAAGAGACTTCCAATGCCATACAAAAACAAAGAAACATTACTATTTATCTTTTCATGAAATACTATCATTTTCACCAATGAACCAATTGCATTGGCATACTGTCATTTCTTTTTGGTGGAAATTTAAGGTCTCATTTCTTTAATGGAGATTTCCTAATTAGTTCACATGAGCAAACAAAGGGAACCACTAAAAACCTTTCAATATTATCTTGACCTACCTGAATGTAAACTTCAGTTTCAAAAGACCACTTACTTGTGTGTACCGCCAGGAGGTAGGTCAGCAGGGTCAACCTCGATTGGTACCATCTGCACGGTGCTGCGTTTGATCCTCTTACGTATCACTTTCCTGATGGTGCCGTCTGGAAGTTCCTCTTCGAACTCTTCTACCTCTACCTCTTCCTTGACATCATCGTCACCTGACAGGAAAATTATAACTTTAAATAGACTAAACAAAGGAGTGTCACTTTCCTCTTCCTCACCCTTATCTGTTTCTCTTTGAGCTAATTCCCAGCAAATAATGGCAGCTGATAGTTCAGGTCTCAGGCATACCTCCAAGTATGGTACGATACCCCCTACTGATAAACAAGTGCACCACTCCTTGAGGAAGAGGATGGAGGTAAGATGGAGGTCATGTATATGTAAAGTATATAACTTTTCAAACCCATAAAAGGCTTGTCTTCATTTGTCTCACAAAAAGAAGGGACAACACACACGAATAAGAAAGGACAAAAAGGAGCCCAAAAATGACAACGGAGTACTTCAAATTCCTTTATTCTGACACCGGTAATCATTGAAAATGTTGATAGAGACTGCCGAATATTGAACAACCTTGCATGCGTAACACAACCCTCAAAACCTGCCGACCAGATTCCCTCATTTGCTGCTTACAGGTCTTATCTTTCTGACCGTAAACTTCTTCCGATATGACATCATCCATGTATTACAGAGAATTGTATCGGTTGGTTGTGCAAGAACTGTTAGGGTGGCCATTCCTGGAAATAGAGGTCAACCTCTGCTAGCTACGTTCTGCTATCTGAGCAGAGAGACACCACAAGATGGTGCATAGCATACAGAAAGTTTTTGGATTCACAATATTTCCCAGATGACATGAAACAATGATCTTCCCATTTGCTTGGCAGATTGGGACTGCCTCATTGATGAAGCATGAGTGTAATTTGGGAGTCTAAGACTCAGGGCTGGTGTAAAGAAGTTGACAGTTTCTGAGTCCCATGCTGCGTGTTGTAGGGACGGTTTGGATTTGAATTTTCAGTGAGGAGAAATACTAAGCACACTGTGAACGGGAATAGAAGATGGGTAGTGGAAAACTGGACTATAAAGTAGAGAGTTTCAAGGGGGGGAGTCATTTTCATCATGGCAATGAGTAAACTATTGCTTAATAAAACAGTTTACAACTCTCCTAAAAGGTGTGTTACCAACTCACCAAATGGTGCATCTCCTGCAGGTGTCATCAACATGTCATCGAGAGAAGGTGCCGAATGTTGCTGGGGTGGTGCACACTGCTGCTCCTCTGAGGTTTGAAAAGAAAAATAGGATGGAGTGTAGATATAACCACAATGCAGCGCATTTCAACTGAGAGATACCAATGAAGGCATAGTGCCAGCATGTAATTAATGAGAAATCCACTTACATTAAAATAAAATTATGATTGCAAGGCAAAATAACTTGACCAGGACACCATTTCTTATCTGCTCCTTCTTTTCCATTTGACTTGATAAGTCGGTTTTTACAAGTATTGAGCTGTACAAACTATCACCTCTCAGGTAACGATATACATCCACTCCACAAAATAATCGCAACCTTCCCCCCTGATGGAATCCACCAATGCTAAGCAAAAATGTGATTTATTTTGTTGTGCTAATCTGTCAAAGTATTGTGAGTAAAGGGCAGTGCAGGACTGTGGAATGTATGAAGAAGTGTCTCCATAGCACATCCAGGAAAACGACCAAAGATGTCAAGATCCGGGTCCGAAACTGCTACCCGGAACCAATGTTTCACAAACATACACTGGACGTGAACCAAAGTCACCACGATGTACGCATCTATGAATGCTTAATTGCCACGCTCCTTCTTGGGATACATGGTGTTCTGTTAATGTGAAAAGTTGCCACTTCACAACGAACTCGTAGCCTGACGAAAATTTTACTTTTGTGTACTTGGACACTCTACAAACTACCGATGGCAAGAACCTGGGTCAAGAATTTTTGAAAGGTGCAAACACTAGTATGTGACTGACCCACCATCCCCCCTCACCATAGAACCCTATGCATGCCACTGTGCTTTCACTGTGGCACCCTTGAAACCTTTCAAGAAAACAACTCTGGCAACAACACATTCAGAATGGAGAGGAACTCACGAGGCTCCACTTGAGTGGCGGGAGGTTCATCCCAGAATTGTTGAAGCTGTTTTTCGTCATCCTCGGTCAGTTCGAATTTGCGTTGATTGTACGATGATGGGGGAAGTCCCTTTGGAGCCATGTTCTCTTGCACCTGTGGTCCATCATCACCATCCTCTTGCGGCTGACTCTGCTCGTCTGTACCTTTCGTGTCCTCCTGCCACAGTTCCTGAAGTTCTTTTTCCCTCTCTGGCGTCAGGTTGAATCCGGTAGGTGCCTGGGCACCGGGGTTAAAGTTGATGACCAGACTGCCACCGCTGCCGTCGTCTGCCGGTGGGGCCGATTGGTCCTGCTGGCTGCTCTCGGACCTAGGAGTAGATTCCAAATATGTCGTCATCTTGACTGGGGGAGCGGACTCTTCCTGAGGACCGGACTCTTCCTGAGGAACAGGAGGTGCGGATTCAACTTTCTCTGCCAGGTTTGATGAGATCGGCTTTTCGCCTGGTTGAGGCCAGTCCATGGACCACAGCTCTTGCAGTTCTGCTTCATCTTCGGGTGATAATTTAACTTTTGGTGCTTCTTCCTGTTGACGAGCAGCCTGTTCTGACAGACCATGGTCGTCTTCTTCTACATGAGGACCAGTCTCTTCATCTCCTTTGGGCAAGTCTGCAGATGGCTCTGTCAAAAGAAAAAAAGACATTTGATCAATATAAGTTGAGAAATTTGCAGGTCAAAGAACTCACAAGCCAAGACCAAGAATAATCTGTCCAATTTCATGGTTTCTTTCCTTTCAGTGACATTTTCTGTCAGAACTAACCACACTGTGAGGAAGGACATACAATATCTTGTCAGGGAAGGGGAAAGGACTCCAATATTACATCAATACTAAACTACCTTACTATCTTCAAGCTCTGTTTGCATATTTAAAGTTGACAGTCTTACCTCCTTCGTCTACCTCGTTTAACAAATCAGCCAGTTCCTGGACAGTTGCTGGGTCCATTTTTGGTCGGCTCTCTTCTCCAGGGCCATGGCGGGTCGGTGTACCAAAGCTTTCATCCACGGGGGGCTGTGATGAAACAAACAAAGCAATCAGGATAATTCAATTGCCAACAAGTTAAACATATGGAAATGTGGAAATGTTTGGTTGCTTTATGCCAGGAATAGATGGTCAGAGTTTATAGCAAGCCATGTGTTTGTATAGCAAGCCATGTCTTTTGTTAATTACAAAATTTCTTTTAAATGCATATGAAACTTTGACAAGAAAACGGTTTGCAAGCTTTGATTTCTTGCAGCTGCTCATCTAAAATGTGACCTTATCACAAATATTTGAAAAACTGACAAAAAATGACTTTTTCTTTCTTTTTTTTTTTCTGTGGAGAGACAACTCTTGTTGTTGAGTTGAAGCCTGTCAGAAATAGGTGAAGAAATTCTGTTTTTAACAGAGTTCCTGAACAGGCATTTTTCTGTTTTGAGAGCAACTGTTGTCTAATACATAACAAGTATCAAATCACTTTGCGAACATCAGCGTCCACGAAACACAAAAGCCACATTGCACTGCATTCATATGCAGGACACACACACACACACCAACACACGCACGCACACCTGACACACTGCAGAGTCTGGGCACCTGACGAAAACAAGGTTAGCATTGAGTGCACAACAAAAGTGGGGGGACAAGACATATAGACCTGCTGCATGTGTGGTATATACACAGACTGACTGACTGACAGACAGACAGCAATGGGATGTGATACACAAAAGGAGAGGAAGAAAAACAAAAGACATCAGCAACACCGAGATGAAAAGAGGAAAAATTGTGAAAAAAATAAAAATGATAATAAAAATGCAAGAAAAAGGTGATACTGTCATGATATCCAGCTGAAAGATAAAAAAAAAACAAAAAAGTGTTTATTGTCAAAAGCTGCAAAAAAAAAAAGATACTTTTTCTTTTGTTTCTGTCAATCTGGGGCGGTTAGTTTAACAAGATAGGGTATACTTCATAATGACATGCAAGGAGTATTATATCCTGTACTGTTGCTTAAATATGGTGAGAAAAGCAAACGGAGGCAGGAGATACAAGCGTATACTTGATCTATACTGATTTGTAAGAATTATGTTGGTTTCAAGTTACATAGGTAACATCACAATAGTTTTCCATACATTACAGTAAAACAAAAATGACCAAGGACTGCTTTAATATGCAAAATGTGCAACTCCAAACCTGACAACCGCAAAACTTCATAATAACTGTAAAAACACTTAAAAAGATCGGCCATCTTAGCATTCACATGAACATTTCATTTTGAAAAAGACCTTCCAAGCTTCTCTTATTCTGCTACAAAAGGAAAACTTCAGACTGTACGCTTGTAACTGAGTGAGAAAACGTATCAACCACCGGGCTTTTTCAGGTCATTTAAACTAGGAACACAATCACATGATTTGTGAGTAGGACCAAGATTTTCAGTAATAAAACAGAAAAGGGGGGAAAAAACCCTCTTCTTCATTGAAGAATAGCTACTACAAATTAACACCTCCTTCTTTATGAGCAGCAGCAAATATCATTGAAAATGGTTCCTCTGACCTTAGTAAGTATCGATTAATCATTTTTGCACAAAGCTTTATATTTCAGGTGGGTTTGTATGAAGATCCAACGATAAAGGGACTTACCATTCCTTACTCAATCATCGAACTGAGGCATGGAGTCTTGCCTGGTGCTATGAGCAAGCGAATCTTATGTTTTTTTTTTTTATTTTAAACAACAATTCCCCTTTTGATGGATAGAAGAAAAACCTCTTTGACAACATCAAACTACAAAATGTTCACTCTTTCCACAACAATCCACAAGAACTTTTGTCCTGTCACGATTAGAGTATAAATACGCAGAAAGTAACAAAATGCAGACAAAAGCTACATCCATATTCATTTCACAGTGGTTGCTCTTTTTATATTTTGTATTTTTTTTTTTTTTTGGTGGCACACAAGGGGGGCACAGAAGCATGCAGCTCGTAAAGAAACAAAAAAACAAAAGAGATACCTCGGTCCGTTGCCGTTCAGAAACGAGGGCCTGGAAAGAAGAAAATAAACAATATGGGAACAACTATTGAAACTGAGACAAAGCATAACAAAAAAGAAAACAAGTTTAAAAGCACGGTCCACATCTGCGGGTTTCAGCTCGGTTGGAAAAAATTGCAAAATAAATGGTCTAGACATGCTAGCATTTGTTCCTACAATGATAAAAAAAAATGATTGTGATGGAACACAGTGTTGGCTTTTGGTGATATCCAAAGATGAGAAGGGCTTTGCCTTTCACGAAGAGAACAACAACTTATTGCTGAGCAAATTGGCCCACGGTTAGTGTCTATCTTTGGATTCAAAAACATGCTTTCAGTTTGGTTTTCTCTACAATACTAATAAATATTTAGGCACAACATTCAAAATTGAATAAAAAAAAACTTTGCAAGCGTTCTATGATTATCATGAAACATCACATCATTGAAAAATAATACAGTTTTGTTAAAACAAGTCTATCGTATTTCTACACAAACTACTACTACTTTATTTTGCTCTTTGGCAAAAAAAGTGCTTTCTTGTAATCAACTCTGCACTGGGATACTTACATAACTTCTGCAGGGAAATAAGAAATGGTAAATGAAAAAGCACACAATGTACATGACAATCACATGCCAACTTGGTTAACATACCACAGTAACAAACAGTACAGTCTACCAGGTACAACTCAAAAAAGAGAGTTTTATGTTGCCTTCTTTGAATGTTTCCATGCAATCTGTACAAGAAGGATTCTTGTAGCACAAAATAACTTCCACCAAATTCTTCCAAAGGTTACAAAATTTCACGATTTCGTGACAGATTCAATTCATGGAAAATACCATCTGGTTTCACCGACGTTCTTTTTGACGCAAATTTTTACTCTAGGTGATTTTTTTTGGCTGCACAGGGTCAAGAAGTGACATGAAAATGCGTTCTTTGAGACTTTGTATGCAATAAAATTATCAAAATTGCATAAGCAGTAATTTTTCCAATGTTGATGTCATCCTTGGTTTGCTTGGAATGAAGTATTCTTGCCACAGATAAAAACGGGGCTGCGGGAGTCGAGAGGCATTGGTAAAGGGTAGTGCGGTGACAAAGGTCGGTACAGGGGGGTAGCATTGGCAGAATGGAATAGGTACGATGAGCAAACTTTATATCATGGAAGCTATAATCATCTTCTAAGAAAAGGCTGAGGATAGTGAAGCAACATGTCAAGAGGCAATCTGTCCCCCTCCCCCTTTTCCCCTTTCCATCACAAATTGCTTCAAAATAAGTAAAAATCTGATCGGAGAATATGTCAGCAATTCCGGCAATTCACAGAGTGGTGACCAAAATCATGAAGACATCACGCTTTTCTTTAATTCTGCTTTTGGCACGTTTCAGTCTATTGCGGTTTAGTTTCTCTTTCATTCACTCTGATGACTACGGCCTCCAGTATTAGTATTAGTTTATTGGTTCTATTTTTGACATGTTTTGATCACAGAGTGTGCTTCAACCACTTTGTCCTCGTATTTCAAGTTGATGAACTGTTCCAAGAAGCAGCAAAGTTGTTGCTCTATTGTCATGTATAAAGCTGGTGCAATGACTTTTAAAACAGTAAAATTTGCTGTTATTTGGGCATTTTCAAAAGTGCACCTAAGGACTGGATATACTTCTTAGTTGTAAAAACTACAAATCCTACTGTTTGGAGGTATAGTTGTTGGAAAGTTAACAAGAAATTGACTTTTTTAAGAATCGGGGCATGTGGTAAATGTACGCAACTTCCGTGCGAACAACCACGATGTAAGAGTTTAGCAAAAGAAAAACTAAATCATTTTTCTAGGGTAATTAACAATCTAACTATTGAAAGTTCTTCAGAAAGAAGCATGGTGAAGATACTTTTTTTCGAGGCTTGTATAGAATGGAAGAGAGAGATTATAAGAGTACGATAAAGGGTTTTTTCCCTTTCATCAAACAGCACATTCTACTTTAAAAGGAGAGATGGGAAGTCACTGTGAAAATAATTTTCAACAACTCTTGGGAGCAATCTTCCCTTCATTAAACACAAATATGAATTCTGCTAGAGAATTGGCACAGAGACCAACAAAACTGGCTAACGTTTGGTTAGATCCCCTGACTCAATCAGTTCAAATCAATAGTTCCTTGCTGTGGTCCCTACTCTTGAGGAAATCCCAATTTAGACTGTTTTTTTTTTTTTTTTAAGGTGGAATTTCTTCCATCCAGTCAAGTTCTTAGTAACCTTTGCAGAAAACACGAAAATCGCCCATTTGGAGGAATACACAGGAAAAAAAAAAAAAAAGGTGTGTTAAGTCTGTCCAACAACTAGCTATCTATGTTTAATACTACAAAGCAGCATTTTTATATTTTTTCACATTGCAATTGATCATCACATATGCCTGTGTTTAAATAAAAAAAAATGAAGAAAACTTATGCTTTTACTACATCACTGCCACTTGCAGAGAGAAGCAAATGTATGTTTAGAATTTTGGTTTCTTAGTGATGGTGAACATGAGGCATATGTAGAGAATGAGTACATGACAGGTACCATGAAGGGATTTATGACTGGCTTGGAATGAAAGGCATAAATGAGAAGACAGGTATTGGAGGGAAAAATGAGAGTTGACAAACGACTGCTATCTATAATATATTGCTATATGGGAGTGAACTAAAAAACATACAAACTTTGCAAAAAGTTCACTGCAAAATAATAACAACACATCAAAACTTAGAAAAAGAAAAATTTTTCAACTGTACAAAAACATATACATGATCTCCTCATGGTCTGCAGGAGAGCAGGAGCACATACAATACTGCGAGGTTGCTTTTACTTTTTTCTTATTTTCCAGCATTTTGTATTTGCCTTTTTTCTGTCCTAACCGTCCTATGGCATGCAACGAAATCAACGGTCAAGCAATGCAGGCAAAATTTGAAAAGCGTTCAACAGCGATGACTGAGATCCATGTATACCTCTGACTCGCTCGGTTCCTCCGTCCTGCGTTCTCGGGTCACCACGTAAGTGTGACGTACAATCGTGGTGGTTGCTCCTTCTTGGCCTAGAGGGACTGCCACCGGTTTCGTCGGACTGTCTACATCGTCCACATCCTCCCCCTCCTCCACTGCTTCCGACTCGTCGGTCTTTTTCAAGATGTCTGGAACCTTTGCGGCCTCGACCTCCTGGGGAGCCTCGATGTCTGCTTCGGCTGCTTCGACTTCCTCGGGCGCTTTCGGTTTTACAATTGAATCTACTAGTTCAACTTCCTCTGATGGATCACCCGATGAACGGTAGACTGTTCTTGTCGTCGTTATCGTCGTCACTGTCGAGCCGTCTCTCGAGGCAGCTTCGTGAGTCTGTTCACCGACAGGCACATCTGCCATCAGAGCTTCATCAAGCTGGGATGATGGCACCATGGAGATCTCTTTGATAGATTGAAACTGCTCGCTGCCAACTTCACCTTCAACGTCAGATGGTAATCCTGATGATGAGTGGTACACTGTTTTTGTGGTTGTTGTTCTAGTCACTGATGTGTGTTGCATGGTGGTGGCATCGGGTTGGACACCTTCTATAACAATGTTGTCACTGGACATCTGTCCTTCATCTTCTTCTGAAGGCTTCTGATCTTCAGATGGGATGTCTGATGTACGGTAAACTGTTCTTGTAGTGGTTATTGTTGTCACTGATGCATTCTCCCTTGAAGTACTATCGGCGATGAAGTCTTCAGGACCGGGGCTTTCATCCTCCTTTGAATCTAAACCTACTTGGTCCTTGTCGTCATCTGCCCGTCTGCCTTCATCTTCAGGAGGGCACGCACCTTCTGCTGCAGGAGTCACTTTGATATCATCCTCAGTGACACCCGCAGAAGCTTGATCTTCAGCGAGTGGTTCTGTGGAGATCACCTCCTCTTCCAAGGAATGACGTTCTACGTTGCCATATTCTGTGCTCTGAGCAGCAGATATTACTCCAATTGTTATAGCTTCTGCCATCAATCTTTGGTCCTCTTCTGTTGTAAGCTCATTCTCTGTGGGTGCTTCTTCTACCAGATGTTCCCCTTCACCTTGTTGCAGGTCCATTTCATCTCCTACTTGTTCCTCTTGGGATCCCTCCACAAGCTGTTCCTGAGGGCCTTCTTCATCTAAAACCTCTCCCTGTTGTTCTTGGTCTTCTGTGACCTCAGCTTCAACATGAGCAGCATGCTGAGCTATAAAGCTTGGATCATAGTAATCTGACTCTGTAGGTCCATCTACATACATGGCAACATCTGGTTCAGGGGGAGGTTCACGTTTTGCTTCAACATCTGCCGAAGTGTCGTCTGGCTGTGATTCTGGAGCAGCCTCTTCTTCTCCCGACATGATAGGTTGATCCCGGTCAGACTGGTAAATGCCCACTAATGGAGATTCAGGAATGCTGTCTGGTGTGTCAGGAAGTTCCTGAATTTCAGGAGTTTGTACACTATCCACTTGTGGGGATGGGCTTTGGTCTAAGTTTAAATCTGTAGGCACGGAGATTCGTTCCTCCACATGTGACTCAGTAACTGTGTAAGTAGTCTCTTTGGTCATTGACCAATCTGCATCGCTCCTGACGTGATCAACATTTGGTGCAATTATGGTAGTTGAAGAGTACATGTAGCTTTCGTGAGATGGAGTTGCATCTTGGCCATCATCCTCTACATAAGGATGAAGAGGAGGTTCAGGAAGATCCATTTCAACGTCATCCTCTGGACTTATTTCGGGTACTTCAACCTCCAAGTCTGCATCTGGAACCTGGATGTCACTGACTGGATGATGGTGCTCTTGATCTTGAAAGTACGGAGAGAACTCCTCATGCTCTGTAATGTCAGCTATCTCTGGGGTCTTGGGGCGGTCTGTAGATTCCTCTTCTCTTGGCGTAGATTCTACACATGCTTCAGATTCCAGGATGATTGACTGTTCAAGCAGCTCATCATGAATAATTTCAGGTCCATCTTGAGCCAAAGGTGTTGGACGTTCATCTGCAGGCTGTTGACCAGAGTCAATCTTTTGCTCTTCATGTGATGATGACTGGGTCATCTCCATGTGACTGACTGTGGTGCCATCAACAATATGAGTACTGGTAATTGATAATTTGCTGGTGAGAAGGACATCCTCTGTGTCTTGCTCTGTCTTCTCTTCAGTTCCCTCCCGTTCGTCCAAAGACACATCACTCTCCTCCGTGAATGGATCAGGTTCCACCACCAGGCCATTTTCGTCTCTTTCTGTTTCTTCTTTTGGTTGAACATATTCTGATGATGGATCTACTCTTATCTCTGGCATGTATTCTCCTTCTTCTGAGCTCATATCTTCTTCATCTTCCATGAGATCTTCCTCTTCCTTGTCATAATCAGGACCTGCACCCGCAACATCCTCTTGCTCCTGTTCTACAAGCTGTTTATCTTCATCCTTCAGATTTTCATCCTCCAATAGTTTGTCAACTGTATCATCAGTTTCTAAAGTATCCATTTTATAGTCCACCATTACTTTACCATCTTCCACAACCTTTCGTTCTTCATGGACAACTGTCCCATCTCTCGTGGTTATCTCTGTGTGAACTCTGACCTCTGTTGTGTGAGTGAAGTGATCATCAGCACCTGTGATGACACCAGCCTTCGGTACATCATCTTCAGGGAAGACATCAACTTCTTCATCCGGTGTCATTTCTGTTTTTATGTTGTCCTCAACGGCTTCCATCTCAATTTCAACTTCATCTTCAGCAGGCACTGATTCTTCCACACTGGTCCTTCCAACTTCTTGGGTCTCTACTTCAGTGGATTGGATAGTTTCATCTCTCACTGGGTCAACCTCTTGTGATGGTACCGTATCCTTTTCAAAATCATCACCTACCACTGGAGAAGGAGCAACTTCATCAGCAACTTTTGCGACATCTTCTTCAACATAACCTACTTCTTGAAGTGTGTCTTCAGGAGTGGCTACAACCAATCCATCTTCTCTTTGATCAACTAATTCTTCATTTTTAAATACTTTCACTTCCGTGTGTTCATCCACAACTCCATCAGCGCCTATGACTCGACTTGTAGTAACAACAGTTCGCACTGATTCTGAATGTACAACACCAACTCTCCCCTCTGGTGAGCCAAGTATTTCATCCTCTGGTTCTTCTGGAATATTCTGAAGTTCTTCAAAGTATCTAGTTTGGTCATAGGCATCTTCAGGCACTTGTTCTTCAACATTATCCTGCAAATCATTGACATCCTCAGCTGGAGTTTCAACAAATTCCGAGTCAAGTTCATGTGTTGCAGGTGTGTCTTCCACTTCACCCACAACATCTCGATCAAATTTGACATCATCACTCTCAACTGGTTCTGATTCCTCCTTGTCTTGTCCATCCTCGTGCAACTGATTGTCTGGTTCAGGTAATTCTCTTTCCACTTGGGTTGTTGGTGACTCATCCTCAGCTTTATGAGGTATTTCTTCCACCTTTGCTTCCTCTTCTTGTTGGAGGTTCTCATCAATTTCTACAATTTCCTCATGTAGGTCATCTTTCAAAGGCTGCTCTTCAGCAGTGTCAAGTTCCTCTTGCGGTTGTTGGATCAAAACCTTGTCATCTTCTTGTCCTGTATCTTCATAATGTTTCACCGGCACTTCTCCCTCAGGAACATCTGTTTCAAGTATCACTTCCTCTTTTTCCTGAAACACATCATCAGATTCTTTTGGTGTTTCTTGCACCAAAGGCTCCACCTCCTGCTTTGGCTCAATTATTTCTCTCTCTTCAATTGAAGTTTCAGCAATGTCTTTTGTAACCATCTCATCAATTACATCATCCTCATCTGGCAGTGTGTCCGGCTGGACCTGGCTTTCTTCTGTTCTACCAGGTTCTTGTGTTATTTCCTCTTTAACTTCAAAGCTTGTCTTCTGTGTATGAATATGCACTGATGTCATTTGCTCAGTAACAACTGTGTCTTGAGTACTTTCATCAATTGTGACCTTTTCAGTTCTGTTAACTTCGTAAACTACATCTTGCCCTACAACTTCCCTATCTTGCTGATTAAACTGTTCTGTGAAGGTTTTAACATCATCAGGTAATGTCCTTTGATCAACAGACTCATCAGTTATATGCTCAGGTGTCTGTTCTTGACTTGTTTCTGTCTTTTCTACCAAAACAGTTTTTTCTATGACCGTTACAAGAGTTTCCTCAGTGTGTTCCTCTTTTAGTTCCACTGTTTCATCATCTTGAGGCATGTCTGTTTCATTTAAAGGTTCAGAGAAAAGATCACCCTCTCCCTTGGAAGACTCGACAATGCTCTCCGAGGTTTGTGGTTCAGTGTATTTCTGATCTTCCTTGATGTCCACAACAATTGGGACTTCAGTCTCTTTGTCAATGTCAGGTTTCTCAATTTCTTCATCAGATTTGGTACGTTCCGTAACCACTTCAACTGGCTCTAAAACATCACCTTCAGGTTCAGACTTGCCTTGAGTATCGTCTTTCTGTTTGAATTCCACATCTTCAAGGGTGGGTTCTTTTTCACAGATTACCTTCTGGTCAACGACTGAATCTTCCTCAGTATATGTTTCTTGTACTTTGGGCAGTTGTGATTCAATAGTCTCTATGTGTTGAATGTCCACAGTTTCAACAGTGTCTTCTACCACTGGTTCCTCACTGGCTTCTTCGGACTCTTCTACGGCTTCAAATTTCTCTTCATGAGTTCTTTCTCTGTCTGAAACATCTGGTTCAACAGTTTTGATTTTTGTTTCTTCTTCAGTTTCAGATTCCTTTTCAACTTCTTGTTCTTCAAGTGTCTCTGAAAAAGATTCATGCTTTACAACATTTGTCTCAATTATGATTGTTTCCTTTGAAATTCCATGTGTAGATTCTACTGTTGTTACTTCGCCAACAACCCTTGTAACAGTTTCAAGCTTCTCCTCAACAACCTGTGTCTCATCGGTTTTCTTTCCTTCATCAGATGCAATATCTTCCTCTTCTGGTTTCTCTTCAACTTGTGGCTCATGATCTACAACCACTGCCTCATGTGATTTTGCAACTTCTTCATCAGCATCACTTGTAACAACTTCAGGTTCCTTCTCAAACATTGTTGTCTCCTCTCTATCCCTTTCTTCCTCAGGTGCAACATCTTCCACTTCTGGCTTCTCTTCAATTTGAGGTTCATGTGCAACAACTTCATCCCCCTGTGATTTTGTAATTTCCTCCACCAGTTTCTCCTCAATTTCCTTGTCTTCCTCAGATGCAACAACTTCCAAGTCTGGTTTATCTGCAACTTGCAGCTCATGTTCCACGACTTCATCCAGCTCTGACTCTGTAACTTCTTCAGTTGTAACAACTTCAGGTTCCTTCTCAACCACCAGCGTCTCATCAACATCCCCCTCTCCTTCAGTTGTAACATCTTCCACTTCTGGTTTCTCTTCATGTTCAACAACTTTATCCTCACGTGTTTTTGCAACTTCAACATCACTGGCAACAACTTCAGGTTCCTTCTCAAAAACTGGTGTCTCTTCACTTTCCTTTTCTCCTGCATCTCCTCCTTCTTCTGATGTCTCATCAACCAGTGACTCCTGACCCACAACCACTGCCTCATGTGGTTTTACTACTTCTTCATCAGCATCACTTATAACAACTTCAGGCTCCTTTTCAACCACTGGTGTCTCCTCAATTGCTTTTTCTTCCTCAGCTGCAATATCTTCCTCTTCTGCTTTCTCTTCAACTTGTGGCTCATGATCCACAACCACTGCCTCATGTGGTTTTCCAACTTCTTCACCAACATCACTTGTAACAACATCATGTTTCTTCTCAATCACCACAGTTTCCTCACTTTCCTTTTCCTCAGCTGCAACATCTTCCTCTTTTGATTCCTCGTCTGGTTTCTCGTCAACTTGTGGCTCATGCTCCACAACCACTGCCTCATGTGATGTTACAACTTCTCCGTCAGCATCACTTGTAACAACTTCAGGTTCCTTCTCAACCACTGGTGTCTCTTCGATTTCTTCCTCAGCTGCAATATCTTTGTCTTCGGTTTTCTCTTCCACTTGTGGCTCATGATCCACAACCACTGCCTCATGTGATTTTACTACTTCTTCATCAGCATCACTTGCAACAACTTCAGGTTCCTTCTCAACCACTGGTGTCACCTCACTTTCCCTTTCTTCCTCATCCACAGCAGCTTTCTCTCCTGGTTTCTCGTCAACTTGTGGTTCATGCTCCACAACCACTGCCTCATGTGACGTTACAACTTCTTCGTCAGCATCACTTGTAACAACTTCAGGTTCCTTCTCAACCTTCTCAGGTGTCTCCTCAATTTCTTCCTCAGCTGCAATATCTTCCTCATCTGGTTTCTCTTCAACTTGTGGCTCATGCTCCACAACCACTGTCTCATGTGATGTTACAACTTCTTCATCAGCATCACTTGTAACAACTTCAGGTTCCTTCTCAACCACTGGTATCACCTTACTTTCCCTTTCTTCCTCATCCACAACAGCTTTCTCTTCTGCTTTCTCTTCAACTTGTGGCTCATGCTCCACAACCACCGCCTCATGTGATTTTACAACTTCTTCATCAGCATCACTTGCAACAACTTCAGGTTCCTTCTCAACCACTGGTGTCACCTCACCTTCCCTTTCTTCCTCATCCACAACAGCTTTCTCTCCTGGTTTCTCGTCAACTTGTGGCTCATGCTCCACAACCACTGCCTCATGTGATGTTACAACTTCTTCGTCAGCATCACTTGTAACAACTTCAGGTTCCTTCTCAACCTTCTCAGGTGTCTCCTCAATTTCTTCCTCAGCTGCAATATC
This sequence comes from Stichopus chloronotus, assembly GCA_021234535.1. NCBI lineage: Eukaryota > Metazoa > Echinodermata > Holothuroidea > Aspidochirotida > Stichopodidae > Stichopus > Stichopus chloronotus. Next base: position 6,496,833 of record CM037844.1, read on the forward strand.
TTCCTCATCTGGTTTCTCTTCAACTTGTGGCTCATGCTCCACAACCACTGCCTCATGTGATGTTACAACTTCTTCATCAGCATCACTTGTGACAACTTCAGGTTCCTTCTCAACCACTGGTATCACCTCACTTTCCCTTTCTTCCTCATCCACAACAGCTTTCTCTTCTGCTTTCTCTTTAACTTGTGGCTCATGCTCCACAACCACCGCCTCATGTGATTTTACAACTTCTTCATCAGCATCACTTGTAACAACCTCAGGTTCCTTCTCGACTACTGGCATCTCCTCATGTTCTTCCTCAGCTGCAATATCTTTGTCTTCGGTTTTCTCTTTCACTTGTGGCTCATGATCCACAACCACTGCCTCATGAGATTTTACAACTTCTTCATCAGCATCACTTGCAACAACTTCAGGTTCCTTCTCAACCACTGGTGTCACCTCACTTTCCCTTTCTTCCTCATCCACAACAGCTTTCTCTTCTGCTTTCTCTTCAACTTGTGGCTCATGCTCCACAACCACTGCCTCATGTGATGTTACAACTTCTTCGTCAGCATCACTTGTAACAACTTCAGGTTCCTTCTCAACCACTGGTTTCTCCTCAATTTCTTCCTCAGCTGCAATATCTTCCTTTTCTGCTTTCTCTTCAACTTGTGGCTCATGCTCCACAACCACTGCCTCATGTGATGTTACAACTTCTTCATCAGCATCACTTGCAACAACTTCAGATTCCTTCTCAACCACTGGTGTCTCCTCAATTTCTTCCTCAGCTGCAATATCTTCCTCTTCTAGTTTCTCTTCAACTTGTGGCTCATGATCTACAACCACCGCCTCATGTGATATTACAACTTCTTCATCAGCAGCACTTGTAACAACTTCAGGTTCCTTCTCAATGACTGTTGTCTCCTCTCTATCCCTTTCTTCCTGAGCTGCAACATCTTCCTCATCTGGTTTCATGTCGTCTTGAGGCTCATACTCCACAACCACTGTCTCATGTGGTTTTAATACTTCATCAGCATCACTTGTAACAACTGCAGGTGCCTTCTCAGCCACTGGTGTCTCGCTTTCCTCTTCTTCCTCAGCTGCAACATCTTCAATTCCTGGTTTCTCTTCAAGTTGTGGCTCATGCTCCACAACTACCGCCTCATGTGGTTTCACAGGTTCTTCATCAACATCTCTTGACACAACTTCAGGTTCCTTCTCCACCAGCGGTGTCTCCTCAATTACCTGCTTCCCATCAACTGTAAGTTCTGGTTTCTCCTGATCTTGTGGCTCACGTTCAACAATTTCATCCTCCTGTGATTTTGTAACTTCCTCTTCAGCATCACTGGTTACAACTTCAGCCTTCTTCTCAACCACAGGTGTCTCCTCAATTTCCTTTTCTCCCTCAGTTGCAAAATCTTCATCTTCTGGTTTTTTAACAACTTGTGGCTCATGTTCAGCAAATTCATCCTCCTGTGATGTTGTAACTTCCTCATCAACATCACTTACAACAACTTCAGGCTCCTTCTCAAACACTGGTGTCTCTACAACTTCCTTCACTTCCTTCTCACCAGGTACATCTTCCTCTACTGGTTCCTTTTCAACTTGTGGCTGTTGCTCCACAATCCCCTCCTCATATGGTTTAAAAACCTGATCATCAACATCACTTTTCACAACTTCAGACTCATTCTCGATTACAGGTGTATAATCGATTCTGGTTTCTTCCTTCAAATCTTTTACGACCTCCAAGGCCGCTGGTCGAACATCAACTACTGCATCATCAATGTCTATTTGTTTATCCTGATCTGTTTTGGTCATGTCTTTATCATCTTCTTCAATTGGTAAAGAATCCCTACCAGTTTCAACATACACATGCTCCTCAAAATGAACCACCTTTTGTTTTGTCTTCACAGTGGTAACCTCCTGTTGAACAGGCTGCTTTATGAAAGAGTTAAAATAAATGCAAATATTTTGTCTAACCTGAGATCATTTTAATGCCCTAAATGACCTCCAGCTAATTATCCTTCATAAGAAATTAAGGAAAAGATTTGTAAATTTTTCAAAAACTATATCACTCCTAGTTAAGATTTCAACCTTCCAGCAATAGCTTTGAAATTTAAAACCTGACCAACAACGTAATTTTAACAGTGGGATTATCGTCCTCACTTAACCTGAAGTGTTAGTAAATTCATATAGTTATTACAAAAGTTACTGCAAATTTTAAGCTAGATATCGATTGTTAAATTTGTACAAGGGAGAGAAAAAGAGAAAACAAGGCAAAAAGTTAAAAATAAAATGAAATTACGTTTGGCATTATTCTTGTCATCTAAATATGTGATTTAAGTATGACATTTCCAACGTAAAAAAGGGCTAACCTTCTTCTTCTCAGTAGGCACTTCTGTATCTTCCACTTCTTGCAGTCCCTGCAGTATTATTGAATAACATGCATTGATTCTAGAGGGCACACTACAGAAAGCATTCCATGTGCCTTCTAACACCAAACCCTAACAAAACACATCAAAAAACGCTACTGGAAAAAAAAGTGCGTAGTGGAAGGAGAATGAGTGCCGGGATCATGCGGGAAATCGTTTGTACATGTCATCAATGTTGCCATCAAATTATAGAAAGTTGTAATAGTTATCAACATTTTTTGCTCTGCAATGGTTATTACAAACATGAGTACCTTTTCCCTCCGAGATTTTGGAAAGATAAAACAATTGTATCTCTTTGAGAAGAAAACATCATGAAGCAAAGAACTGGTTGATTGCCAAATCCAACAATGAATAGGGCAATCATATTGTGGTCTCTTTTTTTCTTCTCTTCCCACCATTTCCCCCCACCAAATTTCACGTGTACTTGAGGGCAACAAAGATGACTTCAACAAAAAAAAAAATAAAGTATTCACAGCCACCACACATGATTACAACACAATTGCAAGATAAATATTAAGGACAATACAAAACAGTGAAGTATGTACAGTACGAACAATGGTATAATCACAAGTAAAAAAAACCACAAGAACTTTCACACCACCAGAAAAAAAAAATAACATTTTATATTCAGATGTTTATGACAGGTATTTTGTAGGCAAAAATAAACTTTTTAAAGAAAATAGGGATTAAAAGCATGATTTATGACATTTTCCAAAAGAAAGTAAAGCTAAAGGTATTTTAAAACTCAACAGAATTGAAATTTGAAAGTACAACAAAAATAGGCAAAGATCATAGAGTAAGCTAAGGAATGGTTTGTATTTGATGAAATTTGGGAAAGAAGCTGATTATATCATTGAATACATATGAAATAGAAAAGTCAATTTATCATAAATGCACATCTAAAATTTTATTAGGTAGTATAGATTCTCCATTACTTTGTCACCTCCAGTGACCTGTCACGTTTCTTAGTTTTAACACTACTTTGTCTCGTGTGAGTGCACAAGATTTTAAAGTTTTCAAATGAAATGTCATCATTTACACCGATGCATTGATATTTGCTGACTAGCACACAGTATAAAGTGCAATGTCATCAAAGTTTAGAGTTTGACCAACAAATCAATTTGATTTTTGGTTTTATTAACTTCAACCAAGCAAAATAAGAAAAAAAAAGGGATGAAGAAATTATGTTTTGTTCGAACAAACCTCTTTGTCTTCTTCTGGGGTGAAATCCTGTAGTGAAAGAGAGACAAACTGACCAAAATCAAATTTTCGAAGGCATATATACTGATGTAGGTTTTCTCTAAATTCATACCGAGTAAACAGTGATGAAATCAAATTGACAATACTCACCCACTCACTTGTGTAATTAACTCAATTCAACAATTCAAAATAAAACAATAGTACACGTTGAAGAACTTTTTCAAGTAAGACAGTACACAAACAAAGGGATAAAACACCCAGAATGCTTTGGCATCATCACATTGGCAGATATTTTAGTGAACCCTTTAAAAAAAGTGTAGGATGGCACATTCTCAATAAAATAGGAGAAAACTAGGATTATGCAGATGCAGATTAAGGGGGCAAGTTGGGGCAAGTCAAAAGATAGGATAAAACATGGTTTCTGCAGATGAAAATAGGAGAATTGTGAGAGAAGTCTCTAAAAGAATGAGGAAGTTGGACCGCAATTACTGAAGAACATCTTAGGCAAGTTGAAGTATATGATGCTTGGATATAAAACACGGTGCTAGCAAAAATATGACAATGTCTGTGCTTCTACTGCACCACTGCAACCACTTAAACAATTAAAAAAAAGCACTAAATGAACATGTGGATTTACACATGCTGACTGCTTCTACCCTTTTTGCTTTAGTACTTGCATAAAAAATATTTGCATGCTGACAGGTTTCAGTAATGTTCTTTTATAGGAAATATTTTACGCAATTTCAGAGAACATACGAAAGTGTGACATCTACATCATGAAACTGGCATTTATTTTGAGCGAGTGATCAAGGACTACAACACTGTCATGACAGGTTCACTGGTTACACAACACTGTCACAACAGATTAACTCGCAATTCAAGTCTGTTTTTGTTTTCTGTTTTTGTTTTCTGTTTTTGTTTTTAAATAAATGACTTGCCTCATAGCTATATGCCACAAAGTGTTTGATTGAACTTCAGTGAATATGAAATGAACTGGTGAGAACTTAAGGATATTTCCCACGAAAGATGTAACACTAACAACGCAGAAACTTTTCATGAATAAAAAGGCTCAAAAGCTTGAAAAATTGTGAGAGAAAATTAAAAGGCAAATCACTGTGCAAGACATGCAAAGACTGGCCAAATCATCCCTGAATCAGCATAAAGGAAGTAAAAGCAGATAGCAGAAACAAAGGTGTGCATCAAGACAGAATATGGAGTCACTATACTCATTAAGACAACGCTTTCATTCACAAAGAACACACGTAAGGTTTTGCAGGGTAAAGTACGGTTACAATACATACCACAGGGAGTTCTACAGCTTATGAGTAAAGGAATACTCTGGGATTTGATTTAGTCACACATAAGGATTTGTTTTTTCTTAAGCCTTGTAACTTGATAAGCATAAAATGATGGCTTGATATGCATACTAGGTGATGTGAATGCCATCCTTAATTTGAACTGATAAAATTCAATCAGGGAAAAGAATTTGAGACTGATTTCAAGATCTGAATGAAAGGGGTGGGGAAGACACAATTGGGGACAGGTAGCGCATGCACAAATGGAATTTGCATTTCAAAAGATAGCGTTACATGTACAACAGAAGGCATTTCGACTGAAATCCCAAACACATCAACTTTCTTGAATATTTGAATAATTGGGGTAAAAGACAAAAGAGGAAACTGGGCAGGCAATGCTCGTGCATTCCGAAGAACAACAATAGAAGACAAAATTGACATAATATCCACCAAGAGCGGAGCAAAGTATAGGGTAGTGATACAACTGAGGGGTTCATGCGGATTTTAACTAAAAGCTACGGCGCACTTGAAAGATACATGCCACTCATAGAACTATCCCTACCTCGGCTAATTTGGTCACAGCAACCCCAACAAATTCTCGCTCTGACTCTAGAGCCGACTCAGACACAGTCACTTCACTCTTTTTAAAGGTTGTGATTGACTCCTCCCCATCTGGACTGGAGGTTTCTACTTTAGTTTGGACGGTGATGGTTTGCACTGTGGCCTCCCTCGCTACATCGGGGATGCTACGACCAGTGATTGTCGGTTCAAGCTCTTCCTCCGATGACATACCAAACCCGACAGCCTGGGCACCGGTGGGGGTACCCCCCTCTTGGTACTCAGGACTGGGGAGATCCCCTGGGGAATCCAAGGGGTCAGGACCTATTTGCATATCTGGATTGATACCCTGCACAGTCGATTCGGTTGTCATGGTGATATCGGATTCAACGACTGGGGAGGGAATGTCGTCATCCTCTACCGATTCAGGCTCCATGGACAGGTCTGGGTTTATCCCTTCCGTTTTTTGTTCTTCACTCGCAGCAATGACCTCTTCCTCCGTTGGAGGGAGGTATTCATTTTCCTCCTCAGAGTCGATTCTTTCGGGAGTAGGAGCTTCATCTATTTGAATTTCAGGGGCCATGTAACTGACATTACTCACATTATTCATGAACTCTGTCCTGTGAGTAGGGCTACTACTGTCAGACACTAATGTCTCCCTAATTTTGACCTCAGTCGTCGTGGTGGTGCCTTGAGGTCGGTCTACAAAAATAGCAGTGTCAACCGAACTCTCTGACTCAGAGTCCTTCTCTTTTGGCCTACCGCTCGCGTCGGCAGTTTCTACGCGCTTCGAAGTGACAACTGTCCGAGTCTGCTCGACAGAGACAACGCGAGACGTGACAGATTGGTTAATATCCTGAGAAAGCAAGATAGTATTACATTCATTATTACACAGGACAGTGGCACATCAAGGTACACCACAAGCAAAAAGATGAAGAAGAATTCAAGCTTGCCCTTAGGGTAGTACTATTGGTGATTGGGCTTCCAAAGGCTCCTTCATTTTCTATCAAAAGTTAAGTTTTACCTCTGAGGCTTCACGTATGTCTTTATCATATGGTTTTGGAAACCTAACGCAGAGTTGGGACAACCCGGTTAAAGGTGAGAAGATCGATACCTATTTATCACAGTCAATAATGTCTGAGTACTTGTCATACCCACAAACTTTTTCTTTAAAAGGATAAATGCAGTCACCCCATACTGAATTTCTATATACCCCCCATATGCTAATTAATGAATGGCTATTTTTCATTTTGTGGTATCATTTTTGTTGTTAAATTGCTTCATTGTGCATCATAACATCTTGCTTATGCAACACTGATACTCAGCAACAATAGAAAAAAAAACAACATAAAAGAGAACAGAATTGCAATATATTGATGATTTTTTAAAATGAAGTCGGGATGGCTGCCTTCTCCCTTTAACAAGAATGAGATGATCTGTGGATTTTTTAACAAACTTTACATGACACAGCCAGGAAACAGTTACTTTCCCCTCAGACTCTCATGTAAAGAGACAAAGTGGGAAACCTAGTTTCCATAAACACTTTCTCTTCACCTATTGCCTTAACATGTAGCAGCCCTTGCATGTATGCTTTGCTTTACTCACAATGTGAAATGGTTAAGATTTAAGTTAAGGTGTAATGAGAACATTTTTGCTGTTCTTTCAAATTTAAACATCTGCAACAAAGAATGAAGCTTCTCTCAAAATTCCTTGACAGATGAACAGGATTTGAACGTATGTCTGGAAGCGCTCCGTCCAAAACTTCATCTTGGACTACTAAGCAATACAAAGAATTCGACATGGCATAAACTTTTTTCTGGCAGGGCGTTGGAAAAGATGGGTGGGGTGAAAAAGCAGAGGGTTTGATTTCTCATTTGCCAAGAGAGTTTTAAATTGTTAAATAGCAATAGGAAGAGGTAACCTTAGAGAGAGATTGGGATATCTTTGCAAAGAACATTCATCTGACATTCTTGCAAAATGCATGTCCTAGCTTCATTAAAAGTCTTTAGGCAAAGCTGATTTAATACTGATCGGTACTCAAGCTATTAGTAAACAAAGCTGATGGCTTAGAAAAACAGAACACCAAGAAAGTTTGCCACACGGTAAGTAGATCATGAAGAATTTGCCTCAAGCATGCAGCTGGCTCTACATTGAAAGCATGTTTTAGATACATTTGTAAATCTTCAAATACACAAGAGTATAATATGTGTACAGCACACAGGGTATAAGGTTCACTGCAAATTGCCTTTTTATTACCACTCGTTCAGAAAAAAAAAGTTGCTGGTTAACTGAGGAGGAAAATCTCACTAGAAGGGAAGATGGGTTATATGTTATAGTAAAAATTTATAGATTTAATGTGGGCAAAGAGAAAATATCACCACCCCCCATAAAAATGTTGGGGGGCATGGAGTGTACGGAAGAGACAGAGAGAGTCATGTGAGTCATTGTCAACAAAACAAACCCTGAATTAGGAAAAACAAAGGTATACAAAAACCAAAGAATGAAATATGTTTTATCATCACCCAACAGAATCACATGGAACACTAAGATAAGTCTGTTTCAAAGTGGCTGGGAAATTCTTGGAATGGATAGATTCTTTTACTAGTGTACCTCAATTGAACAATGAGAGTGGTTCATCATATATGTTCAACAGCTATATTTTGATTTCTTACTACATCTAACACAATTTACATAGTGGTAATATCAATGAATGCCAGCCCTTTTCATCCAGAAATCTTCAGAAGGCGCTTCAAAAGACACAGTTTACAGTTAGAGGGAGAGAACTGGGGCCGTTTGGAGTAATTTGCTACTAAATATGATTCACAGTTTTGAGGTGATTTCATTTTAATTCTCACACACCATCTTGAATTTGAAGCCATGGAACATGGAATGTTTGGTGCATGCAGCCTGTTCAGAGGTTTCACAAACCTCAGCTTCTTAAATGGTACTAACAGCTTGTTGCAAACTCTGGAATAAACAGGTCTGAGAATCAAAGAAAGAATGTTAAGATCACACTCTACCCTGAACCCACACAAGATGCAGATTAGCAGGTGCATTCATAACATGTAAAGAAATTTCTTGCAGTCAGTCCTTTCCACAAACAAGATGCTAAACTGATTGGATATGCTGCTTGCAATCAAGTCATGCAGATCCCTTTGAAGAGAGTTATTACCTATCAGTCCTTCTTCACTTCCTTTCCCCTCCCCCCCCCCCTTCCCTTGACATACACTACTTTGCAATCACCAAATAGAAACCTCAATGTCTAAACCTTAAACTGATCCACTCTAAAACAAAAGGGAATGAATTTTTAACAAACAATACACTTCAGAAAGAAGAAAAGGATAAAATTTTCTCAAAATTTTCACAAACACAATTTCAAAATGAAATCAGTTGTACCTCAGTTTTTTCACCCGGTTCTGTTTGTTCCTGTGAACAAGGAGGATGAAACAAAAGGGGAAGATTAGCACAAGATCTAATTAATAAACATCTATCATGGACAAGGAAATATTATTACAGTACTCCTATCACTGTTATTTGCACCGGGAACTAGACCGGCGATGTCTGGACGCAGTTCTGACATCGCTACCCAGGATCCAAGTTCCACTTCAAAGAACACTACCTTGTCATGCAGGTACATGAGATACACAGTGTTTACATCAACATGCAAAGCAGAAGATCATATTGAGTTCACAACAAACTCATAGTCTAACGGAGGTTTATTTTCGGGCACCCGGCTGACTATGGACTGCCGGTACCCGGGTTCAAATTTGGGACCCAGGTGCAAACAATTTTTTTAACACAATACGGTGCTCCACCTGACGATGGACTTTTGGACCCGCTGAAAACACCAGTTGCTACTGATATGGACGCAATTGCTCCATGCAAGATTCAAATCTACATGATGGCATTGTAGTGAGGATACTAGAGTATTCTACGAGCATACTTTGATTATTTTATGGAACGTTGCAGGAGACCATGAGACAAGTTTAAGATTATGTTTCAACTATTGAGCAACCAAGGCAGTAAAATTGCAGAAAACTGACCTGTGGTAAAAACAAAAACCCCATTGCACCAACCAAGACTAGTATTTTTCGCTACACCTCTTTGGCATACAGCTCAGTATAGGACAAACCAAAATTACTTAATACAGATGGTCCATCCAAGGTGGATTTTTTTTCTTAGTTTACGCAGATACATTGAAGTTTAAACGATAAATTTGGTCAAAACATTCATATTAATGGACATTAGGTGGATTGAAAATTTAACAAGGCAAACAAAACACATCCCATCATACCTTTTCGTGTTTCTCCAGTTGTTCGTTGATATCCTGAACCAAAAAAAAACAAAATGATTTATTAGGACTTTCATTTTGAGTACTGAGTGAAATTTCTGTGAATAAGTGTGATTTCTAAACCAACCTAGGGTGCATGTTTTGATCCATTTGTGACACTTTTTCAGCAATTCTGTAGTGTTATGACTGAAACATGTTTGAGAAAATGATGCAATCGTTTTTCAGTTACTTCTAGGTTGATTTTATGTCTACAAATGCAGTCCCCTTTAAGCTTTCTGGCCGAATCTCTGTTACTATTAACATCTGTCAGATCTGATATTCTACTGAGGCTGAAAGTTCGTCCTTTAACCATACCACCCTCTGAAGTCTAACTGGTTCAACCATGACCTACATAACATTTTCCTCAAAGTCATGATTACATCATTGGAATACATCATAACTTGGCAATTGACTGACTGCAACCATGACTGGCTAAGCTGTTATTAAAGCCATGTATATATGCAACATCAAATCTCCATTTTTTACAATCTGGCTATATACAACCTTTCATGACATTTTCTTCTTTGCACGATACATCACTATGGAAATGACAAAACATTGTTAAACAGGTCTTCAGTATCTATGATGACAACAAAATGTTTCTCTTTTTTTTTCAACTGTTTTGCATGTCACAGAAACCTTACATAATACGTTTAACTTATGAAGGAGAAAAAATTGGGTTTCTTTCATAAAAAATGAACAAGACCTGTTCCATGGTCTTTTTTATCGAACAAAGGACATGCAGCACTATTTTTTTGGAAATTTTTATGGCTACATGTATAAGTTTACAAGGAATTTCGGAAGATGGTTAGTAATGACTTTTGCTTTTACTAACCAAGTGTGGTTTTAATGAAATTTTTGGGGGTGGATTGGAGGGGAGGGGGTTGATGAGGGGGAGGGGGTTTGGATGGGAGGGAGGGGGAAGAATGATGAAGATGAAAATGGAAGCTTGTTTTTTTTTTTTTTCATGCTCAATTAGCATCTCAAAAGGTAATGGAGATAAAGTGAGAGAATTCATGTCACAACTGATAATAAAGTGGCCATTTTGCAACCAAATTTAAACACATGGGTGGAAAAACAATCATACTGAACAAAAGATAATGCAGATTTTCAGACAAATTCTTGTGTCTGAATCATCGGATGTAGTTACAGCTCTCAACAAAGTCTTCATATCTAATACCATCTTTGTAACTGTTGCCAAAAAGAAAACAAAATGCCACACCATCAACTTTATGCCAACAAAGGATACATTCTGACGTAAAACTTTAAATAACATTTGTTTGGTCCTTCTTTCCTGTAGCAGGGACGAGCCATCGACACGTAACGAAAACGATACAACTGCAATGCAGGACTAGTCTTCTACATGCTCCCAAAAGGGGATCAAACAGATTATTACAATCCTCAATGATGCAAACAGCCAACGAAGGAATGGTATGCAAGAGTTAAGTCTCCAGAAAGAATAAACCAAAGGAGGACATTTCATCACGTGGTAGAAAATATAAGCACAACTTCTCGAAAAACATACACCAGTGAGAGGATATTTGAATTTTCTTACTCCACAGTATTTGATGCTCTTTAATATATGGTCGCATTTTTATGTGACATTCTACAGTTGTGTGTCCTGCTTAATAATGCTAGAGTTTCAAAAAAAAAAAGGATGGAAAATATTCTTTGAATCCCAATTATACCTCCGGGATCGTTTCTTTTACGGCTTTTTCCTTCAATTCCTGAAAAGAAAGATACAAACAATACCTTTTAGAATAAATGATAAAAGTAATAATTCATGTCACACTATAAAATGACTGTGACATTTATTTCTTTATGAGATGTAATTAAACAGTTGGAATTACATGCCCAATGCCACAAACCACTTGGAAGGGGAAGTTTGATTAGCTTCTGACTAACACTTCTGTTTATGTTACTATACAAATGAGCTTTACATACACATGTAATTAGACTTCTGATTTTATTGGAAAAGGCATAGAAAAGCATCGACTGTCACACAGGAGTAACACAACTACACTTACACAAGACACTCATACCAGACATGGGGCACTTTATGAGAAGGCAAAAGAGGCATGAGAATGACTTGAAAAAAGTTAATACTAACATTCAGTATTATAAATTTAAGTCAATATAGAGGAAGCAAAAAAAAATAAACAAATGGAGAAAAAAAACTCACCTCCACAAACTTTTCACTTACTTCAGTCTTGGCTTGATCCTAAAGAGATGAAGACAAAGAAATGTGATTATATATTTTAACCACACTTGTGATTTAATTATTTAGACAACTATTGGTGGTAAAAGGTGTACTGTCACTAAGATTGACTTGATGATATATTAGAATTTAGGAAGACTACTGGCACGAGGTAGCAAATACCTGTGAAGTTGTTGAAAGTGCTGTAAAACTGGGGAAGAGGGGTTATTCCTTTATAGAAAATCAGCCAGTTGTGTAATAAATCTGCAGTTATGCAAGATGTGTTGCAAAATATGATCAGTTTTTTAACATGTGAAGAAATAAATTGACAAGGGCATAGAACTAGCATATCTAACCCTGAATGAATGTCTATTGAAATCAAATTTGTATCTTCCAAATGAAGATGAAACTTACCTGAATAACGCTCTCAAGTTCTTCTGGGGTGACCTTTGGCATAAGAAAGAAATGTAAAATGCTCAGAGCTAGAAAAGTCACAGTGGATTCATTTAAAGCTAATAACATGATGGATGATCTTTTCCACTTTTTTTTTTTTTTTCATTTCAGAGTTTACAGCTCTGTGTCAAACTGAGGACGCTACAAGTGCGGATTACTTAATTGAAGATGCAGCATCAGTGTTTCCATGACAACCACTCATGATAGAGAATGATCTGCGATCGTAGATGCAACACTAAACCATTCATAGATGCCACCGATACTTCATTACTGACCTGCAAAGACTGAAAACAGTATCAGTTTTAGAAAGTGTCATTCTCCAAATGGGATTGGTTGTATCCAGGCACTTAAGTTTTAAAAGTTGTCTCAAAAGAGTTATTTTGAGAAAGACACTTCATTTATGCACGATAGTGGCCATGATCCCGTTAGGAGAGAAGTGCTTTCAGTGTTTTACATCTGGTGGAGAGCAATGAAGTGGGTACATGGAAGGCTGAGGGAGGTGAACATTTGCATATATATATATAGTCAAACATGCTGTGTCTGAATTAAAGGCTGTATTAAATGTACGTAAACAGGTCACACAAAGTGAAACAATAACACACAAATGCTAATGAGGCTGTTGAATATTCATGTTGAAGTAAATATGCCAATGCTGGGTATTCAGAGCAGTGATGACGGTCAATATTTGTAACATCTGTAACACGTCCAGTTCACAAAAGATTCTGGTTGGAGATGTTTCAATTGTATTAACGAAGTTAGTGAACTAAATATAAGCTTTCAGGCCATTATGACTGAATCTAAGAGACAATTCTGACTGAGTTAACAGCCCATAAGCGGGTAAGTCTTCCAAAATTTTTCAAAAATTAAACACATTATGTTAAGAGGAAATCATAGTTTGTAGTCATGCCATGGTAGGAAGTCATTTCAAACAGGACAAACAATTTTGGCAAAAACCAATTTACAGATCCTGGGCATTTTTTACCACATGTGACACACAGAAGGGTGTACTAATTGACCATCATTTGAAGCACAACCGACAACAAACGGACATGCATGTTACGCAATGATAAAAACACTGACAAAGTTCATATTCAATTTGTAAAACAAAATTCATAACAAGACCCTTTTCCCTCTCTTTATGTAAAGTAGGCTTCCAAGGTTTGAATTTTCTGGCAGATATTCATAACTCTTTTTGCTTTTAAGTCAGCACAATATCAAACAGAAACTTCCCCATTCCCTGTGGCACATGAAACAAATACAGCTAATGACATTTGTCATGACAAACAAAAACGGAAATTTCTCAAAAATGAAATTAGGTATCCATTAGTAACTAAACTGACATCTATTACCACAGTACAAATCACGCACAAAAAAGTAAAGGAAATAAAAAATTAGACAAGCAAAACAGGTAACTGAAATAGGAAGCAAACCAAGAAACATAATTTTACAAAGTAGACTTTTGGAGGTACAATGAAAAAGTGTTGCTATAGAGACTACCTCTGAACCAGATACCACTTTCTTGGTTACTATCGTCGTGGTGACAGTTTTGGTTGTGTATCTGGGTCCTGAGTCACTCTCAATTGAATGAAGCTCCTTACAGGCAGAGAGGTAAAAAGATTCTCATCAGAGGATTAAAAATGGAACGACCGAACTCCGATTTTCGGTTTTGACGTATTCAGGGAGCAAATACATTTCAAATCTTCATTGAATCCGACAGCCTATGTTCTAACCCAACTGGTAAAATGTGTTTCTCTTCAGTGAGTCTGATTTCTGGAAAACAGTCCTTGCATTAAGCCCAACACAATCAATGGATTCATCTCAAAGAAAACTCTTTCACATTTGTGGAATCTGTCCATGACATGTGACACAAAATGCTCCTTTTTTTTTTGAGGGAATGATAGCACCAGAAGTCAATGATTCTCAAATATGAGATAGAATTTGTACGCTGATTGAAAAGTTGGTGAGGCATAGGAACAGTTGCTGTGCAACTGCAGAAGATTCAAGACACTAATATCTTGAATCAAAAGACTAAATATCTGTAAACAACGAAGTTTGTGTTCACATCTGGACGGTTGAACTAAAGACACCAGTCTCAAAGAGGCGAAACTGCTATATGAGTCAGTGCTGATGCTTCTAACTTACAAACTTTGCACCAATATCCTTCTTCATCTTTCTTTTTTGTTGGAGGAGGGGAGGGGAGATCCCTTTTCTTTTCCGCTAAAATTACAGTTTTTATGGTTTCCAGCATTCTAGCTTCCTTCAGTACCACTGAAAGTTATACTATACGGTTCAACACAGTAAGTTGGGGGCGGATAAATGGGGCTGCATTGGGCTCTTCTTAGCATCAGCTATTCTTGTAGAATATTGTTTAAACAGGCAAATTCCGGGGGATCCTGGAAGTTTTTTTTTTCCCCTCCCACCCGTTCAAACACCTGCTATGCCAAAGAGCTTTCAAAAATCAATCACAGATGCAGACACTCAACATTTCAGAACTGTTTTCATCGACACAAAATCTGTCGGGAAAACCTTTCAAGTGATGTATTTCCTTTACAATAAGTAACGATATGCAACTATGAAAGGAACTCAATACAGGTTTTGAAGATGATTCCATAAAAAGTACATTACATAATGATGACATAGAATTAGTGAGCATATACCTCAATTTCTGCATGCTTTGCAGTCACGTCATCTGAGGGGGAACGAGCACCGGCGTCCTGTCAGCCAAAACAACATGCATGATACACGTTAATCAGTAGATTGAACACAGAATCACACACCACAGCAATACACCACAAACAGACAGACAAACAAACAGGTTGCATCGGTAATCTGGAAAACTTGAATAATTCTGACACGTAAGCTGCCGGAAATCTGTCACAAAGAGTTCATGATGAATTTAAAAATCGATTGTCGAAAACAACTAAGAAACATTAAAGAGAAACAAGAAAAGGCATAAGAAATTAAACACCACCTTATTCATTTTTTTTTTGTGGGGGGGGGCTTAAATGCAGAAATTACGGTGAAAGACAAGTGAAACATCCAAACATGAACACCCAAAGAAAAAAACAAGAGAAATGAAGACTATCGAATACTTATGAAAAAAACAGCAAAATGATAAAAACTGAATCACCAGGATTTGTTTCTTCCCTCTAAATTTATCCTCCTACAAACTCTCCCCTCCCTCATCTCACTGCTTCCCTTAAAAAATTTGGTGATACCTTTTGATTTCATTCTTATTTACCAGCAGTATCTCCTGCCAGTGTACTTCAGAGTTGCAAGCTAAAAATGTTTCTATTGTTAATGGATTTAATGTTATTGATCAGGAGTAATAGTTCCTCTACAGTCTAGTCAGACATACACCAGTTTGAATTTGGTTAAAGGTTATCGATTATATATACTTGTTAGTTCTATTATAATCCTCTTCAGTGAGTCAGATGCACAGGCTGTGTTACAGAGAATACACCGATTTATCCTGTTGGCAACGACAGCTTCAGGCGTGCCAAAAATAGGCATGGGCATTGGTAAACTCAAACACAACATGAAATCCGTAAAATCGAACGCACTTCACTCAGAGCATATCATAATTTTTATTTAGTTTACTAAAAAAATTGTACGCAGGTGAATGGAGAAGTGTTCTTTATCAAAGAATTTTCTAACATGAACCTTTAGTCCCTCACAGTGCATATATTTCAGGTGCATTTTACAATTTTTAGGACCAACACAGCTAAAGATTTTCCACAATATTCAAAGGAAACAAAACTGTGTAATACCTTTGCCAGCAAAGTATCAAAGCTTCTGGTAAGCTACAAACTTGAAGTCATGGTCAGTTATGTGTACTACAGGCAGCAATTTTAGCTGATCTTTTTGAGGAAAGCCTGTGACCATCTTCCAATAAATTGACTTTTTTCTGGTCTTTGCATAATCCTCTTGTCTAATAATAAACAGTGCCATCAGAATAATGATGCTGAACTTTTAAAGTGATTCCCAACCTCCTCAAAGTCGATGTTGATACTACCAGTTGTTTCATTAAAAAGTGAAGTGCATTTACTAGCAGCTCACTTATATAAACTTTCGATAACAAAACGTATGTGACTATCAAGAGCTTCCTCTCATTCGACAAAAGTTTCGTGATGAGATAATTTTACCTTTGACAGAGAGATCAGCATTATGTGTACCTTTTATACACTTTAACAAGATTTCGACGTCACCATCTAATAGCTTGACCACGTAATAGGTTCTTTCACTGCAAGGAGAACATCTTATGTAAGACTGATAGATAAGATTCATTCGTACCTTTTCGTCGCTTATCTCCTGCTTCAGGTCCTCAAATCCAAGTTCCTCCTCCTGGCAGTGCCGAGTGGACGAGAAAAAGGCGAGGGTGGGGAGTCGAGAGGTATAAAGTAGGTGATGATGGGGAGGATGCACATTACCATAATGAAGCGTGAGAAAAGGTCGTAAGCGATTAACGGAAAAATTTTTGTCGTGGGGGGTGGAGTCAAAAGACGGAGAGAGCAACAGAGAAAGATGAACCGAGAGAGAAAGAGCGAGGCAATCAAAAACGTAACATCAGCATGCAACGACGAAAGGGAAGGAAAAAGAAGAGAAAAAGTGGTGTTAATATGAAAACCAGACTTCCGACAAAATGCAATCCCCAAAAAAGCAAAAATGATTACAGGCAAATATCAGTCCAGAATAACGATCTTAACTGGAGGGGCTAAAGTCTATGGCAAGAGTCGAGCTCAGGGCAGAGAGAGGGCAGACAGGAGTCAGGTACCATCTGTGAGAGGGGGCAGCAGAGAGGGGGCAGGCGGAGTTGACTCAAACTGGAGGTGCATGATCCAGTCTTTAGTAACGGGCAGGGGCTAACTACATGATATAACCTCACATTCTATCAGAGGGTTGAGGAAGGGGTCGGGGGGCAACTACATTAAAAGATGTAAAACATAATTTAACATGAAGATGATGAAGAATACACCGATGTAATAGACATTTAATGCATACTTTAATACAGCAAGTTTCCATACCAATTAACTTTTTTTTTTTATTTAATATTCTATCACTCTCAAAGCTTTGGCAGATCCTTTCACAACCCAACTGCTGTTTGAAACTATGAATGGTTGCATATTTATTGGAAAGATTGCAAAGAGCTTTAAGGTTTAATACATATAATCCATACAGATCATAAGGGTATGACCATACTTAAAAATACTCAAATTTAAGACAGGACTTTTACATACAGAGAGGAGAGGACATATCTGGCGAGGAAAACTGTGTTATGCTTTTTACCAAGTGTTGATGTCTGCCTTGAAAGTGACAGGCAGGAAGCTAGTGCAGCATTATGTGCAGTTGTGTTAGTATACCCCTGACTAGGAGCATAAAAGCATTACCCAGTTCTAGTGACAAGATACTTTTGTAACATAACTGACTTTGATCTGCCAAACAAGATTAACCCATCCCACGAAGACAGGAATTTAAAAAGAACAACAGGATCTTTGACTAACATACGAATCAGAACAATAACCCTTCTAAGAAGCACTAACAAACCTACAAGCTTCTACAAAACAAAGGAATATCAAAAAGGAGCATGTGTCTAAAACCTAAGACGAAGTTTAAAAAGCCGCAGTTAGCTCATGGAATTACTATCACACCACATCAAGACGATTAAATTAACCGAAGGGACAAGGCACAAACTTCTTCGTTTTAGGTGTATGTCCAAGTGACCTAAATCAGGACAGTTAAATTAACCAAAGGGACAAGGCACAAACTTCTTCTTTTTAGGTGGCAATGTCCAAGTGACCTAAACCAGGACAATTAAATTAACCAAAGGGACACGGCACAAACTTCTTCTTTTTAGGTAGAATGTCCAAGTGACATAGATCAGGACAATTAAATTAACCAAAAGAACACGGCACAAAATTCTTCGTTTTAGGTGGGATGTCCAAGTGACCTAAATCAGGACAATTAAATTAACCGAAGGGACACAGCACAAAATCCTTCTTTCTAGGTGGGACGTCCAAGTGACCTAGATCAGCATAAAATCTGACAGTAAATTATTTTAGAATTTCGTTCCTGAATAAGGATCGACTATAAACTTCTTTGAAACAACTTTAAGTTCTCTCCCAAGGCACCCGGAACATTTCCTATTTCACATAGCTCTCCATGTGCATGTGTGTGTGTGTGTGTGTGTGTGTCTGTGTGAGACATGAAAGGTATGCAAAGAAATATCTGAGGATAAGGGGAACGTGTCAGCTGGTGTGTCTGTCAGGAGGAGAACACTCGATGTGGGACACCTTTGTGTTAATTTCTTTTCTTTTTTTCATAAAGTGCTGTCATGTAAAATGGTGCAACTGTTGGCATCCTCTCGGCTACAGGTAGGCTCTGAGAATCTGAACCAAACTTAGAAAGAGATTCTCTGTCAATGCACCCTTTTGCCCAAAGAACACATATCTGAAAGTAACATTAAATTATTGATGTTACACTTAACAGAAATTCTTCAAGACATGCGGATTGTCAAATCCATTTGCCAATAGCGGCAGGAGTTCGGATACTTATTGACAAGGTTACGATGGCATTTGAGGCCGTCGCCAAATTTTGCTGGAAACTCCATCCACTTTTGTCCCAGATCGCAGTTAGTTCACTCAAAATTCCACAAAGGCGAATATTCATTCACGACAAGACACCCCCATTGCATAGTTTCATTTTGTAGGGATTTATCTTCCTCCTAACTGTCGTAGAACTTAGGTCACTGACGTCTTGCTTGCAAACATAGTTTACCTCTTAAGTTCTCCTCTAAAAGAGTCAAACATACACATTTCAAACTCGTAGTTCACCTCACAACATGTACGATCTCCTGAAAACCACAACAAAGCAGACGAACACTTCTGAGCAGGAAGTTTACATCTACTTTGGGGTCTTTCTTTTTTCATCCGTTTGCAGCCAAAGGTTGTCAAAGCCAAAAAAAGGGTAACCATTTTCTACGAGACCGACGATTTAAGGTTCAATACTGGAGTTGCACGATAACTTGAGTTGGTAGGGTGCTGATATTAAGCTTTTCACATAGTTTTTAAGGTAGATTTTTTACAGGGTAAAGCAGTTGGTATAGAGATATATTAGGATTGGCAAAGAAGAGTGGAGGAATATATACTTTTGATAAAGATAACTGTCATGTTTTCACACAGGGGCAGAGCTCGAGGATGCAAAGTTGTCTTGGCCAAAATGATAAAGAACTTATCCAGGTTTTTTTTTTTTTGTGGGTAAGGTGTTTAATATTAGGAGAGCCAATATACACAACTATGAATACGCATGTGTACATAGGGAGAGTCAATATATTCATGTATGAATATGCATGTATTCATACCAATAAAGTGAATAACATAATGTAGCTCCAAATAAGCAGGTCAAAGGTATTAAAGCCACATGCAATGAAAATTAGACTCAGCCAGGATTATATAATAATACAGAGGAATACACATGAGGCCAAGAAAATAGTACTGAAAAGAGAGAAAAACAAAACTTATACCCCCAAAATACAAAAGCAAAGGGTTGCTTTGTGGTTAAATATGAGGTAAGAGAAGCATAAATTGCTGTTAGTAGCATGAGGGGTTAAATATTTGGAACAATGTGTATGACACTGCAGGTAAATAATGACAACTACTCTCTACAAAGACGCAGATGGAACGACAGAAAAAAGGACAGCTACATTTAATGCCACACTTCATCACTTGCAAACCAGCCAGCACAGACCATACCAACAAAACCACACACTCTCTAAATTTACATTTCCTGACTACCACTGTATCAACAAGGTCGATACCAGGCCTAAGCTGGTAATTGCTCTAGCAAGATCATTTACCCCTGTGATGTCGATGGTGATGTCCACAGTCCCATCCCTGGGAGAGTCCAAGTCTCCTCGCAGGGGACCGTAGGCTGTGGGAGAAACAGAGACAAAGAGTGCAGATGAAGGTCTGGGACGCCATCTGCCAGACAGAAGACGTACAGAAAAATGGCAGAAAATCGTCCGGAGAATGATTTCCTCCTTCTTTGGAATTGCGATCCCAGTTGATGTTGCCAAGCTATGCCCACTGGGTCATATGGTTTACATGTAAAATGTTTTCAAAAAATGCTACATCTCAGGAGAGATGATGAAACCAGAGCAACCAATCACCACAATGGGTAAATTTGATGCAACTGTCAGCAAACATTGACACTGAGCATTACTGAAGCCAGCTGGTATGGAGGTTTTTGCATGCGACATCATAATTAGCAACTGTTGTTACGCCGCCATATTGGATGGCATCAGTCTTTCATGTAACTAGTACCAGACCGTACTGTTTTAGTAACACTGAGTGGTGGTTATTATGATATTTTCGTATTTTTCACTGTTTAAGCTGTCATATAAGGCAAATGGCTCTTAACTGCCGGGCCATAGGCTGTACGAAATTGGAGAGGCAAGAAGCCTGAGCAAACATTTCCAAAAATTTCATGCAAATGACGAAAGAAGTAGACACGTCGGTAATTAGCAGTACATCACCATACGTACAAATGTATGGCAAAGTACGGCACAGCATCCAGCCATGCACACATGTAGCCGGGTCACGTTGCTTTGTTTTCCATCCGATAAGGCATTTCTATGAGGAACGTGACGCCACTGCAAAACCTCTAAGGCCATACCAAGACTTTGACATTTGTTACATCCATAAGTCTTGAATACAACGTGCAGACTGTGATCCGCGGAACTCTTGTCCGGAGTTAAATTTTCGGCACATATGACGCATTCAAAATGTGACATGCTAGCCTACTGTACACATTTTGTCTGCAACAGTTACCTAGCCTGTGCAACTGCAGTAGGTTAACAGGTTAATTTAAGTCCAACGCCTGATGTGCCCTGGGGACCCGTAAATTGGGTTGTGCTCCAACAGCGCTAAGTGAGACGGCAGTCACTGCAAAAGAAAACAGTCTGATAAGACCTGCTCTATGGTTTGTTTAAAGTATGTTCATGATTATAAGATACATGAACCTATTCTATGCACATCCATCTTGCCAACAAGGAAATATGTGTCATCTTATCAAAATCATAAAAGCAAAGAGAACCAGTCACACAAATGTTTTGAATCATGGAAAGTTCCAGTTATGCCAAACACAAAGTTAATTCCGGTTTCCTTTCAGGATGTTCTACAACAGGATTTGAACGATGGTGCTCAACTCCTAAGCATCCAGTCTTCATGTAGGTATTGATGCACCGGTTTCCTCGTTTGAGGGTCACTGTTTACTATGCGTCAAGTTCCTGCTGAGGGCCCAACCTACCCCGGTGGGAAGAAATAAGCCATGCGTACCCCTGTGACTGCACAACTCAACATTCTCGAGCTGTATCAAATCATTTGAAGGAGTACTTGACTCACTCAGTCTGCTTGTCATCACACTAACATCCAAAGGTTTGTCTTCCGGCAGACACTGGTCGACAATATCGCCACGGCCGATGGACTGCAGGGAATCAGCTAGCTGAGACGCTGTGAAAGGCATTTGGCAAAATAATAATAACAGTAATAATATTTATAAAGCGCCTTCCATTAGAACTCAAAGTACTGTACAAAGAAAATTATAAAAAGAAGCAAAATGTGTGTTAAATTACGAATGCAGCAAACAGGTTTCCTTGGTGGTTTATACATCACAAAGTAAAAATGAACAAATCTATCTGGAACGATTTTATTATGTTTCTAATAGCACAATTATTGTACACATGTATGTATTGCATATATAACACGAAGAATGCCATCTATGAATATATGTGGGAAAGCCACATCAGCAGCATTCAACAATAACTGCAGACTGTAAATTATTCCAGTATTCCCACTAGCTGAAGTACTTGGTGACATCACCAGGGTCGGATCTTAAGCATGGACCACCACAGAGTTCCATTATTATTGCATTTTTTGGGGGGTAGGATATTCTGAATCCAGGTCACCTGTGAATTTTGTTTTGTAGGCTTACATGTACATAAGACGAAAATCTACAGAATTCGAGTGTGGGGAGGCAAGGGCTGAAAATTACCACGACCTTTGTGCTACTTTTGTGGCCTGTGCTACTGTAGTCTCGGGGAGAATTTTAATTTAAGGGTGCCCCACATAATTTTGTGTAAAGCCAGCACCACCCCTCCCTCCAACTCCAACCTGACAAACCTGACCCTGAGCATCACAGAGGCCTCACCTACAAATGCCATACACAATGTAACCACAGTGTGGGCATGCCAATGATATATACATCAACAATATGGTTTTTCATTAATTAGAGGTACATATTGAATGACCTTGGCCATACAGTAATAAAATGATTCCACATTACAATGAGTGGATGAGGAGTTAAATCATGGTACATTTCCTCCAGAGAAGAAAAAAAAAACATCAGAGAACTATACATGAAGTTCAACTATAACTCAAACCTTTGAAAATTTAACAGCGCCATGGTTTGTAACCAGTCAAAATTTCATAAACTTTTCTCAACTCCCCACCCAGAGACCTTGCAAAATAGAAATTGCTACGACCATCAAGGTAATATCATGGTATGTCAGACAATATTTACCCAATAAGAAGCAACTTGCAAAGCACAATGCAAGATTGGAAGTGTCACAGTTCAGTTGTCACAAGAAAGCAGGAACTTAATTTCCATTCTACTTCTTTCTTTTTTTTTTACATCAACCATGAGCTTTAAGGTAATTGATGTCAAAGGTATGGTTACATCAACAGGAAATCCATAATTCCCATGATGCACTGTTCATCTTCTTCTCAATGATCATACTCGCTTACACGTATCAATTACGAGGGGCGGTCCACTTACTTGTGGCATCCCGTCCTTGCCTCTCTGCCCAAAGGTGGAGGACGACAAACGCCTGTTCTGGAAGGTCGTCATTCTCGTTTTCTATCAGCTTGATCTCCCTGTCGTTGATTCCAAGCTCACGACCCAATGCCGGCCAGTCGCTGCCGAGCTTGTTCGAGATATCCCATAGGATGATGTGGGGCTTCTCTGCCGTTTCTGGATCTGAGCAAACAGGTACACGTACGATAAAATTTCACATGCCGAGGTCTTCATAATGAAAATGAGAAAAGTGGATAACAAAATGGCACTGTTTTACGATGACAAAAGTCTACAGCTGCCCAGATTTAACATGAGGTGGAAAGAGGAACACACGACGAAAGAAGCAGCTTTATTAAACAGTGCTGATTCTACATGATTGAGTTCATTCTGAGAGTCCCACAGGTACAAAATTTTAGTCACATACCCGCAGAGAGGATGATATGTCACAAATTTTAACACAAAGAATTCAAACACACATTTACACCTCCCATTCTAAAGATCAAAACATGAAGAACGGGTAATTTTTAGTTTTGGGGGAAGCTTTGGGGGGGATTTGGAAAAACTTGTCGTCCTTGAGAAAGCTCACTCTGAGTGGTGACAAATGGCAGCTATACTCTTGGAAATCTGTCACCAGGTTGTGTCAACCTTGACAGCAGAGGAAGTCAACAAACCTCTTGATGCTTCTTCTGGGAATGTGTAGTTCTTCTTATCCTTGATGTACTCAAAGTTCAGGTTGCTAAGGAGAATATCCTGTCAATAAGAGGAGGTGGGAAAAAAGCAAAATTACAAAGAAAATGTCAGTTGGTTTGAAAAGTTGGAAAAGGAAAGTAGTGTACAGTCAGTTGTCTGGTTAGAAATCATAGTTGTGATAGTTTCCTATTTTTATGCTAATCAATAAGTATCCTCACAGAACCATGTGCTCTTCTTTACTCTTTATATTCAGCTGTCTGTATGTACAGTTTGTCAGTATAGTCAGTCTACAATAAAGGTTCCCTGTAGTCACAGGCCTTTCTATCTGTGAGTTGTCAGCTTTATTTCTAACATGAAAATCAAGTAGACTCAGTTTAACATGGAAAAAATAGTAAGCTTTCCCTTTCAGTGGCATGAAATATGGTTCAGTTATCCACTGACATTTTAGCCCATACGTTTTTTGGTCGTCTGAAGGAAATAAGTACTGTTACTTCTAATAAGTAAGACAGTTCCAAGTAAACAGATCAATCCACTGAACTTGTGTTGAATTCTTTGAGCAAGAATGACTCGCTGCTATTTGAAAACCCATCACTCTATTTCACTTTAATATGAGGTAACAAGTCCTATTACAGTAGTACCCTGTTGTGAACTGGACTTGAAATACTGAAACGCTACAAAAAGGTGAAGGTGAGAAGTTGTCATCATAACATTTAACGTACAATTTGTTGTTAATGTGCTCAGTTCTCTTCCCGTGAAATTTCAATGAAATCTTTAACAAGCAGCTTTCTTGCCTTCATTTTCTCTTCTTTTTTTTTTTTGGTTTTTTTGCGTGTCTACTGCTTCACGTCATTGCAAGCTGTGTCTATGAAATGGAAGCATATCATTTGCCATGAGACAGTGTGAAAAGCACCAAGACATTACAAAGGAGAAAGCTGACTGTTGACCAAGTACTGTACATCAAACCGGATAGCCCAGGGAAAGCTCTGATCACTGAAGTGGATTTTCACTCGTCATTATAGACTTTTCAGGGCTTTATGGAAAACTGACAAAATACGTCTGGCTGGAAAATATATTCATAAAAAATGATTCTTTGAAAGGTAAGAAATTTAGCCCTTTCTAGTTTTCAGAACATTTGCATGAGATCCCGAAGGAATTACAAAAAAGTCTTAGAATGTTGTTGATACAATGATTACTCACCAAACTGACAAGCAAATTCAGGAAGGAAAACAACTTTTGACTATTAGATGAGATGGTTGCTTTCTTTTTAACTTAAAAGAAAAGCTCCTAGCTTTGAATGAAATGTTGCAAAGATCGCCACCAGATATCAAAAAAACTGTTTTCAAGTCCACGTTTTGAGAAAATTGACTGTCCGAGCTTGCACAGGATTCACAATATTTATCCAAATAAATGTGCATCAACATGAAAAGCAAGTCTGCTGATATGTGATGAAACAGTACAAAATATGACTGAAAAGAAACTAAATGTTCAAAAGTAAAGGAAGAATTGAGAAAGGTCAAAATTATGTCAGAGACTCAAAATTATAGTGTGGAGAATGGACGTTATATGCAGTCAGTGTGCATGTATACTATTGTGCATTGAGTTACAAAAACGTTTAGTTACAACAAAAGAAGAGAAAAAAAAAAAGGAGGAATTGTGAGAAGTTTCATGGTCATAAAGCAAACAAATTTATGAGAGAGATTTTCTGGGTAACAACTTGAACAAGTGACATTAAATGAATCAAATTTTCTTAATTTCTTTTCTCTTTTTTTTAAATGATTTTGTTGCATTCAAACTAGAAACAGGACTTTGCTTCCCCTTCTGAATACGGTGACAGGGTAATACTAATGACAAAGCTCTGACAAAAGCTGCATGTTTGATGAAAATCGTAAATTTAGACTCATTTAGACTCTCGGATTTGTATCGAAGAGGACCAGCTGGACTGAACCAATGTCAATCCAGCAGAATAGACACAGGGATGTTAATGTCATGCAGGATGGTAACAAAAACCAAAAGAACTGAAAGAGGAGAGGCATGACTGGTTTTACAGAGGGGTACCAGTTTTACAGAGGGGTACCAATTAAGTACCTTTTGGCTGAACTCCACCTTAGTGAGAGAGTAAATCTCCTTGGTCTATGAGGAGGAGGAGGTTAAAAGATGATAATGATCACAAAAAAATAATTCAGTACATTATACCGCCTTTTAAAGTTGCATGCGAACAGTCGGTGTATGTTCTTTCAGAGAAAGATGTTAACTCATAAATTACTTGAATCAGGCCTATTTCAGGGTGACATTTAGTAGCTTGTGGGAATCCTGAATAAGCAAATAAAAATTTACATTTACTAGGTACAATCTAAAGTAACCAAAACACAAATCACTTAGTGCATTGCATTACCACTGGTATAATACTGTTGCAGAAATATAAACAACCATCCCCCCATTCTCCTCCTAGCCCACTAGCAGTAACAAAATGGATAGAAAAGGTACAACACCTCAAAACTTAAACCGAGGGTTACTGTCGAGAAAAAGTCTGGACAAAGACCTAACGCATGTGCTAAGGGAACTAGAAATCTAATGCCATTTACATATTGGATCATTGGTTAAATCAGCTGAGAGCAGCACCCCTTCAATTAATGAAATCATTAATGAGATATAATTAATGACTACAGCCCAGAATGATTACACAGTTCAGTACAGTCTTCGACTTTGTTTGCAATGACATGCAATAATACGTGGATAATTCTAAGGGATGTAAACCAGACCAACATTTTACATAAATTTGCAAAATTTGCAGATATGTAAAACAGTAAACATGTATGTATATATATCATCTTGCCACTAAATAATACAATGCACTTCTTTAAGCCGTCAGAAGTATCACTTTTTACTTGTTGGACTTTTTGCAAAAGGGAGAATACACACAGGACACTCAGAAATAGGTTAGTGGGTTAAGTATGTTGTTGAATCAAGGCAAACAAGACTTTACCGAACAATGAAGCCACCGTAATATCGACATTAAAACAAGTATCACAAAAAAGCAAACAAAAGCCATTACTTTTTGGTGTATTCTTTGCAAGATTGCAAAATGACACAATCAGGGCAATGGATTATTTATCAGAACTCAACTTGTACATCAACAGAACTTTTCTGATTTTCTGAGAGTTCTACATGCTAACAACTTCTAATTGGAATGATAAATGAACGATAGTTCCTGATTGTCCATAAAGTGATTTTAGTGGAAGAGGTATCGTCATTTGATATTTAAGGTATCACAGTCATGATAAAATATAACTCATTAGAAAAGATACAGTCATCGCATGGAAAGGATAAAATGGATATCGTTTTCAGGTTTTCTATATTGTCCCAAATACGATCCAAATCAAAATGCAAATACCTTTTCACACAATTTGAAACATTTATTCACTTTTTCTATCAACAAGAATGTTAATAAACAGTTTCATTCATCGAATCATTTTAGATATTTGATACAGGATCGGTTGAAAACCTCCCAGGGAAATATCTTTGGAAAGCATCGAGTAAACTTACAGCAGGTTATAGTTTAGATTCAATAGAGGTGATCTTAAATTAATGCATTGTCAAGCAAATGACTGGGTGGTCCACACTTTATGCTTGCAAGTTAAGGGTGTAAATGCTGGGAGGTGGAAGAGGGAGGGGGGAGGGAGGGGGGAGGGAGGGGGGAGGGAGACGGACGGCAACATTTGATGAAGGTTGTGGGTATCACAGGCATATAGACCTCTTTGTAATTCCTAATTACAAATGTTATCCACAAACACAACTTGCACACATGTACTGTAAATTGAGGTGGCTACTGTATTGCAGCACAAACTTTTGATTCAACAATCCCTTTGCTTTGAAAGCATTCCTTCATGCTTTTTTTTTTCTTTCTCAACTGAGACCAAAAGGCATTCAGCAACCAAAATTTCAAATAAAACAGCTGTAAACAAAATCCATTTCGCCCTGTCACAAAACACAACAAACATCCAGACATCTTGACAACAGCAATTGAATATCATTTCTGTAATAGTTCTTTTCTGGACTGGCCTTTTTTACACATCAAATTATTCTATTATAAATTTTCTTTCTAAGATTGTACTTCAATATTTTTTAAGGGGGGTTGGTCAGACAGGGGTAGAAGTTTTGGGGAATATTTCAAAGAAACATGCAGGGGAAGGTTTGTTATTTGTTTCTTTTGAAACAAACATGGGGATTGCTGCTGGGCACAGTTTGGGGGTGAGACATGCAGTTCACATTGAACAACGGACACATACTGTCACTTTCATAGAAAGTTAAGTTTACCTGGTGATATTGTTCTCTCTGTATAGGAGAAGGCAGAAAACATAAGACTTATTACTTGTACTCGATGATGCAACAACACAACAAAGGTGAAGATTTCCAAAAATTTACCAAAAACTACCAGCGAGGGATGCCTGCGAGATTACGCCATACTGATAGCAAAATTCCAGAGATATAACTTGTAAATAACTTATTCTGAGGAAAAGTTCTTTTACAATGCAAGTTGCAATAATTTTTTGCTACATAAATCCTGAGCATGGATTTCACATTGCCAATGATGTTTCCAGTTTAATGATCGATGTATTGTCAGGAGATGTGAGAAAGGAATAAGAGCTACACTGAAGTGAATGCTGCTACTCTAATGGCTTTCTTGGTATTTACTGATGCACTAACTTACATCTTTTCTACACAGCTTTTCTTTGCTGCTGGCTACGAGTGATTTCAGGGAGAATTTTAAGATAGTTGGAATTATCTCTCCTTTTCTTTCTTTTGCAGATACAGACTCATTTCATATAGTCTAGCACCCGGTTTTTTAGCAAATACTAGGCACTTTATGGATAATCTTCAGTACTTCTCTCACAGATAGATCCTCGATAAAGTGTATTGTTTGCTGTGAGTGCAATGCTTGTGATGTTTTGAATCAAACCAAAAGAGACAGAGAGGTCTACCATGTTTATACTTCTGCTCCTCCTTCCCCCCTCTGGTACGCAGGCTTCTCTGCAGATTTTCAAGAGAGTGGACGGCAAACCCCAGAGTGTGTACATGACCCACGCAAAGTGGACACCGGGTGAGGAATACAAGGGGAGGGGGGACAGAAATTTTTGATGAAGGAGATGCATAATAATGTAAAAAATGTAACTTTGAGACAAGTACTTGCTCTAGGTTAAATAGCTGTAGCCTGCTGTCAACTTTCTTCAGACACCGAAAGCATTTTTTTTTTTTGGAAATACCTTTCACAAGGGGTCAGTTGTGATTTCAGGGGGGTGGTAACTTTTACTTGGAGCACCCCATAAACACCCATAAAAATCACTGACCACTTCCACCCCCCCCCCTCCGGAACAATATGGCAAATTGTACATTCTTCCTTACCTGATGATGAAATGATGCACTGTTAATTTTTTTTTTTTTTGGGAGGGGGAAGATAACTACTGTTAAGGCTACAAATGAGATGAGTAGATGGTATCTAACATACAATGGGTTAAAAAAAATAAACAGAGTGACAAAATTTGGGAGAGGATAAAGGAGGTCGGTTATTTATAAGATAGTGATACAAACAGTCTAACTGTGGTAAGTGTTAGTGAATGGTACTATTATCAAAGATCATGCCAGGGGGGAGGCAATAGAAATCAGAAATGACAGAGTTTCATGTTTACATAAAACACATGCAGCATCTTGAAATTGCTCTGTAATCACTCATATTTAATGTTTTATACATCTTAGTTCATTCACGTACAAAACTCTGGTCAAAGTCTCTACAAGAAAACAGGCTGAAAAAAAATAAATGCCTGTCTCACTTCACACGGCAACAATGTGAACAGTCAGAATTGTGCTTCGATATTTGAAAGAGTTATTTTAATATTAGTTTAACCGCATGAATGCGAACACTGAGGAACAAATGCCTTTCTTGGACAAAGACATTTCTGCATACTGAATGATGTGACCGATAAAGAATGTCTTTTTTTATTGACTGCTTGCATGAAACGTTTCTCCGACTCAGACATGAACCTCGATCATAACCACATTATTATGCAAAGGATCATGGGGATATTGAAGAAGATTTGAATATTCATGATGGCAAAGTTGATCACATTATCCTTGCATCCCCTCCCTCCCCCCCCCCCCCCACTGTGTTTAAATCCTGTCTTGAGAATACTTTCTCACAAGGGCATAAACATGAATGATACCATGTGAGGATTTGCGCCGAAAGTATTTTAGAATCTTTGAATATTCATGAATGACAAACACCAACGTCCATGGTTTCAGGTATTTCAGAGGACGTATGCACAGAATTGTGCAAGACAAAACAGTGGTCGTTCAAATGTGAATGTCTGATTATCACACTGATACGGTGTTAAATCCATCCAGAAATTTAAAAAATTAGTAATAACTAGCAAAGATTAGAGGAATGCAATACTGTTTCAATTTTCATTAGTTACAGATCGTTAATCGTCATTAATTACAGACAATACTTCATTAGGAGTGAATGTCAAACACAACAAAAGACAAAAATTGTGACAAAAAGCTTTAGTACATCCTTTTCTATGCGAACTCATGCTTTGAACTGTAAATGGTGCAGATGATCATTAACCATTTGGGGGGCAGAAAGGGAGGTAAAAAGATGAATAATTAAACGTGCTTGTTAACGAAAATGCAAAAATCATTTTGGAAGTGTTTGTTACCTCTCCCTTTTCCATTTTGTAATCCTAGAAAACAAAAATTCAAACCAATGTTAAATGGTCGAAGTTGACCCACGCCAGAAAGATCATGCACAATGCAAAGATCAGGAGCAGGTCACCCACCGAAAAAACATGCAGCAAGATCCATCGAAATTGTGCCAAGGGAGATACGAAATGGGAGGAAGGAGGGGGGGAGAACATAGCATAAGAGAATAACACAAGTTGTTAAAGAACAATGTAGTATAACTCCAATTCCACCCAAAACAATTTTATGCAGTCATTGGAAGTATCAAAGTAAGAGAAGGAAACTGGAAGCACTGTTTCAATGTCGTCACATGTGTTTCCCCCACCTGGAGAGCATCCAAACATTGGTTTTCTAACACATACATTTCCAAGAAAAAATGTGAATTGACAGGCAGAGTCATTTTCTTTCATCTTTCATGTCTTGTTTTGTTGAAACATGAAGACAGACTCAAAGTTCTTTTATTTGTGATTTCTCAAAACTGATTTTTTTTTGTTTAAAGAAAATTCACTTTTGGGGGGCAAAGGGGACACTCTTTGCAATGTCTGTGAGAGGACTAATAATCTATATTTCTTTTTCCTTACACAAATGAAGACCATTGCTGGGAGTGAGTTGTTTTGTTCTCTCTCTCACTCTCCCTTGTACAGTATTGTAGTACACATGTACTGAAACACAAGCCCCAACCCCCTCCCCCAACCCAACAAAAAACCTCAAGCAGTAGCTAGTACAGATAGAGAGTGGGAAAAGATAGAACAAAAGTGTGAAAAAAAGGGGGAGAGGAAAACATTTAGCACAATGAACTGTTCTGACAATTGAAGCAAAGTAAAATAGTGGCTCGACCTATCACTAAAAAAAGAAAAAAAAAAGGGGGCCAAGCAAGTGGCAGACCAACCAATAAAATAAAAACTGTTTTATCAAAGGACAAAAGACAGCATTCCCCAACACAAAATGCATTTGTTTCGTTGTCTCTAGTACGCAGGCTACAGACTGCGAAGCCTCAGAGACGTCGTTCCAATGACTTTTCCTTCTGATAACCGATTCATGAAAGCATAAGCTATGATGATCTGCGATGACACGTTCACCCAACCGACCAAAATATGGCATGACAAAGCTGACGACACTTGTTTGTTTGATCATGATGCCGTTGCTATGATATTCTGCAAATATGCTGCAAAAGAAGCTAGGCTTAATTATCATCGCAGTAAAGGTCTTTGATCATGAGCAAGCATTGTTCTTCCACAGCATTTTGACAAACTGCTCTCTCGCTGACATCCATCTTTCATCTGACACTTCCCTCTTTCTCTCTCCTCCAACACTCCCCCACCACCCCTTTTTTCCTTTTCTTTTCTCATTTTTCTTCCGCCAACTAGTTTATTTCCTCATTCTTACAGATGATATGTCAAGTTTTTAGTTTGACATGTCCACTAATTACAACTTGAAGAAGCCAAAACAGAAATTATGTCAAGACAGCTACAAACCCTGCACAAACACTTTAATGTCATTTGTCACAGGCTAAATGAAGTTTACTTTGTTGGACAAAGCATCCCACGATAAAGGAAAGCATTACTGCAAAGCGTAAATAGTAACTGATAAAGAGTAAAACCAATGTATATCAGTGTGCAACAATCTGTTGTTAACCTGAACATTATACAATGGCCCCCACTATACAACGTCCACTAATCACCAAAGCTGTAACATGGGTGCTACCCAGAGTGAGTCTTTATGTCCCCAAGTGGGGGGAAACAGGTCTGTCCTACTTCTGGGTCAGTAAAATGACCAAACCAACCACAGTCCATGCAAGCATGCAACGCCACAAGCAACGCCGAAAGCAGGCAAGAGATGAGAAAAAAAACATCTAAAAAGAGCAAAGACGACCAGCAAAGGGAACAGAAAAAATATATACGTGTCAAAAAGCACACAAATGAATGTTCATCACAGTACCTCGTCCTCGCTCTCTGATTCACTTTCAGATTCGCTATCCGTTGCTTTCTTGACCTTTAACACAGGTCAAATGTGCAAGGTAAGAAGGAATAATCCAGAGAGAAAAAAAAAGGTGCAACAGTTTACAAAGGGAAAGAGAAATATATACCAAAAGGATTTGGTAAAGAAAATTACAGCACGTCTCTTGGAGGTCATTTCAATCTATTCTACTTTGCCTGTTAGGTTGACGAAGAAAGCAACTCTTGACTTTGGTTTCCTTCTTTTCTTCTTCACTGATATGCTTTTGTGACATAATCAAGAGACCACTTTTCCTTTCAGGCAAAAAAAAAGAAATTAGCTTTCTTCTAATGGTTTTTGGTTCCTTATACAATATTGTAAAACAAGATGACACTTCGCACAGGAGGACGACGTCATGTTTTAGTTTTCATTCCGTGTTAAACCTGAATTTTTTCATTTCATGTTACTTGTGATCTCTGCGTATGTCACTAGACTACAGAATTTACACCCTGACGGAAAATGGTTGCTTCTTACTCTGAACGTCCCTCTAGCACACTTTGAAAGGTTAATCAGTCCAACTCATTATCATTGCAGCTTGCTTTTAAAGTGATATCCTCTTTTCTCTTCTTACTAAAAAATAAATTTTCCATTCAAGAGACAAGGCTGTGTCTGGTCGTGATGATATCATGTGCAAAAAGGAGAAAATGAACAATATTTTTGTACTTTTTTTTTTAAAGCTTAGTATAAAAAATGCATAAGAAAAGGAAACATGACCAGCAAATCACATAGTCATGTTCTGTTGCCATTGGCAACCACTTTCTCAGAATGGATACCCAATCAACTAGCCACAAGCAGCAGTAGCAACCTTTGGTGCTTCAATGTATTTATCTTGTTAATCACTTAATATCCTTGCCCATAAAACATGCACACAAAATCATTTATCTGTGACAACACACTACAGGCTCCTATCTGTGACGTGAGGAGTCAAAGTTCTCGGCGTTTTCAAATCTGAACCGATGAACTACTGCCTTTGATCCAGCCAAGATGTCCAAATTACCCCTCCCCCTACACACGCAATACCCACCTTGTCCAGATCTTCTGAATAAACACGACACGTACACTAGAATGATGAAGAAGTTAGCGACATCCCAGAGAATGAGTATCCCACTCTTCTTCCTGGTCTATCTTTTAAATCTTTTTCCACAGTCATCCTGCCATGCTGTCAAGACACAGTCAAAGAAAGCACATATTCTCACGCCCTCATTACACATATTTCTCAACTTTCTCATCTCATCCAATGCACACTTGACAGCACTCCCTGCATCCATGGGTCCCTTCTTCCTAGAGGTGCGATAATAAACTCACCTTGACATACGCAGGCATGGTAACGTTGAGATTGCACACTGGTACTTGTGGAGGGAGCCCTCTTTGAACTCTGGGTTCCCGCATAAATGAAAGTCTGCCACAAGGCTCCTGCGTTTGGTCTCTCATTCTCACGAAGAAGGGAAGTCTGTTTTCGTGGAAGGCGTGGAAATTAAGGTGAAGTTGCTCTCCGGACTTTTGAACAGGGACGAGGTTCCCTGCCAGTTCAATGTAAACTGGTCTGCCATCCATAACCTGCAGAAAATAAAACATATTTACATTGATTCAAATCACAAAGTGAAGCAGACCACAAAGTTTAAGGGTCATAAAGAAGAACCAATAAAAGGCTCTCTCAGATTAGTGTAATAGCACCACCGTCAAATATTATACCAGGAGACAAAGTTAAAAGCAAAGTCTTTGCTTACAATTTTATATGCATGCATAAATGTTTACATCTATGGTCACACTTTTTGTTGTAACTTCTGGTTTGGTAACAATGTTTAGGTGAGATTTAGTTGATTTTGCTGTAAGCTTTTATTTATTAATTTAGCTGTATTTTGTTTCACACATTTTTTTCCTTTCCTATGATAAGTTTAATTATATCGTGCAGTGTTTTCATTTTTACTCTCATCATTCAGAGAAGCTATAAAAAAGTACATTAACTTCAAACAGCCTTTACTCCCAGGACACTTGATAGTTGATATATATTTCAGTGAAATGACAAATGAAGCCTGCATGACACCTTCAACAAAACATGGAATTCCCTCAAGATGAGACAAATGTGGATTATTATTTATATGTAAATGCCAAGTCTATGGTGTCCCCTGTATTAAGAAACCAAGGAGTTAAAAGAGTTAAAGATGTAGAAAGGGACACCAAATGTCAAAATTTGGTTCATTCATAAAGATTTACCAAAAAGAAACTTGCCAAAAACTTCAACTTTCCATTCAATTTTTCTTTTAATATTGTGGGTTCTATGACCGTAATGTCCCGTCAAAAGAAGTGGTAGTTGCCACAACCATCCACCCACAATTCCCCCTGTCCCACCCTCCACCAAAAGATGCCACGACCTTAAAACCCCTGTGTGTTTACATCTAACGCCGCTGGATCGTACCTCAACGTCTTTGCTGCGAGCCACTTCTTTGAATTCTTCTTTCTGTTCCAGAGGTCTGTCGATCTTGTCATCCGTCACGCAGAAGACCCGGACTCTCGCCTCTATCGGGTCATGCGTCTTCGCGAAGACGACAAACTTAGACATGAAGGGAACTGCTTTGAGTTCCTGGTATAATTCTCTGGCAAAGTTGCTTGCTTGGTCAATTTCTTTACAGTCCATTAACCAGAACCTGTGAGACAAGTCGATCAAAGGAGTTACAGTTCTGGTAAAGCGATCATCATGGCTGTTCTTGCATGTGCTTGTCTTGCAGGCAGGATGTGTTTTAAAAATCTCCAACAATCATTTGCCATATCAAACACCTCTCATGCACTCTGTCTGGAATTACTTGTTATGACTTTTCCATGACTTTCCCTTGACTAAAGAAAGACATTTCCATGACCTTCCTCCTGACACCTTCAGTCTTACATAAAGTTTTCAACTATAACAGCAACGGCCAAATCCATATGAGGTGACAAGAATAACAAACTTTGACATTACAAGTGGGAATACATCAGGCCTACAAAGTCATGATATCACGGCAAGAAAGGAACAATGTCACTTTGGGAAAATTTCCATGACTTTTTCAGGGCTTCATACAATTCCTCTAAATTTCAAAACTTTTCCAGACCTTGAAATGATTTTCCAAATCTTAAAGACTTTTTCACAGAAACCCTGATATAAAGTTGTCATAGAGTAAATTTAGAACAAAACTGAGCTACTTTTTAATTTGGATAGCAGGACTGGACTGGTACGTATGACCAACAGCAGATGATAAAGGGAGAAGGTTCCCTTTGTCAATAGACATCTTTTAAAAGACTATCAGTAACATTTATGCAAATTATGCATCTGTAATAGATTGCCACATTATATGTTGAATTGTCATGAGGTATTCTGTTGACAAAATATTACAAAAAATGTGGCTTCCTGCTTTCACATGTAGCCAAACTATGTTCATTCTAAATCAGGCTCTTCCAAACATTTTTTGTCTGGATTGTTCCCATAAAAGTCTGCAACATGTCCTGAATTCCATTAATTTATACTCGATACATGTACTATGTATGAAACCAAAGCTTGTTGGCATCTAGCAAGCCACTGCCACATGGTGGTAGAACTTCCAGGATTACCGCCAGAGAGTTTTCAAGTTTCACTGTTGTTGCACATTTAATTCGCTGTTCCTTCACAGACAAGCAGACAGCATCACAGACAGACACCAACAGACAGACACAGAAACAGCAATGTTGGTGAGTTTTTTTTTTCCTTCAAAAAAACCATGATTTAAATCGGTGATTTGAATAAAAAAAAATAATTTAAATCATGACTTTTTTAATTAAGATCATTTCATTTTAATCATGATTTTGATCAGCTTGATTTAAATCAAACAACTCTGGCAGACAGACAGACAGACAGACAGACAGACAGACAGACAGACAGACAGACAGACAGACAGACAGATATAATATACAGACCTTGCAGATACTGTGGTAGTGAAAGAGACACAGTCATTGACAAAAGTCAGTGGTGTGGTGCCTGTAATGTCTTCCCACTGCGCTGGGGCAGTACCACCTGAAATGAAAATAAAAAAAGGTAATACAATACTTACATCAAATTCTAATATCAGCCATAAAATGTTTCACAGTTGACTGCACACAAATCAAGATAGGACAGTTAATCTCCAATCAATTTACACAGAGAGTGGGGCAGCCTGACTTGACCTACACTGTGCCTGTGAGTCGTATGTAATATTAATATTAATACTATCATTATCATCATCATCATTATCATTATTATCATTATCATTATTGACATTTGAATGAAGATTCTGCTGAGAGTGCTGCTACTCTCCACGAAGCAATTATATAAAAAGGAATAAAGAAACACTAACAGGATAAAACTTTTCTTTTGTGAGTTTGCAATTTGACCTTGGACTGAAACAGGTCGCTTCAGTTCAGTGTCATGCAGATGTGATGTGCGTGTATCACCAAACGCAGTGCACCTGTAGTAGTTTAACAAATGCAAATGCAACAAGCTTTTGAGCAGATTTGTGAATTTAACTTTTTTTAAGCAAAATATGAAACTTAAAAACGAATACATCATATTAACTTTGCAACATTGACATCACTAACGACTGTTTGATTAGAGTTTACTTCTCCACGTTTAGAGGTGACTTACAAATTCAATTGCTGTTACCTTAATAGTTTTGATATTAAAGTTTGACCTGATTGGGTATCTGGAGCACAAAATTGTCTCTAGTGGCACCGTTTTGCATCATCAAGCAACTGAATTACAAAACGTTTCTGTCGACTCTCAACTGTTGACCCTCCCTTTGGTGATGGCTTGCATACACGCCTTGCGGGTGGCCATCACCTCCCATCCCCCCTCTCCCCCAGCCTCTTAAAAATCTAAAGAGAACACGAGCATGAAGGAGCGAGGAGCATGAGGAATATTCCGAAATTTCGGGTTTTCTTTTCAGTGAGCTGTCAACTGGTCTTACAGAGTAAACTCAAATTAGTCCTCTCTTTAAGGCTAGCCAAGAAAAAAGCACAAGAAGACATGAGAACATTACATACAAGTTGAGTGCAGCTTCCTCACATTCACAAAATGCGGACTAGATGCAGCACCAAATCAAAGAAAACAAATTAAAATTTGAGCATCACCTTTCATCTCCCATCTTCAGACTTACCACTGATACTGCAGAGGAGTCTCAATGTGGGGGTGTCTCCTCCATAGGTGTTCACCCCTTGGTTGTACGCCGTCGGCACCGGGATGGTGACAGTTATGGGCTTGTGGAACTTCCTGCGACGAGGCTCGATAGTCACGATGGGACTGACCATCACCCTGTTACCCAGGACTTTCTTGACCACATCATTACTGACTGGTTGGGCCTAGGAGTGAAATCGAAAGAAAGACAGGTTTTGAGCCTTAGCTGTTTCCCTGTGACATCAGTATTTGCTCATTCCTCCAATCTCATGGATTGGAAGATTCGGTACGTAGTTTCATACTCTCTAATACATGAGTGGGCGACCTATGGCCTGCCAATATTATTTTTGCAGCCAGCAAGATGCCTCACAAAAAAAAAATTGTCAGTGCCAGATATATCACTGACTAATGTCAGGTAGGCCTATATCTCCCCATTACTTATAAACAATACCATACTGACATTCTGTTTTTGTGAATTAAGGTTTACATAGCTTGAAAGTCCTCAGAATTAAAAGTTTCAAATCAGTAGCAGATCATCGGTCAAGTGTTGCGCAGACACTTTTTCCTTCCTGGCCCATATCTGGCTCGTTCAGTCAAAAGGTTGCCCACCCCTGCTCTAACAAAGTGTAATTAATTGCCAAAACAAAATGCAAATCTCTTGACAATCCATGAAATAGACCCTAGCCTCCAGATACAGACTTTTCTCCTTCCCATCTTTCGGATATGAGGGCAGTAAAAAACAATCATCTACAGAATCTTTCAGCCTTTACTCCTAGCACTACCATCGGGCAATGCCTCTCTGCCTGAGATCTTGTTACATTACAAATGCACATGCACTTATTTCTGCACCCTTGCAAACGACGGGAGACCCAGTCGAAGCTGATGTCTCGGACGGGCTTATTTACCTGAAGACCGACTTTAATCTTCTTGGTTAGGGTACCCTCAGGGAACACGGCCTGGACCTGCGGTACCACTGAGGAGTTCAGCATGCCACCCTGGGTGCCGATGACGCTGGTCTCTTGTCTGACCCTCGATATGATGGCAAAGTACTGCGGAAAGTCTTTCGTGATGATTCGGCAGATGCGTTTGTCAGATGGGACCTTGTTGTCTGAAGAACAGAAAAAACAGGAAAGGAAAATGGACTCACCAACTTTCAGTTCAAATATACCACATGAAGGTAAACCTACATTCAATTTACATATGTGATACATACTGAAACAGGTAAAATGAGATGATTCTTTGTTCAACATGTTGGAGTAAGACAGGAAAGTACTCTGCAACATCTATATCAGGCCCCACTCCCCCCCCTCCTCCTTCCCCCTGTAACTTGCTTCATGATCTGGCGAGAAATACGTTCCATTAGGATTAATCTCTGTTGTTGGCTGTTGGAGACAGATTGTTGGGATGAAAGATGTCCATGAGTTGTGACATGGCTGGTGGAAGCGATTCTAAATATATTTGGTATGGACGAAAAGAAGAAGTTTAAGGGTGGGATCAGACGTAAGGGGGGATAAGGAGAATGGATATGGAGAAACGGGTTAAAAAAGATTTCGGCAGAGAAATGATTGGGGACAAGTGGTACATTTAGATCAAAAAGAGAGCCAGTCCTCAGACTCACAGTGTCCATTACAATTGAACAGTATACATCATCATCACCCTAGGAGGGTAAATTTGACCAAGAAATTATAAGCAAAACCCATGCTTTTCATGAGCGGCATTCTGCGACCTCTCCTCTTTTTATCACTGACCTTCAACTTCATATCCATCCATAGCTTTCTTCACTTCTTCATCGGTTGCTCCCAGGGAGTGCTCTCGCCAGCTCTCCCCGTTGTCGCTTCTCAGGACCACAATTTCCCTCTCCTTACCACGCAGGGAGGCAAAATGGGGCACCTCCAGGAGAACGGGTCTGAAACAGAAAAACAGAAGAATGATAACAAGCATCCTGACGTGCGCCACCCATCAGGGGGGCCGTACACAGCATCCACAGCACGCAAGACCGACACGTAACATGCACAACTGCCAACAAAGAGATTGAGAGACATGCTAAAATGACAGAGAATACCTTTAATACAAAATCTCATCAAATTTGAACCCAATGGCCACTTGAAATTATCCATATCCAATCTAAAGGTTACAACAGTCATATGAAACGTATTTCCTTGGAGTGGAAGGGTAACAATTGGTTAGGGGAAAAAAAAACAAAGTAGAAAACAGTACCATGAGACTAAAAGGTCATTACGAAATTCTTAAAATTATTACATCAAACTGAAAAAAAGGCAAACTGTGCAACAACAGAAAAATGTTACAATTTCATATTAGTGTTACCTTACATCCTCGTCTAACAATGAACAAGGGGAAACAACAGTATTTCTAGCAATATTCCCACTCTACCTTTCCGAAATTATCAGTTTCTTGGTGAACCAATCTTTTCCTGAAGGGTCTATTCTTTTGCTGAAGGATTTATCGACAGACTGAGCCCAACTCTCAAAATGAATGACATAATCATACCAACAAAATCTCAGAAATAGAACTTCAGATTGTGCTACCAAATCAACATTAAGATGACTCTATTTTTGGCTGGAGGGTTCAACTCCTTAGAGTATAAAACAGTTCAACATCCAACAATTTTACTATGAACACAGACACAAACACAAAACAAGAAGACAAGTATTACAAGTTCTAAATCTAACCAAACTGGGTGCCATGTCTTGTTGCAAGAAATGAGCCAGACATGGAAAAGTTGCCACAATGATGAAAAGCAGTGAAAGATAAAGCAACTTATAAAGAGCTGGTGTACCATCGCTCCGTGAGTTGATGAAAAGTTCCCATTAAGCGAACGAAGTTTGCAGACCTTTCAACAAGTGACAGGGATGGTAACGCAAAACACATTTTGAAAACCATGAAACGATGGACTTTACTGATGATTACACTGTACAATTATGATGATAACATTTCGATTTTCTGATAATAGTACCACATCGATTATTAGATTGTACTCTAATGATAATCACACGATAATCTATAATAACAGCACCACACGGATGAATCACATGATGGCTACAACTTAGTGATAATAATATCACACTGATCAGCAGACCATACTTTGATGAAATAACATCATGATTACATCTAATGGTAGTATTGCATTGATGATGAGATTGTATTCTAATGGTAATCACATGATGATTACAACTAATAGTAGTACCAGACTAATGATTACACTGTAGGATGATGATAACTATCATTATTTAATAATAGTATCACATTAATGATCACACTGTACTTTAATGATTTTCGCATGACTATGACTAGTCATAGTGCAACTATGATGATCAGACTATTGTGACGATAATCGCATAATGATTACAACTCAGTAATGACAGTATCACAGTGATGATTACACTTTACTTTGATGGTAATCACATTATGATTATGACTAATAATGTAATCATATCAATGATTAAACCCACTGCAATGGTAATGATAATAAGATAATGATTATATGAACACTAACAACAATACAGATATTTAATAATTGCAGCACACATGATTAGACTGTACATGAATAGTAACAACACTGTAATTACATCAATACTCAGATTGATACAAAATGTCTATTTATGGCATCGCATTGATGATTGTGAAACAGAAACGTTTAATAGATAAATGATTACCACATAGAAATGATTACTAGATAATCCAACTAAACATTAATCTGATTACACAGAAATCATTCACAAAACAGAAATAATTACTGAAGCTGTATCAAGCAGTCAATGTTCACTTTACTTTTTATTTTTTCAACCACATCTGGTCATGGTAAATTTACTGAATAACAATGGACAAATCAAAACAACCGCTTCATCAAGAGTCTGTCCAGTATTTACACACATGAAGCTGCTACTTGTTTTTAATCTCCTAATCCATATTCATAGAAAGAACTGTTGGTCTCTGAACCTGGTTGCCTGGAATAATATCAAACTTTTGGCGAGTGATCTGTTGTTGCATAGCCAATGCTACATTTTCAACCAGAGAAGTTGGCATTATACACTGATAACTACAACAGAGACGAGCAAGTTTGAAGATAAAGGACAGACAATTTAGCTGAAAAACAGCCACTCCTTTTGGTTTTCAAGTGTCAATTTTCTTCTTCTTTTACACTCAAGAAACTCAGGTCATCTCATGGCTACACAATAACTGTAAAAACTTTGATGATTTCTACTTATATGAAATAAAATAGAAAATAAAAGTTTCATTGAGAATCTCACTAAAAGCTCCATTCAAGCATTTCTTTTATTTCAGGACTTTCATGAAATGAGGTCATTTCATTTGTCACTTGTGGTCATCAAAATTCTCTTCAGCATTTGCAGTAATTGTATATTTGACTGGCTTTTGGAAAAAAGAATGTAGTGGCAGTTCTGTGGATGGAGAGTATCCTTGAAACTGGTTTCAAGTCGAAGTAAACAGGACACTGGAGGCAGAGGAATAGCATCTTGGGAGTATTACAAAACTGCAATCTCTAACATCGGTTTACATTTCTACTTTTCTGAGAAAGGATGGAACAAACAGTCAGGCTATTGTTGAGATGTATAAAAATGAGAGCTGAAGGTTGGGGGTCTATCTAAAAGATACGCAACATACACACTGTATACAAAGCACGACCATCTTTCAAAAATGCATCACGGACGAAAGATAAGTGTGAGTGAAAAACAAAAAGGGGGAAAAAAAAAAAGAAGAATGCTCAGTTGCAACAATGATGAGTGCTTATGAAAAGATGACATCAGCAGCAAGTCTCTTTTTTTCCACTGTGAGAGGAGCAGAAATTTTTTCTCTAGATGACGGAATTCTCGATGTACATGATACGAAAACCCAGAGAGCAAGTTCTGAAATCACTGCTTTTGGATTTTTAAGATGGCTTCTATTTCAGTTTCAAATCAGTAAACATTTCTTTCACTTTTCTAAATAAGGCCTTTCCTTGAACCTACTGAGGCTCTGATATTTTCTTCTGCTGGAAGAGTAAATGGTTATGGTAAATGGTTGTCAGCAAGGATGGTTGTGCCTTAAACAATGTAACCTGTGATAGAAATCAGTGGGTGTGGTAATCAAATGTTGGAACAAAGTTCACTTGCTTCTGAGAATCCTCTGTTGAGAGACACGGTTTGAATAAAACCAAACTCTGTTGAAACGTATTTTTTTCTTGTTCCATTCCCTTTTTTTTTTTTTTTTAAGTTTTCGTAGCTCAAAACATAATGCAAAGAAAAATATTGTGAAGCATTAGCTGTAGTGATCAGAAGGAGCACCATGTGCAGCCAATCAAAGAACATAATGGGGTGACGATGCCGGGGTAACATCCAGGCAAAGATAATTCAGGACTCAAAAAGCAGGTCGGGACCAAGGTGTCACATCCTTCACAAATATTCAAGTATTAGTGTTACCAGGTGCGATCACATGCACAAACGAACACCCACTGTGCAGACATACCGGAGGAACTTCTCTGCAGAAGGTCCCATCTCCAGGATGCGACTGACCATGGTTTCCCCGTCGTTGAGGGGAGGAAAGGTCACTAGTTTGTTGCCTAGGCCACTGAGCATGCAGAGAACGATAATACAAAAGGATAAATTCGCATAGAATTTCAGCAAATTTCAGCAGGTTGTGTAATCGCCCAAACAGGAAAAACCACCGTTGTCAACGGGTACATCAGCCGCCAATCAGGACCGCAACAGCGGTCGCGTGGCGAGCAATTAAAAAAAAACTTTCCAACATTCAATCTGATTTTTCCGTGTGGGTGACTGAAACTCATTCACTAGCAAAGTTTGTGAGGTTAATCTCACTGCATTTGACACAATTCACATGTCAGGACAAACATAGACTTTCCAACCAGACAGTCTGTTACCAGTTCTTCGATAAAAACAAGATTGTTGTTTTTGAAAAAGATCCTGCCAGGATTTAATCTTCAGACCTACTTTCTTTTATCTAAAAGGGACAGTAACAACAGCAGTTGCCATTTCTTTTTCCCACTGTAGATATATACTGCCATATACTTTTTATCACATACTATTAAAATGAAAAATGGTGAAAAATTACCAGGTATGACAAAATCTACTTTAAGATATGAAATTTTTTAAAGCAACTAAAATTGTTTAGGTAATCTTTCACT
Organism: Stichopus chloronotus; assembly: GCA_021234535.1. Lineage (NCBI taxonomy): Eukaryota > Metazoa > Echinodermata > Holothuroidea > Aspidochirotida > Stichopodidae > Stichopus > Stichopus chloronotus. Next base: position 6,540,851 of record CM037844.1, read on the forward strand.
CAACTGTCACTCTCAAATATGGCAGTAACATCCACAGGGGATTTTAGAGGGCGGTCCACCCCACCAGTAAACACTGCCACCCCCTGAAAAAGCTACCACTCCCAAAACATGAATCCTGCCCCTCTACAATGCCTGCTTGTGCAGATGGCCACCCCCCTCCCCTACAAATCTCTAGAAACCATTGTATGAGCAAAGAGGTAACTCAAGTGAAATTGTCATAGTGCATAACAACCAAAAAATAGACAACTGTATCTACATGTTATAAAGGAACACACCACCATGAATTTTCATCCCCATGCAGATTCTGCGAAATGTCACTTGGTTAGTTCAGGGAACAGCCTTAAGTCAGAGGCTTTCTGTCACTACAAATCACATCACCGACTACGCCGTCTTTACATTTCTGACTTGTCGGAAATGTCTTGCGGTTAGTAAATGGAAGCAGAACTATCAAGGAATTTGCTCAGTGTGAAGGACTCTATGAAGATATTACTTGAGGGACTTGGTGAACATGTTAGTTAAAAGAAACAGTATCACTTGACATGATGTCAGTGAGAGTACGGAAAACCACAGACAGTTGAGACAAAGACGAACATTCTGATTTCGACTAAGACCATCTGAAGGCGGGTGAAATGAAGTTGGGGGATGATGATAATTTGAACCTCTTTCATATTCCATCATATTTACCTCGAAAGGACCTTTGCGAGAAGACTTACCCGAGGAACTGGGTGTTGGAAGGTCCCACTTCGATGACCCGGGTGGAAAGTGCCTCGTTGTCGACGAGAGGCGGAGGCGTCTGCAGCTTGGTTCTCTTGATCAGTCGACAGGTCACCCTGGTGGGGCCTGAGGCCCTCTTGGGGGGCACAACCAAACGGAGACCTGGCAGTCGCTTGCTTCGCATGGTGCCTCCACGAGCATCCACGATGAAGCTGATTAAAAAGCTGAGCGAAGCAAACAGGGTAGAGCAGAAAAAGTTAGAGAAGTGGGGTCAAAGTTAAAAGAGAGCTGTCCGATGCCGCAGGGCAGCCACAGAGAATCTCTCCTAGATTTCAGTTTGGAAAATATCCACCTAAGTCACTTTCCGACATTCTTGGACAAAGAAGAAATATTAGCAGAGAAAAATGAATAACAGATACAAAAGGGACTGAAGAGAAAATGAAAGAAAGCTCCAAAGAGCTTTTCAGTAAAGGTCAACAAATATCTTTGACCAATTTAAGGTTAGACATAGCCTCGGTCTATTGCAAAATTATTGTTCAGTTCTGTACAATTGTCCAGATTGTGAGAAAGTCATGATCAGACAGCAGTTAAAAATTTCCATCTTTATTTCAGCTTACTTTAACATCAGGCATGGACATCAACACCACCTATATAGCAAATTCTTACCCCCTCTCCCTTTCCATATAGTTAAACCTCCCATCGCCACTCATTCCAAAACTTCCAGCGTTTCTTTACTTTTCGGAAGATAAAATCAAGCACTTTTCAAGGAAGAGATTTTGCTTTTCAAGGACATCAAACCACTTTAAAAACACTCTGAAAATATCTTTTAAGATCCTAACGCACACTGGACGCTGGCAGGGAATACAACTGGCTCTGGCCCAACCATTTGTTGCTGGTAGTATTAAGTAAAAATACATAATATTTCAAATCACTAAAACTGAAGCACTCATCAATGAGCTTGATGTAAAAGAATAAAATTCAAGCACTTTCAAGACCTTGAAAATGGCAGATTTAAATTCAAGTACTTCCAAGGTTTTCAAGGTCCAACACGGTGGTCCCTGTTCCCTTCACCCTTCCCATATCCCCATTTCCCCTTCTTCCAGCTCTCTTGTCTCACCCATGGAAGGATGGGAAGCTTCTGGGTCCTTCGTTATCAGCCTCTGATGAGGTCTGCCTCTGAGGTGTGGATTCCAGCATCGGAGCAGAGGACTCCACCACCATCTCAGAGGAAGCCACGATGGGGGCCTCTCCGTCCACCACTTGGACATCGCCGTTGATGGACCGGTCTCCACCGTAGCGGGAGTCGAGGGTGCTGTAGCCACTGGGGCTGGTCACAGAAAGGTGTGATGTAGGCGACGTCATGGAGTAGTGTCCCGACAGCGATCCCACACCTGAGAAGTAATTCATATTCTGCACACACAAAAAAAAAAAAATATAGTCAGAGAATTGCTAAGGTCAAACCTTTCAAACTGCAGCATGAAAGTTGTTTGTGAGTAAAACAGGAAGAATGAAACACTGGAGTGAAACTGCATTCAGATGGTTTTAAATCTTGACAATTAAATAAAGCACACACGACAAGACTTTGAAAACATCTGCCTTCATCCAGTTATTCCCTACCGCTTGTTGTGAACCATGTTGATGAATGTCACAATAACGGCTAATCAAATTTTGCTTGAAGCCACAAAATCCATCTTTAATCTTTCTCTCCAACAGGCAGTCTTAGACTTTACATTGAATTAAAGTGAATGTTTTAGAGATGTGGATTTTCTAACAGAGGTATAATCAAGTAATATTAACAATTTAAACCATTTTGTTTTAAACAATTTTGGTCAAAAGTTTTGACTATCAATATAGAATTAACTCATGACCTTTCCTAGAGTCACATTTATGGTTCTGGAGCAAGACGTGCAAGGAAGTACCATTTAACGTTTTCCTTACAACTACCTGTCTTACCTTTTATGTGTGATCTTGAGGCCATTTTGTTCTGTCCTTTTTTTATTTGTTTTCCTTTTTTTCAATCAAATAACTTTTTCAGGGACCATACAATGTTGTAAGCTTCCTGTACTTACTAAAGGCACAACGTAGTTTCAAATTACCATACACTGCAGTATGTGGTTTTGTCTCGAAAACTCTGCTAAATGTCAATCAATGCTTGATATGAATGGTACAATTCTTGTGCACTCAGCATATATGCTGACTTAATTGTAGCTGCATCGATTTCACAATGAAACCCTCACGTTCCTCCATTATTTACATAAGTAACCATAAGAAATTTACATCTGGTAAGGAAACTCCCTCCAAAGGATGAGGGGGGGTCGGGGAAATGAATGCTATGCCATGTCTCACCGGCTCTCGCATCCAATCATCCTCCCAGGATTTCCTGGCAGTTACGGAGTCATCGCCCATGGTGCGAATCTCTTGCGGGGAGAGAACGGAGATGTCTCCCGTCATGCTGACGTCGTCACCTGGAAAGCGAGTCAAAAGAGGGGATTAATTCTTCGGTGCAAAAATATTCAAGTAGTGGACGAAATTTTAACAATCTCACCAGAAAATGATAAAGATAACTTCATTTCTGCTTTTGTTTTTTTTCTTCTTTGGTAGATCCGTTTCTCCGAATGAAGTTTCTCTGTTCTTTTTTTTTTTTTTTAACTTTATTGAAGTTGGATGTGCCCGTGAATTCATTCTTTTCCAATCATGCTCACGATGCCACCAAGATGTCACCAAACAGACAGATACAAAGTCACTTCTCTTATCTTCATCTTTTGTCATTAATTCATCTCTGTAGTTCTTCATTCTGTGGACGGCGAGTGGACGGATGTCAAATGAATACTACATGTCTTCTCTCGGTTAGTGCAAGCAAACAATATACCGTGACTGCAAAATCAAAACACTTGTCATTGAATAGGCCATATTCATTGTCAAATGGAGATGAAATGGGGTGAACCCACCTAAGGTATGAAATAACCCCACACACCCTGAGTATGAACTACAATGAAAATACAAAAAAACTTTAAATGGGTTGTTACTGAAAGGTTTTTGAGATCAAAATGAGCAAAATCACTAGAACGAATTAAACAACCCCATGCGTATGAATATCATAGGAGCGCTTGCGCACTAGAACCTCTCTTTCGAGTCTTCTTTTTCTTCTGTTTTTTGGGGAGGTTTTCTGGGTTGTTTTTTTACATGACATTTTTTAAGCAGTCACAATCACTTTCATCTGCTCGTCATCAAAGGTTACTGAAATCGTGCAAATTCTGCAAGAGTGAGTGATCTGACCACACAAGCCATTACAGGGTGGCTCAACTTGTTACAGAGATGTTATTAAACTGAATGCACTTGACAATGTGTGGTTATATCTCGGTGCAGAAGAGAAGGGTGTTAATATTTTTACATGACCTTTTTCAATAGAAATTATCGATGACCTTGTCTGAACATGAGAATATTGAGAGGTCAAGCTGAGAAAACTATTTGACACAAAACACAGCACAGCACTTTTTCCTTGTGATTATAAGCGCAGAAATATATAAATGTCTATAAAGTAATAAACCATTAATTTCATCACAAAAGCTGAAAATGAACTGAACAGCATAAGGAGGAACAGGGAGGTAAAATGGCTGCTTTGAGGTCCTCAATGTTTTTCTTCTGAAGATGCTGGAAAAACAACTGGCACAATATCACAGTGCCAAGCATAAATAAGTTTTAAAATAGCAGGGTGGGAAATGGGTAAGAAGAGTTCAGTTTGTTTTTTTTTTTAAGCATGAAACATATCTGGCAATTTGCTAGGACCAGGTAAACGATAATCAAGAGGTTAGTCAGCATGAGGAGGTTTTAACAAAGAGGCATCAGGGTTACTGGCAGATACTGAAGAGAAACACCCCCTCCCATCTCACTGGTTAATCGAAGCCAAGAAAATTACAACACAGGGAAAAGATTTAACTACAAGGAGGAAAAACTTGAACAGAAAACCGAAGAACCTCAGACGTGATGTCAAAAATTCTGGAGTGATATTGCAATACCTAAATTACTCCACAAACAAAAACATTACTTCTAAAAAACATCATATCAATAACTCAGAAACATTTTGTTGTGTTTAGAGCAAGGCAACTCAAAATAGCTTCTTATTATTGACTCCATTCATGTGATTTCAGAAACATTTCAAAACCCTATGTGAGTAATTCTCTATCAGTTTATGCTGCAGTTGATGTTTGGAATGATAAGTTTCCATATTTCAATTTTCATGAATATCAGCAAAGTCTAAAGAAAGGATCCCTATTAATGTCACAAGCATCACTTAAATGTTACTTAACCACAAAGAGAAGCAAACCCTACTGATGTCACAATCATCAAGTTAATATTATCTGACTGAAGAGGAAAGGAACCCTACAAATGTTACAAGCATCATTTAAATGTTACGTGACAACAGCGAGAAGGGTCTCTACTGTCACAAGCATCACTTATATATCACATGACCATAGACAGAAGGGGACCCTGCTAATGTCAGCAGCATCACAGAAACATTACATTAAGCAGAAAGAAGGAACCCTACTGTTGTCACAAGCATCAATTCTATATTATGTGACACCGGACAGAAGAACCCTACTAATGACAGAAGCATCACTTAAACATTACATGAATGCAGAGAGAAGGAAGCCTACTGTTGTCACAAGCATCAATTCTATATTATGTGACACCGGACAGACGAACCCTACTAATGACAGAAGCATCACTTAAACATTACATGAATGCAGAGAGAAGGAACCCTACTGATGTCACAAGCATCACCTAAATATTATGTGACAGCAGAGGGAACTGCAGCTGAAGATGCTACTACTACCTACATTCAGCAAATGACACCCACATGACTTCCACCACCTCTGTCTGAAGACATATCAGTCCTTTCATGCTCCTTCACTTGCCAGAATTTGACAGTCACAAAGATTGAAAGAAGAAGAAGAAGGGCGGATAGATTGCCCAATGAAAAAAAAAAAAAATTCATTCACAACGGTTGACCGTCCTTGTAAACGCATCTTTTGGGCTACATGTCCAGACACGGGGGAGAGTATCAATTATGACGCAAATAAAAGTTCTGGATGAAAAATCTTTTGCTCGGATATTGCCTGGTATGTTGTTACTGGTCTTATTTCATCAATCAAGTTTGGCTGAGCAATCGGACATTGCAAAGTTAGTTACGTTCCACGATTCAAACATTAACAAGAGAGCGCTTGTGAACCGGCACAAGGACAGAGCAAGTATACAAAGTATAATACTTTCTAGATATGGCCTCTGCTTCATTTGAATCGTCATTGGCACGACCAAATATATCCTGGAAATTTCTCATTAAGATGTCGAAATATCCAGCAGAAGCTGCAGTAAAACTAACTCACATTCTACAAACATTTAGCCGGAAATTCTGCTACTGCACAGCATCTACTCATATTACTGATACGTTTAAAATTCTACTGACAACAAATGTCACATGGGTCAAAATTAAAGAAAAAAGATCAAAATTAATTTGGCATGCTTTTGTGATATCTCTCTCTGTTGTTCTAATTGATTATCTCCACCAAGAAGTTAGTTCTCAAAAATAGAAAAAGAAAATTTCAGATAAAAATGAGTAAAGAATAACCCAAGAAACTTAAAAGCTATATCCCTACAACAAAACATCACCCATCTTTCTATGAAAAAGAAATGAAATCAAAGAAAAAAAAACTGCAAAGTTAAAAGTGACCGTGTGAGACAGTTGCAGGTTATAAATGTCTAGTTTGGATATATACTGTAGATAAATGGCGACTGCTGGGGTCAGGGTACCAGAGGGTAAAGCTGGTCGAAGCAGAACGACACGTCAAAGCCGGCGTTGAAAGGATTTGCAGTTAAAGTAATTACCAAATGTCAATCTTTCACTTTATGCCAACAGACTTTGAGTTGCTATGGTGACAGCTTCAAATATCAATGACACTTTTTATAATAATGATGGCTTTGAGACAAGCAGGGTAGTATTTCTGTGAAGTCATCAAAATGAGTCATAAGGATTTGATGGTTTTGTGGAATATGTCAAAAGCCTCAACTGAAGATCAACTTACATGACACCTTGACACAATCAACCACCAATTTTTCCAAGATATCACTTTCAAAAAATTTTGAACTTTGCAAGTAACAATATTTGCTAGGCTCTGATGTGTGTTCTCCTGGACAACAGTACCCACAGACACCCCTCTTCTGAACTGCTGTAACCATGGAAACCATGTATGAAACACTCATGTGATCTGGTTTTTTTACCTTTTAGCAATAACTGTTTTTCAGTTCTCTCATCCTTGTAAATATAAACACAAGCCTCAAACTTTTCTTTAAACATGTCAGTCCACATCAACCAATCTTCAGAAAACTCAATTAAATGCAGCCAGATTTAAGGTGTTTTCTAAAAAATTCTTTCTCCCACCACCATCCTTGAAATTTTGGACAGGCCGCAATACAGATCCATCACGTCAGAAGACGGTTTTCTTACATGGCTTCTGTTACAAGTCAGAGGTTCTACGAGTATCAAGAACTGAAAAGAGATACTGAAATGAGAGTAAGGTTGAAATGGATGGATGGAGAGTGTGCCAAAAAACAACTTTTTTAAGATGAAAAGACCTACCATCTTCTTCGGCTACAGAGAGGGCAAGGAATGTAGGTCATGCAGAGAAGACAGAAGAGATTGGTATGTCAGGAAATACAATTTGAAGAGAAAACAAAAAAAACTCTCATGACAAATGTGAGATAGGAATGGCTCAATTTGCAGTAAAGATGTCACTGACAATCCCAAGTAAATGACTTCAATGATCAGTTATCTTCACTTTATGCAACAGACTCTGTCGGTCTTTCTAACAATTTTCTTTGTTTTTTTTTTAACTTTTCACTCTGGTGATAGTCAATTCTTGTCCCGTCACCTCACATTTGACAAACTCAATGTGTGATGCGAGAGGTAACTGGGCAGAACTACAGTCACATGACACCCGAGTAATGGTGCGTTTAGTCGGGAAGAAACTCATCCGGTAAGCTAAATGGGAATTGAATTCATGACGATCCCAGATAGCCAATCAACTCCCAGAGTTGAAAGAGAAAGCATTAATACAAAGCTTCTCTATTTTTGTTTTTGTTTCTTGTTTTGGGTTCAGCTTACAGTTCCTTACATTTGTATGATACACTTGTTCGTTTTTCTTCCTTTCTTTGTTTCAGTTATCGCCTCTCCCGAAATATATCACCTCAGCTTTGACCAATTCACTAAACTGAATGGAACATTTCAGAGAGAATTCCGACCGCTCAAGAGCCTGCGAGTCCCACCGATGGGGTCGCTGAGATTCTTCTAGTCACACGATATGTTACCATGACGACATGAAAATGATGAAAAAGTGAATCCATCGTGGCTTTGCTTTCGATCTGAACTTTGACACAAAAGTGGCTTTTACAGGGAATGCTGTGACTGTAAAGAATATCGAGAATGACAAACTGGGAGGTATGTGAATGATATGCTGATGATTTCTTCGTTGAATAGCTAAGAGCTATCAAAACAAGGTGATTGGAGGACTTTCCAAAAGTTGTGCAGTTTTGGAACTGCTCACTGCATTCAAAGTCAACCTGCAATTCAAATGCATTTTTGACGGACAGTTTCGCCTATTTTGGGGTCAATATCCCAGAAAGTAATGTTCAAAGCTGGTAGCATATATCTAAAAGAAAACACCATTGCTTTATGTAACAGCAAACTGAAGAACAGACAAAAAACTTAAAACCTCCATGAAAAATCTTTCGGATGTTCTTACATACAAATCGAGTGACTTTCACATCTTGTGATAATTCAGGTTTTCAGTATTTTAGCCTACTACCTACCTTTGACATCAAATGACTATGAACTGCATGAAAAACAAAAGGATTTACCTTCTTGTCAAGGGCTATCAACATATCAAGTTTGGAGTCCAAACAACTTTGCATATCGAGAAGTCATGTGCATTTATGATCCGAAACATGAAACAGGCAAATACACCCCCATACAGACGATTACATGCACACACACACACACACACACAATGACACCAACACCTTGGTCTTTACGTAGAATCCTTCCTTAGTTTTGCTGAGAGCAAGGAGGGGATCTTGAAAACAGCAGCGGGAGGGTAGGAATGATTTTTCTTTGGTTCACTACGGCTATTGGCTGATATCAATCTAATTAATATGACGAACCAGCAAAATGAACAAACAAAACATGTCAACATGGCAGAATTGGGTCATATAATGGGATACTGGAGAGTTTATCTTGGCCAGAGGATATTAAAGACATTGAAAAATCTGGCAAAGTTTCGAAGACGACTTTGGAACGAAACAATTTCAATGACATATATTACCAAATTAATTCGAAAATTAGGGCAGTAAATACAGGATCCTGTTTTTGCATGATGAAGTTTTCAGAGTTTCAAGGCTTGTAACATTAGCACTGGGAAAATTTTTAACCTTCAGATGGCCTACTCGAACACAAATCATGTCAGTGCAAGGACCTGTCAGTAAGCCTGCTGATATGATGTCACTTACAGGACAGAGATAAACGCAACACATTGAATTACCGAAATTTGGAAAATAAAAGGTGGGATTTCTCGAGGTATGAAAGTCTGGAAAATTTGAGGGAAAAATAGTTTTCTTGCAAAGAGTTCCACTCACATCATTGTCATGAGGTTTCATTGAAGGTAATTATGATAAAACAACATAAGAAAACAATCTACAAATTCATCGGATACAACTGTTCCGTTAGCAAATATAGATTAATGGATGTCATGGGATATCTAAGGAAGACAACATTTGTCAGTGCATTTCAAATAAAAGGGTTACAACACTTCACAAAATTATTGGGACCAAAAAAAAAGACACACTGAAGACTTTTCTAATTAAACAAACAACCACAAAACAGATCCTTTACACATCAGAGACAAATGATAAAACAAAAGAAATTTGTGCAGGGAAGGAAAAATTGCTCTAGTCACCAAAGACATACTTTCAGATAATATCAGGAATACTTGTGTATCAGGCAAATACAATACTTTCCATTATTTCAAATAGCACTCTGTGACAAGGTCATTGTATTCACTACCAACACCAGCTGCAAAAGTTCTATGAAGCTGATGTGGCATAGCTGTAAAATCAAAGCATAAAAGATCAATAAGTGCAGACGAGACGACAAAAGCGTCTCCAAAACAAAAGGCAAAGAGGGTCGGAAAGGTTACCTTCGTCGTCAGAGTCAGACATGAAGTTGACTTGCATAGTTTCGGGAACTTGCACTTTCAGTTTTTCATCATTGGGCTGCACACAGAATAGAGGAGAGACAATTAGAAGAATAGGCTAGACAATCTTCAACACATACTCGTAAAATTCAAAATGATACGAACGAGATATCGACAACTGTTAACCTGCTCTGAGTCTTCCTGTGTAGATACAGATCACTTGCGACTGCCAAAATGTTTGAATAGGAGGGCCAAGCCTATGGTGTGGGAGTTGCACAGTGACAAGAATATTATCGGGCCATTATTATGAATTATGTATGTCTCAAGTGTAATTTATTGTAAAATGGGTTATTTCAATACCAGTGAGGACAAACAGGTATTCATCACCAATTTTACTTACAAGGAAGTGTTTACAATTACACAACTGAATTGGCTTTACCATAATGTGACATTTAAATTGCCGACAGACATTGCAGCATGATGCCCCACACACTTCCTTGTCTGAGCCATTGTGTTAATTAACCACAAATGGGAACTTGATATGGATACCACAAATTGTAAAAACATATAACACCATTCTTCCAAACGTAAAAGAGATTTTCACGCTATTTCAACCAAAGACAAGGTCCTGCAAAATATACCAAACAACCCTAAATTTGACAAAGCCTCATGTTTTGAGAGGATGGATGCTTAGCCTCCCTGCTGGAGTGCGCATGGAATTGTCGTTCCAGTCACTGTGTGCTGCACCTTCAAACATTTGGCAACTGATTGGTCTAGAGAGAACAAGTTGTAACGAGATCTTCATCCAGGTTTCGGGTGAGTGATATATGCAGAGGTGTAAAACATTTGCATCAGTAAAATTCGTTCTGGTTCATCGGTGACAAAAATGAATCTATTTTCAGTCTTTTGAGTGTATGAAGATACATTTCCTCAGACCTAACCATGTGCAGATTTTTTTGTTCCCCAAACACGGCCCTATTGAGATGCACTTTCTGAAACCCAACCAAATGGAGACACATCTTCTGAGACCCAACGGAATGAAGATGCATTTTCCAGGAGTCTAACTCTATGAAGATGTATTTCCTGAAAATAAACCCTCCTCAGATTCATTTTCTGAAATCTAACCCAATGGAGATGCATTTGCTGAAACCTACCTCAATCTACAAATATAATTTGATTATTGCATGAAAGACCTCACTAATGCAACCAATAATGTGTACAAGTGAGTGCACATTTATCAACATTACAGGTTAAACAAACAGGATAAGAAATACAGTCTTAAAATTCTTGCTGTCAGTGGTTCAAAAGTGTATAACAAAGGGAAGGAAACAATATTTTTGAATAAAAGTTTGGAAAGATGTCTGTCAATCACTTCTGCTTCATTTTCATAAAGATACTCCTAGGGTTCCCTTGCCCTTTAACAAGCATGACACTACTGTGACGTCATTGGCATAAAGTCCAGAGGTTTATCAACAAGATTTCCTTCTGTGGGCAATAAGATGAGAAAAGAGAAAAACAGGAATGAAGTGGACATACCGATATGACTATGTTTGTCTCTTCAGTGACGATGGTTAAGGTGTTGACCACTGAGATGTAACCAAGCCGTTTGGCGATGGCCAGAGGGGTGTACCCATTCTGAAAATCAAAGAGGAATAATTACGTTTTTTTTTTACCACCAATAACTTCCTTTTTTCTTCACTGGTGACATAAATGTTAATCAACCTTTGGCAGAACCTTTTTTGTTTTAAGAAAATGAATTTTGAAACAATTCTTTTGACTTATTTTACACTTTAAAGAAACCTACTACCATCCTTCTTATCCTTCAAGTAGCCTCTCCTCTGCCCCACCCCTCCTACCCCTCATATCTTTAGCATCACTGCAAGAGCCAGAATTGGACAGAGGACGGTTCCTCTGCTATACTCACGTTTGCTTTCTCGTTAGGGTCAGCATTGTGGGCGAGCAGGGTGTTGACGATTCCGACGTGGCCCTGCTGGGCTCCTTGATGGAGAGGAGTCAGTCCATGCTGAAAGGGACAGAATACAAGCAGTTTTGTCATCACCAGGAAACAACAAAAAATTTTGCGAGAAGGAATGCAATTTTGACCTGTCACGTATCGCAGAAGCAATATAACTTACTCAGACACAAAAGAGAGCATATGAGTTGCTTTTAACACGGCACAAACCTTCCTGGAGCCTTACATCAGAAACGCACCTCCATTTCATCAACTTTGAAATCTTACGATTTACCTCCGAAGAATCGACTGAACATCTTTGCTCCACCATCACATACCTTGGTCTTCTCTTCCACACTTGCATTGTGCTCCAAGAGATAGGTGGCAGTCTTTATGTTGCCATAGTGACAAGCCACGTGCAAGGGGGTGTAGCCAGCCTTGGTTTTAGGGTCGATTTCGGCTTTGCTGTTGACGAGGATGACGGCGCAGTTCAACTGGTCTTCTTGGGCCGCTAGATGGAGAGGTGTTAGCCCATTCTGTTAAGAGAGAAATGGTAAGAGATTAATAATCACACAGAGATGTAAGCAGTTATTGCACTTACGTAAGAGACTGCCTCTCCTTGTAGATACCCCAAAACTTCTTGGTTTGGGAATTAATTAGTGACGTACTCAGCTTAAATAACCAATGTATAATTACCATATTGACTATGGTCTAGCATCTGGCAATTGTGAATGTAAGTATCTGGCCACCATCCTTCCATAATTGCCAGCCTTCTGGTCTTGCAGTGAAGTTATATGAGGTGAGGGTGTACTTGCTCTGAATGTAGAATTTGCTTGGAAAAATCTCTTTGGAGCAATTCAGTTGCTGGTTCACAAGGATACATACCACTTTGTTTCATTGTTTTTAATTACTTACTGTACATTGTATGCAGATTTTACCTGCTTCATTATTTTTAACTCTTACTTGTGGTTTTTGGTAAATTTGTATGGTGTTTTAGAATGTTTGGGTAATAGACTTAACACCACATGAGTGAATAAGAAAAATCGATCAATAAATCAATTAACAAACTGAACGAGGAAAGAGATCGGGATATCTCAGTTGTCATTTTCCATCTACTATATATAAACACGGCTAACAGGAATCTGGAAAGAAGCTGACCAACTCAACGAGTATAACTTTATGGGGCAGTACCGTGAAAAGTTCTATAATTTGAAAATCTCTTCAAGCCTGGTGTTCGTTGCACATTTATACATGATGTAGTCAAATTGCAAGGGCAATGCAAACACTGCACAACAGATATTAAGTACTTTTGAAAATGGGATTTTTGGGGGAGTTCACTCCCCCCCCCAAAAAAAAAAGTCCAAAGGCCTCAAAACTGCGATGCAAACGATGAATGTCAAATAAATTACCAAGACTGCTACGAAAAGCAACAAACACTGATTCCGACCTTTGATACGATGTCTGGTTTCGCTCCCCGCTCCAGGAGGAGCGAGAGCATGTCTGAGTGGCCCTCCAAGGCTGCCAGGTGTACGGGACTGATGCCATGTTTGGTTGTGGCGTTCGGGTCTGCGCCGTACTCTAAGAGGGTCGTGGCCACGTCCATTTGGTTCTTCTTGGCAGCAATATGAAGTGGTGTGAAACCATTCTGAAAGGAAGACACAGACAAGTACCAATGAAGAGTGTTGGAAAGATTACTGCAATTGAGCAAAGATCTTCAGCGACCTGTCCTGACTAATGTTTCCACAAGTTGAAAAATAAAGCAAGAATATAGTTTGTCCTCATGCTTCTGACGAAGGAAAAGTAGTTAAGGAAACAGCAAACACAACCAACTGCTTTCTACAATATAGTTCTTGGTACATCACAATAAATCAAAGTATATCAGAGGTGCATCACTTGGAAATTAACTCTGGCGTTGTGATGAGTCAAATCAGTTTATCTTTTCTTTGGTAGTGCCTAGCCCCCCCCCCCTGGGGGGTAAAAAGTTGATCTTGTGGATCTGTTATCAATTCTTGTCCACAAACAAACCAAATTTGAAACTCCTAACACAGTTAATGATAAATAACATCATCCGGGGAGTGCTTGCAAATGTCTGAATACCGCACACACACACAAAAACTGCATTAGCGGACCAAACGTCATTGTCAAAAGGCTAGCCATTTCCACTAAAAGAACTTTTTTACTCCAATTTGTTTCATATTGTTATTTTTGTCTCCAATACTGTTTGCTTATTTGCTTAATGTTGTATGATTGATTGTTTATTTTGCATTTTCATCACCAGCTTATATCTAACACATAGGTAAAATTCTTGAGGGGAAAATGATTTATAACTACTGCACTTGCGTTTCCTCTGCTTCCACACAAGAGCTATAATGTACCAAACTTTAATACTCATGACAGTATCTCAATTTTTTTTTTATATTTTGACACTATGCAAGGAGGAATATGTCCTGCTTTGGTTATTTGGTGAAAATGTCATTGTTTCAATCTGTCCACAGGAGAGGGAGGACATCCATCAGCGACCTACCTTTGCTGCCATGTGAGGCAAGGCACCATGGTCTAAAAGCAGCATAGCAACGTCAACATTGTCGTAGTGTGCAGCGATGTGTAGAGGGGTGAGGCCATTCTGTGACAGGGTTAAAAAAAAACGAAGCACACTGAAAACTTGTCTGTTTTGCTCAAAAAGGTGAGGGAAAAAAACCTCTTCCAATGTCAATGCAAAATAATACCAGGATTTGATCATTTAGTGACCTAATTTAGATTTCTTCGAGTTTCACAAGGATTCTTTAAAAACATTATATCACTGTTCAAACATGAAATCATGTAAAACTCTGATAAGTACTGGTTTAATTCATGCCCTGTGAAAATGCTTTTACCTTCAAAGAAACATTACTATTCCACTTTTGCCAAAAAGAATGATTCCATATTCTTCTCGATAGTTTTCTTCACAAAGAGCCCACTGACTGGTTTTTCATACAAATATTGAAAACAAACCTGAGCTTTGGCATCTGGTGCTGCACACTTTCTTAGGAGGAGAGACGCAACCTCAAGTCGGCCATATTTAGCAGCAACGTGAAGAGGAGTAAAATCTTTCTGCGGGGGACAAAAATGAGTCACAAAAGTTGTAAGCAAAGATGCAAAGTGACAGTTTCCATCTGGACTGACTATCACATGATTTTTTTGTGAAATAAAACGCATTCTTGAAAGTTTTTCATCATACGTCAACAAAACTGTGATAAATCGTTCATATTCTGCTATCCAAACAGCCAAGGAATTTTAATTTGGACTATAATCTGAAAGGGCACCTTGTAACAAGCATTTAGGAAATACTTCACAACAAGTTTATGGTTGAACTAAACTTCCATAGGCTACTATGCTATAAGAAACATCAAACATTGATCACATCTGGTAGAAAGAAATCTCACCGGGGTGATTAGACTTCCAATTAAGGGAAAGAGGACAGACTTTTTTCTTTGGTTACAGTATCAACTAGAACATTTTGTACAAAAATCTCAGTATATAGACAGCACTTAATATCATCACACCCTGTGGCCAGTAGTCAAGGGGGAAATCAGGGGCATGAAGCTCAATAACTTTTTGTCCCCCTGAAGTTCTTTTGGGGTTAAAATATTATCAGCATTTTGTCACATCTGCCAGTGAGGCCACCCCCCATGTCTACTTTGCAGTTAACCCCAAGGTCTATTTTGCAATTCACCCCAGCACCCATGACTATTTTGCAACCCCCCACCCTCCCCCAACAGGAATCTGACCTGTACACTCTGCACTGCTTTGAGTCCCCATGTGGCTGCAGATATCCTTTTTTCCAAATCATCGGCAACATCGCAGAGACAGTAAGTTCACTTTTCCACCAAAGTTAGAAACCAAATATTACCTTCCAAGTGTATAGATATTAGATAATACTGGTGGTCATACACTTTTAGACCATTATTGGCAGTGTTGAATGCTCATGGATTTGATTTTTGATGGGGACAGGTGTGATAGGTTACCTTCGTCTTCATCGAGAGGGTGGCTCCGCGGTCCAACAGGACCTCTGCCACATCTTCCTTTCCTTCTCGGGCTGCGATGTGGAGGGCAGTGTATTGGTCCCTTGTCTGTGCATCGGCGTTGGCGCCCTTCTCCAACAGGAGGGTGACGATCTCTGCATTTCCGAGTCTAGCAGCGATGTGCAGGGGCGTCTGGTTCTCATGGGCCTGGGCATCCACAGTGGCACCGTTGTCGATCAGTATCTTCATCACGTCGATCTGGTTGGAGCGGGCTGCGAGATGCAGAGGAGTCTCCCCTCTCTGATGGGAGATGAAAATTTGAGTAATGATTTGTCTCTGTCACCGATACCAACATTGACATTGCACATGCAAATAAAAACCAGTTGAATTGAGACACATGAGAGAAGAACACAGTAAATGATATACGTAATTACAAGATGCACATTACATGATCGTCAAAATGAATTACAAAACATTGGCTACAACTTTAAAACTTCTGACTTTCCAGAGATTCCTCTTGGTCACAAACTGACAGGGAAATCCTTACTCAGATCTCCTTCTTACTTGGTCTCTCATTCAAACTGACTATTACCATAATCCAGTCTGTGATGTTCTTAATTTAATTGTAACTTAAACATTCTCGAGTGCTCATTTAAGGAAACTATCCGCATGATCGTGTTTTTAAAATTCCATGGATTAACTAATGAAATTTTTCTCCTAGTAGAGATCCCTGATTACTAAAATATCCAAGCTACCCTGAATTTCACGTTGTCTCTTGAAATATTAATTTTCATTAGGAAATCCTTACCTATAACAGAAATCTCTTTGCTTAGGCTAATGAGATTCTTTCATTTATCATGGCACATCACTACATTTCTCTCCGATTGTATGACTAGACGTGATAGAATTAATGTTTGAGTTATTTCTTTGTTTACATATTGAGAATACACCGCAATGAAATAAAACAGCCTAAAAGGCAAACAGGATATGGTCAGAACGCATGTATCTTTCCGATATGTGTAGCACTATTCAACAAGAAGTGGCTCCAAGCCCATGTCTCCGTATCACTTGGGCAGTACCACCCACCAGGGAGCAGCACAATGTCCCATATCTCTCTTCCATATCAGGGAATAATTTTCCAGTATTACACTACAATTTATGACACATACAGGCTAAATTGCCATATATAAATGGAAAAATGGGAAGTGATTTTTTGTATGCATAACCCTTGCATTTTCACCAATAAATTTCCAAAGATCTAAAAAAATCCTCAGACCTGCACCACAAAATTTAAGCACTAACTTATTCCCTGCATATATGGGTAGCACTACCCAGCAGGAAGCAGCACAACAGCCCATGTCTTTGCTTCTTTGCCATGTCTTTGCTTTGTATCTGAGTAAACTACTGCCTGGATACCTTTACAGTATACCCTAAATCTACACTTGTAAAGCGCTTTGTAAAGCCATCATCTTTCAGCTAATACCATATGAACAAACCTTCAACAAACTTTGTCTACTTCCAATCTCTCTATTAAACACTCCACCTCCCTGCCACTACGTCTAAACTCTCGCCGCGCTTCCTGCAAGCGCCTCTCCCTACTTCGTAGAGACACAAAAATCATTCGTTTGTTAGTCCAACGATATGGCAGGTGTGGTTGTAAAAAGAAAGTAGAAAAACGTAGCATGCAGCATGGCTAGGCTCCAAAACTATAGGCTGACAACTTACCACATTGGTTTCATTAACCTTGGCACCATTCTTAATCAGGTATGGGACAATCTGTACATTTCCCATGAATGCTGCTGCATGGAGTGGCGTCAGCCCAGACTGTCGTTGAAGAAAGAGGAAGAGAAATGTATCAAAGATGAAACGAACCATTGATCACTTATCTGCTCTCCCTAGCTTCAGTCCTCACAGCACCTCTTCTATTAAATAAAGGGTTTTTTTTTTTTTGTCTTTTAAGGTTTCAAAAATGAAGATGCCATTTTATTAAAAGTCTTCAAGGGCCACAATATATGTTTCTATAGGTTTATAAGATTTTGTTTCCAGAGTGATAAAGGGAAATCAAATGTTTACCTCGATTCTCAGTCTTGCAAGAAAAATTCAGAATTCATGCCTCTTTTGCAGGAGCCAAGGACATCTTGCTTTTTGGGGGATACTCTCATTAGTTACAAAAGTAATCATTAGACAAATTAGAAAGATAGGTTTTATGGATTCTGTAAGTTTTTTTTTATTCAAATAAGTAGGTTCCTGTGATGAAATATACGTTTTGCAGGTTTTATAGGCCTCCCTGAGAGGCCTGCAGAAGGCTTAAATAACTATACCAAATGTAATTTTCATTGTCAGATTATAAAGTGGACAAACTAAGAAAGTAAGATAAGAGCAGAATGACAACTTTCAACAAAACAGAAGAAACTTAGTATTATCCAAATCAAAAGTAGGGTAAAAGTAGGGAGTACTTTTCATCAATACCTGCCACCAAGTGCTGACAATGTGTCTGCCATGACACTTTTCACTTTTTCCATAATCACAAAGTTAATCACCCATCCCACATTCCCAGCCCCCCCCCCCTTTATAAAATGACAATAATGTACTATTTGAGGAACATAACAACTGTTAATTTTTTTCTTTTTTTTCTTTCAATTTAAGGCAAGCCAAAAAACAGAATAAAGAAGGATAATGTATGATTTTAAAAACCAAACGTTAGAAGCAGGATAAAGGTCCAAAAACTAGGAGAAATTAAGATAAGTAGGACCACTTGAAAGCCTGAATATTGGGTTACTAATGTGCATCAATCAAGTCCAATGTGACAAAAGACATGTTGGTTCTTAAACACAAATTCATGCAGCTTACTTCCACAGGTCAGTCTATTAGATCATGAAGTCACTGTGGCTGTTTAGCTATCGTGAAAATTTTTGCAAACTCTTGAGATTGAAGATCTCAATCTTAGTTGGTGGAAGCCTCGAAGTAAAACCCTCTTACCTCAGTAGTTGCATGAATGGAGGCACCGTACTTCAGGAGAAGTTCAATGACCTTGATGCGATTCTTCTTGCAGGCGATGTGGAGAGGGGTGAAGCCATTCTGGTAAGGTACAAAAAAAAAAAGGCAAGAAACTTGATGCATCCCCTGGAAAAATTTTTCACTTTTGTCTCATAATAACAACACTGATATGCGATGACTCTCACTGTTTGAAAAGGAAAAACATTTTTGGAATGAATTAATGGAAGATTCGTGTCTCATTCAAAACAATTATCACTAAGCAAGAGACAAATACCCCCATGGGGAAGATCCGTCTCAAAGTAAATAGTTTATCAATGGTGTTTCTGCAGGGAGAGGAGTGGGTATGCTTCAAAGCAGTGGGGGCGGTGGTGGTTCCTTGTAAACTGATGTATTGAAAAAGAGAAACGAAACAATCTGACACACATCGACCATGTTTCCCGGGACATGCCATTAGGCGTCTGCACTCACCAGGGCTCTGGCGTCGGCGGTGGCTTTTCGATCCAGGAGAAGCTTGGCCACGCGGTGATGTCCACAATGTGCTGCTACGTGCAGTGGCGTCAAGTAATCCTGTGAAAGTTGAGAACAAATATTCATTTTTAATTTTTTTTTTTTCCATTTGTCTCTTCCCTTTTTTCTTAGTGTGAGAAATAGTCGAAGGGGATCAAGGACCGGCAGTTGGTACATTCAAAACTTTGCCATTTGCCAGAATTGAAACATTGAACCAGCATTTTGCTGTGATCGTGCATCAGAGCAAAAGTTCATGTGGGGAAACTTTTATGCTCAAATCTGTCTTGTTTTCAAATGGTTCTTTTATTTGTTGGCAGGGGCCCACAATAGTGGTTCGCAACCTTTAGGTTTCCCTGCACCCCGTAATGTGTCAGGCTATTTCCAGGTACCTATCACCCACCATAAGAAAAAATGAAGAACTAATGAAAACTGACGTGTTAGTATATGCTGATTATATAGCCAAACTGTACATTTAACTATTATAACATGAAAACTGTTCTCATAAGCACCCTAAAAATGTCCCCCACCACATTTGATAATACCATTGCTTTTCCCTTTCTAAATTGTCGGCACAGCTTTCCAGCTACAACTGTGGTATTCGCTAGTACCTCCATGGCATACTAAGTATCCTAAACTAAAAAGCAAGGGCATGCACCAACAACGACTTTCCTATCTGTCGTACACTGTGAATCAAAAAAAAGTAAAAAAATTGTATTCACAAAGTGTCTTCTTTACCTATGAAAAGCAAGATAGTAGCAGCTGTTGATGGTTCCAGAAGGATGTGACAAGGCATTTACTGAAATGAGTTACTAACATTTGCAATGACCAAAACTTTTGAGCAGATTCCTTCAGGATATTTTGTAGCAGGTGTTTTTGTGCTCTGATGGAGTCACATGATGACATGGTTTGGCTATGGCTCAACCTAAAGTGGCTGCCCGTCCCTCAGCAAATGATCATCCAGTGGAAATCTTACAACCCAGCGCTCCTCAATCTATCATCAAACGTCCCGAAAGACTTCAAAGTCGATTAAAAATTGATCGTGCTGGAAGCCCAGTTCCACTGCTACTGTTGACACCAACGTAACAAGGCTAATGGCTGAACTGAATGTATTTCAGGTCACATTAACCATGCAGTGTAGGTTGAAGTTGGATAATGTGCCTATGTTGCATCAGGGTATGTTAGATTAAAACTGAAAGTCACAGAAAGTACAATAAAGATGGGTGGATATACTACCATCTGTTGGTGAAGATTTTAATCAGAGGAATTCCAACATTTAAGTTAAGAGTATCACATGTAGCTTTGTCTTTTTTAAAATAACTTTTGTATTTTTTCTATTTTTACAATACTTTTTCACATTTTTCTATGTATTTTGGTGTGACAGTGCAATAATACTGCAAAGGGGTTTCACACTGCAACTTGATGGCATAGCAAAGGCCTTTGGACACTCAGTTCTGGACCAAAGGACTAGGTGAATAATTTGAAAATTAAATTGTTGTGAATCAGACAGGTCAAACAATATTCTGCACACAGGGATTAGAAGTACTCTAAATGGACCAATGATAGTTTAAAGGGATTATCAGTGGTCTACAGGGATCATTATCAGAAGCTCCCAGGGATCATCAGTAGTTCTACAGAGATTATCAATATTTTACAAGCAACTGTTGCTTTTCTTTGAAGCAGCAAAGGAGGTCTGCTTTAGTTTGTCCCCTTAAACAAACGGAATCAAAGCAAACAATCAGGTTATCTAGAACTGAATCTTGAAACCTAGGAAAAATTATCCAGAAACGAACGCACTGTAGATCTGACCGACCACATTGGCTCCTTGGCTCCAGCGACATGCAAGCGACACAACTGAATCACTTACAATACACATAATAACATATGCATCATCTTCCAGGTAATCACAACATCCTGCTAGTACTTTCACCCAATCAATAATTTGTGTAATTGTTAATACAATCTCCTACCTATTCATGGATTTATTCTTCCACCATTTTGTAATTAGCTTTATTCAACTGCAGTACATTTTGCAATTATGCATAAAGGGCAAATGTAACTCGTCCCCATGTAAACTAGTTTCACGCTTGCCACAAGAACAGACAGCTTTGTAGATTTATATTACTCACAAATTTTTTAGAATAGAACCCTGGAATCAATTATTTTTGAGTAGTAACCAAAATGATGTAGTCACCATCATTGATCATTAGTGGATACAATGGCTACCTTTGATGAGAAAACTTTCTGCCAATACCTCAAAATATCAGCCTGCTCCATTGAGCAATCTAAAAATATTAATCAGCTCCTAGAATATGCATTCATGACTTCACCAGCTATCTGTTCCATAGCGGAAATTAACTCAAGCAACAAGTCCTCAATATATGCATCCTGTATTAACTCCTTCTGTACCATCAATTCTTTCAAACCCTGACTTTCCTCTGGAAACTAAACTCACTTCACTACATGTGGTAGTTGACAAGCAATCTCAAACAAAGGATCATGCATTAAATTGTTTTGAACCGTTGAATGTTAAATTATTATCTAAAGTGGGAGGGGGGGGGGAGAGAGACGTATGTTACAGAATCTCTCCAGTGAATACAGATACATCACTCAGAGCTGTAAATTGACTACAACATCGTCAAATTTCCCTAGTGACCTTCCAGATCCATGAAACATGAATACAACTGGCTCCGACGTAACTGCAGAGAAGATCGAAATCTCTCGTTCCGCAGAGAGTATCGTAACCTACACCGATGACGGGGCTAGGCCCCAGAAATGTCGGGGAGAGTTAGGACTTACCACGGTGACATCATCAACAGGTGCCTTGTGAAAAAGAAGGAGTCGAGCGCTGTCGACGTGGTCACCCTGTGCTGCCATGTGAAGAGGGGCCAGTCCACTCTGCAAGGGGGAGGGTAAAAGGTAAAAAAGAAAACAGACTAAACTTACGGTCAGAGGAGGTAAACTAACATGCAAGAGTTTTAAAGAGAACAGAAAGGAAGTGGAGGACTACTAGCTCAACAGATCAGGGACCACATTCGTTCTGAAAATTACAGCAGCATGGATTTCACTGGCAATGTACGACACACAGGGGACACCAAATCCACAGTTTTGTTTTCTTAGGTTTCACATTCCTGCCTCAAGGCATGTATATCATACCTGAAACACCAAACAAGGATATGGTCAGGGACATAAGGAAACGTTATGGAATACAAGTTGACAGACTTGCCCAAATGGAAGATACCATGTTATGGATTGGGTGTAACAGACAGAGATAAACTAAATGTGTAAAAAAGGGACAAGAATTCTTCTCCTACTAAAATACGGATATCTTCTGGGGTTTTTTTTTTTTAAATCTGAAACGTGCTTCCACCTGGATAAAGCCTTAGACTACTGATACGAAAAAAAACACACAAATACAGCAGCAGGACGGTGTTCCTTGATGACGAATACTGCAA
This sequence comes from Stichopus chloronotus, assembly GCA_021234535.1. Lineage (NCBI taxonomy): Eukaryota > Metazoa > Echinodermata > Holothuroidea > Aspidochirotida > Stichopodidae > Stichopus > Stichopus chloronotus. The sequence continues at coordinate 6,563,715 of CM037844.1, forward strand.
GCTATGATAAGTTATCCCAAACTACTGGTCACTGTGGCATAGGCCACAGAGCTGGCAAAAGAGTCCCCTTTCGTACCACGACACATGCTGAAGAACTGCCTCATGAATTTAAACAGGAATGCATCGATCATTCTTGAAACAGTTACACCTCTATTTTGTTCTAGAACCTCACTTATGCTGGTGAGCAAAATCTTTTGTATTTTCAGAGATGACTTTGAGAGAACCTGAGGATTAAACAGTCCCTCCATGGCATAGGTGAGTATCAGATATCCAAACACAAGTACAGATTTAATTTTACAAGTCGAAATTATCACGAGTAAAGTTGTCAATTACATTCTGCATCTGGTTGCTGCAATATCAATTTTCAAGATAACAAATCTAAAATGAGACAAATACTAATGACATTGCATACGACAAGGCACTCTCTAATTAAATTACCTGATATCCAAGGAAAATTAATGTTCCTTGATTATGTGTCATACCAGTCACATTCACATGACTTTTAACAGACACATGAATGTAAGCCCAAAAGATATGACATAGCTCATACCTTTATCATCAAATTTCACACAGGTATTACTTACAAACACTTCACCATATTTAACTTCTATAGCAAATGCCTCACTTATAAATTTCCTACCTTCCCAAGCCCAAGAGTCAGATTCCCTGAATATTCCACAAATAACATTTTTGTAATAAAACTACAACCTGCATGATGCATGATGTACGTAGAACATACAAATTTCATGACTTTATATGACCATGCTGGAACCTGCAAAACTTTTTGGGCAAGCATACAATCCAAAATCCATCCATGGTTGTTTTTCCCCAGAAAGCAAAGAATTGTTTTGGGGACCCCTTATAGCAGGGTTCGTAAGTTCGTCTGAGCAGTAAGCACTTTTCAAGGAATAACTTTTGTTTTTCCCAGGACATCAAACCACTATGAAAACACTCCAAAATACCTTGGAAATTCTTACATACACTTGAGGTTGGCAGGGAACAAAACTGGTCCTGGTCCAAAAAATTGTAGCAGATAATGAACAAGTAGATATAGATTTAGACTTAGATATTTCAAATCACTTAACTTCAAGCACTTTTCAATCACTTTCATACAAAAGAAATCAAAGTCAAGCACTTGCAAGGAGTTGAAAATGACAGATTCACATTCGAGCAATTTCAACGTTGTAAAGGTCCCATACAAACAATGTTATTTGGAGAGCAGATACATACCTTTGTCTTGGTTGATATTGGGGCTCCTCTCTCCAGCAGTTGGTCCACGCAGTGATCGTGGCCACTGCGAGCAGAGCAGTGGAGAGGAGTGAGTCCATCCTAAGTAAGTCAAAAGAGAGGCAGTGAAGAGAAAAAGATGAAATAATGATGAGATGGGCAAGTAGGATACAACTTGAACAAGATCCCTTCTGCTCAGTGATAGGGATCATTTTTTATCTTATGACTCGCAGAGAGCAAACTCTGCAGGGATTAGACAACATCCAGTATACTCTGTGACGGGGCAGAATGTTCGATCTGAAGATTCACGGTGACCAAAAGACTAAACAATATCCAATATTCTCAGTGATACTCACACTCTATGTAATGACTCACAGAGGACAAACTCTTAGGGAATTCAACAACATCTGGTATACTCTGTGATAGGGGTCATATTCAATCTAATGATTCATAGAGAGCGAACTCTTTCCAACTTAAAAAAAACAACCAATGTACTCAATGTTACCAGTAGTATTCCAACTGATGGCTTATAGAGAGCAAGCCCTTTAAATTATTTGTACACAATAATCAACAAACACTCTTGAAATATGCAAACAAAGGCAAAACAGAACACGAGTCACATACTCTGGTCTTTGCATCGATTTTTGCTCCTCTGTCAAGGAGGGTGTTCACCATGTTGACCCTGCCCCACTTGGCTGCAACATGGAGGGGTGTAATATGGTTCTGCAGAGAACAAAAGGAATCAATAGAAATTAATAAGATCTCAAAAGACTAAACACAAACTTTTCCTTCTCTTTTCGAAAGAACTGTGATTTCAAGAAAAGGTTGTCATGCTTTCAACAGAATCCTGGAAACTTTTGTGGGTGCCTCTCACCATGAGGAGAAGTAGCCATCTTCACCATCAGGGTTCCTTGGCTTTTGTGGGTAACATTCCATTAACCTACTAAATTGGCAGGAGGGAATTTCCGACGAGCAATTACCGTCAGATTTCCTTGTAAATGTTTTGATTCCATCAAGTTTAAGTAGGTAAATTCCTCAAGGGATACATGATTCATTTGGTGTTCCATGCAAGGTTTACTTCTGCTTAGATCTGAGAAGTTTTTCTCATCTTTTGAAAGTCAAAACTGCAGCACAGTGTTGACATTCCCTGAAGATTTGGCAGCCTGGCTTTTGGGCAACCTAGTTTTCTCCCTCCTGAGATTTTTCCCAAATGGAACAAGCTGGAGACAATCTACTGTCTCTAATGATCTATTTTCAGAAACCATTACATTGTATCATTTTACTGAATGGCATGACTGACTGGAATGGACAAAAAGAAATAAATATCAATCTTTTTTTTTTTTGTTCTTTCCTCATCTTATTTGTGGTATCTTATTACTTTCTTTGACTCACTGATCTACACTTCATGTAAATTTGAATAGGACAGTCCAGACATAAAGAGCAAAATTACCAACCAAAAAAAAAAAAAACATCCTCTCGAGAGGTTAAGTTCAAACGAACATAAATTTTCAATTTTCTTCTGTCCAACAGCAGATTTCTGTTTGCTTCAGAAAAAGACCTCAGTAAACAGCTTTTTTTTGCAGTACAACTGACACTCACCCTGGCTGAGTAATCTACGGTGGCCCCCTTTTGCAGCAGCAGGGTGGCCACGTTGACGTGTCCATAGTGGGCCGCAATGTGCAGTGGAGTAAATCCGCTCTGAAAGAAAGGAAATCAGAGACGAAAGAATGATGTTATCAGCCGATTCACATGATTTGACAGCCTTAACCCTTTTTTGAAATTTACTATAAATTTTTGAAATTGATGAATTTCTGTTTTTGAGTTTTAGTCCTTTGTTTTCAACAGGAAATGAGCAGCCCTGGCTGAATTTACCGTTTGGTAGGGAATCGTAGTCATCAACTCATAGAGACCGCTTTGACTACAATTCTCTACAAAACTACTGTGGCGCTAGTAACAAAAGGATGGCAAAGGTTATGGTCACTTTCAACTGATCCCCTAGAAATCAACTCCAAAGAGTTCCTTTTTATGTTCATGTAAGTCCACAAAACAAACATTAACAAAGATGATCTTCACAAATTCCAACATTCATTGCATCATCACACTGACTGCGGTGATAAACCCCCACAAAAATGTTATTTTGTGGGGGAGGGGGCCTGTTCAATAATACCCCACTGCCCCATGTATAAATTCAGAGCAGTGAGTGAAGATGAAATGTGTTTTCAGCATATTGGAGACTGGATTAAATCAACTATGGAGATGACACAGAGATTGAAGACAAGTGATATATGGTCAATGGCTCTGCAGTATCAATGATTACCTTGTGGACCATCTCTTTTCATGGATGCAGTCTTTCATGGACACATTTTAATTACGTTATTTTTCTCAAGTCAGCAATACAATGAAGATGAGAACTGCCATTGCTCAACATATGACAAATTTCAATCTAATCAATGCATCAAATTTACAGACTACACTTTCAAACGTTATCCTCCTTTTCTTGAAATTGTGATATCACTGCGGCATTTGGAGTTGTGAGGAATCCAACAGCTTTCCCCAGACCCAAGGATCTGACTCTGGGTGTTAGTAATGCCGCTGGTCATATCTTTCTCACATTCCTATCTTAGTTGGTCTGACTTCGTCGAGAGTTTAATTCTGGCTGCTGTAACAAGTGACATGAAACTAATGAAAACTAACCAGTGACTGGGAAACCTTGCTCTAAAACTTGACAAATACATACCAGAAAAGAAGTCTGCTGATACCAGATTTCTAAAATTTGACAGATCAGGCTCAAATCATACCAAAATCAGACGGCAAGCCGTGTAAGGCTCTTGTGTTTTGAAGCAATGGCTGTCACCACCATTCACTTCCCAGAATCCCCAGGGGTGCACGGGTACAAAGATGGTTCACAATGCTCGGCTATATGTATGTGTATGTGTGTGCCTCACCTTTATGGATCAGTGGCTTTGATTTGTTGAAGTATCTGTCATTTTCGGTGGAATGAACAGACTCAAACTGTAAACAAGGAAGCATGGTGGGTTCACCTCAAATGCTACTTATGTTTTGTTTCATACTGATTGACTTTGAAACACTAAACTTCTCTGGTTCACTGGTCACAGTAGGTGTGTTTCTACCCTCTGAGACCTATTAAATATCGTCTCACCTATACCACACGTAATGATTCAAAAAAGTCAGTACGTTTGTCTGCATATACAAAACTTACAACAGCAAAATTGAAATTTGCTGATCAGCTTCCAAAATTTTAAACTCTACATGCAGACAAAATTTTAACAGATTATATTAATTCCACACATTTCTTTTCATTTTGTTTTTTTATGGACAAGTACAAAGTGGTCAGTTACTTAGTTCTTCCAAACTTTTCAGAACCTTCCTGTCGGGGAATGAAACACACTACTCGCTATTGCAGAGCCAAGCCCAAAATTCGACCTTCTTGACTCTGACTGAATATTGGAAGATAAAAATGACCAGACCTCGCTACAAGCTAAATATTACATTCGCCACAAACCTAAAACTGTGCTTTGAAATCACACTATATTATCATGACACTTCTTCACAGCTGCCAACTGTTTCCAGGATGGCACGATAAGGAGTTCAATGAAATGTTTTTTATGAGTCTCACCTTGGACGTCACATCCGGGTTGTGTCCGCTCTGCAGTAGGAGGGCGGCTGCTTTAGTGTCGTCCTTCCTCGCGGCGATGTGGAGGGCGGGAAGCCTGGTCTTGCCCGCTCTGTCGTTTTCCAGGAGCACAGCGACCACCTTGTCGTGTCCTTGCTGAAGGGCAACAGCCAATGGAGTAAAACCGTCCTGTGGAATCAAGGAAAAAGAGATCGGGTAAAAACCTACGATAGATTTTCAATCAAAGTCAAATGTGGTGCATACACCTGTAAGTGCTTGCTGCTTGCAATGGGACTTGTTTAATTTCGAAGCGTCCTCTAGGCTAATTTTGTTCCTTTATGATGTCATGAGTATTGCCCAACAAAGACTAGGGACCAACATATCCAGCAAAACAAAAGGGCAATTCATTTAAATACAGATACCACAATGCCAACTGTACGTTCCCATCCCTTGGAATATTGCATTTGACGCTCACACCAGGTTTGAGGGAATCAACTTTTCACCTCCTGTTCAAAACTTGATGCTTTAATATTCAAATTTTTGTTGACAAATGGTCTCATTTAACAACTTATTAAATGCAATTTCTGTTTTGACTTTTCATTTACAGGCAATGTCAGTAAAAGTGTCATGTCTCTAATAATCATAAAATGACACTCTCCCAGTCTTCTTCCTTCTCCTGCTCCCCTCCTGCTACTTCACCACCCACATATGCCCTCAACCCCTCCAAAACTCTGAGATAACCCCCCCCCCACACACACACACACACACACACCTCAACTTTAAATAATCACTGCCATCAGTCCCTTTAACACAAAACCTGTTTGAGAAAATTTGTCTGAAGATTTTCAAGATGGCTGCAATTCAAGGAATCAGAATTAAGTTTGTCAATGAGTGCAAACCACAAGACTGTACACAAGAGGTCAAGAGAGAACCACATACCCGCTTTTTTTTTTCAAACAGACTACTGGTTACTGTATGAAATGATGAATCACTTGGCAAATGTTTGCACTCTGGCAGAAACAAACCTCCTTCCAGCTATTGTTGATCCATGGCGGCATGACTGCTTGCGATGAAACTTCACAGATATGGAAGTGTGGAGGGTAAATTTACTGGCAGTGTGCAGAGCAATTTGCTGCCACCTTCACACACAACTATTTAATTAACCATCTTGTCTACGGGGAAATGGCATGCAAGCTACTGCTACAGGAATCTTGGCCAGGTCCTCAAAACAGTATTTCACAGTTTGACCAAACTGTCTCAAGTTTTGCACACCACGTAAACCATTGCGACATTCCTTGTGGTTTACTTCTCTTTAGCCATTTTTTAGAACAACTAAACAGCAAAACTACTACAACACAGAACGAGAAACAAATCATGTATTATGATGAACCCAAATGAACTCTTTTCAAACTTTGGTATTTACATCTTTTAATTTTTATAGAGTGAAGCCACGATTCACATCACGAACTTCTAAAGTTTCTTCTACCCAAGGAGGCCAGAAGGCCTCTATGTTGTAAAGGGCATGTTGCCCCTTGTAATGTCAACTTTTCTACCCTTCCACCATTAATCCATTTCTCCATCCTCAACCCCCCCCCCCCCCTCTATTTTAGGAGTGGCTTCACAAAGTACCCAATATCCTACTAGTTTAAGTACTTTCCTTCTTTTGCCCCTATTTCATCCATCTCGCATCTTTTGACTAGCTCATGCTGAAATTTTTTCCCAAAACAACATTTTGGTGTTAATAAAACCTTTCATATCAGGCTTACTTACCGGCAGATGAAGCGTTCAGTTTGTTAGAAAATCCTGGGCAAATATCGCAAGTTTGGTAATGCCTACCTTGGTTTTCTCTCATGACTTCTTTACTTTTTATTCCTTTTTTTAGATTTCTAATATTATTTAAGATATATTCCCTGGCTCTGCTATCGGTGGCTCAAAAATGTAAACGCACATAACAAGCAGTGCATGTATTCTACTATAAAATACACCATTGTTATGGCATGGTAAACTGCAGCGTATGTGGAACGAGCAGAAAAAGTAACGTACAAATAATTACACAGACACCCAAAACATTATCGACAAGGCAGATAGTGTTACCACAAACACCTCCAAAAACTGTGACATCAGTGGGAAGATGAAGGAACATATAGACACACGTGTGCCACTGATAAAGTGATTCATGCAAACAAGTGCACAGCACAGCAAAACAGAAGAGTAAATATGGAAATGTCAAAGGCTAGAGAGGCGGACTTTCCTGACCGGGATCCAAGAGGTCAATGTCGCCGCCGCTGCCATCTGGATGCTATGGGAGATTTAAATGGGAAGATGTGGTGTGGAAGGAAGGGAGAAAGTGAGAGAACATTCATGAAGCAGGTGATGTGAAGATGAATGCCAAGATGGCTCCAGTGTATTAAAAGCACCAATTAAAACAGCTAACACCAAAACAAAATGTGTACATCGATAAATACGCAAGATGGACCATTCATTTTCAGACTATAGAGGGGGAAAGCAGATGGGGGGAATGGGAGGATGGTAGTCGGGTCCACCCATCTACAGCGCTGCAGATGGGTGGAGTTACCCGGTTATGAATCGACCGAAGGTGGCCGGAGGCCGTGAGAGAGAGGGGAGATAAGAGATTCACAGTTCGACTGCTGGCGAGGAAACATAAAAAACTTCTCACTGTTTCATCTTGGATAATTTTTTTCTTCTTCAACGTACATTCAAGGGACACGTTGAAAGAGATGATCTTAATGGCAAGGGTGCCACAAAAACTTTACAGCATAACTTTCTTCATGACAACTATTTCTATGGCACCTTTTTGAGAAACTGACATTGTTGACCTAGTGTTCAACTTTCAATTCAAAGGTGTAAATGTTTCAGTTGTTCTATTGCCACATTCAGACATCATTATTACAGGAGTGTGATTTTCACTGAGCATTTTTATTTTATCATCGACAAATAAAAAAAATGAATTATGGGGGGGACATTAGTCTGGTATGATTTTTCAGGTGTTCATCAATGCTTTTCCTCTAATATTTAATGGTGCAAAAGACTTAACATCCAGTTTTGTGACAGCACTTTGCTAACAGAAAGGTAAGGAAGGACTGCAGTTGCAATGTTTTGATGAAGTGATTTCTTGATCTGGTAACAGCAGTTACCACAAAATATTTCACAGGTTTCAAAAGCAACTTCTTTTTTCTTCCTTTCTTTTTGCTCTTTTATTTCAAATCACTCGCAGACGAAAAAAAGAAGATATAGTGTAGGTGGAGATAGTGCCATGATGGGGTACACAGTCCGATGGATACAGGGAGGGAAGAGAAAATAGGAGGTGAATCAGAGGAAAAATTGTGCAAAATGTTGTACCGGTAAACGTGACGATAAATATAAACATCAAGCACAGGGAGATGAAAGGAAGCTGTTATCTGACGCAGCTCACCTCTGCCTTTTGGGGATACTGGGGTCGTGAATGTTGCAGAAGGGTTTCCACGACGACGTCGTGGCCCTGTTGGGTCGCAACGTCGATTGGCAAAAATCCATCCTGCCATCAGTCAGCAGCGTAAGTAAGTGAGTAAGTAAGTAAGTAAGGTGATAATGAAAAGAATGGACAGAAGAACTCAGATGCGGGAGTTTGCTCAAAAGTGAGTGAAAGTTTAGGGCACTGCCGCCGTAAATGTGTGAAGAAATGCTCGATCGTCAATCAAGTGATGAAAGGAAACTCACTTCAACGGCTTAAGAATATTCCCAAACCTGTCCTCGCCCCCTCTCTCCCCTTCAGTAATCTCTCTATCCGACCAAATTACCTTTCCTCAGAAAAGGAGTAATGAGATGAAGATGGAGCATAAATTCCTGCTACTACTTTTCGATTCTTTCATCAGACAGTGATTCCTTGTAGTAAGTGATCACATTTTGTTTTGTAAGAGTCCAATTAAATTTTCTGAGTTAATGGAAGCGAACAAGCACATTAATATGTTACTAGCAATTTCCCTGTTAATTAAGCACGCTGCAATGATTAGAATTAAATAGAAGCCATACTACTATGCATTTGATTTACAGCAAAAAGCTTTGCGAAACATGTTTACTTGCAGCAAAGACCTATCTCACCAAACAAGATGAAAGTAAAATTATTGTTGTTATGCGCCATCAGTGAAAGCTGCTTTGTAAAAATGCATAAGGGTACAATACAAGACAACCTTTGTGATATGTGAATTTTATCAACATGCAATTGTCACTTTGTTCAAACTAGCGTTATCATGACTACACTATACAATACTGACACCGATTACATTGGTGTCTTATGGTGAATATCTTTGAAAAACATCAAAGCTGGGCGAGTTGATGAAATTTATGAAGACAAAGATGAACTTCCCTTGCACTCGGTCCACATATAAACTGCTAACATCTGGTCCCTGACTCCATCTCCACTGCCCGTTCCCCAGCAACCAAAACCAACATCACAATCTATCTACAGGATGGAAACCAACACGACCACATAACCTTGCACGCCATGAATGTCACAGTTACTAGTGATTTGCTATCTGTGTCAAAAATTCGGCTCCTCCTAGACCTATCCATCACACTCGAATTTTGCTCCTAAGGAGTTCAGGTTAATGGCCGAGTAACTCTAAAACGATTGTCCAATGTGCACAGCACAATAATCTTATCCACAGAAGCCAAACAAAAATGTGCCCAAGTTGGTTAATGCATATAATCTCTAAATGCTCACAAAGTTTCCAAAGTTAGCCCTTATTTGCAATATTGCTGACATAACACTCCTGTTCACCACCTTCATAATGAAAACAAACATGACTCTCGTTGAGGCTAGGTGAGTTCTGTGGCAGCTCCCTTATCTCTGTGCGAGGTTTTGCAAAAAGGAGTTAGCATAAATGTTACTTTCATGTGAGAGAGCCTCTGTTTTCGACATCCGATATCACAACTTGACTACGATTCCATCTAATCATGAAATAAACACATCAGCAATCATAAGATACTCCTGACAGCTGTGACCGTGACAACTACCAGAGTATAAAGATAAGCGCGGAAACTGCCCACGATTTGTGTTCTGCGTTTATTCCAGTTCTAATCAGCTAAAACTTCATGTTACTGGCAATGCCATCTTGTGTCGCTAATATCGTCCTTCACGGAATCTAATTCAGGTTTTTTTACAATTTAAAGCAACTGAAAACAAGAATTACCCATCAGAATTCTCTACAACAATTCAAAGGTTTTTTTTTTTTTTTTTGATCCACAGTTCTGATGCCAGATGATGGCAATGAACAACCACTTGATAAGCATAGTAATTTTTTTTGTTAAGACTAGGAGCAGTTATTTAAAACAACTAATCCTTTTTACAAGCATCTCACTCAGAACAGTACTAAAATGCATAGCTTTGCACCTCCAACACTTTTAGAGCAGGTGGCATAAAACTCAAAATGACTGTTTATTTAAAATAAATGGATACATTTCTTATCAAGGGATCAAATGAAAATGACTTTCAAGAGGCAAAAATCTAATATTTTGACAACCAGATGAGTAGTTTCTGAAACTTTCCTAAAATAGCCAGATATAGACTTTTTCATGTTTTGGCAAACAACATAAATGTTACATTGTCAAACTCATCACAGAGCACTGTTAGGATGAATAATTATTCCTTTCCCTTATAACTGGCAATGCTGTGTCAGTGTAGAAAATACAGAAAAATATATTCCTGTGTAAACCTTATAGTTTAGAATGTCAAGAACAATAAAAAAGACAAATAACTCTGTGATTTTGCGATTCAAACCTTATTTAAAAAGTAAGGTTTATCTTCATCTAAACAACAGCTGGCAGGTGTATGAACCATCTATGTGTAATTATCACGTTTCACCATTTCAAGGGTGACCCAACTTGCATCACCCAAAATCACATCTTCGCCTGGATGAGTGAATACTGTACAAAAACTAAACATCTCACAACTTATTGGAATCCACCTCACAAATTAGTAGGTACCAAACCCACAATTTAAAACGATTACCAACCAGTTTCCCACCTCGCAAATTAATGGTAACTAATCATACACCTGCCTGTCAAACAACTACAACCTTACAATTTAAATGGTTAATCACCATGGTTAGGCCACCAACCCGACCCCAAACCTGAAGGGGTTAACCACCTCCCAACAGAAATGATTACTTACTCCACAACTTTATGGGTACCCAGATGCTACTCATGTAATCAGATTAACAGATCTCTATGATTTCATCATAAAACAGGTGCAGACCTGGCACTTGCATCATAGCTTTACCGTGCAATCACTTGCAACAGAACACTTACTGTTCTAATCATCAAATACCAATAAGCCATTACCATGACGATTGATGTAATAGGTATTTTCCGAACCTGCGAATAATCTTTCACATTGTCAACTGCATCAAGCACTCTGAGCAACAACACAAAATGCACCCACGTATTCCTACAAACTACCTCATCTCCAGAAGTCAGTTGGACGACTACTGGTAAATTTACCCACGTCTATTTTGGCAGTTACACGTAGCGTCCTTCCGATGATAAATTGCAACAGAAGGTGCCAGGACTACGAGATACCCCCTTTAATTGTTACCGATTTCCTCTTCGACAACAAGTGGGTCGAGTAAATGAGTATGCCTTAAAGGTACATCAATAACACCGTCACCTAGACAACTTTCTACTGGCTGCCACAGACAGAAAAAGTTGAACAGAAGCTACTGGCAGTTTTGCCAGGCAACGGCATAGATGGGAGCATACCAGTGATTGAGCTACTGCCCTTACAATGATTTCCAAATCAATAGGAAGTTAACCTTTTAAAATTAATTAACTGATGTTTGAAGAAGCTCAGCTTTTGTGCCAAGCCTATTTAAAGCTTATCGGATGGACTAACGACAAACGTTGAAAGCAAATGGGTTTGAATATCTCTAGATAATGAGAAAACACACCCAACGTATCTGGCGCACAGATTGGTTTTCCAGGCATGAAGGTATAACAACCTGTCAGATAGTTTACTCTTCGTATTTGATTTCACAGTAAATGCTTGAATCACAGGGAATAATGTCCAATGAAAATGTTTGTGAATTAAATTTCCAGTCAAATCTCTTTTTTCCTGCTTCGTATTGACTACTGCCAAATTAGCTTCTTGTCTTTGTATAACCTGATGCAAACTTACTACTTTCAGTCTCAGCTGTATCATGTATCAGGAGAGGACCAAGCTGACAGCTAAGAGTTTCTACTTATCATGAAGCAGGCTACCGCAATCTCTGAGAGGGATACTCACTTGCAGAAGAGAATGTGAGATTATCAACCCACCTACAGGCTCAGGTTCAAAATATCAACCTACCAATGGGCTTAAAGCTTAACCGACATTTAGGCTCAATTTTAAAATATCAACCCATCCATGGAGTCAGGTTTAAAGCATCAATCCACCAATAGGTTGAGGTTCAAAATATCGACCCACCTGAAGGTTCACCATCGAATTATCAACCCACCTTTGGGATCGGATTTAAATTACCAACCCACCTTTGGGATAAGGTTGAAGATATCAACCCACCTACCGGCTCGAGATTTAAAGGCTGTATTGCATCACCCTAAGCTATATTTTTACCTCCCTGGAAAATTCTCAACTGGTTCTAAGTTACAGTACTCCTAGATTAACAGCAAATTTGAAAGATGCAGAGCAGCTCTTATTACATAGCATACACAGGGATCCATTGTTTTAATTACACATTTGGAGGAATGTAAGACAGGCCGAGGGAGGGACTAGAGGTAGGTGGTTGGGAGAATTGAAACTGTCTGGGGTGATGCATTACAGCCTTTAAAGTTGCATAAAGTTGCCAAAGTGTAGAAAGTGAAGCAACAGAGAAAGTTGGATTGAGCTATTTACCTGTTTCATCTCCCCAATCCATAGGTGTCAATATTTTGACTGATTGTTTTATTCTCAGGTCATCGTGTTTAAAAAGGTAAGATAAAACAGCTACTGACATGGGAACCAGTGAAAGTTGAACTTTCAATGAAGACAGATCCAGCAAAGGTTTTAAATGAAAACAAATACTTGAATAAGTATTGCTACAAGTGTCTCCATCTGAAATCAAGTGTGAAGGTACAAGGCAACAAAAGATGATATTTCTTTCTTGGTGCAGTTGATTAACGAAGTGTTCATTGATACACAGAAAACATCAAGGCAAATATTAAAATTAGTGATGATTGTAAAAATGGGTATGTTTTTATTCTCTGTGGTGACCCATCACCTGAAGAAAAAGAAAATGATTGCAAATGATGTGTAGGAAGAGAGGAAAAGGAAGTACACGTTTTCTGCTAGGTGGAAGTAGGAACTTACCTCTGTTGCCAAGTTCTGGTCAGCACTGTTTGAGAGAAGGTATTTCACCACTCCTGTATGGTTCTCTTGTGCTGCCATGTATAGCGGAGTGAAGCCATTCTATGAACAATCACAAACACATAAAATTTAAAGTCACATAGAATACAATCTTTGAAGATTGTCTGATTCCATGTTTGCTGATAAAATTCTGAAGGCGAGGACAAAGCTAAGAATATGGAAAAACTTTCTAATTCTTAATATTTTATAAGAAAATGGTTTTTCATGCTGAAGAGCTGTCACATGCAAAAAGAAGTAACTAAACTGCAGGCTGTCCTTGTGGACTAGAACGTTTCACCATTACGACTTCCAACATCAACACATCATTGTAATTTATCGATCAGATGTTTAAACACATGGATTTGCATGCTAACACCGCTTTTTGCTGTTCTTGAAATTGATTTGATCATTGCATATTCCTTGAGCAGGGTTTTCAGATTTTCGATGAGCTCAGAGAATCCACAAAGCTGTCACAAATATCTGGTGAATTCAGTTCAGCTATAACAATTAATTATTGTTTGCATTACTAATTGGCTCATACTTGAGCCCTGTTGCAGAAATATCACATATTCCATACAGCTTTCTTTTTGAATTTTCACACATTATAATTCAGTCTTTTTTTGCCCTTTTCGTGTATTCCCTGACAACATTCACGGAACAATTTAGTGTTTAAAATTTGTCTAGCAGTTATGGGGTTTCTTCGGTATTCTTTCGCAACATCAGACAAAACACTACTGTTGAATGAACAAAAACTGCTATGCAATTTTCAAGTTGTGTAGCAATCTTATCAATTTGTGTAGCAAAATGAGATGCAAGACTAGGATTAATTATTTTCTTGAACTTCCTTCTCAATGACCTTTTTTTTTATTCTCCCCGTTATTTTCTGACTGGAAGTGGACATTCTCATGTGAATCATCCCTCCGGTTCTTGACCTACCTGAGACTGTACATTGACATCTGCTCCATGTTCAATCAAAACTTTGACGATCTCTTCTTGCCCTGCCAGGGCTCCAATGTGGAGAGCTGTGTTGCCTTTCTGTTGATTGCGAAAAAATTTGCAAAATGGGGAAAAAAATTGGTCAAAAGAAAAATACTGAGAAACAATTCATTGCCATTAAAGTGGAGCCTTCCACATTACAGGTACACAGTCAGCTAAAACTAAAGCTTAACCATCCACATCTGGAAATATTAAAAACACATACATGTGCAAATCATGAACAACTTGTCAGGTTGCGAATGCAAATGCTTGACATGAATTTTTAAGGAGGGTGAAAGGTGAATTCTAGACCTGTTTAGTTTGATGGTTTGGGTTTACAGAGTCAGATGATGAAAATGAGTGGACAAACATCACCAGTAGATAGCAAGCTTGTAAAATTTTAATTTCTTCTATTTCAGATACATAATGCCCAAAATTGGCAGAATGGATTAGGAACGTTGCATTTTGTCACTGAATAAGAACAAATGCTTCAATCAAGGACAGACGGTTTAAAGGCGAAGGATCAATCTTGAAGGGGAGGAAAGAAGACCATGTGTAGAGTTCATCAAAGGATTACAACTGTGGCATATCTGGATCCAATAAGCAAAAGAAACTTTCACAGAAATGGAGCTACACCAGAGTCTTGAACACCACGCTACCCTTACCTTGGTGGCAGCATTCACGTCTGCTCCACGCTTCAACAGCTCTGTGACAATGTTCAGATGGCCTTCCTTGGAACTGAGATGAAGAGCATTCAGTCCATTCTGTTGAAAGATTAATGAAACATTTCCTCAAAATTACACAAAGATGGTGGCATAGACTGGTATCAATTTTAAGTGAGCAAGTAAGAAACTTTTATGACTTGCTTCCTTAAAATCTTTCATTACAGAGATACTACTGGAAATTCCTTAGATGGGTAATTACATTAACAGTTATGATGTTGTTGATTTAAATGTAATGTATAAACACAGGCATATACTGTAGATATCAGCATTATTTACAACGTGAAAAGTAAAAGAAGAGTATAGCAATCTATCAGAAATTTGTTTGGAAGGTGTTTGAGCTCTCACTCAGGATATCAATGCCAAAAACAAAGGAAGAAAAAATATTAAATTTGCATCATATCTTTAATGCTGGCCAGACACTTATACTAACAGGCGAAAAGATGGTCTAGCTACATCAGGTCGCTTTCTCCTAATTGTCACTAAGTCCTGCTTCCTAACTGAATCACACCCCCTCAACACCTCCCCACCTCTTCTCAACCACTTCTCCCTGTCTCACAAGATTTGTTTTCATTTGCGGTTTTCATTTTGCGACATGCAAATCAGATATAAAACAAAATAAATATCAAAACTTATCATCAACATCAGTCTTTATTAGTACACTATCTGTACCCCTCCCACACATTTTGGAAGTCAACTGACTTATAAAAGATAAAAAAACAAACTCACAAATACAGTTTAAATATTTAACAGTGCCTCCATGCTAATAATTACCCTCTGAGTATATTTGCATACTTGTGGTAATATATGAAAGATGCAGTATTATAGCAGTTTCATCAATTGCAGATTCACATGGGTCTACGTGGGAAGAGTCGATAAAAGATGTATGTAGGTGCACTTTATTGTATTCTTGGCACTGCAAGAAGGTCTGTTTCTCAGTGAGGGTAGCAAAATATTCTAAAGTCAGTTCCCACAGCTTATTTGTTCCCATTCTTAAAGTCTAAATATCCTGTCTCATGACTAGAACCTGACACTGATAGGCACTGGATATGTGGGAAGCACAAAAGGATAGTTTACTGCAAGAACGTGCCAGAATATATATACGGCAACCTTCTCAAGAGGACACACCCTTGCTATTATTATGGTAATCTGGCTATTACGCCACGTTCTATCATGCAGAAAAGGTCTTCTCGAGACATGATTTGAGCACATAATGGGAATTCTGTGAGGACTTGGTGGGCAACAATATTCCACTTGAATATTCATGGCGGGGGCGTATCTAAAAGATCTACATTGATCCTAATGGTACTGATCCAACATGATATTATGATCAGCACACTTTTTATAGAACACATTGCAACTGACCTTGTGATGTATATGTTTAATGTCACATGTGCTCATGCTAACTGTGCTTACAGATGGCATAATTTAACACCAATTCACCATTCTACTGTGTGTGTTTACATATTGCAACAGCTGGTCCACACAAAGTGCAGACCAGCATATTTTGTTGATTGAAATTCTAAAGCCTGTCATTTTATCAAGTTGCTGAGTATGTAGGGATTTGTCTTCCTGCCAGAAACTCTAAACCTCTTTGGAATGTAGAGCTCACACTTAAAAAAAAAATCCCTTATTTACCAACCAAAACTCAACTGCTTTGGCACACTGTCATTCTCTAGAGATTTAAAGGATCTTTTCATGTGATGATGTTACATGACATTCAACATTGTTTTTCAGCCAAGTATTGTATGTTGACTGTTGGACAAAAATTTGCCACGCACATTTTAATGCAGGCCTGTATCTTGCATTTGAGATTTTATGACTGGGTAAGCACTCTTTCAAAGTTTGTACTTCAACATTTGATTTCAGCCTACATGATTCCTATGTGTAAAAATACCATACTCAAACACTTTTTCTACAAAACACCTTCAACAAAGGAACGAGTTCACGCCTCGTTGCCTTAGTGCTGAAAAATCTCGACGAGGAGAGTGCAATAAACAACATAGTTCATGGGTAAGAAGAGCGTCATGCATGCTCGATCCTCTCTCACGTGCAACAGTTTATTAACAATTTCAACCGAGTCTGCACGAGTACTGAGGACAGTAGCATTTCCTGCATTCAAGTCACATGTCTGAAATCATTCACCAAGCTGCTGCTACGGTGGTCATTCGATCACTTGCAGAGAGGAGTAGAGCAATCGCGAGGGCTGATGAGACTAACTTAAGTTACAGTCATCGGGGATGCTTTGCAGCTGCTGATCAGATGAAGGGTCGGCATCAGAGTTTGCAACAAGTCTGAACTTCGTACCAGGGTACTAGCGAGTCCACTGTCAGTCAGGTACCCACCCTAAAATGTGACTGCTGTTAGGCTATGAGTTCATGATGAGGTTTATACTGTCATAGGACATTTGCTTTGCACATTAATAAAACACCACCTATGTCATTAAAAAATGTCAACATCTTTGAAGGAAATTGAAGTTTCAAACAGAAACATTCTCTTCAAATGGTTCCATTCATTCCGAGAACGTATCTTTGAAGATTAACCCACTTCCCCCTGATTTTGGTTGTGCTTCCATGGCAACCTTGAAGTTCGATAAAATAATGCACCTACGACTACGAGGCCTTTTTTGGGGGGGCTTTGATGAGCTGAGACACGCACCATGAGAGGTTTAAAAATAGTTGTTGACAGTTCTACTGTGCAACGCAAAGCCCTGGCTCTCTGCGTGTCAGCTCACAAAATTTCCTGACAGCACTCTGTGAAACTTATTCATGACACTACAGTTACAATAGGAGATGGAGACTAAATCAGAGGACGTATCTGTACAAGAAATAGTTTGGCTGTTATAAATTGAGACCTGCCCAACCCCCCCCCCTCCCCGGTAGCAAATGACCATGGACTACGGGTACTAGGGTCCAAACTTTGAACCCAGACTGAGCACAAACACAGAAAGACCTCTGGTCGTTGAGTATGTGTTTCTTTTTTCTTCAAATCTTTCCAATCCTGTCTTATTATTTACAATTTTCTTCACCAGAGGGTGTGTTATACTGTATGCACAGTGCTGTAAACAGCCTGCATTCACTATACGTCTGTATTTCACGGAGCTATGGTGACGTTCAAGACTCCTTGTCGCGTTTCACAACTAATATTTGCATTCATGCTCTCTTCTTCACTATGAATATTTTCTGCAAACTGAGAATATGTAAGATGTAAACACTGCTATGAAAGCTCTGAGTCAAATAAAAACAAAATGGATTATTCATTTGAGGGCTACTAATCAAATGTTCATTTGATAATGCGATGACAAAACCAACTTTCTGCTGCTATTCTCTCCCCTCTCATGTTGCAACCTAACAAAGGGCCTTGTTGCAACATAGTGGAGTAACATGATGTAGAAAAGGATGGTGGAGGGACTGTTTATGGTGTAGCCTGGTATTTGTTGTGGGTAATGAAGAGGGTTGTTGTAGGATATTGGTGGGGCCTTGTCGCAAGACAGTGGAGGGACTTATTGCAGGAAAGTGGGAGAAACTTATTTTAGGACAGTGGAAGGAATTCTTGTGGGACAGAGCAAGAAGTTGTTGCAGAAAGATGGAGATTCTTTTGGAATAATGGAGGAACTAGTTGCAAGATAGTGAAATTGTTGCAGGATGGTGAAGGGACTTATTGTAGGAGAGTGGTCAGACTTGTGGCAGGATAGTGGAGAAACTTGTCTGAAACTTGAAATAGCTAGAAAATTGTACAGAATGACGTGCATTTCTTGTGGAGACAAGAGATCTCAGTAAGAACAACTTGACTTGTCTCCATTATAAGCAATTAACGGCATATTAATTTCCCAAGCAAGTCCACAACAAAAATACATGACGATAAGAGGCTAGGAATAGAAAAGCAGATGATAACGAAAGTTTCTTTTACAACTAAGAACTTTTTATGATTTCATGGTATATACGCTAATCCCTTTCCATTTTAGACTACCACATCAAGGATGCAGTTGGTAAAACTTTTGCCAAAGATTTGGAAAGCAAGGCACTCTGAAAATCTGTCCCGTCTGTTGATAGACTTTCCACAGTACAGTGTACATATGTCAAACATGTCCTATCATAACTAATGAATTTAAAGGCATACATATCCTGCTTGTTGCTTCCAAATGGAAGATTTGGAAATTAAATATATGCAAATACAGTAGTACATGGTACAGGAAGGTGATGAAGAGATTCAAGGATGCAACATGATTTCTATTCACAGCAGGTTTTAATTAACAGAAAAAGAGGTTGCTGATGAAATGACAACAGTGTCTGCAGAGACACATGTTTGCAAATTTTAGGCAACTTTATCACACCACATCAAACGTCTAACAACAAAACCATTAACCAAAGTGTAGTCTTGAATATAGATAAAATTTGAATCAATGACACATCAACTTTAAAATTATTCTGGGTGAGATTATAACACAAGAAGGGGGGGTGGAGAAGCAGGGGTGCCCCTAGCAACAGAATTAAAAAATATTCAAACCTCATAATAACAACCATGAAATAATCCTTTCATGAGCTGGTGAAATATCTGATCCAATGTTTGCCGTTGCTCAGCAGTGCTGAGACTCCGTAAATATCGGGCTCGCAGCTCGGTAGGAGTCGTCGGGAAATAAACCTTGGTCGTACAGGTAGCCATGTCGCAAAAAAACGCAATATCCAAAGGAAAGGAAATAACACAGCGCGTCGATTTGGCTAGAGAGCCAAGTGCCTGAATGCCAACTTGAAGATGACACGAGGGCAGAAAATGGAAGATTGTTCAGTGACGAGCGTCACATGCTATCAGTCGTGACATTCACCAGTACATTTCAGGAAATTAAAATGGCTTTCCACGTTCATGAAAATATGCATGTGACTTTTAATGGGAACTTTGGGTTTACTCTTACCTCCCAAGTGATTTCAAAGTTTCAACGGCTTCTTGCCAATGAAGGTCACACATGTGCTATCTTCCAAAAGCAAGGCACTTTTCAGTACTTAAAACACTTTCACATCACAATTCAGGGAGTAGGTCTCTAAATATCCTACTGTTTTCTTTTCGACATGTCGCTTCCGTCAGACTCCCGAATGGCGTTGACGATGGGAGGCACGTTTGATTCAGAGCGATGCTTCTCATTTTCAGTGCATACACTAACCAATGTTTACCAGGCCTCAGCTCATCTCGAACATAGCCATATGATGAAGCAATCGCTTATGGTAACCAAGCCACTTTGCACACTTTTAATCAATACAACACACATGGCAGCATTCCCATTCTCTGGTCGGCTCCAGAAGCGCTCAGGCCCTTCTGGTCAATACTCGTTTTGTTTACAAGCAAAAGGTAAATTACGATGATAGCAGAGGTCACGGAGAAAAGCTACACTCCTACTGATCCTTGTAAAAGTTTAAGACGAATTGAAACGAGGGAACCAATTACATGGGGATAAAATGCGAGTGCCTGGAGCAACAAGAATGGAGAAACATACATGACATGCAACGTAACAGGAGAGAAGCACTCCGTCTTGATGGAGCATGAATCTTGCATTGAAGAAAATAAGGTTGCTATTGCTGCCTAGGACCCTACAAGGAGGAAAAACAGACTGGTATATAGCGAAAGACGCTCGCTCAGGATGACGACAAGACCACGAATGCTGTGGATACGCCGAGGGGCCAAAATTTCTGACAATGTGCCGAACAGGAGATCTGCAAAGTTCGTCGGGCAGACTGAGATTGATTGCTTTCACGCAAGAGGAAGAACAAAATGACGAGGTTCGTAGTAAAAGGAGTTAAGCTTTCGGGCTTTTCTCAGAGGGAGGGGTGACTTTACAGAAAAGACACCAATTTTTCCAGAGGAAGGCTGGCATCCGAGAGGACTTCCCCACAGGAAAGTTGCAAAATTTGTTACATCTGTGACAAGCTAACGGGATGTAGAAAAATGCGATGAGAACATTCCAGCACACTATGCAGAGACAAGTCTTCTTCCAGGCGTTCTGTAATTTTGCAATAAAAAAATTTCCACAGGCAGCATACAATTGTTTGTTCATAGAACTGTTGCCATTCATCCATTCAGAAAGGGAAAATATGATAGGGATAAATACCTATGACAATTATGATATCATAAATGATAAAGAAGAGTTAGGGCAACAGTGATTTCCATTTTCCCTTTCCTCAAAGATCAAAATTTCAAAGAGTGCTACTACATCCAGAGAGATGTCTTCCATGGGTGGTATTCAAACAGACATGCACATCCAAGACAGTCAGGAACCAGTTTTATCAGCTTTCAAAATGTTCTCAGGGGCTTTGAAATTTATGTGTTACAGTACAAGTATGTGGCAGAGCACATGCATGCACTGAACAGTGATTCTGCCATGATACAGTACATACATCTGCAATCTTGAAAATAGCTCGATGATCTATTGTCGAGCTCCAAACTCCATGTGCTGGGTACATAATTTTTGGGGCCACTGTAATTTCTTGATTTTTTTTTCCTCCACGTGGTAAATTAATCTTCCTGTTCCTCTGACGGCTAATCAGGAATTTCCCATGTAAACATTCACCACAATTAGGAAAGGTTCTTCCTCCCTCCATTGGCAGGATGTAACTGACTACAGAACAGAATTTCTCACTTTGATCGATTGTCCGAGGTTATGGTGAGCACCGCCAGGAATTACATAGTGCTACGAACTTGTACCAGTGGCCGGGCGGGGGGGGGGAACGTACGAGGGAACAGACAATGAGAACACGGCAAAAGCACAGTCTGCCACCAATTGCTGTAGCAAGACCACTGCAGTTTCTACTACACTGCATGTAGGCATTCAATTAAATGTATTTGCATGTGTCAACAACTTTGTTGGAAAATTTCCAACACATACAGAACAGATTCATAGGCAAAGACCATTTATCCTTCCATATCAACTACAGCAGACATACAGTAGAACACAGAAGCCAAAACATTCCTAAAAATATTGTCACTTCATATGCTAGCTTTAATACTTTAGCGTAAAGGGTTCTAGTGGATTTTGGAGTTTGATTTGAGGATTCCCTCTTCCGCATTTGACCAATGAAAACACTTTCTGCCATTTAACTCACACAAAAATTCAAAATTGTGAACGGTCTTGAGATGCCAGTGGCAAACCTGTGGTGTACAAAAAAGACGATTTATGGTAGCTTTAGCGAACCATCATGACCAATCCCTGCCATTCACTATATCTTATATATCTTGGATTATATATTCAACTAGTTCAACTAAATTAAACATGTCAGATTTTGTCCAAATTTGATTGCTAAGTACCTGTGCATGAGCTATTTTGTAAACACTTAAATGAAACCCATCTTTTCCAATGTTAACTTATTATTCTATCAACAAACCCTGCAATCTGAACATGTCAAGAGGACTTCAATCAAGTTGATTGTCTTTTGCTAACTTGTACTTCATTATACTGGGACAAGGAAACTAGACGATAGACTTCTGCATTCTCATACCATATCCCAGATCCCCACAACCACTAGTGACTACATACAGTGCCTCTGTAGCAACCAAATACAGCAACCAAATACAGCGAGCAAATACAGTGTATCTCTATGTATCTCATGTATGGACACCATGAATTCAACTTCTGCAGTCGAATATGCTGCACATAGTTTGCATGGTATGAAATTTGATAAACGCTTTCATATTCCAAGAATATCACTAACATTTGATGTTAGTTGCTTGCTTTCTTGATCCTTACAGATGTAAATTTATAACTTTCCATCTGCCTAAGTGCTTTTTAGTTTTAATATAAGTCGCTTAAAATTACGAAGTGATTTTGCCTCTCCCTGCAAAGTAAGACTGGCATGTTTGAGACAGTTGACGAGAATATGGTGTGCCAGCAAACACTGCAGAGCATTTGAAAGCATTAAATATTAAAAGTCAAATCAATACAACTTTTACACATCTTTATTCCTTTTTTCCTTCTTGCATAATTATTTCCCCCCTCTCACTGCCCTCTTCTTCTTCTTCAGAAGTGTATTGATCACTAAATGGCTCTGTCTTTACTCCACATCATCAAAGCCGCCTCCTAATCGAGAACGGTGATGCATGCAAATTATCATCCTCCGTCTCCAGCTCGGCTAAAGCTGGTGTACTGAATCTAATAAACCCACATAAAGCAGGTTTTGTACAGCAACACTCTACATGTACACCCAAAAGGTTGCCTACGTAAACGCAATGTCTCACTTATGAGGAACAGTCTGCTTTGCTGTCAGTGTGATCGGTGAAATTAAAACTCCGAGGACGGTACACTGAACTTCTTGCATATTATCAACATGTGCACGTGTCTTCTGCTGGGTGTGGAACAACCTGCCTAATAAAACCAGCAGTTGTATGAATTCAACTCTCTTAATCAACAGACATGCTGCTTCCTCATCTCTTCCACGGAGCATTATGCTATCAAGAAGAGCATGGTGGCATCATGGAGTTAAAGGTCTTGGGGGAGGGGACTTTAATATCATAGTTTATATGCTCCGGGGAACATCTGGAATGCCATATGACGGGCGAAACCCAACAGCCTTCAAGATGTCATAGAGGAGACGGTACAAATTGCCGATCCATATGTTGCAATGGCTCTGCTGAGGTTAACAGAGGGCAGTATTCAGAAACTGTGACAAGAAAATTTACATCGACAAGTGCACATATCTACGGAATATAATCCTTCCCTGAGACATTAACTTAGAGATAACTTTTGATAATCAAATGACACAAAAATATTGGACAAAAAAATGTGGACATGCCGTTAGTTAGTAATTTTCAAAATACAATAAAATGGATTATGTGTTTAACTTTTAGGATGGGCTGTGGCTGCTGAGAAACTGTGCCACAACTGTTCAGCAACATAGCTTTCAGGGATCACAAAGTGGAATGATCTGCACACTGAAGCAGTGGCAGATCCACAGGGAAAGGGCGGGGCTGTGGATGTAACTCGTAGAGTTTCCATCACTTGTGTCTTTAATATTAAATATTATATCGCAGACAACTCTCTGTTGCTCTTCTCATCACGGTTTCGGTACAGAAACTTGTAAGTCATATTCAGAGCATTACTTTTATGTAACTTCTGCAGATGGAAGACCCCCCTCTCCCAAAATATCTGCATCCAATGTACCCACCAAACAAAAATCCTTATTTTGCCTCTCCCACCCACTCCTTGAATTGACGTTCAATGCTCTTTTGAAGAATATCCCCAAACTTTACCTCACAGTGTTCCAAATACGAAATCTACATAACATGTTTTTGGGGGTTCGCGACAAATTACAGCATCATGTCAGCCATGTTGAGAAAATACATGATAATGTTCTCTCATGCACTCTTCCTGACTCAGGCTAGAATCTGGAAGGGTAATTTTATTATCTTCTCAACACACATTTCAATGCACTAATTATAGAAAAATGCCCTGGGCTCACACAGTGTTTGTAAAACAGTTCTTTAGCTTTATTGCTGATTCTCACACTAACATTGGCAAACACTAAAGGGAGGAAGATTATGTTTTTCTTTTAGTAGTTATGAAATTCAGACCCTGGAGCACTTTGACAGGAAATTGAAGGACAAGAACAGAAAATAAAAGTAAAAAACAACACAAATCCTAACAATTTCTCACAACTTGTACTGCAGAGACATCTTTGAGCCCTAAGAATGCATACACCTAGAAAACTATCTGACCTGTGCATCTACCTTGTTGTCCTAGTAAGAACTTTCTTACAGACAATTCCAGCGACATACCCCTAGCTTGATCCCAAAACACAACATAGGGCAGGTATATCTGCGAACAATTAAGTTAGTTTACTCAAAGGCTCAGCAGACACGTAGTACTAGGAAATCTGTCTGAGAAAGTGATAAGAAGACCAGAGTTTTATTTACTCTGGAAAAGTAAACTGAAGGAGAGTCCTCTCCCCTGTTTCAACCTAACCATCTTAACAGTCAAATAATTGTTGACTTCTCTCATTTTCCTTCATTTTTTTTTTTTTTTTTTTGGCTTTCTTTAAAATCTGACAGTTCTCCAGGTACTGCACAACTATTCTCTGTGGGTCCTGGAGATGATGGGTGAAACAAGCATGAAGAATCAGTGATAAACATACATGGTTACTAACGACCAAGGGAGAATCCACAGTATGACAGCTGCACGTGTATGTTGTAGATGGGTTAATGCTATTCCAGGATACGCCTACAAAATCACAAAGGAAAGCCACATGACACAAAATTGTAAGGCCTTCTGGTTTCAATCTCAAATCTGTTAGATACATATATGTATTGGTCAGTCCAAACAAAGCTATTTATGCTGACTAACGGCACTGTCAGCCAATACCAAATTAAGTACCCCATGCCATTAACTGTCGTTCTCTGCTGCATGAGCAATGTAGGTCTTTGAAGTGTTCATGAGCAATGGCATCTTGAGGGTGCGTGAGCAGCGGTACCTTAAGTGAACATCATGAGCAGCGGTATCTTCAGTGCCTATCAGATGAAGTACCTTAACTGACAGTGTGCATCATGTGTAGCAGTAACTTGTGTGCCTTCCGAGATGCTGCGCAGGTTTCTAATACTCGATGGGCTGTCTTGAAAACTAGCTGGCTTCCATTTGCACGTTAGCCAGCACAGACATGATCACTCAAATGTCCCTGTTTTCTCACAGTAAGGCTATTTCGTAAGCAGCAATGAAATGTACGAAGACACATTTTTTGCACCAGGCAAAAACTGATTTTACCAAAGCTCCCCACAGAAAAGTCAGTCAAAAAATCTACTGCATATTTATGTTTCAGATGACAAGTGAATTGTGAACATGAGACCAAATGGAAAGTGAAGAATTGAAAGAGTGACTTATTTGTCACACTGAGATGAGCTACTGCAAACAAAGGGAATATGTATGGAGTCAATGGGACTGCCCCAATTACCTGACATAACTCCATAGCTGAGCTGATTGTAATTGTGGTGCCTCTGAGTGGTGCCAAGTACAGCATTTACGCAGACAGCCATGCCATGCAATCTGAAATCCCGCTGATCTACCCTGAACTAATTTCATCTGTTTAACCATTTATCTTGTCTCGAAAAATATGACCTTCAACCTTATCTGAACTCAGACATATGCATGAGTTTTCAAAAAGTTAGTCTCATGAACATGGAAGTTGCTCACTCCGTAGAAACTTGGTTCAACTAAATGGGGTGCATACTCCACACAACTCCCTGGTGTGAGTATTCACAGTGACTATGCTTACCCTTGCCTCACTAATGCATACATTTGACCCATGCTCAAATCTTGCTCGAAACTAATTCCGGCAACGCGCCCTCTAAGAACTAGCCCGCCCTTGTAGAAACTTGGTTCAACTAGATGGGATGCCTACCTTGAATTATTTTGGCATGGAGATAGGTGTGGGTGGAGACAAAATTAATTTGCCACATCAGAAATGCCTTTGTATACCATGACGGACAATGCAAAAAAAGATGCATTGTATCTAAGAACTTCCAGAGGGGGAGTATGCACAAGTGACACTAGAAATGTAAATGAGAGAGTACTGTGAACGAAACACCTGTATTAATAGTGCTAACTACTTTGTCATTATTCCCACAGCACATCCCAAACATCCACCAAAGGACCCGGGTCTACTAAATTATCAATGATTACTCAAATATGTGTTTGGTCAAACTTCACCATTTCTTGATCCCTTCTTCTCCATTCCTCCTCCCCCTACCACCCTCACTCTATCTCACCCTCACTTTGTCTTGGGTCTCTCTTTCCGAAATTTTGTTGCTTTTTGGGGAGGTCATCTAAGGTCTGTCATTCCTACATTTGGTTTTTCCTTTCATGAGAGGGGGGGGGGGAAGAGAGGGATTTAGCTAGTGAATGTTTGTGAGCATTGTGTGTAGCATGTTTATATTTTTAGCTTTCTCAGGGTGAGGAGCATCCACAAGATTTCTTCCATAAACTAGCTTCCCTTTACAACATGCATCAAGGAGTAAACATCATCCATCTTATCTACAAACCACAAAGTTCCAACCAACAAATGACATGACTAATACAGTGAAACTGAGAAGGGAGCACTAGTTTGGAATGGCACCAACCTTTGTTAAAGGTAGTGCTAAAAGTTACACCGATCAGTCTACCAGCATTGTAGAAAAAGATACACAGTAGCTGTGATGAGACAGGTAAACTGGTGCAAGAAGTAAATTCCAGAATCTGATTTGAAGGACTTGTCAATGATCCCATCCACATACCACAGGTATTATATAGAGTTTAAGGTGCTTGATTCCAGGCCTTTACATCTGAACATCAAAGGCGAGTACTCAACAGCTCTCCCAAGAGCTGCGATGGCGAGCTGTATTCATAATTGTCACTGACGTTAACTTCAACTGAAAGCTTCCTAGACTACTTGTAGGTAACCTTTTTTGACAATCAAGATGAGTGGTAAATGATTCGCCTCAAATTCATCTCAGGCGAGTTTAGGCGCTGCCAAACTATAGCTCGCCTTAAATGAAAAGGCCTGTGATTCCATGACAAATTTACAGGGGTTTTGAGTTGATATCACTTTGAGACGACATTGAAGGAAGCCATCGCATGCGGTACTTCTATTTAGCCTCATTAGTCCGCATTTATTCCTAAAGTAAATGAACATGTGAGAAATGGTAGTTTCATGAACAGGAGTTGCCTAAGGTTAATATCTCATCACAACATGCATCTGGTCACAGACTTACACTTGGTAACTTTGATCCTTGATTACCCTGTCATTGCTGCTTCAGCTAGCTGTCAGGTCAGAAGAATCTCCAAGTTTGACCATTTATCATCAACATACTGGTAATACTCAACAGGTGTGACAAAACATCATGAATTTTGTGAACCAGCTCAATGAGCCCTTTTAACAAAAGCCATCAAAAGCCAGCTGATATCTGAGTTTGAAATGTTACACTCACTTTCCCCTTCCTGACAGTATTACATTACAGTGTGTTCACAGTATTACATTACAGTGTGTGCACAGTATTACATTACAGTGTGTGTTGGAAATACAGTATAGCAGGTCAATCAGTGGGATTTAAATAACACATTACAGTGCATCAATGTGAAACAGAGGAGAATACATACTGCATTGCTTGTGTTGATATCTGTGCTTCCTTTCAGGTACTCCAAAACCTTCTCTAAGTTTCCGGCCCTCGCTGCTCTCAGAAAACTGGCATTGCCATCCGTCTGCGAAGAAGAACGATGTCAAAACAAACAAAAAATTGTCAGAAATTGAATTACCCTGAATGTGGTAGGCTCTTTTAACCTTTAAGCCCCCCTTATCTACAATAAGTAACAAAAGTAGCTTAATTTATTCCATTTTCTTTTGGCTTTCGATTCTAGGTCATGCGTTAACCATTCAAATCGATTACAGCTAGTTTATTACTGTCACGTCCTGACAGGCAAGAAAATATTCAGCGGACCACAGCTTCTACCTAACATGCTGTATGATGCAGTTCCAACACAAAGAGGGGTGCTGTTAGTTGTAACTGTAAGTCAGAAATAATAACTTTGTAAACCGCCACCATGTTGTAAACCATAAGGCAAGAATATTGAAAACAATGTAGAATACAAAATTATTAATTGACAGCAATATTCCCAAGGCATTAAATGTATGAAAGGTGACCTATCACTGACACCTACCTACTCTTCCTGGGAGTGCTGGTATCCACTAACCACACAGAAGTACACAGAAGTACAAAATGGGAAAAGCCTTACACTTTCATTGTATGTAAACATGTGACCATACATCATTTATTTATTACAAGTTTTGGTTTTTATCTGTGGTATACATACTGGTATAGTGATCTCCAAAGTGAAGTGGGAGGGTGAGGGAGAAGTGATACACTGATCGGAAAGGTTAAAGGGAAGTGTACTGGTACACGGATTTACAAGTTAGCTGAAAGAGGGTCACTCTACTGGTATAATGATCTACAGGGCTATGTTACGGGGAAGAGTCAAGTCTTAACTTCAAAATTGCAATTATTAAACAAAGAAAATTTGAAACATGGTGGAGATGACTGATTGAATTTAATGAAAAAAAGGTTCTTTATTATCTAATCCTTAGATTTGACACTTTGATAACCATTTAATCTCTTCTTTACAATGTAACTATCCCCTCTTCCTTTACATTTCTTGGTGATTTATTGTATTTTTAACAGAAGATTTTAACAATGAACTACTTAAAAGGATTACAGGTCTAGAAGAGATAAATGTACCACCAAGATTGCTGCACACAAGAAAAGTCCTTCGGTAGTAAGTTTTAAACTCACAATTCTATTTTGCACAAGTATTAGCAGAGATGGCCGATACACCAGTTAGTTTCTCCTTCAATTCCAGTTCATTCCAGTTCTTATCACAAATCATCCTCCCTACCTTTCCCCTCCCCCCCCCCCGAACATTTCCCAACTTGTATTAATTTTATCTGTGGATAAGGATGAGCCGATTCGATTTCTGCAACTTAAACAGTTCAATAAACAATAGGTCTGCAGGGGAGGTATTAGTGTGCTGGGGTATCTTATTAATATCTCTCCCTACACTGCATGTATGTCATTGCAACACAAGCATACAAAACAGTCTTCATTCCTTCCATTAACAAATGAGACTCCTTCACTAGCTACTATTTCTTTTTATTTGTCTAGACATCTTCTGTAAACAAAACGGCAGCTACGTTCCGTAGCTATCGAAAAACTTCCCATCTGATTCTTAAGCTAAGCAGATCCAGATGATAATGGAGTAGCTCCAATCTCCAAGGAGACGTTCTCTTTGCTTGACTGCCGAAACCAGATAAGACTAACTAACATCACGCTGTTGGTACATGCTGTTCAGCTGTGCATGTCCGTTCTACAGATCTGGTTGTATCGTTCACAGTCTGGCACCAAATACTCAGCTTACATTATGATACACCATGACGGTGCCAACAAGAAGTAAAATTCTTCATTCTATTTTGTCCATGATAAACGACACCTCAGTTAGTATCTGATCGTCCCCTCCTGAGATGAGAATTTAGCGAGCATGTTACCCGAGCACTGTACCCTGACGAGAAGGCTGTTAACTTGTGTGTCACCTACCCTTGGGCTGGCTACCCGACTCTGTTTGGAGTCACGAGGTTTAAAGGAGTCACGACTCCACTCCACTAAAAATATCACAAAACCCAATCATGAAGATCATTTTTGAACAGTGTAAGTTAATGTTCTTCTGAAAGTTTAATTTATTATAGTGTTAAAATCTATTATGACCTCTTCATATTTCTTGTCACCCAATTAGGTCTAGCCTACGTCTGACAACTAACATTGTTGGCGAGAAGTCCAATTCTGACCCCCTAACATTGTTTGGGGTCCCTCACATCTACTCAAAATATAATGTCATGGGAAGGTAACACTTATGTCATCACTGAAACCACTACCAAGGAGAAATCATAACTGGCTTCACAGTCATGACTACTCAGCCTGTGAGTACCCAAATCCAAAAATATTCATGTTGCCCAAGCCTACATCAGCTGTCCACAACATAATAGAAAGCAAGGTAGTATGTTCTGAAAGTTGGTGTACAACATACTAGCCCTCACTGGTTTAATAAACATTAGCATGTCGACAAGTAACGTATTTGCATCCCACTCAAACAACATATCAAACGAAAAACGTAACCTAGATTCCAAACATCATCTACGTTTTTCTTCTAATCCTTTTTTCAACGCATTTTACTTTGTTTTCTCCAGTATATTGCCTGTTTTTGAGATGGCCAGAAAACAAATCAAGGACGAAGAACTCTCCTTGTCTTGAACTCAATGTAACAGATGAATCAAAACCGTCACTCCCCAAAACGGAGGAAGACGAAGGAAGACATCTTTCTTTTTCTGCTAATTATGTTTACAATGTCTGACTCAAGGATAGGTAAGGCATAGAGGACGATCGGCCTTGGGGGATAAGTAAGAGGCAAGTTGTGATATACCCAACTTCTCTTCTTCTTGACAGGCTGTTCTCTCAGCCAGAATGAATTACCAAACTGTCTGGGAGAAACATTTTGTTAAAAGCAAGATGCCGCTCTTAGCAGGGATCCCACCGACCTCATATTTCATTCCGCTTGAAATCAGATGCAATATGTATGCATTCTGTTCACTTGCAATTTTGGCAATATTCACACACTGAGCTAGACTGAATTCAGGAATTTGGTAATAGTGCTATAGCCTTAAAATCTGGCTCGATCACTCTTCTCTTTGTTTTTGGTGAACATAAGCTAATGATGAAACACAATATGTAATCAAGATAATCAATAGCATACTTTCTATTTGAGATGTGCGGTCATTTCAACTTTGTGTCAACTTCCTTGCTCCTAAAAGTCTACAACATTTGCCCCACATGCCGAGCGGGTGGACAGGGCTGGACCTCCCAAAAGAAAAGGTGGAAGAGTCAACCATGGTGCCACTTAGTGTTTTTTTATCGACCTGACCAAAACGTATAGCTAACACCGGCATTTTCTCAGTACCATACATCACATCTGAGTTGAGGGATCTTCTAAGTGTACTACAAACACCCACCTACATCTACCTCATTGACAGGACAACCGATTTTACCCCCAGAAGCAAAAGAAAATTCTTTGAACAACTCCCGTGACCTGATACCATCTCTCACCTCTGAATTTCCAAAAGGAGCAAAGACTTTAGGTCAGGTCCCTTCCCTTCCCAATATTTGACCCTCCATCATGATTTTGGCATAGTTTTCATTCAGCCTTTTTCCAGGAAAGACTATTCATCCTTTTGCCATTTTCCCCTTTAATATCAAAAGCTACGAACAGTAGGGTTTCCTAAAATGGAATCAATCCTCCTTGGATGAGTTCTGATAATATCTGGCCTATAAAGTGTGTCCAAACTGAGAACCCAGGGACCTGCACTCCACAGTCAGTCATGTTACCTGGGTATAATAGATAAAGCTTCCATTAGGCTACAACTTCATTTCCAAGTCATAATAACAGGTTTTGTAACTTGACATGTTTTACAGCCTAATATGACACCAATCTTCTGTAAGGTCATAGCGATGAAATGACAAGTCCAGGTGGACCAGATGAAGGGAAAGTTAGGATAAATCTTGATGAAAAACCTTAAGAACTTCCACGATCCTAGTACTGTCCACAAATGGCAGAATGGGGAAGAGGGCGCTAGTCCGGAATGAGTCTGTACTGCATTAGGGGCAGTGTTCAAGGTCACCAGTACTCTTGGCATGGTAGATCTATGAGAGTGCACTTGTTGTGTTGAGACAGGTAAGTGAGGAGTGAAATTCATTTCTTTCACACCACAAATCACTCTATTCAAAATGGATTTAGATTGTAATTGTGCATCTATTGAAGACAGTCATCACATTAATTAATATCAACTCATCAGAAAGGTTTATTTTGGCCTTTTTTTTAGAAGATTATAGGTAACTTTCAGTGTATGAATCTTTCCTGCATATGCCACATTAAATGTTGCACTGTGACCAGGCACAAACAAAAACATTAAAAATACACATGCAATGATTCCTGGTTAAAAGGAGGATCGAAAGGAAAAACATACAAGTTTCTGACAATGACACACAGGATGTGTCACATCAAAACTTCTCAGTGCTTTGGGGACCTGGAAATATGTTAAACACTGAAATTCAATCATGGGAAGGAGCTGCTATTTTCAGTCCATCATCAGACACTGTGTCAAACATCTTGCATATTGTAGGGGCCATATTCTCCGGCAGAAAGCAGTTGAATCATCATTCCACTCGGGTCTATATGCAAGGTATATTAACCGTACTGTTAACTTATGGTAATTATCAGTGAATGGGAATCCATTTGATATAAAAGTTATCCAATTTCCTGACTTCTTCACTGCTTCCATGTTTCTCTCCTTCCTTCTCCGCCCCTCCCCCCCCCCCCCCCCCCTCATGCCTTCCTAGCATAAAAGGGAACAGATCAAGAAAGGATTCTGTATATGAGCAAACAAATACTCTATGACCATTATTGCTCAGAAATGCACGGAGTATAATGTTATGAACATGCAAATAGTTGAGTCAGAAAGCTACGTTGTCCCACTGGCAATGACGCTTGATTTGCTTAAGTGCAACATATGTCGGATGGTAATTGGTCCACTGGGTATAACCGTGTTCAGAGACCACAGATGAATTTTCATAAACAAATCTGCAATGATTTTCCCGACAATGCTACAATAAACCGAAATCCATACTCAAACAAACTGAAATCCACAAAATATAGTTGTAAGAAATTTCACAGCTGCTATTTCTTTTTTCATTGGATGACATTGTTCCTGGAATAATTCATTAAACATTAGTACGTAGCCAACGATACCAGCAACGTTTATTACGACTCCTGCGTACACTTGACAGAGTTCTGCAAACACAGCCAAGTCTGTTCTTTCAAGCTCGTATAGTTATTACTGTGCAATGCACTGTAAATTTGGTACTCAGGGCAAAATGGATGACTTTCGTAAACATTTCGACGTGACGATGAATTAGAACACCATGTTCCCCACAAATTCCAAAATAATTAAAAAGCTCTATAGACATGGCTGACATGGTGCTGGGTCCTAAAGCAGAAGTTACACTGTATGTATACTGCTGTTATGTATCACGCCGTGCTACTTCGAGCGACGGGGAAAGCACTGAACTGCATCAGTCCATCTGTCGTTTTCATCAATCACTGAGCACTTACGGGAACAGGGAGAGGGAAGTCCGGTGGGAAGGGAGGGTGAGGGTTTTTTTTGAGAGAAGAAATAAAAGACGAGTAAAGAATCTTAATTCCCAAAGACTGGTGGGGAGAATTTTCTAAAGGAATGCCCTTAGGAGATGAGACAAAGACTACAGATGACTGCTCAATCATATTGCAACGTCTGAAATTTCTGGCAACTAATTGGTTATTGCTGGTTGTTGTACTCTTCACGGTGTTTTCTACTCCTCCCCTACTTTTTCACTGGTTCAACCGACTACCCTCTAAAAAGCAGAAAAACATTAATCACACAGCTACCATGTAGTTTCCCTTCCCAGTGCAAGACAGATATCTTTCTCTCCTTGAGGCTCCCCAAAAGTTCTTGGTTTGCGAATTCGCTGGTGACATGCTCACCTCATGCATATCCGTATTGACCATGGTTTAGCATCTGGCAGTTTTGTGTCTGTGTGTATATCTGGCCACCACCCTGCCCAAATTCCCAGGCTGAAGACCATGGGCGATACGGTAATGCATAGTTTATATGAGATGAGGGAGTACACGCTGTGAATACATGACTTTTTAATAAATCACGTTAATATGTCCGCTCATTATTCCGAAGGGTCATTTTTCCTAAGGGTTGTTACTCTGAATTCACCATACAGGTCATTATACCAAAGTGTCTTTTTTCCTGAGGGTCATTACTCCCAATCGAACATAAAGAGTATAATTCCGAAGGGTTGTTATTCCAAACGG
Source organism: Stichopus chloronotus (assembly GCA_021234535.1). Taxonomy (NCBI): domain Eukaryota; kingdom Metazoa; phylum Echinodermata; class Holothuroidea; order Aspidochirotida; family Stichopodidae; genus Stichopus; species Stichopus chloronotus. The sequence goes on from CM037844.1 coordinate 6,598,100, forward strand.
AACGCAAGGGTCATTACTCCGAAGGGTCATTATTCAAACATTAAGGTCATCATTCCGTTGGGGTCATTATTCAGAAACTGTGAAAAACATCGTTATTATCTTTTTTGTTCAAAGGTTTGCAGGCATGGCAAGCATTTTCATATGAAAATTACTCCCACTGACGTGTCACAGGCGTAGAGAGTTAGATGAATGGTAGCCAGTTACCCTTGAAAGCTTTCCAAAATCATTTTAAGTGTTCAAGTCTGGATGTAAAACTCCATTGATTTCAGTACTGACTTCTTCATAGGATTGTCCGTACAAACTCCTACCTATTCAAGGCAAAAATACTGAATTCAAATCTACGTTACATTTGCCTCCTTTATGAGCAAACCATATATCACTTATTTTATAATTGGTACTGATATGCTTAGACTATTAAGCATTTTCTACAAAATATTTTGGACAGGGATGATGTTAACAAACATCGTTTAGACCCAATGTTGCTTTATTTGGAGGTGATTTTGTTTCTGTCTTAGACTTAATACTAAAACTAGTTAAGAATTATATTTTTTGTTGCAAAATGGAAAACATTGTCCCTCAAGTGTCCAGCTATCAAAAGTTTATGGGGAACTACTTTAGGCTGTGGAAGTGTATTTTCATTGCAAATATGGATAATGACATTTGGGAGCAATATTGGCTTTCTTCGCTAATGTTCTTTGTTTAAATATTTTATTTTGTCACAATTCCTCTTTCTTATGCTTAAATGAGTTTTACGCACAATTTAAAAAAAAACATTTATTTGATTACTTTAGGTATTCTTGTAAGGATTGCAGAGAAAAAAGTTCAAATAAAAAACTTTCTGAAATCATTAATTCAGAATAATGACCCTTCAGAATAACAACTCTTTCAAATATTGACCCTTATGTTCGATTCAGAGTAACAACCCTTCAGAATACTGTCTGATTCAGAGTCCCATCGGAATAATGACCCCAATGTTTGATTCGGAACGACATCCCTTTGGAGTAACGACCCTTTGAAAAATGAACCTCGGAAATAATGAACCGCAATCATCACAAGCTCTTTTCTTTATTCCGACTTGGACCTACCTATGCATAAATTATTTCACTCTAGATTTTTCTCAATGATCTCAACTGATTAAACAGAACAATGCTGTGAACATATCTTCAAAAATATAGAGTATATTTGTTAAGCATAATCACAGATGCTTTAATACACTACAAACACATTAATTAAGTCATTTTCTTTAGAAATGGTCGCAAGTTTTTCAGAAATAAACAAGACCCTAATTTCATCCTGTTAGTCTTCAAATGTTGTGCTGTGGTTTCTGCTAATTTGTGGCCGGGCTACTTAGTTATGGGAGAGAAGAGGAAGGCTTGTTGCCTTGCCAACCTATCTATCCACTGACTAGGTATTGCAACGAATATATGCTAGAAAGAGTGCATCAGGAGATTGCCTTTCCATACACTGAACCCTGAAAAGATGGGGGATGGGAAAAGTACTTTCAAATGAAAACATATCAGTCCATAATTTCACTTCAAATTATCTCTAGATTCAGAGTGAATTTACCTCAGAGAGAGCAGAACTCCTAAAAAAAGTTATAAAGAATAAAATTTTGAGAATATGAAAAAGGAAGTCCAGAAAATAATCGGAACAAACAAGAATGGTATACCCCTATGGTGTTAACAAATATGAGTTCATGCATAACCATGAATGACCTGCACTCAAACCTTCACTCTATGGAGCAGCCCTATTTGAACCAATCTGGCACATGAACACTATAGAGAGAACATCAAGACAACATTACAATGTGAACATTCTGGGCAAATACTGATGCACTTTAAAGAAAGACATGTTGCTGCAACAAAGACCACCAAGTTATGTAAATTTGTATAACTTATGTTAATTTATGTGAATTAGACAACCTCAAATGTCACTCTTGATAAAAACTCAGTAGACTACCTTCTTCTAAGTAGCTTATGACAGAGGCACAAGCAACAGGAAAGATTAAGAGCCTGCCAAAAACCAGGGGTGTCCTGAGACACTTTCCCAGGTAGATGTCTGAAACTATCCAACAAAATAAATATGTTGTTAGAAGTATTCCTAGTCAGACTTTAAATTAAAATGCTCCAGGTTCAAAGAAATTTTCCAAATTCCCCTGGCCCGTATCTACCTTGACCAACGTATGATGGTTACATTAATGCCCTCATAGACAAGTTAATTGTTCTTTTAAGCAGTCACTATAGAGGTTATTCACTGACATCACCATGCTGTGTTGTGTGTCTATTTTTGACAGTCAGGTGCCCGTCATATATGATTACAACTATATAAGGCTGTGTCGTGCCTTCTATGCGTGGTTAGTGACGGACAAATGCTAAATTAAGACGCAATGGCATCACATGAAGAACCTCGATACTAGACAATGAAACAATTGTCATCCTTTCCAATGTAGCATACCAGTATGTCCTCCCTGTTTCAGGGGTAATAATGCAAGCATCAAGGCCGACTTTCCACATTCCTCAAGTATGTCTAGTGAACAGCTGTACCAGGAATGTTCTATTCCAACCAGTGTACAGCATGGAGGATGAATAAGGCTCAATAACCACTTCACATTACTTACTCATCATATGCAATGTTCCCCTTTCATCATGTGCAATGAGCAACAATGTTCAGCTATCCCATGTAGTACAGAGCATGCATAATGTTGCAAAACTTCTGACCCTTTCATTCGTTGGCACTGTTTTCTCTGTCCCTTGTCAACTACCATATTTACTCAAATAAATAACCTGAAGGGATGAAATTTTGCTGAAGGAGGGACCTTAATTAGAGTCAAATATTCACATGCTGCTTTTAGAATTTCAAGTTGAGAAATACTGGATCAGTTTTCACTAACATTTCATCAACTGTTATAAGAGTAAATATCATATGTGGCTTCGGTGGAATGTTCTGTTACATGGGACACAAGCATGCGGGCCGGTGTTCAATCCCACAACTCACTGGTTTGGGTATTCACAAGTGACTATACTTACCCCTTGGTTACTCATGCATAAAGTTTGAACTAGCTCAAAGTGCAACCAAAATCTACCCTAACACCGCACCCTCTAGGCCTAGGCTCACCCTCATGGGGCTGAGCGAAGAGGGGTAACTATATATGTCAACAATGTGAATGGCTGAATTAACGAGTGAATCTGCAAGCGACAGTCGAGAGTCTGCTGCCTGAGAAAGTGTTCCCTTACACACAAGCATAGAACAGAAAAGTTTGTTTCAGGTTTAATTAATACTGAACAGAACTAAGAAAAGCCAAGCATGCTGGTCAAAGATCCAAATTACTCATATGTACCAAGTTGAAGTCATGCAACTTCAATACATCATATGACGATCGCATGATTGTCATATACAGCAAGTATGGCTTCCTTTGAATGATTCAAATCATTGGAAACTTTTACTAACAACATCAGAAACACATTCTGGCCAATGAAATTGCATCATATCCATCAAATCAAACTACTTTCTACTGTAAAATGAAATGAAAAAAGGAATAGCAGTTTTTCAGAAAAGATGCCATACATTCTCCACAACTCACTGTTGTGGGTATTCACGAGTGACTATACCTACCCCTTGCTTACTTATGCATAACTTTGACTCCGCTCATACCACCATCGGAAACAATTCTGGCACCGCGCCCTCTAGGCCTAGGCTCAAACTTATGCTTAGGTAAGCAAGGGTAAGTATATGTGTACCATGTGAATATGTTGTAAGAACAGCAACCGATATGATCAAATCCACTGGTCAAAAGCAAACTTGCAGACATCATTTTTAAATCAGTACATACTCACAAAAACCTTCTAAAACAAGACTATTTTTAACTCTTTTATGGTCTGTGATCACCAAGGATAAGGTGAAGGAAATAAACACAGAGTCAAAAATATGCGTTGTTTTCCTTGCCAACCCCAAAATCCTTGAGGATAACATGCTTATCATGTGGTGCGCAAAAAAATCAACAATGCATGTACCAGCAAGTTCCACCTCATATCCAGGCAGCGAGCAAAAGATTTATTTCATCTTATCTAGATACCCGTGCACAGATCTCTGAGAGAGACTAACTGTTAATACAAAATGCCACACCCACACATGGAACTTGATTTTGAGAAGAATCACAGCAATGGTATGGAAAAGATATTTGCACTTTGGATAGAAGTTACTAATAAAAACTGATTCTTTCTTTCTAATTCTAGAGATAGGAAGAAAGCACATACTGAGATAGAAAATTAAGTAGATGCTTTGGACAAAGATGTATTGCTACAATCTGACAGCAGTCCAGATGACGTCCAAATCTTAGGCCCAGCAACTCTAACCTTTTATTTTTCAGATATACTGTGACTTGACCAGTAAGAATTGCAGTTTGCCTGTCATCTCCAAAAAACCCAATAGCACCGTTCCCCCATCACATGCACACTTCTTGTCCAGCTATAACACTGTCTCCCAGCTATAACAGTACGTTTGCCTATGATCCTCACCCTTCCAGCAATTTTTTTTTTTTGCATATCTTTCGGTGTCGTATACACGTATTGTACGCCAGCAACATTACGATTTGACAACATAATAGTCCTTTTTTACACATTACTGGTACATTCCTCTGTTTGATGCTTATAGTGACGGAGTTGGAATTTGAATTTGAATAGAATTTACTCAGATTTTGACCTACCTGGCATACCATTAAGCACAAACTTACTATTTTCTTTAATGCTTTTAATTTATGCTGGAATTTTCTAAAGTTATGACCAAATTTCACATTCTAGCAACAACAAAAATTTGTAATGGTCATATTTACACTGTGGTTTTCTTTAAAAATACTAACACTGAACGCCTGTATACTTCAAAGCTGCTTAATGTCTAAACAATGACTTCAGTGCTGCTTTGGAAAACAACTGAAGGTTTCTGTTGGCAAAGTAAAACAGCATTGGCCATCACAGTTTTCCTTAACCAGATGAATCCACACGCCAATTGCAAAAAAAGGCAAAATGTCAGCCTCAAGTGTACAAATTCTCCACGGATACAGAGTTCTAACGAGCCAGTTCAAAGGGGAAAAACATGCACTGATTTTGCAATCATTATGGAACTAATGACCTCCTTAATTACAGAGGTTTCAATTGGGGTTTAAAAGAAAATAAATACTGACCAACTGTCTAAAACACGAACCAAACCTTATTTATAGTAATGCCTGTTTTCAAGAAATTTAAGAAAGGGAACTACGCAACTGCTGCATATTTACGACCCGAGATTTTGCCTTCTTCGATATTTAAACAACAAGGTCTTTTCACCTGAAGACAAAAAAATATGAGACATCTGACGGGGCTGGGTACGATTTTTGATAAACCATGCAATGTCTGATGGGACACGTCGCTCACATTCTTCCCCAAACTGGCAGATTCAAATTCTGAAGCAAGTTACTTGCTATAAACCACTCTCAACCATAACAAAAGGCAAACCAACATGCAATAAAAGGAAAACCATTTGCACCCTTTCCCAAGCTAAATGCAAACAGGAGAATCATTTGGGTGCAGTGACAAATGTCTTAAAAACCAGAGCACCTTTTTGGAGTAATAGTTGGCTACATCTTCGTAGCCGGCCTTTATGGCGGCTTCTCTAAACTGATCCATGTCAACATCGTCCTGGGTAACCGGAAGGATGAAGAAAGAAACGGAGAGAGGAGGAGAAAAGAAAAGGGTTGAAACGTAACCATGTCGGGATTGAAAAGAAATAATGGATACAGTACCTACAGTAGCCTCACTAGTCTGATGTGAGGAAGCTCATTCATCCTCCAATCAGGTGAGAAATTAAAATATATCATCCAAAATCAGAAACCAAAAACAAGAAATAATATAAAAATGAGAAAAACACAAAAGGGGATAGAAGATAAAATGAGAGACTGTAATCACATATTAAAAGAATGATATACATGGTTTTGAAGGAGTCCATGCAAACTAAAACTCAACAAAACAAAAAGAAACACTTTACCTCACAGGAAGAATCTGTGGAAAAATGACTGGTATCAAAACTGACAAGTTTTTCCAAAAGCAAAGAAAAAGTAGCACTAACCAAGTCTTCTAAAGACACACCCTTATGCACCATGTTGATCCAACATTAATTTCATAACCTGCACGCAGAGTGGAATTATTCCAGGAGGATAGACAAATAATTCGTTCTGTCTTCTGTATTATTCATAGAATTTTCCAGATGTGATGTGATGGTGTAAAAACCATCCCTCTCTTTAACCTCTTTCAACCCTCATGTATCTACATGGACAGCTGAGTCCATTGCAAAATTTCTGGTGTGCAATAGGCTGCATGAGAACCTCCGCCCTTCCTTCCTGTTTTATTAGCAGATTTAGAGTCTACAAACTGTTTACACACAGAGCAGTGTTACGTGCACGACTCTGCGACTGTAAAGTGTTTATACACTGTGAAAGCGATAACATAACATTAGAGTTTGTTGGTCTGCGAGGTATCGGACTGTTCAGAGATACGATCCAACCGGCTGATGACATCACCTTTCAGTCTCACCCCAAGCTCTAATTTACCATCTGTGTGCACTCAACGGAACCATGGTTTGAATTTCTGCTCTCATCAAGGGAGAAGAGAGAGGATTTAAGGAGTAATATCGTGTGAGATGGTTGAGAAGAGTGTCTGGGAGCATTGTCTGTTTAAGAGGCACACTGGCCAGGAGTTGCCACAAATTTAACAAAACAAAAGAATTCTTGTCCTCTCTTTTCATGAATACTTCGAGAATGTGAGCGGGTATTGTAAAGATGAGCAGTGTCACAGCAAAATGTACAAAATAAACATTGACAGCACAAGCAAAGTTCTGCTACACAATGGTGTATTTTACTGATTCACAATTTATCAAAATTTATGCAATGATGTGCATCTGTGGGCAAATACAGACCCCTTTAATTCCAGTTGCAAGCTAACTCACTGCATAGTTAGTTTAAAAAACAAGTAGGTATTAAGTACAACAGCTTTATCCAACTCACCTCATTCACACTCTCTTAAACCTAAGCTTATTCCCATTCCCAGTTTTGATGATGAGTTTGGAACGCAAATTTATGTGAAGGAGGACAATCTTTTTTATTCCAAATGTTCGCTGGAAAGGTTTCAATGACAAAAGTCTCTCACAACTGAAAACGAAATTTCATTCTAGGTTGCCCTTGAGGCATGATAGAATCTGTGCAACCGCTACGGATATTAACATATTGTACATTCCTCCATCGGCTGGTCAAAAGTGTGAATGTCACATTGAGGGGGTCTTCACATTTATTCTCATAAACAAAAAAGACATGCAATTGCTTGATGCATTCTTATTGGATGGGACTTGCGTTACTTTCAATGAAGCTTAGACACGTGGCGAATTTCAATTCAACAAAAAAGTTTAAATCAAAGAAATCTCTCTTGGAAATAAGTCATTATTGGACTTTGTATATAAAGCTGTTGTTTTGTGTAAAGTGATTGCAGTTTCCAGTGTGCAAACAGGTAATAACATAAACAATTTTGCACATATATGCATGTTTGTCTCATTCAAGATTTACATGGTCTGGTCTGATCTGACTCCAACTCAAACTCTGACAGGCCCATGGCAATTAAAATTATTAGCAGAATGAAGTTTGGAAGCTAATACATTTAGTGTTACACAAATTGCACTCTAACCTTTTGGACAACGCAGATAGGATTACCAAGTTTTCATTAAGGGACAAGGGGACTCCCTGCGAAAGCAATGACATCAAGTTCATCGACCGACTTCATGCCTCAAAGCGAACGAGCATCTCTGTCTCCGTTTTAAATCTTTGAGGGAACACAGTGAATGCAGTTGTTCAAAGTTACTTCGATTAATGTTTTTCATGGGAACTCTTCTTGAACGTCTATAAAGGCAGTTCAGCATGGGGCAAATTTGACAGTATGGCTGGAGATAACTTCTACTGTATCTCATGTACAATACAGATGATCTCATGTGCAGAAATTGGTCCCCTGTTGGTCCACAGTCACACCCCAACTCTGTTGAAATTTTAAATGCTTTGCCAAGTCTAACAATACACATGCACTTTGAACCTACAGTACTTCATGCATATGCTTTAAAGCATTTAATCCAGACAAAGACCTGTCGATCAATTTAAGCCAGAACATCCCATTGGCAAACTTTCATCACAAAATGGACTTTCAACCTTGGGTTGTTCATCAACTGTACCACTCATTAGCGAATACTGTCATTCAGAAAAACTGACTTGCACAAAATAAGTGACTGAACTATGGCTAAAACAACAACAGAAAGACTAAACGTTCTTCTGATTTTTGACATGAAAGTCAAACACAAATCACTACTCCTGCAAACTTGTAGGCTCCTTGATAAGCTTTAGTGTATCATGTACAGCATTATGCTTCATGCAGGACACTTACACACACAAAAACACACACACACACATTGAATGGAAACAGCTGTGTAAACATTTCACCCCTATACCACACATCACCATCCAAATTATGGCTCAGAGACTTAACTTGGAACTGTTTCTACATGGATTCATCTCCCTGAAGTGATACTGAAAACAGTTTTTAACAACCCTGCCAAAATCACACTCTCCGCTAATGTTCAACTAAAGTGTTGGCGGACATTAAATGTTTAAGAGTTGTATGAACAATTGAGCTTTTGAAAGAATCCTTCCATATCATGATAATAAAATGTACACCGGAGTGCTACATGGCACTGGCCCTCATCACGGCATGCTACACCTCACAGATCCCCAGAGCTCACATGTTACAAGAATGCACTTTGAATGGCCGAACTACCAGAGTCCTTCCCTGGTGAGTAAAGACGTTAAATAAGACTTCCAGTTCATTATGTAATCAAGAAATGACAGGGACAAATTGCACTGAAAGGAAACAAAGACAGATCAATTGGTACCAAAGATTGGTAATTGTCTCATGAAGCTCCAGTGAGCATTATTAACACAAATCCCACTCAGTATTAACCCAATCAACGATTACATACTCCAGACAAATTTGATCGAGTTTAATTTCTACTGTTCCATGGGAAGAATAGTCTTGACATCCAATCTGCTCCTGTTGACTCATACTAAAGAGCAAGTTTCAGCCCAGATTGTAACTAATATCCTAAACGAAAATCCTCCAAGCATGTATTCATTCTTTCAGTTTTCCTTCAGTTGGTGGGTGCAGCAGTTCCATTGTTCTCCTAGGAGGTGTCTGATAATACCATTTCCTTAAAGGGCAAAAAGACGTTCATGACAAGAAATTGAGAGTACGTGGGGAACAAAGTACATTTGTCGAAACAGTACTCCCAGTGTGAATCGCATGCTGTAGCAGCAATTTCTAGCATAGTATGTGATTAGCCTTCGGGAAGTCCTTTAAACAGCGACAAGGAAAGAGTGTGAAATTACCCAAACCATTAGCACCACCATCTGGAACTGTCCTATTGTGACAAATGCTGAACATCTAAACTCTTCACAAATCATAGCAAAGCAGAGATAAGATCACAATTGTCATCCAGTAGTCCTATTGGAGCAAACACCATGACAAAATGGTGTGGGTTTCAGGCTGAGTCACTGTCACATAAACATGAATTATCTGACACTGCTCACATAACATTTAGGTACATGTATTGTCTGTGTGTGTGTGATTCTTGGCATGTGACTTTATTCAGTAGAGTCACAAGTACAACATAAACGTGAATTTTGACTCTTTTCAATGTGACTTAGTGCATGTGCTTAAAAATCCTCTTTAACTGGCCCCCAAGTATAGCATGCTAGAGCTCAGAAAGTTTCCCTGCCATGGTCGTAAAGTTACCTGCGGGCTCCAGTCACAAATTGGTCTGCACTGCATCCTCCATGCTTTAAGCAGTAATCAAAGTTTGGGGCCTTGAAATTACACTTCCCTGAAGAGAATCACATCTCGTCGTTGGTTTGTCTGGTTACATTATGGTGAAACATCTCCACAAATGTCCTGTAAACTTATGTTGCACATCCTTATATTCAAGGAGAAGTAAGAATATGACTCTGCTAATACACCTCTTCCCACCCATTCCATCACATAACAACAAACAAGAGCACCCTCTTTAAGACAAAAACACAAACAGTAAATATTCCTATGCTAGACATGTGTAAATCAAATGGAGGAGACGCTACATGCACGCTGTGCTGAATTAGGTAGCTTATCCTCAGGGAGGGTGCATCACTGTATCTCTGTGACGTCACATGCAAGGGGTTTATACTTTCACCAACAGACTTTTTTTGCAGGACTAGTATGTTTACAAGCATTGGTATTTATGAGCAGAGGTTTCACTTTGTAAGTATTTAACATTTAGATGGCTATCTGCAACTTTCACCTCAACACTTCATTACTGCATCGCATTGTGACGAGGTACTCCGTTGACAAGTACAGGATTAAACAAACACCGAATCCTACTAAATAAACGTCTTTGGTGTAAACTCCAGCTCTGTGAAGAGCAGCTGCTACATCCAGCCTAGACTACCATGGTACATAGAGTAGGTGATGGGTGTTCACTCAGCTAAAGTCTTCTCTTGATGTATCCGACAAAGATTGCAAACTTAAACTGACCAAAATGCAAGCAAATTGGGAAAAATACTGTTTCAATTAAAAACGTTTCTAAATGGTCATCACACCGGAAAAATCCCAATTTGCACTGTCGACTCCATAGATCAAGGGACTTTTTGGTCACCATTTCTCATCTCAAAAGTTTCTTTCTTGTCATAATCTTCTCAAAATCTACGTTAATAACTCATTCAGAGGAAGATTTCACGGAACAAGAATGTAAAAATCTCTCCCACAAAACTGTATGATCTATCCTCTAGTGAGAATTCGAAAAGAAAACTTTCAAATTGTTACGGCCATGCAGAACTTGAGCACTACCAGCAAGTGGACAGCAGGTCTCAAATTTCAAACAGTTAGCTCCATAACTTTTGTCGAAATTACCCCTTCACGATCACAGGGGCACTAAACTGGCTTGTTTCATACTGATTCCTTAAAATATACTCAGGAATTCAGAGAAAGGTAGAATGCAAAGCACTTTCTGAAAAGAGAAAAAGCATGAATGGTATGCAACCCCACATGCATGCTCCTGCAAAGGGTAGTATTTCACAAGAGGTCTAATTGTGAGCATTTTGCAACACTGTCAAACCAGGGAGTTGTTACTGAGGAGGTACTGTAGGCCTTTGAACTAGGGTTTACACAGCAAAGGTCACACAGTATACTGTCTTTTGTGTTGTTCCTGATAGTTCTATAGGGCTTACATGGGATTACAAAGTAAGCACAATGTGACAGTTGGTTGTTGTCTGCTACAGTCACAGTTAAACGTGGAAGAGCTCCACTGCACCAAAATTGCCCGTCGTCAGGGAAACGTGATTCAATCTTTCGACGCTCAGTGATGCGTATGGCACTATGGCAATTTGATTGTATATTAAACATGGAAAAAAAAAAATCCATACTTGGCTATTTAATGAAACCTGGGGAAAATTCTCGTCTATTTCTTTAAAAAAAAATAAACTTCTGCCTCTACCACTCATTTGCATGATCTCTTCTGAGGATAAGCCTAAATGTCTTCATTTAATTCAGCCAGATGGTCATTTCCACCTTTGTTTCAAAGCACTGCTCTGAGCGAGCTAATTGTTTAATAGCTGAATTTGAGTGACATTGCTCTGGGAATGGTACTGAACTGGAATCACTGAATAAAAGAATCAAAAACCTCAGAGGCAACGACGCAGCTTATCTTCACTCGATTTGGTGGGTCTTAGGGTATTTAGCAACAATTGAATTTTTTGTCCAATCTACTTCTCAGTAGCAACTCCCTGGTCAAACTTCAAACGCCAATCTTGTAATAATCCTTCAAGGCTTCAATGGATTCTACAAAAAATCACACACTACATGTCACATTGGGCATTCTTCAAAACAGGAAATATTTCAAATTTGCCAAACCAGAATGAAAACTACAGATACATATATGAGTTTAAGAAAGTCAGACTTTGTGCACTCGCCGCCAAAAGGAGCGAGACACTTTGCCAGGTGATGAGAAGAAGATGAGAGAAAGAAAAGGCCACACAGGAAAGGGAAAAAGTACGAAGAGGTGGACAAAACTCCATCACCACATGGTTAATACTGCTGAAGCAGCACACATGGTCGATACTGACTCATCAAAATACCTACCCACCTGAAGGGATTCAACAGAAGAAATATTCAAAATACAAAGTTATGGGTCATGTATTGATACCACATGAGTTCATGCCTTTCAAGGAAAGGTTCACTCCTATCCATTCTATTGCATTCCAATTACTTAAATCTTTCTCTATTTTCATTTTCGATTTCATCTCTCGTGATTCAATTTGTTCACATCGCCATTTTTTTTTTCGTCAACTCGAAAGCGGAATCAATATGAGGTTGATTTGGTTTCCCCGTCGAAGACTGAGAAGTTTCAGGACCTTCTGACAGTGTCCCAAGAAATGGCAAGTTTCAAGAGATGCTATGAAATTTTAAGTCCGTTTTTCACCAGAGAAGAGAGATGACAAAATACATCCATTGTAATAACTGTATATACTCATATTTTACACCTCTGTAAAGTGTAAACTCATCGGCTAACATTAGCTTTTGGAAACCACTCAACTTTTTAAAAGTTTTGGTAAGTTCTCTGCCTTGAAGAGGATCTTGCAGTCCTTGGTAAGAATAATACTCCAGACTGAGAAAACAGAAAGCCCTTGATCAACATGTGACATAAAAACCATATGAAGATTTAAAACACACCATTGTTTAAACTAAAATGCCCCTGCAATGGAAAAAAAAAATAAGAACGAACACGTGGGCTTTGCGATCACCAGACACTGATCGTCGTTAACGCCGAGCAGGCAGGAATAGGAAACGGTAGAAGCACTGGATTTATGGTACCGAACATCAGTGAAGCAGCTTTGCGTCAGTTTCCTACGGCTGCAATCCATAACATTGCACAGTATGATCAACTACTCGTGATGAACGATTAATACCTTTCTACCTCTCACTGCATGCACAGTATGTTGTCTGACATCTACTTTGCGTTACCCAGAGACCGCACGGTACCACACGAGCGATGCCAATAATTACGCCATGGATCAGGTGCTGACTTAGTATGCATTCAAAGCGAAAATACGAGCAAATAATTCAAAAATGTCAAAGGTAGATGCACTTCAAAAGTTGTCTTTCAGTATTCCACATGTGATGGCCATTTCAGTGTTTAACTTCAGTCCTTCGGACTTCATTTTTAAAGTATCTGTTGCAAGGAATAATTACAATCATTTCACCCACAAATATGTGTATACAATATTAGGATAATTGCAACAAAATCACAGAAAAACATGTCCCTCTCTCTCTCCTGTGGTTGTCTTATCATCATGATCACAATCCTGTTTACAAGTTGCTGAGTATCAGTGACTTCAATCATGATGAGTCAATAAGTCTGACATTTAAATGTCCTCTAGCTAAGGTTTAAAACTCTATGCAAGCAGTGAAATTTGCAATATCCACTTAACTCTTATTTCAATACGGTACAATGACAAAAGCTGACACTATTGACCAGACAAAGTTTCGGGGGAAATCAGGTAAAGAGCTTGATCGCAAACTTGTATCCTCCCTCCCTCCCCTCCCCCCCATCTAAAAACATTCTCTCCCCTTCTCCTGGGGGTTTGTCTTGCCACCATTATGGTTATCCCTAAGAAGCTGAGAAAGAGTAAGTAATGATCACCTGTCACTAATAATCAACATGTATTCTAAGCTTACTACTTGACAGAGTGTGGGTGAGCAGGAATTACATGCAGCGATCGTGCACTCCGCGAGCAGTTTCATTTACGTAAGTCATTCAGAGGGAGATCTTCACGTGATGGGGACAACTATGGGAACAAACCCTCCAGCCTGTGAACACACTAAAATAAGTGCGAACTGCAGAAGAGCATTGATCGCATATGCGTTAATATGACAAATATGACAATAAGCACCTCCAATATGATGAGGGGCATACTGTGGTCCCAAATTAAATTGGGCCCACAACAGCACTAGCTGTCCCCCTTGTGAACCACTATTATGTACGAGGCCTGTAATCTGTTATCTTTCTCAACACTCAAAATATTCCATCCCTGCTTTGACTCAGTAACATTCTCTTTTAACGAGAAGACTCACCATTGTGGGCTTCCCATCCTCATCTGTTCTTAACTTTGATGGCTTCTGAGGTTTGCTGGGTTTGCCATCGACTTTGTCTGTCGCTGGGCCATTCTCCTTCCCCTCTGAGGCATCCTTCTGCAAGGAAAAGTAATGTAAACATTAAAACTTCAGGTACTGCAAGCAAACAACCAAATCGAAGGAGTTTGCTAATTGACAAACTAATCCCGATTTAGTCCCAGATTCCTATATCGGCCTACTTAAAAGATTCATCATAACATGGATGGAACTTGCATTTTACCAAAAAGTGTGCCAACTAATTACCAGGACATTGACTGGCAAGGCTTAACAGCCATTGATAGGCACATACGTCTAATATGTCAGAGATCATTTATAGAGTTTAGTTGCTCCTGTGCTTCACACACTGTCATCATCGTTTCTACCACTTTCAGCTCCCCAAACTGATGGGTGTCGCCATGAAACGGTCTGGCCATCTTCCTTCCCGTACCACTCTCCAGTCATCCCTTCCCACATATATGTTAAATACAGCAAAACAGGTCTCTTACCTTTTAATTCATTCTCTATATCCAAACATGTACAAGTATCAATTTTAGCCTATATATCAGACTTATCTGTATATTTATAATCACTAAATAGCGTGACTCTGACACCATCTTTCACTCCAAAGCCTGGAATCTATCCTTGAAAGTTGTAAGATCGTGTTACCTAGCAACCACATTTTGCTTTCAGTGCAGACGGTCTGCAATACTGTACTGCAACTAATTCTGAGGTGTATGTTCAGTCGTATCAATTTTTCGCAGAGTACTGAACGCTGTCGATCATTGTCAACCTGTTTATGTGTAATATCAAACTGCCATTTCCCCCCCCCCCCCCCCTTTAATCAGTTGGGCATGAAATATAAATTTGGACATGTTTCTGCCAGGGATGACTGAGTGATATATAGAGTATATATATACAAAAATACCACTATCAGTTATGGTAGCTGACATGTAAAAGTGAGATGTACACACTTGGATCATGGAAGTATCAGGGTAAAGCCTCCTTCCTAAGATCTTGTTACAAGCGAGCAATTCGTTCGATCGAGAACATCTGCATCAGTGAGGCGTTTGTCCTCCACCAGGGCAAATTACGTGTGATGGTGACGCTGTAGTTTATGTGTGATGTAGCAGCATGCATTATGAAACAAACAAAACAGGACTGCAGGCAAAGGACTGATAATCTACACAAGACAGAACAAACTTCACTCAGGATTCACTTATTAAAAAAAAAAAAAAAATTAACAAAAAAAAAATGAAACCGATTCTTCTCGGTCACTTCCTATCCATCTGAAAAGTCAACAACAGGGGAAAATCACACAAACTTTCTTCCGGAAAACTCTGTCCCTTCCGAACTGAGAGTGGACGAAACCAGATAAACACACGATCGTCAAGTTGCGGGATTGTAGTCAATACAGTAATGCATATGAGCTGAGGAAGTAGGCGTCGCGAATTGATGCTTACGAGCAAAGAGACCGCAACGCTCTGGACTTACTGTTAAGTTCTACAGTGTGATAGTTACAATGGGTGAGAGGATAAAAAGTACTGCAGAGAGACTCAAAAAATATTGCTTAATACTACAACTTTCCAACTCCTTCCTTTGAGGTGTAACGTCAAGATCACATAATACGTTGACTGATTAAAAGACATGAAAGGTGTATGGACATGTACGCAAATTGCATTTACAACTTGCGGTAGCAAGGAGGGAATTAATCACTTCTTGCCTTGCATAGTCTCAACATTATTGGCAGTCATCAAAATGTTGAAAAAAAACAAAAGTTCTACTATATTAGTAAATCTTCTAATTCCAACTTGGAATGTTCCTTTAATGAGAGCATTATAATTACAAAACTGTTATGATTCATGCAACAACAACCACAGATGAAGAAACACACAGACCTTTATATTGCCCCATTACCATTGAAAATGGTTAATTATTAACAACATCAGACATAGAAACCTTCTTTGAAAAACATTAATTTAATAATTCTTCATCCCATTTACTGTTACCTGGGTGAATCCCAAAGCCAATTTACTTTTAAAGACAAAGACAAAAATGTGAGAGATTTCCCCTGTATGGGATAATGAACTCTGAGTTGCCACTAGGACTTGCTGTCTCCTTAAAGGAGGCAGAGGGCATACCTAGGGATTCATAAATTTGCATTTTGATATTGTTCCCAAAAATTAGATTTATGCATTTTTCATCAGCCGCTTCCATTTTTTTTTTCTTCACACACAGCATACCCAATGTCTTCCATGCTGGCACCGACAGACTTCCCTGTGCCCATTTTCATGCAATGTAGTATGTGCATACTGACAAAATAGACAGCCAGCTTTAGAGTTACATTTTAGTGAGGTTGATGAGCGTGTTAGTGCTATAGGGTGTGCAAAGGGCTGCTAATAGGTGTTATTACCAATCTTAACTTGGATGTTTTTACACTCATCTAATCCTGTCCATCCAGGATATAACCCCTTCCCCCTTCCCCCTCCCCCCCGGCCAAACCTTTCCTTCTTCATGGAAGGGAGAAGTGCCACATTCACATTTTTACAATCGTAACAGATGCACAGGAGAAGACCTGTATGAAGAAGAAGACCATAATGTTTAACGTACCTTCTTTGTTTGCTCTGTTGTTAAGCTGTACGAGTGTGCGTGTGTTTCATAATATTGCACCAGTGTGCATACTGTATGTTCTAAAGCCAAATACTATGAGCTGATCTCTAAGGTATTTACTGCAACTTGCTCACCGGGGAGTTGCAACGGCTGAAAGACGCACACTGCTTCAGAAGTAAGCTTTGACGATATACAGAGTGTTATTATCCTTGTTGATCAATTACTGATGGAATTTCTCAGGCAAATGTAACTATGCAACCAGCAAATAATACAGTATACCAAAGGATATAACACAGAGCACGCGATGTTGACAAAGGACACAGTATGATAAGCTCACGACTCGTTCAAAATTGATGATGCTGGTTGCAATGGCACGTTTGCATAATTAATTAGCTTGCTATTAAATCACCTTCCTCTATTCCCCTCCGAAGAGCATGGGCGGTCAAGGTGCTTTGATGAGCCAATCATAATCATCTACATCAGTCTAGGAAAAGCGCAAAGAATTGCGGTAACTGCTAACCATCTCAACTAGTTCAGGTTGCCTTCAAAGGTTATCGGAGCCAGGTCCTTAATGAGCAGTAGGACAAACTTGTTTAAGTTCTTGAAATGTTACTGGCAAGAAGTTTTCCTCACCTTCGATTCACTGATTCACACTGAAATAATACACTACATGGTACACGTAAGAACATTCCCAACTATCTCCATCAAAAACCGTATTGTACTGACAGACTTTGAATTAAGCCAGTTCCTAAGGACCAACATAACTGAAGACTTCTAATAATAACTTCTCAAAGTCCTCATAATCTTCCAAGAACATTTGGTGATTGATTCAAATCTCACACAAAGAAATAACGTTTGTCAATAAACATGTATGTCAACTGCTGAAATTATCAGTTGTAATCTAGAGTTTACAATAATACCAATAACTGCATTTCAATAAAAAAAAAAGTGTTGAAATGCAAAACAAAAACATCTTTAAGTGATCATTAAATATTTTGAAATGTAAAGATTCCATGTATGTTGAGTAACTATCAGTAACCTCCTGTCCATTACTAATATGTAGAATTATTCTAGTTTCAGAAACTGTGATGCAAATCTGAGGTTGGTGCAATGTGTTTGTAAATTGTTAGGAAGTTAAGCACATAACAAACCATCAAGTCTCAGTGGTGTGAGGTCAGTAGACTAGCCGTTACCACAAGCCACATATTCCTTTAATGGTGACGTTGCTTGCACATGCCGGCGGTGGTCGAAAAATTATTTCCCATCTGCGATATTTCAAGCTATATCTGTCAGTGTGCTACATGTTAATGAAGCTTCTTATTAGATCAACATCATTCTAACCAGATAAAGTGTCTCTCAGGGCTGTCAAGAAAGGACAAAAAAAAATGCCAAGACCTTAACTTCTTCAATAATAAAACACGAAATTCATCCGGTGACATTTTCTGTCCAGGCCTTGGAGGGGAATCCGCAAAACCAGCAGCCATGGTTACACACATGGTAATGTCAGCTGTTTGGACACTACTACCTAATATATACCATCATAAAATGTCAACAATGTACAGTTAGTCCAGAATATATATTGGTGCAAACTTCATATAATTTACTTGTATCAGTAGCAAGATCAGCAAGAGCTTCCAAGAAGACAGTTGACTGAGAATGGTGGAATTTCTAGCTGAAAATTATCTAAAGTGGATGAACTACAAGTCCATTTGCCAGCCTATGGTACCCATGGCAACATCTGATCTTGGGAACAGGATTGATCTTCCACTTTGTCAGACAACTGTTGCCATAGTAACACAAGTAATGTATCTGATTAACTGAGAATGGCAACATTCCTTTGCTGACAGGTGAAATGTATCTAAAGCAGATACAATTGATTTCACTCCAAATCCAGGACCATATGTGACTGAATTTCAATCGCAATCTCGATACAAATGGCAATAGGTGTAGCATTGTGTTGTGTAAGGTTTTCCATGTATTGTACAGAATGTGACTTTGGATAACACATATTTCTGTACATCTATCGAGTAGGACTTAAATCTGTGACAGACCTTTCAGGACCTGCACTTGATCAGTCGTAGTGTGTACAAGGTCCCTGTTTCCTTCCATTTTGTTTTCCTAAACTAAGGCAGATTTAATTGCTATCGGATTTGCAGCATTTTCCTTCTCTTTATGGGAGAATCCTTTCATCTCAACAGAAGTAAGAATTGTCAACACTTAGAAATTGTAACATGTTGTCACAAGCAAGGGCTCGTGTTAAGGCTTGTTTCAACTGTTCTTTTTATAAAACTTTAACATGTTGCACTAAGGTTGCCACCTCCTGGGTGAATTCCAGCATAACCTCATGCTTTTAACTTTCTGCACCTTCAGATTCACTTTTAACGATTTTGTTTTTTAGCTTCCCTAACTCCATAAACACAGAGCAGAAGTGTGACAGTAAGAAGCTGCACAAAGGAAAGATAACAGAAATATTTTGCTTCATTGCTATGTTAATACATTGGTGGTCTTTCATTAAAACTTTTAATCTCTTGTCACTGTACCTTGTAAATTAGTTTCAGTTCTTCTCTGATCAGAACAATGTGACCAAAGTAAGAGATAGGTGGCATAGCATTGTTTCAAACACCATAATAAATGAGGAGAAAGAGGGGATAGGGAGAGGCATTGCCAGCAGAAGTTATTGTGTGACAGAAGATCCATGAAACTCCATGTAGGATCTGAAGACCAAAGAAAACAAAGTCCCCCCCCCTCCCGGCCTAAACTAAAAGTGTTTATGTTGTATGTATATACACAAAGCAGAGCAATCACTAAATTGAAATTTGCTCTTACCACGAATGTGTGCAATATGTGTACAATATGTTGTGTGTATCCATGCTAAGGACATGACTGATGTGTCTTTGTCCACACACATACATGTGTGTGTGTATGTATCTCTATCAAACAAAAGGGCCTCCGTCACATGATCTACCATGGGAACGACAAAGGGGGAAAAATCATTGCTACTGTAAGCATCCTGTATACACTTCCTATCAAAATGGCAAATATCTAGGATTAGTCTGACATGCTCAGAGTTACTTCGAACTCTCGATAGTCGCATCACAAGCATGAGACAACTTCCACCAAAGGTTGACCATCATTAACTATCTAGCGTACATTTCTTGTGGGCACTGACCTCACGGGGCTCAAAATAAGCTTGAAGAAGGGCACAGCCAAAATGAGCAGAACGGTTGTAGGTCTGCTTTATTTCATGGGACATTTACTGAGGGGTACCGTGGCCATCGGCAAGGGTCCATGGCTATCGGTGCCGTCGGTTATTTCTGATATGACACCTCATATCATTGCAGAGCTTACTTCCACATCTAATGTAGGAGTCTGGCAGTTCCTGCTAGGTATATCGCTAGGTAACTTAAGACATAAAAAATATGTGAAGACTATTGATACAGTATTTCTCTAACACCAAGCATTTTCAGATGATAAAAGATTCCTACTTCAGTTCTCATTTGATAATCTTCCTACAGGTTACTCAAAATTCACTGGTAATTATACTTACCCCTTGTTCACACTAATGCATTGTTCATAATAAGTACCCAAATAAAGTTCTAACCCTCTATGCCTAGGCTCAGCCTCACTGGGCTGATGTTGATGAGAGTTAAGCTATCCCTTTAAACAACAACATCCTTAACACTTCTTTGTTCATTTCAACTCAGGTGAGGTAAATAGTGCATTATTCTTTCCTCCATCTCATCATGAAGCAGCAAATTTGTATCTACTTTGTAAAAAAAATAATGGTTGGTCAGTTACAAAATGTCAATGAGTTACTGCAGTACTTTTTCCTTCATGCTCTCCTGTCAAGATGGAGTCCCTGCACTCCACTTTGGGAGGACAGATTCATGCTAATTAAAATGCATACAGCTTCTGGCCTATTGGAAAAGAAACAGGCCTGTCAAGTTTGCAAAAATTATGGCAATCATTGACCTCAGTCTTGTGATAAATGCAAACAACGCTAAGGAAGGTTGGCACGCAGTTTATGCATGTTCCAGGCAACGTTCCGATTTACTAGCTGTTACAAATATCGCAAACTTTTGACAAAAATCTGAAAACTAAAGAATCTCAATGGTGCAACTTAGTAATATCTGCGATTAATCTCACCGTGCAGTCATTTTTTCAGAAGCAAATGAACACCAGCACACAAGCAATTTATTAAATGTTCAACTTCTGTACATAATCGACATAATATCAGTTCTTACAGAATTCCATTTAGTTTCTTTTCATTTCTTGTTTTCAAGTTGCACTGTGCTAAATTTTGGAATAAAAAGCTGACCCATCAAAACACCAGGTAAGGGACACCAGGTTGGGGACACTAGGTTAGGGATGACAGATTACGATACCAGGTATAAGGAATACAAATCTAACATTGTTACGTCGTAACATTGTCCACAATTACCTCACAGAGAAACATTGCATCCAAGGTTGGGAAATGTAAGAGCAGACAACTTCATTAAACAGCAAGGAATCAAAAAACTGTGACAGGACTGAGTGTACCAGGATAGTCTGAAGGATTACTTCAGTGAACCATTTATAAACGTCCTAAGATGTCACAATGTTGCACCCATTACGACCCCTCATTGAAATGGATACAAATCAAAACTTGATTTAAATAAAATACAATTGATGAGACTTTAGTTTACTTCACACAAACATGACTCACCTCAATAGTAAAACTCTCTGATGGAGCAACTCCAATCCGTAAGCTCATGTTCTGTATAGTTTAACAATCCCTATCGCTTGGAGATTTACATAGAACTTTCTTTCCGAGCACATACGCACTATAGCATGTTGTTGTTAAACAACACCCACCCATTTGAACCATGCACAGCACAGCAAGACTCCGGCAATATGCAGGGAGTGGGTTGATATCTCTGTTTTATGCAAATAAATGCCTGAGAAAACTCCCGACCCGTTAGTTGCATTAGAAGCTATTACAACTACTGTAACTCTTGTCATGTGGCAATATAGCACACAGGACTACAAAACAGACAATCCAGTGCAAAAAGGAATCATAATAGAAATTTCAACAAAGGTTTCCTAACACAACTCCACAAAAGGGGGAAGAAAACGTCAAGCATATTCCACAAATGAATGAATGAATGAACATAAGATCCAATGAGGTGTTTCCTAGCTGATTGGCTGTGAGCTGGAAATGACTCTGTACTATAGTGACACATTCCACTCTCTACAATTACGTTTTGTAATTGCAGCCTGATGGCAACTTAAAATCACCGACATCCAAGCTATGACAGTAACAGCATCACGTTCATTCTGCAGGCAGCTGTGAGAGGCTTAATTTAAAGAGTTATTCCTGCCTGCTAGGTCTACACTTTTTCGAGAGACCGCTGTTGTGATAACAAACATTTCTCTCCCGGTGCAACTGAAGTCGGCCAACAAGCGGGCATGTTCTTGTCATCCAGACGACACAGAAGGGTTTTGAGCTACACACAGATTTTTCAACTTTGTTTAATGTGTTTGTTTTGTTTACACCACCAAACCCCGTAACTTGATAGTCCGAAGGGCAGGCGATCAACAAAGATGTCCTCCGACAGTTTTGCCGAAGCTGATTCTGATTCCTCACGCCTCGAGCAGCAGAGAGCCTCCCCGAGTAAAAACGTTTGATCAGGAGAGAGGGAGAGTAAAAGGGTGCTCAATCTCTCCAGACGGCTTGCAGTCGTGCACTTAATAGACGAGCATGTAATCAAACACACCGACACATTGGTGCAGGTACCACTTCACACAAGATGGGTAATTAACATAAAAGATTCGTTCCCCTAAGACGACGATGATGATGACGAGAAAGATGATGCATGCCACATCTGAGGAGGGGCTCAGCTGTAACACATCCCATCAGAGACGCAAATGA
This sequence comes from Stichopus chloronotus, assembly GCA_021234535.1. Taxonomy (NCBI): domain Eukaryota; kingdom Metazoa; phylum Echinodermata; class Holothuroidea; order Aspidochirotida; family Stichopodidae; genus Stichopus; species Stichopus chloronotus. Next base: position 6,620,870 of record CM037844.1, read on the forward strand.
GTTTGGCAGAAAATGGCCAAACTGCTGGTCATGGGCTGATCCGACAACATAAGATGAAAAGAGATACCAGGGCACACAGAAGCAGACAGAAACTGCCTTTCCAAGGCTGACGTAACGATCCACACAAACGCAATTGTATCGTAAGCCCCTACTAACATAAAAGTTGCTGGTTTCTTCGTAACTGTTGTCGCTTTCCACACCACAACCGTATACCTGTCAGTTGTAAAACAGACGAACTGAGAGGCTTGGGTACTATCATTTAAGGATGGGCTCGAAATGAAACTAAGGCAAACAGCTGGCAGAGCAAGCTTGCAACAGGTCTTTCAAATCTGAAGGAGGCAAGATTCAATCCTAATTTGTTTCTTAAGCAAAGGGGTATGGAAAAAGAAAAAAGAGGGCCAAAAGGAAAAAAAAAGAGATACTTGCTATTAGAGATAACATGTGACATGAAGCAACTGCAGAGTGAAAGCCATAATGACAATCTGTTGGAATTGTGTTTGTGTTTATTACCATTTTCGAGATATATCTTTTCAAACTTGATGAAGAAACAAAACCGATTACTGCAGGCCATCTGGCTTTCACACATAACTGATATCATATATGATATCACCTATATTTAAAGAAGAGACAACATATGTTGCCAAAATGAAACTCTCAGGGCGTATAAAATTCTCAATTGTCCTTGAAATAAGGTTAATTGAACAAACCACAGCATGATGCATATCATGTGAGTCCCTCTGTCCATGTCACAAATTTGCATATTTGGCTATGTTTATTCATGATGAAATTGAAAAACTAAAATTTGTTCGTAGAATGGTCAATAATTGATGGATTTTGATGGAAATTGAGGTTATACTTTCCACCTTTTAAAAGGTTTCATTTGATAAATACTCCAAAATGTGTGTTTTCGTGTCACAAGTGCTTTACATGATGGTAAGAAATTTTAGTATATATAACAGCAAAAGGACTGCACAAGTTTTTCTCCTTCTTTAAAACATGTTCAAGTCAAGTCAGCAATAATTAAATATCCTGAACTGTAATTTTTTGCACAAGTCTGTGCATTTGGGATATTATGAGCTTTATCTTCACAGGTTTTAGCAAGTTTCACAAGGAAAATCTACGTTCAACAACAAATAAAACTTTGGTAACATTATGCCCAGATAAAAAATATACATTCTAGACAGATCTTTTGATCTTTTTGAAATTCTTTTGACATCCTGTACTTTGTCATTAAAAGTGTGCTTCGGGGTAGTTGTGCACGAGTTAAGTAGTTAGGCTGGTTCCTGTAATTATACATATTCCCAACAGCTGTTACTACATACTGTACAGTTAATATACATACTTTGCACAAAGCTGGGCAAACTGCTAAAGAATTTTCAAAAATGTGAAGCAATGTTGAGCTACATATCTTTAAATGCTTTGATTTTCTATCACTGAAATCCTGAAAGACATGAATATCACTACATGACCATCATATTAATGTCACTTTCTGATGGATTTAATATAGGCAAGACTTCAAGAAATTAATAATTCAAAGTGTTATATTTTGATGTTTCTTACTGTTTTCGTTTTAGGCGGAGTTTTTATGATCCATTGGCATGTATAAATAAATAAATAAATCAATCAAGAGGAACTGATGCAGAGGAAAGAGGTGGAACTTTAAGACAGCAAATGGTTCTCTGGACTTTTTAATGGTTCCTAAACGAATTTTACCTCCATTTAACTTATTTAATGTATACATACGAATGGAAAGCATTGATCCTCTTTCATTGAAGATTGAGATTTGCAAAATTGATATTTTTTGTTGTTTTTTTCAGAAAGTAAATTTAGCAGGGTAATTTTGCATATCCCAAAGAAGTCATTTATGCACCAGCCAGCCAATGTTCACTACAAGTGTATAACATGACGTGGTAAAATGAATTAAATTAGGTGAGTTTTTTTTTTTTTGTGATCAACTTTGATTTTCAAAGTGTAAGGAATATGGAAGGGTTAGGGATGCAACAAGCAAGAGTGACAATGTTCCTTGTGCAGTTTCCTCCTGCTTAAAGCTAAATATGACAAACCATGATTTATTTCACAGTGGTAGTTGGACCACTCGGCCTCGGTGATATTAAAGGTTGTCATCTTCAATGCAGACCATATATATCAAGTCTGCACCCCAACCAAAAGAAAATTTTATTTAGAGAACATTTCAAAGACATGAAATAAACCAAAAGAAACTTGTCTCAAACTTGCAGTGAAACATGTCCAACAAGCATACAATACATCCAAGACTAACGAGCAACATACTCACCTGATACAGCTAGTGCATTACCATTCTCCCAAAAACTTCTTGGTTTGGGAGTTAACTAGCGACGTACTCACCTCATACAACCCATGGATTACCGTATCGACTATGGTCTCAGCATCTGGCAATTGTGTGTGTATCTGGCCACCTTCCTTCCGTGGTTACCAGCCTTATATGAGGTTATGTGAGGTGAGGGAGTATGCACTGTGAATTCCCCACAACTTCCTGGTTGTGGGTATTCACAAGTGACTATACTTATCCCTTGCCTCACTACTGCATCATTTGATCCAATACTCAAATCGTCCTGGGCAATTGTATGCGAGTGTGAATTCAGTCACCATCCTTCTGAACTATGTCCCGCAGGTTATATGTACATGAGGGAGTACGTGGCTGTGAGATGATAAATCTCCCTCGCTTGCCATCTCGGTATCTTGTGATACTTTTAAAATTTTATGCTACATTAAGTTTGAATTGTTTTCTAGGAGTGTCTTTAATGTGCAAATTAATGACGCAATACGGTGCTGGTCTGAATTTTTTTTTTACAAAACAAGTCTTGAGTCTGATCTTGTAAATAATGAAGTAGAGATGAAGAGATGACAGCAATCTCACTACGTTACTTCCCTCTAAGAAAAACAAAAGAAACACCACTGATGGTTGTAGCTTTTTTTTTTCCCCATTTGCCTATGATGTAACTCTTCGCAGTATCATAATTAGTTGTTTCAATCAGAATGACCAATATTAATCACACTATGAGTTTGTCTTTTCTTTTTCTCCCTGTTAAATTGACAAGTTTATACGTCAGTAATGTAGCAGAGGCCAATTCCACTGAATTAAATCTTCTCTCCTCAATTCCCTGTGCACATTTTTCCGTGATATGTTTCAGGTTTGTTTATATTCTCTTCTACAGGTGGTCTGACCTTATAAGCGTGTAACTTCTTTCAGGAGTGCCTCATTTTTATTTCTATGCCCCTTTGTGTTACTTTGCAATACTTGTCATTTTTAACAAATAATTGTGGAAAATAAAGAACTTCAAACACCCACAAGCAGTTTTTACATTCATCATTTTTAGAGGGAAAACAGAAGGGGAGTATTAGTTCACATTTTATAACAGATGTGAAGAGTGGGGAGTCATCCCAAATATCAGTGGGGCAAATCTCCCAAAGAACACCAAAATGCAAGGACATGTAGGCGTAAGTTTCAGAGAATGAAGTGTCTGTGTGTTATGTATGTTACTGACAACACTCTCCAATCACATGCAGGCCTGCTTCAGCAGTGTACTATCTGACTAGCAGGAGGAGACAGAGAAGTAGCAAGAGGAAGATGGGGCATAACTCCTCCAGGAACAAAGGTATAAATGAGGGCTCCCCTTACTGTGATAGTGGCCTATCATCTATCATACGCACACTTTTGCGACTTTCAAGTCACAAATTTTGGCCAACATTCCAGTAATTGGTTTAAGATGAAGTGTAATGACAGGAAATTACGGAGGGGTGGTGACCAAATACACACAAACACACAAACACAGAGCACCCAAAATTACCAGATGCTAGACCATGGTCACTACGGTAATGTCTCATGTCGTGTCCTTCCTACCTCGTTCTTGTAGCGTGGGCGGTAGCAAAAGAACACGTAACGAGAGAAATTATGAGATGAGCTTCTGTTGATATGATTTTCTCCAATTTATTGAAGATGATTCTTGATTTGAGTGAGAAGTTTTACGTGCCCTACATTACCGCATGGAATCTTTATGGAGATTAACCCAAAGAAGTTCCACGAGGAAGCCTTGTTTGGACTTCCGACCAATCACAACCAGCGATTTCCCCACATGTACCAACCACCCAATCATTCCCTCTATTATACATCCTGTTCTTGGAAATTTGTGTTCAGATACATAAAGTCAATTTGAATATGTTAATTAATCGTAAGGGTCAGGGGTCGTCAATATGCATGCGCTGTGAACGTGACACAACACATAGATTATACGAGGTGAGGGAGAACACGCTGTGAATTGACATGACAAGGATTCATACAGTATGTAATAAGACACCCTATGCATACAATGAACTACATAGAACATATCTGCTGCACAGCATGCAAGCTACTAGCATTTCTGCACACATCTACAAGATATTAAAATGAAATGATCAAAATATTTCCCTCACTGATTGCTCAAGACAAGGTACATAGAACTTTGCAACCATTTTTAATGCAGGGTAATAGCCATAATATTCATCTGTTCCTGCATTTCTTTTTCTTTTCTCCTTTTTTTGCGTCCAACCCCCTTGAACTCTTTTAAGAAAACGAGTTTGTTTAAACAATACGTAGTACTATACTAGACTTCAATAAAGAGAAAACATTGCAGTTGTGCAGACATCCCCTCCCTGTCTAAATTTAATCAAACAATCTTGCAATGCTAACATTTCAAAGGTCACATTATTCACACGCCTGCTAAAGGTGGAAACTTGAATCATGCAGTCCAGCGCACATAAGATCATCTGCACATCTTAATGTGTGTTTGGCTACCTAATGAAAGGAGAGTGTGTAAGTAAAGCTAAGACTGTTCAGTTCAGGATAAGAGAAAATTTGGTTTCCAACAACGTGTTCCGCCGTAGAAACATTAAAATGAAGAAAAACACTACATGAAGCATTACCACAATGTCAAGTCTACCACTGAATATCGAATAGTATAACATTGCCTCTCTTTCAAACTGTAGTTCCATTAAAGTGAAGAAAAACACTACCTGAAGCATTACCACAACGTCAAGTCTACCACTGAATATCGAATAGTATAACATTGCCTCTCTTTCCACCTTCCAAATTCTACATAGGGCCTAAATTTTTGTCCCACTTCAAACTGTAGTTCCATTCCACTCCTTCCACATTTTCTGTCAAGAAGGCATGCAAAGTCTGATCATATTGCACAGTACACCATACAATCCACTGTACTACGTGACTATGCATGTTGGCAACAAAAGTACAGCGGCTGGAAAAAATGATATCTTAATCTAGAGTCAGAAGTGGAATGTAATATTGACCTCATGGGGGTGATCAAGTTCTTAAATTAAAAAGTTTTTTAATTTTATGAATCAAATGTCCAAACAAATCAGTGTCAAAACATTATGGGATACCTGAATAGTAGATTAGAGCACTGTTGGTACAGAAGCCCATACTTCAACACCCTGAAGGTAGCATTTGTGTATCATCATGTCAAATTATAGGAACCACCAGCTCTGAATATCATTATATACCAAATCATAAACATTGTACAAGTGGAATCTGTAGGACTGCACAATTTTCAAAATTTCATAAACTAGAGCACCAACAGTGCAGAAGTTTGATCTTTGTCAATAATTTTAACTTAAGCTCACACCAGCATGCCGGTATGAGCTAAAAACAAAAAAATGAAGGCAACTTCTTAGACATGAAAATATTGAGAAAAATATACAAGTCTGCATAATGGAAATTTAAGAGAAACTGATAGCCACATAAGCCTTAACATGAAATCAGCTTTAGTGGAGGTTGCCAGCATACATTACATTCCTGTCAGAATCTTTACTCACATTTCTTACAGAATCGGTTTCCATGGATACAAGCTCACAAACTAAAAAGCCTTTCTCCAGTGCCTTTCTTGTAGACTGAAGCGAAAGCGAGACGTGATTCCCATGAGTGAAAAAAACAATCATTAAAAAATAAAAACAAGGAAAACATACAGTGCCTGTGTATATCTTACATCTTGATAATTCTTTGTTAATAATTTAAAAGTTTTCCTTTCTAGTTTCCTCTTCCCTTCATGCTGTAAAAGCAGAATGAAGAAATGGGGAGTTGTCTGTAAAAGCAGCCACAGTGACAGCTGCACATACTTGAATAAAGATACATTTGGCAAGGCCAACCTCTTGAGTTCAACTTGATTCCCAGAATATGCTGAAGGGGGAAAAATATGCTCAAGCAATTCTAGGAGCCCACTATGACACTTGAAGGAAGGAGGTATCATCCAGGGGAACGTTATTGTCGAAGTCCTTGGCGTACAACGTGGGAATTCGTGGCTACCATGGGGCTCTATGCACTAACAACTGTCTCAGAGCAGCATCGGCACGAGGAGGGACAATTATGCTGGTAAAGTATGAGACACAATTACCGGATAAAAGACAGTTTAATGCAGAAAACAGGATTCACATCAGTTCTAATGCCAACGTTGTGAAATACTTTACCTACCCACACAAAAGCAAATCACGAATCCTTACTAAAAATCCAAATCTAGTAGAAAGACATGAGATTCTACCATCACAAGTCTTTCATGGATATACAAACTGCGGCATGCATACACGGCTTAAAAAACAGTGGAAAAGACCGTGCAGGTTTACATATCCAATGCCTGTTCTTTCTTCAGTAACTCTGACAAAGCACCATACAAACTCTGCTTACTCTTCCTCTGTCTGTAGACTCTGTTGAGAATATCAGTTTTGCATCCCTCATCATCACAGTTTAGAAACCTATTGCTAGTTTTTTAATTGCCAGTCCCTTGTTAATCACTTCCAAGTTACCATCCTGGTACCAAACTTAATTACAGCCAACAGCGGCCCAGTTTGCTATTAGCAGCGCAATGCGCAGTAACACACCTGCTGCTGCCAATCAGCCACTACTAAATGATGTTCAACACAACAAAAGAGGTAAAACCAGTCTGGCTACCACTTCATTTCCTCTCCAGTATAGTCTCATATATAATTGTGATATAAAACTGATGTGAATACCACAGAATCTTCCCAACTCACTGGTGTAGGTATCCACGAGTTACTTATAACCCTTGCTTCACTAATACATACGTTAAACCTTGCTCTGAATGTCCTCCAAATAAATTCTAGCACCGCACTCTCTTAGGTCTAGCCTACGCTCGTTTGCCTTCAGTTTCACTGCAGTCTTCAAGTAAGTCTTAATGCATGCATTACTGACGCAAAGGGTAAGTGTATGTCTACAATGTGAATTGGGGGTCCCTTCTGCCTGCTGAACACCCCTTTTCAACGGTGTTTTCGAGCATAAAAAGTCACTATTCACATGGAGACAATGTTGACCACATATAATCTGAACACATGCCAGGATTTTTCAATCATGAGGCAAAGTTCTATGTATTTGTTCCTAATATAAATTAAGTTTAATTTAGTACTAACGCACAGGTCAATGTTCATATGACACTGCAACAATGCCCCACATCATCTTGCTAATGACTGGATATCAAGAACATACAAAGTAGCAAGCAATGCCTGAGTTCAAAGCTAAACACACTGAAAACTGTTGAGCTTCAACACATAACATGTAACTTTCCATCGAAAATGTGGACATCTATCGCACACCATCAGTTGCATGGAAACAAACCTGATGTTTGGCTCTGATGTCAACTTGTTCAACTCAGAACAAACTGGAGAAAATAAGTTTTGACGGTGCTTGTTCAAATCAGTTTTATGGTGTTGAGTCAATGAGCTTTTGTAGCACTGAGTCTATGAACTTCCACGTGACAGATAAAAGAGTTTTCTTGACACTAAAACAATACCTCAAGAGATCCATTAAATTGTTACAGTAATCCATCCTGGACCAACAAGGAGCTGGATTGGTAGTGATCCCTTCGTGGTTGGAGAAAATATGGTTCCTGACATTTGGCTAGAATTAGCTTCGAGGACAATTTGAGCAAAGGTCAAATGATGCATTAGTGATAGGCAAGGGGTAAGTATATGTCTACCATGTGAGTGTACGGCTCACACGTCCGTCCGTACACGTTACTCAGGACATGGCTCTGAAACTGCTACACAGATTCCCCCAAACTTCCTGGTTTGGGAATTCCCTAGCGATGTACTCAGTACTCCACTCAGTGCGCCAAAGTCCCCCAAAGAAGTAGCAAAAAGGCTGATGGTAGCAGATGCTGTAGCATGCTAGAAAACTTCGCTGCAAGACCAAAGGCTGGCACTTACAGCAGGGCCGTGACCAGATACACACACACGCACACAGACACAAAATTGCCAGATGCTAGACCATGGTCAATACGGTCATGCATGGGTTATGTGAGGTGAGGGAGGGAGTACGCACTGTGAATCCTGTGTTTCACTAGGGAATACAATATGGGTGAAGAGTTTCCTATGTTATTTTCGTGGCTAAAATCACTTCATTGTCATGCCCATACAGAAGACATTTGGTGTTATAATCAAGTGAAAAGCAAAATGTGATACTATGACTTCACAAAAACTTGTGGCCTGATGGAATTATGTCTTGGGGAGTCCGAGAACCAGACCGGCTATGAACTGATGGTACCAAAGTCCAAATTTTGTCCCTGATGCAAAACACTACAATATATATGCAGAAGCCAATACATTTAGCCACAGCTCACACAAGCACACATTAAGTATTCCACCGTTTCTCTTCTTTTCAATATGACATAAAAGAGAGCACAGTACTTTTATCATCGATCTCTCTCCGTACTGAGCCATAGAAAGGCATCTTGCAAGAAATGATGAGAAGAAACTAACAGAGGAGGCTGAAATGTACTGTATGGCAGACGAATTCCTCGATCCAAAAAACACAGTACAGACGTTCAAGTTTTTTAATTATGGCTTCTGCTTCTAAGACCTAATCTGAACAGGATTTTTTTGTGATAAGCACAATGGCTGTTCTGCTCATTGTTAAGTCATTTGACTCAACACCTCTGCATCATGGATGATTACTTACTCCTTTGGAAGAGGACAGTATGTATACATTTTTCCCAAGACTGACCTAATCCTCTTTCAACATATATATATGAGTGCCTGCAAATCACCATTTCATATCACTAGTCCTGTAGAAAGATAATTCAAACACAGAGTACTTCATTATACGGTTAAATATTTACTGACCGTTATGTCCTCCGACCAGAGCTCTTCCTTACAGACAGGAGCAGTCATTTCTGACTGAGACCGCCGAAATCATGCAGGTTGCTTGAAGGTTTAATATCCAATGGTAGAGAGATTTTAACAAGTTTTCCCAGTGTCACCAGTTTTGCAAAAAAGAAAGAAACCCCGACTGAAGGGAATCACCTTTGAAGATGTGCTGTGTCTTTCACATACTGAGCCTATGTGGTATATATACCACTCAAACACAAAAACACATGCATCGATCCCCTCTCGAGCAACGGTCCTGAGTTCCTTCTAACACTGGCAATGGCATTTAGATATAATATGCAGTCAAACCACGGGCAAAGTACAAATGCTCTGAACAAGCCAAAGCTAACAGCGAATTCCTCCAGACATGTACATGTGCACACACCGTTTTACCTGAGTGTAACAATGCAAAATCCAAACAAGATAAGGCCTTCAGCAAACTACCAGATTCCAAAGCAAAACATTTTACCTGCAGAGAATGTTATTAAGTTCGTGAACCTTTTTGATGAGATTTATTCCCAGATGGGCGAGCCTGAAAAGGATAATTACCGAACTTCACTTTATGCTCTCCTTCAGTTCTGCTTTTACTTTTCTGCTTTTTATTTATCTTTTTCTCTTGGATGAGAGGGGGAAGATGTTGAAAATGTTGAAAATGTGGAACCTTTGCTCATCAGCCTTAAAATTACACCCACTAAAGCAAGTGAGAATGTGCAACAAAAAAAATGCTTGGAAAAGCAAACTTCAAAAGCCACATACTTGATTCCAATATTTACCTTTCATATTTACCTTTCATACCTCTTTGTTTCATTGTTGTTTTTAACTAGGAAAACTGCTGCTGAAACTGATTTGACAAAATTAGTACCCCCAAAAAAGATGAGTTCACTCAGCTTACAAGGCTCATCTTTCAAGAATTCACCAAAATGTTTTGAAGTCTCATCCGAGTTACTGGACCATAGACTCCTGTGGGCTTTGTTACAGATCTCACACTACACAAAATATCATTCCTTTCACAAGATTTTAAAATGCAAAGAAACATACTTTGTTTTGTTGTTGTTTGTTGTTGCTACTGTTTTATCCTTTTCGTTCTTCTAAATTTTTAGCACAATGTGTAATAATTCAGTAACATTGGCCCTGTTGTGGGGCATTCAACAGTTGTGTCTAGTGCAGTACTCTAAATATTGCCATTTTACTCCATCTGCTGTGTTGTAGGTTTTTATTTTACCCTTTTTCTGTTTGAACTTACACCTTGTCCCACAGTTGCAGCATAGGTCCCAGGTGCTTACAGGTGTGGGTATTCACAAGTGAATATACTTGCAGCCCTTACTCACACTAATGTATTGTGTCTTCTCATCACACTCCTTAGTGAAGTGCTAATACTGTGCCCCCCCCCCCCCCCCATGCTCTTAATCTGCCTGCTTTAACTTTTTTTCACTTTGAGAGGCTAATGCATGTTGAAAATCTCAAACCGAAAGTTAAGCGGGACTGATTCAGAGCATAAAAGGCGCATTGCTAGCACTTTATTTGTGAGTGCAAGACAATGAGTTAAACAATGCATTAGTGTTAGCAGGACTTACATCCACTATAATGAATTGGTGTAAGTGCACTCAGCCACTGTACACTGGAAGAAATGCAAGTCTGCAATATATACTGCAATGTTCTGACACTTCTTCTACTTCATGCAACATTGTAGGCACTCACAGAAAATCCTTGCTCAGCTGTTCAGAAGCCATAAACTATTGTTGCGAGAAACTAAAAAAGACATGGTTCAAACTATATACGTTCTCTCAGGTTTATTTCCTTTTAAGGTACAACGATTTCCAGATCACAAAACCATAACAAAACTGTTGAATGCACTTCTGAAGATGCATGTACAGTGGTAATTTAGTAAGAGCAGCTCTGTCACTGCTTGTGGTGTACAGCTAAATTCTTTTGATGAAAAGAGGGCAAATTTCATACATTTGTGTCACTCATGGCTATCAATAATATTTGTAAAATGAAAAAAATCAGGATTTGTCTTTGCAACAAGAGGTTAATATACAGAGGTGAACATTATCAATCAGCTTCCTACACCTTTTGAGTTTTGAATGCCAAGTTCCCACAGAGTTTTACAATATTCTGAACTCACTGGTTCCTACCATTTCGAAAACAAGCAAAACAGACAAGTTTAACATTTGAGGACATGTACATAATAAACATTTGATCTGAGAATACAGGACTCAAAGTGATCAGAATGGATGTCAAACATTTTATTGACAAGAAACACCTCAACAGACTTTCCTGACTGTAATTTGCAAATAACCAATAACAAACATTGAAATAAGCTGGCTAATATGTTGGCTTTGCAAACTTAAACTTTGTTGAGCAAAGTATAGACTGTTCAAATGTTTCCGTTTCACAAACATCTTCCCCTCTAGGCATGCATATATCAATGTTTTCGGATTTGTTAGACAGTAGCTGAAATTCTGCTGGTAGTACAGACACCAGCGGAAATCAACAAAGGGGATACAGATAAAAGAAAGTGTGGCTAACACGTACGGTACTGAGTCTAACTTAATCCTTGTAGGTTATATGTACACAGAATAATATAGAACGACCTCAGTTTAAAAACTCTGCTCAATATATGCTTGTCAACCATCAAAGGGAGTCCAAGTCATAGCTGCAGTCCAGCGCACGTTCTAAGCTTTGACTGAGGAATAAACATTACCTGTCCTGTGTATTCCACAGAAATCACTGGTTCCCCACAACTTTCTGGTGTGGGTATCCACGAATGACTATACTCCTTTCCTCACTAACACATGCATTTGACCCAGGTTGCTCAAATTGTCCTCAAAACCAATTCAAGCACAGCGCCCTCTGAGACCTAGCCCACCCTCGTTCACAAGTGACTACTTGATCCTTGCATATTGTCTGACCTCACTCACGTGCACCGGAACAAGGTCCTAGCACTGTGTCCTCTAAGTCTATAGGCTCGATTTTGCTGTGGTGCACATAACACAAGGGGTAAGTACATGTCTACGATGTGAATGACCTCCACAAAAATAAAAAAAAAAAAACTCTGCTCCACCCCATTACCAAATGACAAGAGATTGATGGTGGCATAAGGATGTATTGCAAGTTGCAACAAAAGCAGAGGTAAAACAGTTTCAGAAGAGGAACAAATGGTTTCCTAGCTGTCAAACAAACATTTCAATCTATGGCAATATCCAACATATATCTTTATCAAATGGTTGATTGTTCTAATTCAGTTGGCAAACAGGAAAGTGAATGGATTGGTCACGAGGGTTCCCCTGTAAGGGTGACTAAGTCGATCCTTATAGAATGGCTCAAATACAGAAATTAATATTCATGATTGGATGTCTGTGTTAGGATAAGAATGATGGGACAAGACATGGAATTTTGCGATGATTGTTGGCAGAAGCACCCATCAATGACATGTTGCTGTGTATGTGTCAATAGTCCAAAGGAAAACATCAGACTTGCAAGAAAAACAAAGTAAAAAAATTTCACAGCTGAATGTTACCACCAAGCAATCAACATCCATGCATACAAAAATGAAATACATGCTGATCCAAATGATATGCCTAATTCATCACAAACTGCTTGGCAGTCAGCTATGTCTCTTTCTTGTTTTCACTGCTTCATTAGGGCACACAATCAATGCACAGTTCATTGGAAACAAGATCTATATTAAACTTCAGTGCAGTATACTCTTTTGGATGAATGAAAACAATTATTAGCACTTCATCGGTTTTATTCAATACACGAAACCGTGCACCAAAACAACCAGAAAGCTCCTACCAGCCAGTAACACAGTTGCATTGAAACTTACCACATTTAACAGGTCTAGACCATAGAGTTAATACACTGTACTATGAGGAAGGTGAGTTAACCAATCCAATATTGTCACAGAATGAGTGCATTCATCGCTCCTGTATACCCTTTCAAAGGTTAAGTGTAATACAATACAGACACACCACAGAGACATGACACCTTCTTCAACCAATCACATTTTACCTTACAAGCCAATACTGCATGTGCACTCACCTTCTTACGCATTTTGTACAAAGCTGCCTTTTGCCAAAATTTGGGCATGAATATGATTCTCTACTTTGACAAGGATATTACAACCAAAGCATTCACTGCTCGAAGACAAATTCTCGCAGAATCCTTCCGCAGAGGAAAAGAAAGATGCTCTTCCCTCACAAGTGTGTCCCAAACTCATCTGATTGATTTCTTCTCCATGTTTCTCATCCTACTCTTAGAAACACGTGCAAATATCCATCCAAAATGACGACCGTGTTTTTATACACCCTTCTTGTTTTTCGAATTATTTTTTTCTCCTCGCCTCACCCGTTTGCGAGTATCACCTACAGAACTGACGATCCTCTGGGGTCAACTTGCCCATGTGAGAGACACACATGGACATTAACCTATAGCCTTAGAGGTATTCAGCTGTCCTGCAACCACTTAGGATGAATAAATCCCAACAACGAAGACCCCACAGCTTCCATGTGGCTTGAATAAATTTGAATACAAGTTGGAATGACAGCGTCATTCAGATCACGTATCCTCTCTGCAAATTCTCCAACGCTGCTCTTGACACCACGCGATTATTCTCCGACCAAGATCTGAAGCGGATAAGACCCTGCCGGTGCTACTTGCCATACAGCACGCACACGTTCATCCACCGCGGCGAATGTGTCTTTTCCTTCACAAACTGCACACATGCACCACAGCAAATTCATCTTCACTTCAGACTAGATGATGAAAACTTTATGTTTTTCATCTAGATTTAATATTATTTCCTTAATTCTCTAGAGGGATGATGTGAACAGACCAACACGTTCTTCTTTCTCTTCTTTTGTTTTTCCCTTCTCCCAGTTGATCCTTCTCCTTGGAATTACCCTGGACACCTGCACATTTGATAGCCTCTCAAGCAAATCAAAATTTTATTTTAGAGAACAGAGGGGAGATAAAAACAAATCTAACAATGCCACAAACACAGAATAATGTTTGGTTGTATGTAAAAATGTCTCCGCCTGTGTGTAGATGTGTCTCACTAAAATGCAAAAAAAAAGAGATTTTTAAGGTTTATTATCGCCTTGACAAAAATGTGAGGTTCGCAAGAATCTCAAAGTTGCACAGAACATGTCTCTAGGTGACTAATATTACTTAGGATTACGTAATTAGAGAAATCTACAAGGACCCTGACATTTTCATTTCTTTGAAAGGAAAATCAGATTGCTGATACTGCAAATAGATGTGAGGCTTTCATGCCCACAAAATAAAAGACGATCCTTCGGTAAGACAACAAAGACTTCCATTGCAGACATTTTTCTTTTCTTTTTTTTTTTTGTCATGTAGCATGCTCTTTGAAAGTCTGGAATGAATTTACTTAGATGTTAATACACCAGCAACATTAAAAATCACAACTAATGCCTGCTGATGCACAATATTATGGGATTGACAATTTAAGGTATACCCTCAACATATGAAGAACTTTTCATTATTATGGTACGTACAACAGACCGGCAGCACACTGCATACGAAGCTCTGTCAATATTATCCAATGGACAAAAGTGCACACTTTATTACAAGTAGTCATTATTTGGGATGGACGATAGAGTATATACATGGTCTTTACTTTATATGAGGTCCTATCATTGGCAATACTTTTTATCCCCCTCAATATTTTGGGGGTGAAAACATAATCAACAGTACAGTACCTCTCATGTGCAGGTGGGTCTGACCCCCTTGTTTTTGTTTTTGCCCCTTTCCCTCCCCGCAATTTGACCTGACAATAAATGCGTAACATCGTTTGTCACATAAATAATTCAGAGTGCACAACATGTAATTGAAAGGGAGTTGCCATAAATCCAACAATCTACAAGGGCACAATGTGGATTTCCATCATCAAACTCCTGCCACGATTGCTACCGCAAGACAACTACTGCGACAGCCTTTTCAATCCTGTCTCAGATTATGAAGATGGTACCCATGTGTTTGTAAAGTTATGGCATCTCATTACCACATGACAGTCTGTTAAAATGAAGTAACTCTCTTCACGTTTTGCTGTAGCCCAAGGAATGTACACAGTAATGGGAGTACCAGCAGTAGCGAAAAATTATCTACGACCGTACAACATACAAATCATTCCCAGAAAGATAACGATATTGTTTAAAGTAATGTGGATTGCAAGTGTTGCATTCTAAAACGTTCTAATACTACGGTACATGAATGTACTAGATTTGACATCAACATTTCATTATATTTTTGCAGTCTAATTTTGTCTACAACAAGGGCAATGACTTCAAACCACAAGGTAACTAAAGATTCCTTTGGCCTTCAGTACAGCAAAGACTGAAAAACATTTTAAAAGGTTGTGTGACATGAAAATGGCATTTAGATATATTGGGCTATGTTAATCATTACAGATGTTGAAAATAGGCACAATTTTCCATCAAAATCCATTGAATATTGACAACTCTACAGGCAAATTCCTGTCTTTATACTTGCATCATGAATAGCCATTAACATCAAGAAAGGGACTTCCATGAAATTCTGTTATCCTTTGTTCACTTAACCTTTATTTCAAGTGCAAATAAGATTTTTTGAAGGAACAAGGATTTTTTCTTGAAAGCATGTATTTTCTTCTGTAAAACTATTGATATCATGTCCTGAGGGACGGAACAAGGTTCAGCGGCCAAACCCATGGGTTCCTGGTCGGGTGTCTTACGGGTGCCAGAGCTCGAAGCTTGGCTGCTCTCTTCTGACCCTACATTCTTGGCTGACCTAGTCTTCCCCCCTCCCCTCGACTTGGCAACTTGGCTTGCGACTTACCTTTCGTTGGCCTAGACGGATGCGTAGCAAGCAGGAGCCTGGACTCCCGATGGTCCTGCGACTACGGAGAGGATCTGGGACGGCATCCAGCCACCGTCAAGCCTTTTCCGCTGGCCCTGTAGCCAAGAATCAATTTCTGACCACTGCGCCGGAAAAGGACATGCACCTTTCATGCAGATCAGACCACATGCATGAATCGCACAGGGGGCACACAGAATGCATGTCCCAATCCCTCCCGGACCTAAACTGGCAACATAAATTTGTACTGCTTCAACCTTCTACAACCTGTTTGTTGTAAAAATTTTGTCTGGATTTTGGATCTCATGTTCTCCTGCTTCCTAGACAATTTTTTGGCTGGGACAATTCAGAATCCTTTTAGTTTAGGAAGATATGTAGGGTACTTTTTAGACCACATGGGTTTCTAATGCTTGCATGGTGAAGAGAGGCTATACAGAGTTCAAAGCGAAGTACATTCTGTTGTTTTGAAAATCAATTACACTAGCAATGGCCAATAATTACGAAAGGATGGTGACTGGATAAACACACACACAATTGCCAGTTGCTAGATTACGATCAGTATTACGGTAATGTATTGGCTATATGAGGTCAGTAAGTAAATTAAGATTTTGCAGACAGTGTAACATCCGAGCAGTTTTCTGAGTAGACATACAGTACTGCTGTGCATATTGCACCAAACAGTCAGAAGTACACTATTTGTGAAACTACATCTGTTACAACTATCACTGCGTTCCCTTTCATTATTTTGAAAGATAAATATTTCGATGATCTTTCATCCGCTACATCTGCATGTTTGTAGTCAAGATTCAAGGTAACACTGTTTTCAAAGCTGGAGGCATCTTCAGGCTTGTCAGCCTTGAAAGCACTGCTATTCACTCTGCAGATTTCTAATGTTCTAATGAAACAAGTTTAACCAAATGGACTGGAGCATATATTAGCCGCACTCATTTATAGATGTTTTCTATTGATGTCTTTAATGAAATGACCTCCGTCTGCAACATTCCCTCTGTGATCATATTACAGTCACTAAGTAAAGTAAAATGTTACATCATTTAAAGGGAGATAGGGCATTTGTTTCACACGAAAAAATATTTTCATTTCTGGACACAGAATGATACATCAATTCAGAACAAGGAAGGACAGTGGCCTTCTTTTCAAGAAATAAGTTTCTCACAGGTAGAAATTCAGTTATTTTTTCGGAAGAGTATGTTGCTCGCACAAACTTCCAAAAATTGAAGTGATGCACGTGCCGTAACTCATGCATACTGTTTTGAGCAGATACCTTGTAACTCACCTGGTATGATTACTTACCTAATTACCTTCAAATAATGTTATCCACAAAGGGCTATATCATACACAAAGGGTTACCATGTATGCAAAAGGTTTACCATTCTTTTCTAGTATGCTTTTGAAGGTAGTAGTAACCACAGCATGTTTTATGTGCGAGACACACTTTGATCTATCTTCGATCTGATTGCTCCCTCCTCCACACCCTCTGCAGTATGTTGGATCTATTGCCTTCCTGGACATCTGTGACAGAATATTCTCATTAATCAATCTTTCTGAGGCAATGATACTAACTCTTAATCCATCCCCATCTCCTACAATGACCTGACCCACTTACAAGGTTGCCATCCTTCGGTATCTGTGCAACCTCTCTATTCCTCTTCACTTCTATTCCTCTTCACTTGGTACTCCTTTGGACTCATGATAACTGCTGGCTCCTCTGTTGTTTCTGATTCAGTCCACCCTCGTTTCCCTTTCCAGCCATTTACATTAACCTCCTTTCAAATTTATCAAAATTGATTCTCATGAAATGTAATACGATCTCACAGAAATGTTTCCAGATTGACTTTTCTGCGTGTGCCTCTGCCCAACAGCATGGAACGCGACGAAAGGGACAAATTACATTCCAAAGATAGGACCAAATCTTGCATTTACAAAAGACACAGCAATATACTGTGCATCCAATACACTTACGGAGCACACTGAAACTTGAAGGGGAACCAAAATACAATTGATAGGCATGCAGAGATAGAACTTGCATGCTGACTTTACTTGAAAGTGTGAAAGATCAGTTTCACTTCGAATCAAATAACTAAAGATGTTAACATCATCAAGCCGCAATTTCTGCATGTTCTTGTCGGTTTTTGTAGAGGGTCTACCCAACAATGACAAGGACAGTCTGACCTAAAGATATGAAAATAAATTCAAAAGCATCAGTCAGATGATATCAGCTGTGAATTGTATCATTCTCATGTGTTCCTTGAAGCCAGGCAAGCATGACAAAAACGCCCGCGGAAGATCATCAAGTATGCAGTGAATTTGTTTTTGTTGGTTTCCACGAACACTTCAAATACAACAAACATTATGGTTGTTGTTTTCATGTTTAAGGAAAAGCAATCAGATTTATGCACCATCACACAGCTGTTAAAATAAGTTGCCAATTTTTCAGCCGTATCTTCTCTTCAATTTTGTTTCCCCTCTTTTTGCAACTCTATGCACCATCTACAGCTACAAAAAGTTTTCACTGATCAACTTTTTGGGGGCATTTTAGCTGTCTCTTTCTCATCTTCTGGACATTTTGTGAACAATGTATGAATGGGAGTTGTGTCCTTTAAGTGACGAGGAGAAACACAGGCTTTGATTTTAATATCACTTTGAATGTTGAAGAACCCTTAACACAGGTACACATTGGGCTCCCCAAAACTTCTTGGTTCAGGAATTAACTAGTAACATATTCACCTCATAAAACCTATGCATAATTACCATATTGACAATGGTTTAGCATCTGGCAATTGTGTGTGAGCATATCTGGCCACCACCCTTCTGTAAATGCCAGGACTTAGGTCTTGAAGCGAAGTTGCTACACCAAAGTCAATACAGTAATGCATATATGTTACATGAGGTGAGGGAGTATGCCCTGTGAATTGGACCTTCAACATGTAGGACTTGGGAGGCCGAAAGAAACAAAAAAATACACTCCTCACAAGATTAATGAGCTCATCGCCAACTTTGCTGGAATTCTCTGTGCGTATGTGTGAATACATCCCACTACTGAAATGGTCTCCCCACAAGATGATAATAGTCAGCATTTTCTTGAATTTTGCAGAACAGGCGATGCATTAGGCGTATACATGTGAATTCCCAACAACTTACTAGTGTGGGTATTCACGAGTGACAATACTTACCCCTTGCATCACTAATGCATCATTTGACCTTTGCTCAAAATGTCCTCGAAACTAATTCTAGCACTGCGCCCTCTAAGGCCTTGCTCACCCTCTTTTGCCTTTCGCTTGAGTGCTGTACAATGTGTTCTCAAAGTTCTCCGCTATTTTTGCCTGGCGCAAAGGCAGCTGTCTCGGAAACTCTTAAGGTATTCTCGTTTTTCGTTCCTAATTATGTAGTACAGCTGGCAGTAAGATTTCTGTATCTTCAAAAACTGCAGTAGTTGGTATGATTTTCAGTTCTGTGCATCATCTGATCATCACACTGGCATGACATTGATCGTAAATTCTCCTTGCCATCATCTTTCTCCATCTCTCTGCTTACCTCCCTTCATCCCATCCATATTGTCTTTCTTTCTCTGTTTCCTTTTCTTTTGTCAAAGCCTTTCCTTTCATTGTGTTTTTAACTACGTTTTGTAATGTTTTTCAACTCTCGGTTCATTGCAAAACAATAACCCAATGCACAAGAACACACACACACAATTTATACTGACTTTATTGCTGCTATAACTACATTTGATGTCACTTCAAACTCTGAACATCCTCTGTATACCAACTCACCTTAATGTTGTATCAGCATAATTAATATCTAAGATACCCTACAGGAGAACCTGCCAACTCTCCCACCTTCCTTCTTTACTTTATGAATCACATATTTGGTACGAATACGATTACGACGTTTTATGATAATCACTTAGCAGACGTCTCCTTCATTCTGTCTCTCTCGGAGGTATCCTTCTCTTGAAGGAACTAACCAACAAACTGTGACTCATTAAACAGTAGTAAAGGCAGGCAGGTCTGCTTGTTATTTATGGTCTGACTACTGGAGTGTGACTCAAACCCTCTAATCATGACTTTAACCTTTCTGAATTCTTCTTCCAATTTCAATCAATTACATTCCATATTTGCACCCACTCACATTGGCCTCTGTTTTTGAGATGGTGGTGCTTTTTTACGAGTTGCCATGGTTACACCACAACACAAACACCACATGCATTTATACCGGGCTTCATCTTCATGGAAATTGAAAAAAAAAACTTACCATTATCTACCATTTTCAGTGATTGAAAATGATTCTTTAGCAACTCAAAGAATAGAAAGTTCTTTTCAAGGATAGAGCACAGGCTACTAGGTGCACGTACCTTGAGTCAATCAGTACTTTGAGTTGGTCCAATGCATTCTGAACTCCAGTGAGGAATATTGGATGCAAAAAGATTACAAAGTAAACACCACTTGCATCATATTCACTTCAAATAACATCAAATACAGCTATTTTTCCTGTTATTTTCATTTTCGTGAAAACATTTTACTCAGAGTTAAACTACCAAGTTTAAGACAATATTGTCATTTTTTTTTTTTTTTTGCATTGTTTTGATAAAAAGCATTATTTTGATAGAGTTTATTTTGAAGAGATTGACTTTATTTAGAAAGTTTCCATCGAAAGCCTTGTGTTATGTATGGCCTCCTCAAATTCAAAACCTATTTCCAAGGAACTACTCATTTATTAACACAATGAAAATGTAACAGAACAATAAAGGTACATATATGAATAAGACTGTAAAGTTACATTTAGTCATGTTTTCCTATTTTTTAAGATCATAGTGTTTGTAAGTGATCAAGACATGATAACCCCCAATGGACAAACTAAATTTAGCAAGTTACAGGCGAATGTGTGGCAGCCTGTAAGACTATTCTGGCCGAAGGTGAAAGTGCTAAATAGAACTATGTACATGAGAACAGAAAGTGCATTCACTGTGAGGAGACAGGTAAGAGAGGAATGAAGTAAATACTCAAAGAGGCATGGTAAATTTTAGAATTTAATGCCAACAGCAGACGATAAAATACACGACTAACTAGAGACTTTCGCTCTGTGAGAAAATTCAGAAGCACTTTGAACACATAGAGATATGCAGAAGTGAAAGTCAAACAAAGGCAATCTGGGGCATACAGTGCCATGCTAGAACTTTGTTCGGGAGGCATAGTACAAAAGTTAAACAACGCACAAAGCGCTAGTAATAGCAAGCAGTAAGTATGAGTCTACCATGTGAATCAGTGTTTCAATAAAAAAACATGGATTATGAGGAAATGCAATGAAAATGTCACAAAATTGAAATTATGAAATAATTCAATTGACATAAAATCATGAAGACCAATAGCATAACAATGACAGGGGCTTAAAAATCAGTTCCCTGCTACTTTGAAACATTTGATTTGTGTGCAGGTCAAGGGAACAGGAAGCGACATTATTGTACACTTTACTCCTTTCTCTTATTTACTGTCTCTTCCTCTCATCCCCCCTCTCCTCTCCCATCTACCCTCTTCTTCCCCCCTCCCCCCTCATGAATGAAAATACACCTGTGAACCCTCCTGTTTGTCTTTTTCCTCCTTTTTTCCAAACTCATAATTGTCAAACAAGAAGCTTTCCTAGTTCTACAGGTCTGGGAGTTTGCTAAAAATAACACGTATGATGTATCATATCTCTACAGTGACTGCACAAGGTACATGACAATATCCAGAACGCAAAAGGTCTGTTGTATGTCATCACATGAACAAATTATGTTATATCGCCATCTTGAATCCAAAGGAGAACCTAATTAAGCCACAGAGGATGTGAGGCGTATAGATCACAAATGTGAACAGAACATAAAAATGTTCCACCATGTTTTGTTCCAAATATAAAGAAATTTTACTTTTCTTTTTAAAGTTCTCTGACAACATACATTTTCAAGTTGAAATGATTCCATTATGAGAGTGAAATGGGATGGATGCAATGGTTCTACAAGAAATGGTAATACAGTTGAAGTTAAGATTAAAGGTTTACATGAAAGGCTGGAAAAGAATTGTTAAATACTTCACATGTATGCAAACTAAAATCGTTGCAGTATGTACCAATCTGCACCTAACAACAAACTTTTTTTTTCTGGCAGTTTCATTCATCTATCCCTCATTAACCTGCCTCTCACTAATGCTCTCCTCCCTCTCACTGACCCCGGCCTGCCATCATACCTGTAAACAACAACATTCAACAGACCTACCACTGGAGAAATGAAAATGCTGTCAAAAACACCACAGAAATTCATTATCTTACATTTTATGCTGGCATCTGCTTTACCACCACCCTTGACTTGCAAAAACTGCAGTTATCTATACTGACATGCAAAGACATTGCATAATGCAGCACAGACACAACGTACATTCTAATGCAGTCATAACTGCCAGAGCTGTTTTATATTGCACACAAATATGGGCGTTTTCCTCCAGTATTAGTTGATTTTGCTTCAGCAGTACTATACACACTCATACACACTGACTGCATCAGAAGCAAAAAGTTGAAGGACAGGCCACGACACTGAGGGCACTCTTCCAAAATAAAATCTCCTTCTCTTCCAAATATACACCGGATCGATATTATTTGCACCAGTAATGACTCACAGCAAGAAAAAAAGGGCAACGTCAGTGGAAAAGACTGCAGCAGCTGTGAGCAGCTGTGTGAGACTGTAAGCATCGCAAGCTCAGCTAGGACGAGATAACTCCGCGTGAGAAGCGACGCAGACAATGAAGAACCTTAGATCTCTGTTGCTAATTATGCAGGAGATGAGAGGAAGAAGCAGGAGAATGGTCTTACATATCTGAAGTAGCATCTTCATCACCATACTAACACGAGAGTTAAACACATGCAGACAAAACACAGGATAAATTAAAGCCCTTGTGGCAGGTTTGTTCTACTAAAATTTAACTATAGCGAGTGCGTCCAGCATATTTAAAGAAGCGACTATAAGATGCAAATAGTTCAGGGGCAAATGAGAGAGATTTTTCAGACAACAAAATAGCTCAAGGAAAATGAAAATCAGGACCTATTTCAGGTCAAGAAAGTCTTAAAGGCTTGCTATTACTCTGATGAAGCAGCATTTCATGTAAGAGATTAACAATCACCATGAATCTGGGTTAATTAATACATATCGCTGGTTAGCTGTGTTACAGTTCAATGGACTACTTGTCGAAGGGAGAACTCGAAACGAATCGAGTTTCACTCCTCTCAGATGACTGCCGACAAATTGTAAGTAAGAAAGACACATATGAAGCAATATGTCAACTTTGAGTATGAATTGAGAGTCCAGGCAATATCCGCTCCTTTCCTAGCCTACATTGTCTCACCAAAATTTACCTCCTCATGCAACCAACCAACAAATGGTAAACATTATAAACCCCTGCAATACTTTTTTTTTCCTTTTTTTCTCTGAAACTTTCTTGCAATCATCATAATCAAACAACATGTAGCATTTAAGTTACCTCCACAAGGGGGTAGAAATCACTGAGGAGGGTGAACCATAAAATCCCTATTACAACCTCTAGTTTGCCACACCAAGCAGTTTGAAAATGCCATGACTTTCCATTAAAATTCTACTAAGCATTCACATAAGAATTTGTGCCATACAATCCACTAACTTTGTAGTATTTTACCATGACAAACCAGCGACCCACTCCCTAGGTGAGTGGGTGGGTAAGTAGGGTAGGTGGGTGGAGGCTTGAAATAAACAACAGCTCAAAAACAGTCGTCGGTTCAAACAAAAGATAATTTCAGAGAATAAGTGAATAAGGAAGAAGTCTTGCGTCTCAAACAATTTTGAAATGTGACACAAAACTTCATGGTTGGAAAGAGCGGACATACATTTGAGCTACTGTAAGTGAAAGAATAATGTTCCAATCGAGTGAACAAGAAGAATAGTCCTAGAGGGAGAATGCTGACCATAGCTTTAAAGTATGCAAAATAAATTTGTGCTTCTGGAGGATATACCTCCTCCTGTTTCATTTCAATCTCCATTGGTTCCCTTCGAAGAGACTCTCAGCTGAAGATCAACGTTCACCAAGAGCATAACCATAAGATAAGCACAACCAAGATGTAGCAAATACACACAATTACAAATTACACAAACCTACATGTACATAAGGGATCTACTCAAGATGACATCAGCACAGCAGACTCCAAAGAGTGTAAATGAGGGCAGTATTCCAAAGCTCGGCAGAGTCACAGATGAATTAATCAGCAAAGAGGCCAAAACATGAAAATAGCAGAGGACGTATACCGCTGTTACATTAAAAGGTCAGGGATATTATCGACATGCACTAAGTGTGTCGAAGTTGCCAAAGTTTTCTCAATGTTCTTACATGCTCCAAATTGCTCAGATAGCTTAATGAAGCTTGTGAAGTACAGTTAAAAAGGTAGCTGTGGGGATTGGAGATGCTTAAATGGGTGCCAATCAGATGTGGGGGTTGTCCTTATTACCTTATAAGGTTACATCTTTTAACTCCACAACTCTGAGGAGGAAATTAAATGTGATACAGGTGATTTGACCAAGCAGAATACTCACAACTGGCAAACAAACCCTCAACTGCTGAGGTTCCCGCAGTTTTATAGGTGAGAGTGAACTTAATTAATGAAACACTTCCCTAAATATTTTGATGCAGAGGCGGTCAAAGTTCACACCCAGATCAAACAGGACAGTCCCTTACATCTACCAATAAATCCTTGACTAAGCAAACATGGCATACCATATATACAAGCTTTTACATGCTTTGATGACCTTATCAAACTGGTCAAATTAACTACTTGAGAATACTGCAAACTGTTGTTAATAGCTGTTTACAGTTCAACCAACTCTTCGTAGTCAAAACTAGAGATGGCCAGAAGTAAAGCAATTGGTGACAGCAGCAACTGAAAACTGTAGATAGTGACCATGGCACTAGCAATGTAGCTTTTATTAACACGACTGTCCAGACAACTCTATAAAACTTACTACGTGGGGAGAGATGAAATTTTGCTGTGAACTTGTGTACCAAAGGAAACACCACTTGCAGGAAATACAGCACAAACACATCTAATTAATTTTCCTGAGATGTATAATAAGTCACCCTTCCTTGACCTCTCTGCACCTCTTCCTCCTCCTTCCCCTCTCGCTCTCTGATCCCCTGGTCTCCACCTCCCCAAACAGTCCCAATCTTTGCACCAAGCCACTGTAAAACCTAAAGAACTTTCGCATGTACAGTAATGTCAGATATTCTAGATTAATAGATCTTGCTATTTGATGACAGCTGAGGAGGGGAAGTGGGGAGAGAAACTGGTTTTAATCGCATTTTGATACTTCTGAACCAATTCACTTTGTAAGGAATTGTACATCCCTTTTTAAGAACTTAAACCAGTGTCTGCATGACCAACATATCCCCTGTCAAGATGGTAAACTGCAATAATTGTGGTAAGTTTGTAGCATTACATGTGAAAGTGGTAGGATGCCTTTCTTGATCCCTCACACCCACCCTATAATCCCCTTCGCGAGGTCACCTTTTACATTTGTATCCTTCCAACATTCACAAATGTTTTAAGGTGTAGTTCAGAGTAAGAACTTTGCAAATTGCTAACACATCTGTACAACTTTCCCCCTGATTAAAAGCTATGAAAAGTTCCTTCTATCACATAACCTGGTGGAATAATATGCCATGCCAGTAAACAAAATCACTTCCAATAATTCCTGACAATTTCTAATTTTGAACAAAATCAAACAAATTTCTTTTGTACTATCCTTCAATTGACCTTCATACAATATCTTCTGTGCATGTAAACAGCCATTAGAGTATGTTTATGCTTCACATGAAAATTCTCCTAAACTAACGCACATCAGCCTACTGTAGCTTGTCTGTATAAAGGTACCCTCATTTTCTTTTGATTTTTTTTTTTTTCATAATGGATTTTGCGAGAAATCAATAATCCTGCAATTATCTGATAATAAACTTTAGCAACTGGCTAAGAATAGTCTACACACA